>CM027864.1:30049417-31249417 GCA_016097605.1 Eucalyptus guilfoylei | reverse complement strand
CCAAAAAATGATAAACCTGTTTTAATAAGTAGATTCCAAGTTTCAAATGGAAACTATATGAAACCTATATGAAACTTAAAACCACTCACCCCTACTTATAACATCAAAATAAAATGGTTAGAAGATACAAAAATAAGCTTTGACAATAGTTATTCTACTTAAATAAAATATAGAAAATTTGTATAATCTTTTGTTGTCATTCTGTCAATTTGCATTTGAAAAACACTTGCATATCAACTAACTCATAAGTCGAAATATCAAGGAAATCAATCCAAACAAACCTCACCACCCTTCCCACTCTGGAAGGGAGAGCCTAAGAACTGGGGAGTTCAATTCCCCATTTTCTCATAGCTAGAGTGAGGACTAAGGGTGATCAGTTATCAATCCAATCAAGTTCCAAGGTGGAACCGAAAACGGATCGATTCCCAAAATTAAAAACTGGGGACTGGAGTGGTTGGTACTATAATCGGGAAATGGACCATTCCAATCCGATTTCGATCTAGTTCAATAGAACCAGTCACTTTTTTTTTCTTTTTCCTAATGGTAGCTGAACTCCAAGAGAAAATCACAAGCTTCCTGCAACATCATCCATGGTTTCCAAGACCTGCATTGTAATCTTCGCTTTGCTCTGTTTATTCCCTCTTGGCAACTCAATTGATTTCTTCAACTTCCCTGTTGTTTTCAACTTCGGCAACTCCAATTCCGACACAGGCAATGGCGCGCTCTTTGCTGAGGATGGGGAAGGGGTTTGAGTTAGGCCAAAGCACCCGCTAGAGAGAAGCAAGTCGGCGACCCTGGCAACGACAATTGTTCTCGACCATCTCTTTGCGGACAACCCCGCATAGCCACCACGTAAAGAATCACGGCTGCCTCCATTCGTCGTCTTGACCATCACCACAATTCTTCTCAGCCATCTCTCTCTCTCTCTCTTTCATATCAAGATGTGTACCCCGTCGACTTTCAAGGAACTTTGACAGGCAACTTGATTGCGGTGGGGCAGTCGGTTGCGGCGGATCCAAGGTCGTCACGATGGCTGTGTGGTGGGGACGTGATGTCACAATGAATCTGCGTTGGTCAAGTTTATGTAGTTACCCAACTGTTCAGGATGGCAAGTGACAGCGGCGGATCGGTCTAGTCCAATTTGGTTCACCTTGGAATCAGGATTCAGACCATCCGGATACCAATTTCACTCTTAAGAACTGGGAATCGAACCAACATTCTCAGAAACCGAACCTAATCGGCCAATTCGGTCCGATCCAGGCAATTCCCAGTTCAAGCGGTCCATATTGCACGCCTATAGTGAGGATGCTTGAATGAAGGAGTAGGGCAGGACTAGACCAACAAAAAAAAAAAGGCAAATGATTGCCCAATTTTGAACTGAGGCTCCTCATGCATCATGATTTTTTCCAAAAATAATCAAAATTTTATTGTCTTTTCAGAACTATTTTTAGTGTTTAAATACCCAATATTTTATATGACCGAAAGGACAAAAGTACCTCTATCTAAGTAGAAGAAACAACATGACTCCATCATTCTCAAAATTGTTCATACATTGTTGGATAAACGCTGCTTAGGTAGTCACACCGGCTAACACTCAAAATTAGGACTCATGCATATTTGCCACGTCATTATACATATTTACAAAACACAAATTAGACAAGAGACACTGAGTCATTTTGGGGCATAAAGAAGAATGTGAAGAACTTCACCGGATTATATTCTTTAAAGAAACAAATTTGCATTCAAGGATTCAATTAAATAGTGTGGTGCAAAATGGGCATTATGAGGGCAATAACCCTTCCCCACACGTAATGAACCTCCGGATTGCTTATACGGTTTTCCCACAAAATGACCGGTATTTTTTAATGCATGCACCTAAATTTTCCAATCATCCTAATTTTATTTAAAATGATTGGTGGCAACTCTCTTAAACTTGTTTTTATTCGATCATGCAATCTTCGGTTTTGTAAAAATTTTACCCTTGTAGCTGCTTTGCCTGTACTTTTATCTATGGGCTCCAAGCCAACCCGGCCGACAAGAAGTAGGTAGGTCGCTTGTATAGTATTTCCTATGCACAATTCTGGCCCGAGCTTTCTTTCGTAGCTTGGTATGAAGCCTACTGGCTCGAGAGGAAGCACTCCCATCTCGATCTCCTCTGCATATCTCTCTCTCTGCGCACACCGACAACACTCACAAGACCTCTATCTGAGGTCACCCACGGCCCCGACAAGGTCCGGGCCACCATGGGCAACCTCCATCTAAGTTTGCCCATGGGCTTAAAGGAGGCCGCCGGTCCTGTTATCACTTTCCTTGGGACTATATATTGGTCTCTTTCCTTGGCATCACATTAGCTCTGCAACATTTTGTCTTGTTTGTTGGATCAATCATCGTTCAAATCCTCGTGCGAAAAGAAAATGCACTAATAATTTCAACGTCTCTACAGTTAGATTTCCTGTGCTAGTAGAAAGATACCGAACAACATATGTTTTTCCTAAATTTGGAAAATACTATGCAGAGTGAGAATGCTTTATAGTTTTATTAAAGTAGATCTCAAAATAGCAATTTGAACGATGCTAGATATGCTAAGATTCGTAACATTAAAGGAACAAATATGCAAATCGTCTCTAAATTTTGGCCCACTATGTAATGCGGTCCTGAATTTTTAATCTATTACATATAGTGTTTGAACTTAGACGTAATGCGCAATGTAGTTCACGAACTTTTAATTTATTTCATGTAATCCCTATACTTTTAATACATATTCAAGTTAGTCCTTAGACTATATGAAAATGTTCGACGTTATCCTTCCATTAATTCAAGTTCAAGGACAATATTGAATGTTTTTTTATAGTCAAAGAACTAAATTGAACATATATGAAAAGTTTATAGATCATATTGAATAAATTGAAAATTCGAGGACGATATTGCATAATGGGCTAAAATTCAATCACCACATTAAACAAGTTCAAGGGTCACATTACATATTGAGCTAAAGTTCAGAAACTATTTGTGTCATTTTTCCTAATATTAAATGGGTCCATTAGGATAAATAATCATTTTCTTTTTGTCACATAATTAAATAAATCTATTCAGTAAGATCTCTATTCTATTCCCGTGATGAATTTGGCCTACAAAGTAGACTCATGTATTTTCTCCCCCTCTACATAAGCACATGATCAACCAAGCGAGCGCAATGCTTTAGGGTGCAAAAAAAAACGTGATTTCCTTATTGAGATCAGATTGATAACGTCCCTTTTCCTCTGCAGTTACACCATGTTAATGGCAAATCGATTCCACGAAATTTATGCTATTCAGCTCACCCGAGGATTCATGAGATTGGCGAGATATCTCACATAGCCTCGGAATCGAGACATGCCATCCCACGAAAGCGAAAGAAAGCTCTAACCTACGATGGAAACCATTACATCCGATGGCCCATAAGCCTCGAGCATTTTCAATGTGCACTAATAAAAACTGATGAATCTCTTTTCTGGTGTACATCAGTCCTGGAAAAGACTAGGAGCACAAGTGTGTCCACTGCCTTTATTTACCTTTGATACATTGAAGTAACATCATCATCCTCCTCATGGTCCATCAACTTCCAGGACCCGTCTTCCTGCTGAACCATGCCCTTGTTCTTCTCGCACCGCCAAGAGACCGGCACGAGATACTCATCCTTCAAAGCTTCGAGTCTCTTGTTCACGAGGGAGATGTCGCGGTTGATTTCTAGCTTGAACCCTCCTTTTGACCCCTGCGTCCCTGCGACTCCATGCAAGTAGCACTCCAAGTTGTGCCAACTCGACGTGCTCCCGGGGCTCTTCAAGTACTGAGATTTTCGAGTGTCGATGCCCAACTCTACCCCGACTTCCGTATAACCCAGGATTGGATAGCTCGGGACGATGTCAAAGGCGTTACGGACACGTAAGGCTCGGAGGTCTTGGTACTCGGAGAACACCTCTCCGAAGTTGGAGTCGCCGACTTTGGGGCTGGCAAAGACTATAGCTGTAACCAGACAAGGTCTCCCTCTCTGATCTTTAGGCTGATTCAGTCCATTGGCAACGATGTCGACCGCATTCAGCGTCGCAATTGCCGCTCCCAAGCTGTGGCCGGTCACGGTGATACTGATCTCCTCGTTCTTGTACAGCTCCGCTAGTCTTTTCACCTCTTGCAGAACCTGTTATGGAACAGGCAGAGATTTTGCACAATTTACTGTCATCAAGTCAGACAAGAAACCCAAATGAAAGATGAAATCACAATCTTTCCTCATCGTACTAATCATTTAGCGATACGCTCGTTTCAATTTCAGGTTCCTAATGACTCTCCTCTATCATGCACTCATTCGATTCGATTCGACTAGCTAGCTGTTATAATTCGAAACCAACCTGATCTCTGGCACTTGTCCTAGTGAAGGGCGAGCGCGAGTCGTTGGATGTGTATATCGAGTACCAACCCTGATGCACCCTAGGATCGCCCTTCTCTCCCAGGATTTTCGAGGCCGAGACCGAATCAAACTCGAAATCGTTCACCCACTCCAACGTCTGGACCGTCCCTCGCCAGGCAATCACGATGTCCCTCCTCCCCAGCACGGCCTTCCCCTCATCCGTCGCCACCGCCACATACCCAATCCAATTCGACTCCTTGCTCCATGCCTCCCTCGACAGAGATTTAACTATGAACGCATCCGGGACCTGGATTTGCGATGTCGCGTACAAGAACTTGGTCACGCTGTACTTGTACGGATTCCCCAGTTCCAGGCCCACCTTGGAGAAGAAGTCTCGCCTCGCATACCGGCAGCCCCCGGCGAACTTCGACTCCTTCTCCGAGATGAAGGCATCGTAAGCAGCCTGTGCCATCTCTCCATAGTGCAAGATGTACCGACGGAGATCGATGTTGAGAGGGTCCAACAGATGCTCCCAATCGTCCTCGCCGCTTAGGATCCTCCACTTCTTGGCTGTGCTATTGCTATCCACCGTCTTCTTCCCCGTGAACTTCCTCGCCACAGCATTCATGATTTTCTTCATCGCGATCCTTCGACCAACACGGTTTTCCTGTTTGTATGAATGATCTCGAGTGTTCCAACACCTTGATCGCATCTGAAACAATGTCGATGTTGCCCGAAGAGAAGGGTTAACTAAAGTCGGTTCGTGGTTGGTGTGTGAATCTCATGTCATCCCTTTATAGTATTCTCCACAGTCTCACGTCTCGTCTTGAATTCGTCTAAGAATCTGAGATCAAATGCATTCCAAAGTGTTCATAAATGTTTTCTAGTCCATTAATCGAACCTATACTTAGATGAATCGTTACTCTATGTTTTTTATATTCATTCTTTTGAAATTCGTTTCTTCCACATGAAGATCGATGATGCCAAAAGACCTTGCTTCCTAAGCTGATATTGCTTCGCCATGGAATAGGTCATCACTATGCACCAGTTTTGTCATGATGCAAAATGCATGAAGCGGATAATGGACTTGTTTAAATTCTTGCACGGCTCATTACATAAGCCCTAATCTGCAATAATGGAAAATTTAAGGTTCTGAAAGCAACATCTTAGCAATTGCTTTCGCGGTGATTAGATCACATGACCCATTTCACGCTTCTTGCATTGTCGAGGTGATGTAGGCAAAAGTGATAAATCCGGGAGCACATGCATAGAACTACTTCTACATCAAAAAGCCTTCAAGTGTTATCATTAAGGTCTCACACTCGCTACAAAATATTCGATTTGAGTCATATCTACTCTATAACACCCGCAATCCAAATGTTTGAGGTTAGCAAGCCCATCACTGCAATTCCTCAAAGTCACCGCATGTGGCACGAGTCATTGAAAGGTTTATTGATGATGTGAATTAAATTCGTGATCTCGTGTTAGATAGGTAGAACTCTATACCGCTGGCCTGACAACTTTGATGGTCACCATCTCTATTTGTTATCGAATGAAGTCATGCTACATTTCCTTTTTAGTTGAACCAAAAGAAGAAAAATAAAAGAAAAGAGAAAAGCAAGAATACTGATTAGTGAGCACTATGTTTATCGCGGTTGGACGATCAAACACCTATCTCATGGATTAAATTGCACTGATTCTATACGATCCGGGGCGAAATTGAAAAATCAATTACGTAGAAGCGGAGTCGATGACTCTCGTAAGAGGGGATATAGCTTTCAATTTGGCCTAATAAGAACGTGCGGTTTCCAGAAAATACTCGAAATGCCCAAAACGAGCAAAAAGCTATTTTCTGCACTTCTAAACTACCTTTCGACGTGGACAATGCAATCGCTACCAATTTGAAAGAGACATTCGCTTTTCGAATTTTTGTGACTTAAAGAGAAATCAAAACAACTACCTCAAGATAGAGAGCCTTTGCTTTCAAGTCATGCCCAGGGCCAACTCCGGCTTTCCACGTCCTTCACGTCAGGAACATTTTCAGAAAATGATGGAATAGCTTGAATCGTCGAATTGGGCCACGGTTATGATCCTATTTTAGGGAATTGAATCTTGATTAATTAGCTTTTTTTTCAAGTATTAATGGTGTCCGTTGTTAAACTTCCAACGGATTTTTTCTTTTTTATCCCTATTCACTTGAGTGCAGGTAAATGTCACCCATCTTCTACAAACATTTCTTTTTTCTAGAAAGAAAACCATTAAGACTAGTGACCGCTAAAAAGGGTTTTAGCAAATACAGGATTTCAAAGGGTTTCGAGAGGGGTTAATGACCCAATTATAGTGTAAACATGTGCATTTTTAGGCTTTAACTATCCTGCAACCTGATTTACTTCCTTATTACAATGGGCCACAAGAAAATTAGGTAAATGGGCCAGCAAGAGGGCGCATTCAGTGAGAAGTGAGTTGACTTCCCGGAGAGAATTATATGAGCCTAGAGGACAACTAATCTAGTTCAACTTGTCGCCAGCAGGTATGCGGCCCAACCAGTAAAGGGATTAGGGGAATGGGGCCGAAGAGTACTAGGCTCTGGGTTCGATCCCCTGAACACTGCGCAGGCATTTACATAAAAAAAGGAAAAGTGAGACCTAGGAAAAAGAAGTTCAAGTTGTCAGATTCTAGCAATTACTTCACTTTGTCTTCTTTTCTCCTGCATAAAGTAGGTTTAGGGTTGTAAGATAAGCAAGGGTTTCAACGTCCATAGCGGTTTTACCCTCGCCAATTTAGTGAACCCATCCATTCCAGCAAGTACTTCTCTTTGTCTTCTTCACTTCGTGCATAAAGTAGCTTTAGAGTTTTAAGACAAGCAAGGGTTTCAACAACATGTACCCAAGTGAAATTTCAAGTTACCAATTCTTAAATTTATAGGAGAAATTGTCCAATCAATTTTATTATTATTGTATAGATGTCAATTCAATTATAAATTTTTCAATTTTTTTCTATTTAGTTTTAAACTTTTGCACAAAATTATAACATGATCCTTCCAGTCAATTTTTATTGGAAATCTGATGTGACAATTCAATTATTGCCGACAATCATCGGGGATTTCAAGCAAAAATTAGTCAAAACAACTGCATTGGGATTTTGCACAAAAATCTAAAACTAAATTGACAAAATTAAAAAATTTAGGATTCAATTGGCATCCATATAGTATATTTGCAGGATTGATTGGACAATTTTTCTTAAATTTATAGGTTGCACGATGTTCAACTAATCTAGCTTGGATGAATAAATGAAGAAAAAAGTAAGAAAAATGCGAAATAAAATTAGTACATCGAAAGAAGTCCACTAGATAAGCAGGCGATGCGGTACCCAAAAACTCCTTATGGATTGAGGATCCACACACGCACATCCTTGAATGGGTCGAGGTTAATTAGATGGGGGCCGGAAAATCAAGAATTAATGCTGGAGTCTTGAGATTAATTTACTAGATTAATACACCAAATAATGTGATAAATTCTTGATCAGGACGATTCAATCAATTACTTATCTTGTTACAAATTAAGGTGTCATTTAACATACTCGTTTGGTTGGCCAATATTAAGATCCATGTCATTCTCTAGATATTTATAGTGCATTAAATGCAAAAGACGTCTATTCAAGTAAGTAATTGAAATCCCAAGTCTTTTCCACAAGACGTTGAAAGAGTTCCTCGACATCTTTTGTTCTAATAAGAGGAGGAGAAGCAACACTTTGCTTAAAAGAATACAAAATATATATATATATATCACAAACCCAACCCAAACCCAACCCGGTTTTCATTTTGAGTCTCCTGTGTTAGGGGTTGGGTTGGGTCAAGGCATGCGGCCCTTATGCTTCAAGTCGGGTCTAGACAGACCCAACCCACTAACACCCTTGGTGCATTGGGCATTGGTGCAGTACAATAGTTGGAACTTATAATGTCAACACTTATAGTTATGATAATAATACAAACCATGATAAAAGAAAAAAGTCACTAAAATTCTCAAATTATGTCAACCGTAACATATTCATCCTAAACTTTTTTCTTTTTTTTTGTGATATGAAAAACTTCAAATTTATATCTGCTTTTGTCAGTGAGCTCCATCAAAAATCAACGTACATGGACGTCAGAAGGCCAATAGTGTTGACATGGCTAAGTGAAATAAAAATGACATTATTTTAATTATAAAATCATCTTATTGAACCTTGATAGATGGTAAACGTGTCACATAAATACAACTTTTATGGTTCTTTATATTACATCAAAATTAGGATAGATATATCATAGTGGACATAATTTGAAGTTTTTAGTGTTATAAAACAAGTTCGAAGTAAATATATCAAACTGGACATAATTTAGGATTTTTTTTTTTTTTGGCTTTTTCTCGTGGTAAAATGATAATATCATTTTTTTGTTTGTTTATAACTTGCTGTTCTAATCAAATACAAAAATAACGTAAAGTGAGAAATTAGGGTAATACCATTAAAAACAACAAATGTTCATGCCATGACACATCTACCTAAAATTAATTTTCGTCTCACAAAAAAAAAAATCCTAAACAATATCCCTATCACACATTTATTTTAAACTATTTTCGTCTCATAAAAATTTCCCAAAACCGGTGCTTCTAACATAAATCTACCTCCATTAAAATGCATATTGGATATTCCACGTCATTTCATCTTGTAGAAGCAATACTATGCACTTTAAGAAAATATTGGATGGGAATTTTAAAGAACGGTAAACATATCAGTTTGGAAATTTTTGTGAAATGAAAATTAATTCTTGATAAATATATAGCAAGCTACCAATTTTTAATATTTTATAAAATAAAAGATAAATTTTAATTAATATACACTAGTTTGTGTTGAGTCGAGCTACCTGATATTATGGTGATATGGAGGGGCCGGCCTAGCCAATGTTTTATCCTCGAAACTGTGTGCCTTCCCGACATCTATCAAATCATTTCTTGGTTAAAATTGATGCGAAAAAAACACAAGGCAAATCAAATCAAGGCTGGGGCCGGAGACAAAGGCGATGGAGCTTTTCTCGAGTTGTCTTGTCGGGCGCTGGTTCTTCAGGTGTGTGGGTCTTTCATCTTTGGACCGCTCAAGATCGAAATTACTCGCATTGAGGTAGTTGAACTTGAAAGGCCAAATCAAAAGAAGAGAAAGAGAAAAAAATCATGTACTAGGTAAATTAATCTCATTTTTCAAACGATTCCAAAAAAGAAGTACATGTTCTTAAAAAAATGGCCAATGTTAAACTTCCGAAGTGAAATCTCCATAATAAATTATATGGAGCATCATGTATGGCATGATTCATTGGAGCGATTCTTTCATGTCTATAAATCGAAATTGAAAGATTTTCCTCTCAGTTTTACCATTTTATTGTTCCAAAAACACTCGCTGCAAGATCTATCCAACCAAAGCCCTAACTTAATCCAAGCTCAACCTGTCCTTCGCAGCACAACTCGCAACCTTCGCTGGCACCATTCGCCACCTTGAGTTGAGCCATCATCTCGTTACTAGCAACCGCCTTGGTTGTGTTCGTCTCTCCCTCCATCATCCCCTAGCTCTCTCTCTCTTTCTCTATCTCTCTTAGTGTCAAGTGACATCAATCCGGCAACCTCGACTCTAAATCTAGTTGAGCTTGATGCCGACTAGACTTCAAAGGCATGGCCATGGTTGGCCTAAGGAGCAGATAGAGAAACGAGGCTTGCTGGAAGACAAATAGACACGGGATTGATAAGGAGGGCATTGGCCGCATCTCTAATTGGGGAGCAGTGGCATCGATTGGGGATGTGATTAGAGTTTAAATGAGGTGGAGGAGTAGTTTGGCCTTTTAACTAGGGCTTGTTGTCTAAAGATGCATCTCTAACACTGGGGACATTGTCTAATAAAGACGTTGAGAATGATTTTTGAGATTCTATAAATTAACGGTTCAATGCTTCATTTAGTTGATTTAAGAAATGCATATGAGCAATATAGGGGCAACCACCATCTTTCTCGTGCAAACCAAAAATAAGGTAGGGACAAGAATACCTAGCACTTATCATTATGCTTAATTGAGTGTGGTACAAGACATGAAAATCCACATTCACATAAAAAAAAGAAAAATTCAGCACAAGAACTTAGTCAAATGTGAGAGTCGGATGCACAACACATCAGGCAGATCCACTGATAAACAAGGGCGAGTCCACCATGTTGCTCTGCCAAAAGCCCACTTTGCAAAGCCGAGGAGCGCCAGCCATGTTGCCATTTCTTGAGACCTAGTAGCCCACAGACCGAAGAGGGTGTCTCTTGAGAATGTCTTTCGAAACAGCCCTCTTTGCTTCCCTTGACACAGACATAGGGACTTCCTCTGCATAAATGCCTTGGCTAATTTACTTGGCTAGGGCATCACCTAATCAGAAAGACATCATCCAAAGGCCTCTGCTGAGAAGGTTTACATTTGACTGCTTTCAGTGTAGTTGACTGTGCATGTAACCTCGAGAGGCATTAATAGCTCTTCTCGTGTGACTGTAGCTTCATCAATCCTTGCACAATAAATCAATGTGTCCCCCACCTCCATGTGATGGATGATAGCCTGGCTTGGTCCCCCCCTCAACAAATCTCTGTTACATTTCCAAAAACCCCAAAAGAAAGATGGGTTCAACGTAATAAATTGAAGTATTAGTAGATTCCCAACGGATGAACTAGAGGTCACCTATTCAAATTCCATCAACTACTTGCGAGCTACTCTGGATTATGGCTAACTCGCATGGGTCAAGAGTTTGAATTTACTTAGTTTGTAAATCTTGTAGGGTGCTTCGTGAGCCTCCAAATAACTAAGTATCTACATCTTTGAGGATGAATTCAATAAAACAAAAAAGAAAAAACCATTTCGAGGGACGACATGAGAATGATAAGATATATAGTACAATAAAGAAAACCATATAATGTACGTGGAGTTCTTGAATATAAATTGTACCCATAATAACATCCTGACACAACATGTGAAAACAACATTGCCCTGTCCCATCGGACCAATGAAAACCTCATAAACAAATGTAATCTTACCCTTAATTTACATGAAGAAAAGGATGCAATTCTGATGTCTAAGTGAACTGATAGAGGGTGTGGTGCCCCATTTAGGCACGAACTCTATTAGCTCATGCTTCGTTGGCGTTGAAGTTCTTGCATGACCTCTCTCTCTCTCTCTCTCTCTCTCTCTCTCTCTCTCTCTCTCTCTCTCTCTCTCTCTCTCTGCCTGCATGAAAACAACCGTCCGATGCATGTAAGGGGATAGACAGTAGTTAACACACTTCCAAGAGGACCACATCGACTTCACACAATCTCATCATATATTCCCACCTCCATGTTACATTCCTTTCTTGCTCTCCCACGCATCCACATTAACTGCAATCCATCATCTTCTGTCACCTCTCTCTCTCTCTCTCTCTCTCTCTCTCTCTCTCTCTCTCTCTCTCTCTCTCTCCCTCCGTCCCTCTCGTCCCTCCCTTGCCGATGAGTTAATGGCATTTCACATGGTAGATGGTGTGGCATTCGATGAAGATGGCAATGAGGCTCTTTCGGAAAGAAGTACCGCTTTGCAATTGCTTTCCGCGTTTGCTTTTCATGTTCTACCGTCGGTGCCAAACAGTGCGTCGTGTTCAAATCCTCGCACGGCCTCTAGAAGTTATGTTTTCCCCGTGAAAATGTTCAAAACAGAAGTCTTGTCTTTCGCTGTCCCCTTCCGATCTTGACTGAGACATAGGATGAGGCGAATCAAAGGTATATATGCATGTAATTCTCAAGCCAAAAGTGACCAAATTTATGGGATACCTATGTTTGATATTAGACAAGCTGAAAGACAAATGCTCCGGAATTTTATTAGGGCGAAAATGAGGTAGAAGAGGAGCACTGGATCGTCACGTCAGGAGCAGTCGCGCTCAACAAAACCCTTCCTTATCTTCTCCCTTGGAATGAACTGGCAAAGTAGCTCATAAACTTTGCATGAGTGTCTGCACAGGAGAAATGAAGTCCAAGCACATGCCTGACTGCTTGTTTGTTCACGTCTGGAAGGTGGTCCACTAGACTTTCGTTTTCTATCATCAGGGATCGAACTAAACTTTCGTTCTTGGCGATCGATGTGCTTCGACCTAAACTCGATAAATTACAAGTAATAACACCTTGACAAGATGGTCATTTGGCTCTGACTTGACATCCATAGGTCCACCGCGTTTTAGTTCCCTTCGCAACACCGGCGATCCTTTGCCATTTTTGGGAGAGAGTTAGGGTTGAGTTGAGTTTTCCAACACGATAACCAACAACCAAGTCCACGTCCAATCAAAGTTATTGAACTATCGAGAAACGATCATGTAGCACATTACATGATCGAAAATGAGACCACATGTATCCAAAGAGAACATAAATCCTATAAATAAGCGATATGAAATACTCATACAATATGCCATTAGGCATATGAAGAAGACAAACATGTCCAACCGAACGATGGATACATGAAAAGGGGACTCGAGGACAAGAGCCCGGGCCCAGGGCGTCGGCACCGAGCAGAAGTACAAAACCAGAAGCGCTGCTTTCGGCGCTAACCCACGATCTAGCCATCGATCTCGATTCCGTCTCTGAATCCGATGCTGCTCAGCACGCCCCATTTTCAATCGAGGGTCGATGGAAGGTCGCTAGAGTCCCCAATTGCTGCGGTCGCTTTCAGCCCACATGGATCCGACTTCCCTCCGCCTTCCGTTTTGGGTCGAGAGGATGAGCGGATAAAATGCCAGTTGCCTCGCCCACAGCTGGTAATTTGCGTACGCCCACGGGCCACAAGCGACATCGACTCGTCATTTTAGAGTTCCTACTAATGCGGAATGGTTTGAGAGTAGGGCGCGTTTGGATGAGGTTGAGATTTATCTTGTGGGGGAAAAAAGCACTTTGCCCCTAAATTTCAGATTTCAGAAAATTAAGAAAAAATCCCATGTGAGGTTTTCTTTAACTTTGGTAAGATCATATGTGAATTTATACTTCGACTTTTGTGTGTTGTGAAAATTCCAAGTGTTTTGAGCTAATAAAAGATAAAATTGGAGGTGTCATGCAAGAATTAGATTAAAGAAAGAGTGAAAAGTTAACGTCAATGTTGACACAATCAGATCAATCGAAGGCAAAGGATTTTTAACACAAGGCCGTTGGATTGATAACGTCTTTGGTGCCCCAAGTATGTCGGCCTAGTTGCTTGTAAACAATTTCAATTTGTTGGGGTTAAATTCCCCTCGTCGTACCAAAAAAATAATTGATACAACTTTTTAATTGGTGAACAGCATTAGATTTGAATCATTCAACACATTGAACTTTGATGGTTTTTGTTCATTGATTGTTGCACTCTGGTTATGTTTTCCCAATTGAATTTTCATCCTATAACTAATGTCTCCCCAAATATGACACAACACTATGGTATATGTTAGCCCTAACAAAAAAAAGAAGAAATTTAAAAAATGTAGGGATAAGTGCATTAGAAGTCTTAAAACTTATCATAAAAGTGCAATTGATTTCTAAAACTTTTAAAAAGCGCAATCAAGTCTTAAAACTTATCATAAATGTGTAATTAAGTCCTAAAAACTTTTAAATAGTATAATTAAGTCATAAAACTTATCAAGTTGGTGCAATCAAATCCTAAAATTACAAGCATTTTTTTGTTTCCCAAGTTAGATATAGTTAATTGGAAGACTTAATTGCACAAACTTGATAAGTTATAGGACTTGATAGGTCTTAAAATTTTCAGTACACTTTTTTTTTGCTATAAATAAAATTTTCATTTCAAAACAAAACATTTCAGATTGGATGCAGTATCTATATTAGAACAATTGATAAAAGAAGACTTGACTAATACGATATTTGTTAACTCTAGACAAGAAATCATGGAAAAGAAAGTGCCTATTTGATTAAAAGCCCAATTTACAAGCACATAAGTAGTTCCATTCTTGGATCTATAGGTCCAGGCCAAGGTCCAACCTAGATTTTGCTGAAGTAGGAAGTGAGAATCTACAACGAATGGTCGAATACTCCAAGGGCAAAGACCCTTTTGTTGAATGACATCAATTGAGACTTTGCAATCACTTTCAAAAATCGCTCTTTGGAAGCCAAGGGATTGAGCATCATTGCAGGTGAGAAAAAAGATTTTCACTGCATTTATCCCAAAAATGAAAAAGAAAATGCAAAGGGTTGTGCAACTTCATCATCATATTGATTGCACCACTTTATCATCATATATGCTCTAGAAACACCCATGTTAGTACTCACAAATGTGAGCTATTTCCAATTAAAGTGCATCAATCATTTAACAAAAATGAAACTTTAGTTTATTAAATGACTAAAATTGAAGTGCAATGACTTTGATTGGAGAATGCACCGAATTTTCTTTAACGCACTGAAGATATCAAGCAAAGCTTTGTAAATTTTAATTAAAATGTCCTGTATGTTTTTTGGGTAGTAATGTATTTTTATGATTTATCATATGTTTCATCCCTTTGCTATAAGAAGAAAATCGTCACAATAAGGATCGTTCATGCCAATTTGCAATTCATTGTCAATTTTATCGAACGCCTCCAAATTGAGGTCAAAATGCATTAATCATAAAAATGAAAGTTCAGTGCATTGGACAATTAAAATCAAAATTGAGTAATATGATCACAAAATTTCAATGAACATAATTATAATTTACCCAAATAATAGGCAGTTAGGCCCAAAATCCAGACAACTAATTATTGTCTTGGGATGGAATTTTGAATTTTCTACCCAAAAATGGATTAAAAAGATAAAATAATAGTAGAACGAAAACTTTCTCTCTTTCTTTCGCCTTTTTTGTTGAAGTTTTCCCCACTCACGCCTTTTTTGTTGAAGTTTTTCCCACTCACGATAAAGGCAACTACCACCGTGGCGGCTTACCTTCGTAAAATAATCATTGCGGTAGTTTAGGGTTTGATTCCTTTTCAATTTTTCTTCCCTCTCGAATCGTGAGAAAATATCGGATCATCATCATTATGGAAGATGGGTAAAAAACACAATCAAATGTTTTTTTGCCCATCGAAATAAGTACTTTACGGTTTTAATAAGAATTTCATTTTTTTCCCCAGGCCATCTCGAAAAGTTTCAAAGCCTGGTGGCTTAAAATCAACAAAAGCAAAACGCACTTCCACCAAAAGTTAATAAATTATCTGAGTTTTAATAATAACTATATATAAAAAAAAAAAGAATTCAATTTACAAATCAACATTTGGTTGCTCGGGAAGGTTCAAGTACCTCAATATAAAAAAGTGAGGAAAATTATCCAAAAAAGTTATAAACTTATAGTACTCTGCTCAATTTAGTCATAATCTATTCAGTTGT
Source organism: Eucalyptus guilfoylei (assembly GCA_016097605.1). Taxonomy (NCBI): domain Eukaryota; kingdom Viridiplantae; phylum Streptophyta; class Magnoliopsida; order Myrtales; family Myrtaceae; genus Eucalyptus; species Eucalyptus guilfoylei. The sequence goes on along the minus strand of CM027864.1, from coordinate 31,233,636 downwards.
ATCAATTCAACCATAAATCTATCAATTGTGTCAATTTACTTCTAAAATTTCTCATGTCAATTTAGTATGATGGTCAATTTAATCATATAAATTTCAATTGTATCAACTTAGTCCTAAACCTATACAATTACAACCTTAAAATTGTTATGATTTGTAAATTTAGTCTTAAACATTTTAACAATTTTCTAATCTAGTCATTCCGACCAATTTTAACTCAAAATCACTAGCATCCTCCATGGCAAGGCCACAATGACGTAATATTTTTTTAATCTTTTTTCCTATATATTCCTCTTCTCTTTTTTTTTTTTTTTCTCTTTTTCCCTTTGCTAACCATTGCTTGGCCTGGCAATGGGCAACAATCTCTATCGGCCTCAGATGAGACCCTCACTTAAGTGGTCGAGGGTCACTCTCTTCAAATCTAGTGAGGATTGCCCTCGCTAGCTTAAGGGAGGGTAGCCCACCCCTGCCAAGCAAGGGTGACCCTTGCCTGAGGCTAGTGACCATCGCCAACCATTGATGAGGCCCAATGGCGGTGTGAGAAGAGAAAAAGAAAAATTCATAAAATTTTAAAAAAAATGTAAAAAAATCCATGTTAGATGATTGTCCTAAGACCGTGCCATGTAGGCAAATTGGTGCTAACTAGATCGTCACATCAATGATTTTTCAGCCAAAAATTGGCTAGAATGACTTAATTAGTAAATCGTTAAAATATTTAGAACTTAATTAATAAATCATCCAAAAGTTTAAGATCGAATTGATATAATCAAAAGATTTATAACTGAATTGATATAATAAAAAAATTTATGATTAAATTAACCCCCATATATTAGGTTTAGAACTTTTTGGATAATTTTTCCTAAAAAAAGTTTATGAGCCGTAAATTTCAAAAAGAACAAAGAACAAAGGATAAAAATTATTTCAAACAAACCCTTTGTCAGTTATAAACAAATGTCTTCCAATAGTCACAAGCGTGCCAACTTATTCGCCAAATTTATACTGAACGACGATAAGAGTAATGACGAAAATTCCTAATATTATTTAAGCTTCACTAGGTCATTAAAAAAGTCAATGCAAAATTACATGTAGGTATAAATAAAATTCGAAAGTTTCTAGCATTTTATATTAAAAAAAGAGGTCTGAATCCATATGGCGGGACTTAAGAGAAAAACTTAAAATTGCATTAAATTCTTAAAAAAGTAGCCATTATTTCGGACATAAAATATATGTTATCTTCAGTGGTTAAGAACCATCAATGAACTAACTTTTTTTTTTCTTTTGACCCACAGCCGTTGCACTAACTATATAAACCGAATAAACCGAATCTTTTTAATGGTAATGATGATTTGTCGCATTTTTTGTCGACCCTCGAATGACCGTCATCATCAGGACAGGAGAGATAGACCCGTTTGAAAAGGTACGGACCCAGTCGACCGTTGGAGGAGCTCGAACGATCCAACAATGCCCACGCGCGCCGACAACCCCACGCGCTTCTTGCTTTTTTTGTCTTCTTCTTGCTCCCTCCAAGCAAAGAGCCTAAACTAAAAAACTATCCATTATTTGACCGAAAAAAAAACTAGCCATTGGCCAGTTTAAATCTTTACAACGACACTTTTAGCCAAAGTGAAGATCTTGACCAGCACTTTTATCTTGCTTTTTACGGCAAATGTTCGTTACAAGTTTTAGAGTCAATGGAGGACGTTGATGTTTGGAGCGATAGCAAATGTCTAGATTAATTGTCATATTTATGAAATCATCAGGTGAATTTGGCATATACACTAGATCTATTCAAGCCATTAAATTTGAGGGAAAAAAACTCACAAAAGCTTTAAATAACTTTGTTCTTATAATGCAAAAATTCCAAACTTATATTTATGTGACACATTTATCCTCCATCATGGTTTCGTTAATGAGCATTGTTAATAATTACCTTACATGGACGATAAAAGGCAAACAGTGTTAACATGGCAACGCCCACGTGACTTAAATGAAACAAAAGTAATATCATTTCATTTATACAAATATAAGTTTGGAGTAATTTTAAAAAACTTTAAGATAAATGTATCACGGTGAACATAATTTGAAGATTATTATATGACACAATTGAAGTTTTTGATAGTTCTTTAATAAGTCTCATATTAAAGTTGATGCAACTCATTTGGCTTAATGAGGTGGATCTAAAGTGAATACACCTAATCTTTGTAATAGCACTCTCCTAGTTCATAGGATCTGGACATAAATGAAAAAAAATCTTACGATAAGATACATGTCTTTTGATGATTAATTATTTGTTAATCTTATTGGTCAGTGTCTTTAGAGTATATATCGGGCGACCCAACAATGCATTTGCAAGTCCATAACCTTCTATAATTGTTTTACGTTTTAATTCAACTGTTGAAAGCAATCATTTCCATTGCCAATAAGCTTACTTGCAGGACAACATATTTGGATAGTGAAGATAAGATAATTCAAATAAATGATTCTCCTATAGCTCTTCTTTTCTTCCAACATCTTTAGCATGAGCACAAACTTGTAAATGTATTTTATCAAACGTCGTTGACAGTGGACAAGACCTCATATTGTTTAGACTGGATCTATTGCTTCTTGATCAACAAAATAAAAATTGCAAGATTCCAAAATACAAAAATATCAAGATTGCATCAATAAAAAAGGAAAAATTATCCGTCTGAAATTTTAAAAATAATCCAATGGAATATATATTTCCTATGCTTGACATATTGTCCCAAAGCGTCCTAATCCGGGCAAATTCAACTAAACGAGCGATCTCTGCCGTATCCAATTTCAAATCTTGGATCCAATAAAAGAAGGCCAAACAAAGAAAAAAAGAAGACCGTTCCTCGTCTTCTGTGCCCCTTTCTCTTCCTTCTCTCTCTAGACTTGAAAACACGCACGCACAAACACAAGCAAGAAAGCCACACAGACAACAGCAAAACAGCAAAGGACATCATCGTCCTTGGCAGTCCCTTTTTCCCTCTCTAACATGTAAGAACTAGAGAGAAAGAGAGAGAGAGAGAGAGAAGACCCTGCAACTACCAAGAACTAGAGAGAGAAAGAGACAGAACCCAGAAGAAGCGCATCAAGAAACTACTACCCAGTAGCGAGAGAGAGGAGCAAGATTCGGTGGCCATGGTAGCCGGCAAAGTGAAGATGGCGATGGGCCTCCAGAAGTCGCCGAAGCCCGAGACCCCGCCCCCGCCGAAGCCGCCGTCGCCGTCCCCGAGCTCGGGCAAGAGCACCTCCCAGAGGGCGGCGGCGGCGCTCGGGCGCTCCTTCGGGGCCTACTTCCCGCGCTCCTCCGCCCAGGTCCAGCCCCGCCCGCCCGACATCCCCGAGCTGGTCCGCCTGGTCGAGGACCTCCGGGAGCGCGAGTCGCGGCTCAAGACCGAGCTCCTCGAGCACAAGCTCGTCCGGGAGACGGCGTCCCTCGTGCCCGTGCTGGAGGGCGTGATCTGCTCCAAGAACGCCGAGATTGCCAAGTCGGTGAGGAGGATCGAGGAGCTGGAGGCGTCGAACGAGAGGCTGAGGCGGGAGCTGGAGGCGTCCTGGGGTCGGTTCGAGGAAGAGAGGAAGGCGAGCGAGGAGAGAGCGAGGGAGATGGAGGTGGAGATTTCCGAGTTGAAGAAGGCGGCGGCGTCGGCTTCGGCTTCGGCTGCTGCGACGCCAGCGTCGTCTTCGGCGGCTGCGACGGCGGCTGCGACGCCGGAGTCGTCTTCGGCGTCGTCGGATCCCATGGCCGGCGATGAGCACTGCTCGTCGCAGAGGTTTCAGGCGGTCGCCGCGGCAGAGGCGACGTCGAGGCCCGCGAGCATGGCCAAGATTTCGAAGAAAGGAGCGAAGCCGAGCGACGCCCCGGCGAGTCAAGAGAGCCACCGGCTCGAACGGTCGGATTCGAAGAGAGAGGAAGCCGTAGCGGCGGCGGAGATCGAGCGGCCGAGGCACTCGCGGTGCAACTCGGAGGAGCTCGCCGAGTCGGTTCTGTCCGCCGTCGCCACCAGATCCCGCGCCCCTAGGGTTCCGAAGCCGCCTCCGAAGCGCTCCGCCTCGTTGCCGCCGTCGCTCCACGGCTCGCCCCGGGATCAGGCTCCACCGGCGCCGCCCCTCCGCCGCCTCCACCCCCGCAGGCGAGGACCGCCCCCGCTCCGCGGCCCCCTCCCCCTCCGCAGGCGAGGAGCGCTCCCGCCCCGCCCCCGCCGCCTCCCCCGCCGGCGGGGACGAGGCCGGTGCCGGCGAAGGTGAGGAGGGTGCCGGAGGTGGTGGAGTTCTACCACTCGCTGATGCGGCGGGACTCGAGGAGGGACTCCAGCGGCGGAGCCGCCGCGGCAGACGCCCCGCCGGCTACGGCGAAATCGCGGGACATGATCGGCGAGATCGAGAACCGGTCGACCCACTTGCTCGCGGTAGGTGTTTCGCCTGAAATGTCGCCGCCGGCCCCGTCCCCGTCCCCGTCCCCGTCCCCCGGGGGGGCCGGCGTTCTCGCTTGAATTACGCTTTTGCCACTGAGAGTTGTCAGTGACTCACTGACCGTTCGTGTAAAAGCAGCAAGATTTCGGGTCTAGTCTGGTCCCCCATCTTTTGCTTTTCAATAGTGCCCTTTTTGGATTCTTCTTCTTCCCTTGTCTGTTGTCTGTCTTGCTTGCGAAATGAGACATGGATCAGATTCGACGGAAAAGAAAGTGAAATCCTCTCCGGAAATCAAAAGGCGCAATTTTCAAATTTCAATTCGCACGTCGTTCCCTTTCCGCCGTTCTTGACGGAGACTTCATCGTCTTGCTGCAGATCAAGACGGACGTGGAGACGCAGGGAGACTTCATCAGGTCCTTGATCAAGGAGGTCGAAGGAGCTGCGTTCACCGACATCGAGGACGTCGTGCCTTTCGTCAAATGGCTCGACGACGAGCTCTCTTATCTGGTAACCATTCTCGTGCAAGATAGTACCCCCAATGCTCTGTTTTTCCTTTAAGAAAGAGGAGGTGGAAACATTGAAGCTGCTTCTTGGGTTTTGATTAGGTGGACGAAAGGGCGGTGTTGAAGCACTTCGATTGGCCGGAGCAGAAGGCCGACGCGCTCCGGGAGGCCGCGTTCGGGTACTGCGACCTCAAGAAGCTCGAGTCGGAGGCCTCGTCGTTCCGGGACGACCCCCGCCAGACGTGCGGCCCGGCCCTCAAGAAAATGCAGGCGCTGCTCGAAAAGTACGGAACGCACTCGGGACTCCACACCCTCATCCTCGAAAGTTTCGAATTTTGAACGCCAACGTCTAAATATTTCTGCTGCTGGTTGACAGATTGGAGCACGGCGTGTACAATCTCTCCCGGATGAGGGAATCCGCAGGCAAGAGGTACAAAGGGTTCCGGATTCCCATGGACTGGATGCTCGACAATGGAATCGTAAACCAGGTAAAAAAATCTACTACAGTACAAAAAGGGACAGAATTTACTGCATGTTTTTTCCCCTAGCACCGTTTGAAAAATCGCAAAACGAGCGGACGATGATCTCCGTTCACTCGTTTCTTATCGGGCATGGCATGATGCTGCATTGCATCGTACGAGTAAAAAACGTTTGTAGCTGTGGTCCCCGCTCCCCTATCTCTGATGGGAAACCATTTCGTTTTTTTATGCCTTTTTAGCAAGATGACAAGCGTAGGGTTCGATCATTTTCTGCCTCGGTGTCTGCTATACTGCGCATGCACCTCTGCATGGGTCACATGTGAGAGAGAGCTCCAGTCCTATGGAGAAGAACCCAGATTTGAAAATGCAGCTTCTTGTCACCTTCCCTTTCAAGTTTCTCCATGGGAGAAAACAGAGGAGCAGATTCTGGATTTGACCTCGATTAATTTAAGGGTGGGGATTGTCCGCATCCTGCGGTCTTTGGAGAAGGGCCTAGATCTTCTGGGAATTCTCAGAGAGATAGAGAGATAGAGAGAGAGAGAGAGAGAGAGAGAGAGAGAGAGAGAGAGAGTAGTACTATTGAATAATCTTTGTATGACCCTCTAACTAGGGCAGGTTAAAGACAGCAATTAAAATCATGTGGGCACTTGTTTGCTGCAATGGAGTTGCTGCGGACCCATTGATTCAGCTCTCCATCGATCAAAGTTAAAAATTTGTCAAAATGGGACTTGAATATTTTGCGTGGCGGGCTCGATCCGTGGCTTGAAACGGTAAATTTTGTAGCGACGCGAGTTCAAATTTCGTTTAATGAGGTCTCTGGAAGAAGTCGTGAAATGGGCATTGCTAGAAAATCATCAAGAAGGTGGAAATCATCGAGAACTTGGCATGGTAGAATAATAGAATAATGAAAGTGTGTTTTGCCTGTAATTGCAGATTAAACTCGCCTCGGTGAAACTAGCGATGAAGTACATGAAGAGGGTGTCTGCAGAGCTCGAGATGGGTGGCGGCGGCGGCCCGGAAGAGGAAGAGCTTATAGTCCAAGGCGTGCGGTTCGCCTTCCGAGTACATCAGGTAATATAGTGTCTCTCGCTCCATCTTGCCCCGATCTCGAGGCGGGTTCGAGGTCGTTCTGCGATGAGCTAGCTGACGACGGAGCCCATGTTTTGTGCAGTTTGCAGGAGGATTCGACGTCGAGACAATGAAAGCGTTCCAAGAGTTGAGGGATAAGGCGAACTCGTGCCATGTACAATGCCAGAACCAGCATCAAAGAATTCTATGCAACAAGTCCGCTCCTTGTTAAAAGATCTGTAGCAAACTCAGCTTCAGAAATGCCGAATTCGGTCTCTTGATTCTGTTGTAAAAATAGAAATACGTTTGTCGATCATCAATACCAGCGGTGGAAGCCGCTGCCCTCGCCTTAGAGCTCGGCTATTGTTTTACTTGGTCTGCCGTGAGATTTTTTGCGTATTTACCACGAGCTGCGTATTCCCAGAGATTATCTTGCGATTTCTGCAATCTCGCACAAGATACTAAGTATTGTCTGCAAGTTCATCTTTGGTCGTCCGCTTTGAGATTGCACCCTTTGAAATTAGGGATGATCGATTTTTCTGATCTAATCCGGTCTCACTCGAGGACTACTGATATTCCTAGTTTTTAGGATCAGGGACGGGACTTCTAGTCCAATAGAACCGGTCACTTCATAATTCTTTCTCCATATTTGAAGGTAAAATCTCTTCCCAAGAAGGTATCGGACTTATTGCTATTTTTAGAAAATTAAAAAAATTGGAAAAAAATAGTCAGTCCAGTGTGTCAATCTGGGCGGCTTTTAATTGGGGGTTGGTTTGATATGCTCACCACTACCTGAAATGGCTTTCAAACCCAAATTTGTGATACATGATATTGTAATCATCAATTGAAGATTTGAAAAGAAGGTATCGGACTTATTGCTATTTTTAGAAAATTAAAAAAATTGGAAACAATAGTCAGTCCAGTGTGTCAATCTTTTTAATTGGGTTGGTTTGATATGCTCACCCCTATCTGAAATGGCTTTCAAACCCAAATTTGTGTGATACATGATATTGTAATCATCAACTGAAGATTCGAAAATGTCCGATTGACCATCCTCGTATGTAAAATGTTCAAAAGGTCGAAGGATTATAGTGAGAGGGATTGGATATCAAACTAACGAGCTTTGGATCGGGGTGATCTCATTGCATCCTAGCCAAATTTGCATGGATCACTAGATTAGGCGAACGTCACATGAGATCCATCTCATTCTAGGCCTGATTTCAGGCCCACCCATTTACTACCAACAACCCGACGGATCGACCCAAGTACCCGTCTCCGACCCGCTCCATATCTCGACCCGACCGACCCGGCCGGGTCGCCCGAGAGATTCCGACAGGGAAAGGAAGGAGACCCGAGAGCGGAGCCGGACACGGAGCGACGCACGCCAATCGTTCGACGAAATGTCACTTCCGCTCGTGCACGCTTCGCTTCCCTGTCTCAGCTTCAATCCCTCCCACTCGCCCATCATCCGGAGCCACACCCAGTTCCTCCCTCGCTCATCGCTTCCGCATTCCTCGCTCCGATCTCCTCCTCCTCCTGGGTTTCGTCGCCCGACCATCATAGCCGCATCGGCCGCGCGGTCCGAGCTGATGGCCGACGGCGCCACCACCGGCAGCTCCTCCAGCCCGGCCATGAAGCTCTTGTTCGTGGAGATGGGCGTCGGCTACGATCAGCACGGGTGAATACTCTGAACTTTGCCATTGGATTGACCCGTTTGCATCACTGAAAGTCTCGAATTTTTTGTGTGATCGAGCAGGCAGGACGTTACGGCGGCAGCGATGAGGGCGTGCAGGGACGCGATTTCGTCAAATTCGATCCCCGCTTTCCGCAGAGGTAAATTTCAATCCACCGTGAAACTTGGGCTCGTGTTTTTTACCTGCTTCCCGTGATTGAGAAAAAGATTAGATTTTGTCGAGAATTTCGATATCGCGGAAACCCATTGCTTCTTGGGTTCTGAGAATGTAAGAGTGGCATTCGATAGGCGTAGGAGGGTCCGTTAATTGTGATGGGGAGTGTGGGTTTCGGCGATATCGGTGTCAGTGCATTGTATTCTGATGAAATAAGGTTGCTTCAGGGTCAATACCTGGAGTCTCATTTGAGCAGATGAAGCTGCTGATCAAGCTCGGAGTGCCTCATTCCCTTCAGCAATCCCTTGACATCGAGAGAGTCAAGTCCGTCTTTCCTTAGTAAGTAACTAAAAATTGTTCCTTTTTTCTTGAAAGATCATCGATTTACCTGTGAGAAATCAATCTTCTGGTTACTACATAGAATGAGGAAGAGGATGGCATGGGTTTTTTTTTTTTTTTTTTTTTTTTGCTTTCCATATGCCTGCATTTGGAATGAGAACTATCTAAACATATTTCATCCAGTGCTGGATACTTTATGACTTTGTTTTTGGTACTGATTGATTGCAGTGGAAAAATTCTTGATGTTGAAGTTGTGGATGGTGGACTGATATGCTCAAGTGGTGTTTTAGTGGAAGAAATGGGAGACAAGACAGATGAGTGTTATATAGTGAATGCTGCAGTTTATGTTGGGTACTAGTATCTCAGTCCTCAGTTCCTGGGCAGCGTTTGCAACATATCTCAGTTCCAGAACCGTAGCAGACTGCTCTCCAGAGGCTCCATAGCTGATCTTTGTTCTTGTTTTGCATAGTGTGAGATATCATTGTACTGCTCGGCCATCTGTTTGCTATGACAAACTCTTCATAGGGCATGTGGTGACTCTTGAATGTGAATTTCACATTTTCATCTCTTGTTTCTTCGAATAAAAATTTTGATACAGCTTTCTCTATTTCTATTGGAGGCTTCCCATATAGTCATTCAATTTTAGGGCTGTTTTTGTCCTTGTGTGGCTTACATAATTGATTGCCTGTATCAATAATCTGAAGCTTCTTAAGAGTCAACCATACTCTATAGTCTGCACCTATGGGAAGAAGCACAGACAATAGACAAGATAGAATCAACAAGAATCATAAACAACTTAAAAACCAATAGGGCATTACCATGTTTTATTGCTTCCCCTCCTGTGTACAACTAATTGTAAAAGAAATCTGCTAAAACATAACCTTTCTTGAAATACTGTCTGTTTGCACTTTGGAAATATTGCGTCAGATTAGGTAGAGCACGTATACACCATGGGTTGTGTACTTTACAGTTGATCTGTTTTACAATTGTCATCCACTAATGGAGGTCATGTTTTTTGGCCCTTCAATCAATGATTTCCAAAATACAACTATGATGAATGTCGATATTTTCACGTCACTATAGCTGCATATAGGAGCTGATTCCAGGTATCGGGCAGACCAGGAAGGCACCAGTGGCTGCAATCGTTGCCGGAGTGGTCACCGCTGTAGGCAGAGGGGTGCGCGTCCTTCCTCAATTGTGACAGCGTAGTTATGTCCAGCAAATACACCGGAGTCTTCATACTATTCAATACTTTGTTCACCACAGAGGTGGCTGGAGGAGCACCGGTTGGATATGTCGAGCCAGAGAGGGGTTCTTGCTCTCCCATGCAGTTCTTCTTTGGTGAGTGCCAGTCCTTGCCCCTGTTTTTTCATTTCATCCCAAAAAGATCAGGCACGGTTATGTACTTTTTATGGATCTACACTTATCAAGGGATGCTCATATTGGAAAAGAACATCTCACGGACCTGCATTGACTCGAAATAGGTTAATGACAACCGTTAATCATGGGGGAATCACACAGGCCCCAAAAAATCAAACAGTTGTGATTGGGCCTGGGTCTAGGCAAGAACTTCCCCACGTATTGACTATAGTTCCAGTCTCATAGATAAGTCGAGTCATTCATAGTGTCATGTGAGACATTGTTCGAGAAAAACCCCAATTGGCATGTGACAATGCCGGGCTTTCTTCAGATACACATATTCCAAGCATACTGCATATATCTTTCTGTAGTCTCTGATCCAGGGTCCACATTTTTCATGTGGCGGGTGTATGATTAAGGATAAGAAAGGCAGAGTGAGACTCAAAACTGAGTCTACTTTCAGGTAAAAATTTTGCCACAGTCAATGGGGCCGACTTCTGTTCATGGTTTAGGTTAAGGAGGTTCACATTCACATGTGGAAGTTCTTTTCATCTCCTTCATACCCAGAACTCGGCGTGACAATAATATTTCAAGAAAAGTTCCTTAAGCATTCTATATGATTTGTTAATAATGTTTTTAGGTTATAGAAGCTTTTTAGAGATCCAACCACTAGGGTACTTACTGATAATGAGTAGGAGAGATTCCCTGGAAGAAGACTTTGGTCTTTGAAGAATCAACATTGAGATCAACCCATTTGGCCCATGTGCTCAGCCCCTTGTAATAAGCACTTAGACGGTCCATGTCTTTAACCACTCTGCCCCCATCTTGTATATAGTCCCACCTGCAATTAGAATTTATCATCATCGAACTTTGGTCTAATATCTATTCATCTTGTTTAATGCATAAGCCCTGGCTTAGAACCAACAAGAAAATACAGGCACCACATTTAGATGGAGTCTATAGCATCGGCAGCAGTCTTATGATGAAAGTCAGAAGGAGAATGCAGATGAATATGAGGGAAGTCGAGGTTATCATACGGCTGAGATTTTCCGGTGTGGGTCCACCAGTGCCATGAGTTGAAGATCAACACGTCCATCCCTTGCCACGATTTTCCCGCCTCGATGGAATCGAGCTTGAGAACTCGCCCAATGTTCTCTCGGACTATATCCACCAAGTAGGGCGTGCGATACAAAAAAATGCTCACTCCATAGTCCTGCAAATCATCAGAATTTCTGCCCTTTAGCTCTTCCTCAAAGTCTTTTTTTGCCTATTCTCAGGTACAACTTCATTGGGAACTTCGATCGAGTTTCGCCATTGATCAATCAAGTTGTATTTAGCTATAGTGAAACTATGTAATTCATGGCATGAGCAGTTTTATTCTCTTTAACTGTTCACCATAGTTAGTAACCTCAAAGAAGCTTCCCATCTTCTTAGAAGAAGGACCGTGATTGGGAATTTTTGGATCGTTTTTCTCCGAGTAAGAGACGAAACATAATTAACTTGAATCCACGACAGCTATTCGAAATCTTAGTTAAAGACTGGATTGTCATTTCATGTTTGCTTTTCGTGAAAAAATACTAATTGAAGTGGAAATTTTTTTCAAACAACAAGGTCAATTATTTAATCAAATGATATTGAGCCTATTTCCCATCTTTTCTCGAAAAATAAGTGGGCTATAATTATAATTGAAGAGATTGAATGCTGGCTCCTGAGAGCACCGACTTGATAATTATAATTAAATAATGCAAACCCCATTTTATTCCATTATTCCCTTTCGAAATCTTTAATGCTATGCAGCTGCATTGTCTGGGAAGGGCTTCTTCTAGACAGCTTTCTTTATGCAAAGCCGCGCACTATAGTAGTTAATAAATAATGCAAATGAGGTACTCTTTGATGACCACTCATTGACTAGCACGGCCCACAAGAATTATCACATTGGAAAAGGTAGGGACTGCTCATAAAGCATTCAAAGGGTACTTATAAAGACACTAATCTTGGATAAATTGAACTCCATGGAATGCCCTAGATTTTGTGGCTAGAACATTCAAACGAGCCATCTCAAGAGTGCTTCATGTTCACACAAAGCATCGTCGAGGCTGCAAAAGGATGATTTCCTGCCGCTTATTAAGGTATCGATTCCATTAGTGCACCGGTACGGAGCTTTTAACTTGGCAAAATCTAAGTTTAGGGGTCTTGGTGTTTACATCACAATGTGAAAGAATGTACTAAAACTGATAATGGAAAACAGACCACACTATGTGCCGTGGAGAGTAAGTACACTCTTAATAATGACAGAAGAAGGTGCTCGAAAGCTATCAAAATAGGGGAAAGCAAAAGAGGGCAAAGAGACAGTGGAGGGGAGTAGGTTGGGCTGGTGGGCTGTTGGTCACAGCCTGTCACTGTGTGGTGGGGTATGCCCCTCGTCTCGACCTAAAACAAACACAAGGCATCTTGTAGACAATAGCATGTCAAGATTGAAGTAATCATCATATCTAATCTAAAGTCCACACTTATTTATTGTTCTATTATGAGCTGGAGTACAATTCACCAATTGCACCATCCTAGGTCTCGCTTTCCCATTATTTTTTATTTCTTTCCACGATTTATGAAAAGCAATCATATGGTATCTTGAGTCAATTTGTAAATATCGGATTAAATCTATCTTCCTAGTTGGATCAAAAGTAGATAATTCATATTGAATTTGAAAAGATTGAATAAAGTGGCATTTGAAGAATTCGACATTGAAATAAGGAAATTCACATAGTCTAGAATAAAACAAAATTACATTAGTGAAGAAGCTAATAATATTTAAAATCTTATTCTATAGTTTTCTAACTATGTTCTATAGTTTTCTAACTATGCATCTGTGTAGCAAAACTTTGAGCTTATACTTTCAAGTTGCCTATATCTAATACATAACTTTTCTAAGTTGGAATTTTCTAACCCTTTGACTGGTTAGAACCCTAGATATACGCAAAATTACATATAAAAAGTACATTATGAATATGTTTGTGCAAAAGGTGGGTCGGGCAGCTCATTTCTCTTTCAGTTCTATACCGCAATTACCGGATATGCAAGCAAATGGAAAATTTCCATATGGCATACCTGGACAAAGGAATCGCTGACAGGACGATATTTAATAAGAGGAAAGTCCTTCTTCCATGGATAAATCCGACAAAGTATTTCCTATGCCAGGTTGTTCATAGTACAACTAAACTAACCCATATGAAGAAAGTGGTGCCAAATTTGTACCCAACAAGTCGACAACACACCCACTACAACATCATCAATTGGTCATCATGGCATTGACTGCTCATCTTTCGTTAATTATTGGAAGAAAAATTTAAGGTTGAAATGTGAGAATTTCCAAAGCTTAGGGTAAATTAAAAAAACAAAAAAAAGCAATATCTGGAATTATAGTTTTCATTATTATAATTATGCCTGACCCAAATTAAAGTTTTTTGAGTTGAAACTTGGTAACTTTTTGGGGGTCCCCCTACACACTTCCTCCTTTTAGGTTGATTCCCCACCACCTTTCCCAACCCTATATGATCTTGTCTTATTGCGAGGATAACGTTGAAGGCCAGAGCTTCATTATTTATGGCTAAGAAGCAATCATCATGAGCCCTCTTCTTGCAATTGCTCTTGCTCTCATTTATGACAAGAGAAGTTCCTACAGTTGTCTTTCCTTATGTAGAACAATGCGCACGAGCTCTCTTTGAGCTCGGCTCAAGTACACATAAGTGTCGGCTCGTCGAATTGGGAAAGAAGGGATTCTCGAGATTCCAAGACCAGCTTACAGAATCGATCTGAGTTCATGTAGGGTCGTGGAGTCCTTAACATCGTCTTCAAGGGGAAAAGTGTACGGTGAATGCATACAAGCAGTTTTTAAGTAACTACGATATTGAACTCAAATGCATTAGTTCCGCATCTCCTTTGTAGTTATTTTAGTGCTGTTAAAAAAGGAGCATCGAATAAACAAATTCACGGTAGAATTATGGCAAGAAAAACGCCACGGACGTTTCAAAATTGTTGGATCCGATGGACCGACTGACGATCCGATGACCCGAGCAGTCGACCGACAGTTGATGTTGGTCATCCCACGGGTCGGAAAGGGCCCGACAATTTTGACTGATTTTTAGCCCACGGGTTAAAAGAAAAACCCCTCGAGCGATTCAATGGACAACACAACAGACAGAATCTGCTCGAAAATCGAGAGATTCTCGCCCTCGCTAGGACCGTAGAAGTAGCTCCAAAAGGGGAACTACATCGGGGCAACATCACGGGCAGAAGCTCCGAAGACCAGAACAAAATCTCAAAAAGCAAAGAGAGAACTCCGCAGACAAGAGAAAAGAGACAGCCAATCATGCAATGAAACGAACGGGATTTTACCCTCTTTTGTTTTTTCTATATTTTTTTGGAGAACGGGGCGAAAAGATTTACCGGGAAAGTGACCGCGGAGAGAGATTCCTTCCTGGCGAAGCTGGTCTTGGCGCTGGGCACCGACGCATGGATCATACACGACAGCGATTCCCACATGTTCAGGCTCAGCGAGTCCCCCACGAACATTATCTTCTTCCCCCTCCACCTCCTCAGCAGCTCCCCTCCATTAAACCTGCAAGACCTCCAAATTTTCAAATTTTCAAGAATATGTAAAGTTCAACATTCCAAGAAACTAGAGCAAAAGGGTTTCCGCGAATTTGAGTTTTCTCTTCGCTTAGCAGAAGAGAAGAGAAGCAAAAACACCTCAAACGAAGGGCGAGGGAGATTCGGTAAATGGAAACCTGGGAATGGCGCAGGAGTCGGGCCTCCAGGCGTACTTGAGGTATTGGGTGTCGGGCCGGCCGTATTTCTGGCAGTCGAACTCCGGGTCGATGAAGGGACACGACGAGGATTCGTAGAAAGGGTAGGAGGCGTCGACCACCCATTTGCCCTGGAACAGGTTGCACCCGCCGGTTTGCTTCCGGCCTCTCAGGGCGGCGGCGGTGGTGTTCCAGAGCTGCTGCTCCGAGCTTGCTCGTTGCAGACGAACGAGGAAGAAGAGGAAGAAGATGGTGAGGTGGAGCGCGGTTATGGCGAGCGAATTGGGTCGGCACCGAAGAAGGGCCATTGCAGCTGGAGTCCCTGCTGCTGAGGTGAGAGAGAGAGAGAGAGAGAGAGAGGCCCTCCCGTGCGCGTCGATTTATAGGGAGGTTCTTGTCAGTCTCTGCAAGAGAGAGAGAGAGAGAGAGAGAGAGAGAGAGGGACATGGTTTTCTGAGGTGGTATTGTTGTTTTTCTTTTTTTTTTGGCCGACCTGCTAATGTTGGATTATATTTCCATCTAAAGAAAATGTTAGATTACATATACCTTTCTTGGCGTTTGAGGGTTTCTATGGTCCCAGTTATTGATCATTTAATGTTCAAAATTGACTTACCCTACTTCCAAAATTTTTTTAATGAACGATCGAGATTTATTCTTTACTGATTCGATGGCCATTGGTCTTCGAAGATTATTTGTGGAAATGCTTGTTGACCTTTTGGATAAGATTAAAGTGCGGTATCTATTTTTATGAGTTTCACAGTGATGGTATATGCAACATGGTAATTTTACTGAAAGTCTATCCTATCATTTGATATGTTCCAAAAGATTTCAATGATCCAGTATTATTCTTTGCCTTTCTGGATCAAATATTCTTGGCAACCTGTTGCTGCTTGTGCTCCTTATTCGTTACTTCCTTCCTACAATACTTTAGCTAAAAAGGTTTTTTAAGTTTGGGAAAAAGTATGCGTTTATGTGTATTTGGAAAGCATAAAGAAAACCATAGAAAGAACAACAAAATAAAGATATAAATTAGTTGCGAAATCTTGGAAGGACATGAGTATAATTAGAGAAAATGTGTGGCCAATTGGTGGGGGCTGTTATGCTTTCCAGGTTGAATTTCGTCTGGAAAAGAGCAAGGGAAGAGTGCTTGATTGGATTGCGTGAATAAAAATTCTGCAGAAAGGTCTGACATTTCCATTGGGTTGCAGGTCACGGGCACAATTGAACATATGCACCAAGTGCATAGGCTAGCTGGTTACCACGTGCATTAACAGTTTCGGATGAATCCGCGGGATGTCCAATACCCTTTTTTGTCTCCCTTATCATAACTTAATTAGTGTTATGGAACGGAATCGAGTGGCGTTGACTCGCGTCGGTGTCAAGCTCAAGCTCGGTCATATCAACTCGACTCTCGTACTCCTTTTTTTTGAGACTCTATTCGAGCTTCATAGAGTATTGAAATTTTCTACTCAAGCTCCACTTGAATAGAACCAAGTCATAAAGAATCTCGAGCTTGAAAGCGCGAGCTCTCTCTTTACTAGCTCGTATGCTATTGATGTGTTATGCAATTTTGAGTGTTTTTGTGTCTATTTTTACAGGTATTGAATATTTTATAAGAAATATTAGAAGTTTTTGTAGGCTTGATTAGGTTTGTGAGCTCTTCAAACTGAGCATTAGTGAGTTCTAGAAATCGATTTGAAATCAAACGAGTTGATCTCTAGCACTTGATGAGCCGAACATGAGTCGCTGCAAGTAGCTTGACTCAATTTTACCCTATTTGCAGCTCCAAATTATTTGAATAAAGAAAATCTTTTCTTTTTTGACGTTGTTTACTCAACTTCTAGTTGAAATGTCCTCTATTGTGACACTAAAGAATTTCTTTCGAAGCAAAACTCACAATCAAAATTTGTAAAGATCTATTTGATGTCATTCCATATGATTGACTTAATAATTAAGGATCGGACTTATAAATGTATATTAGGTTCACGACACATATTTAAATTCCAACGCTATTAGGCACAAGTAAATTTTTATGTTTGGACCGCTAGTTTGACTTATAACTTGAGTCATAACTGATCGATAAAGTTATTGAGATAGTTCATAAGCTTGAGTTTTATCTATCTAACTGGGTTGACTTGTACAAAAAAAAAGTTTATTTCCTTATATACCATTATTTCGTAGGTAAAGTTACTTCATAGCAAGAGTCATACAATATGTTATATAACTCTAAAATCTCACAATAGATGAGAATGGGATGTAATCATTACATAGATAAGCATAACTTAAATCTCTAATAAGATTAGGTTGATGTTATTTAAACTATTTTAATGTAATTTATATCTTGAATCTTCATATATGTATGGAGTATGATAGGACATCGTCTCTGAATATTCGATGTATGGCCTATTTAAATGTTTAAGTATGACATGGTATTGGTGGTACGAGATTAGAATGGAATAGCGATTTCAAATTTTCTTGGTTAGAGAAGAAACAAGAGGGAAAAATGAAAAAAAAAAAACAACTTTAAAATGTTTTTAGACAAGAATGAGATGGAAATTTTTTAAATTTTTGCTTATCTTAAAATTTTCCCCTCCCAAACAAGGAAATGAGATTTCTGCCTTGTCATTTATTTTAAAAAGAAGAAAATTTTCAAGTAGTTACTTCTTTTTTTCTCTTATACTTTACTAACAAGATGTCCATACTTTGAATGCGTATGTTTGTAACATTATTCGGAATGTTGATGGTTGAGCTATTTTATTATTGATATGTCAAGTTAATTATTGGATATATTGGATGTTGATCGTTATTGGGTTGATCGCTTTACAAAATTCACCGAATATCACTATTTTTCCTTCAATGGAAAAAAGAAAATACCCATCCATTCTTGGTGAATCAACACCTCTGGTGAAAATTAGTATTAGTTAGCATTATCAAATGTAGCTAGTTTGGTTAGAAGCTGATTTAATATTATTCATCTTGTTTTTCCTTCAATGGAAACAAGAACATACCCTAGAGATATATTTCTTTTATAAATTTTCAGAAATCGCCGGTAAATATATATATTTTTTCTGCTGATTAGCTAATATTTATCTTTCATCACCTTATAATCTTCCTTTATCTGTAAAATATGTGACATTAATTTTTTGTGTTGATATATAACTTTTTTATCGATACTTTAATACAAATTAAAGAATACAAACAATCTATCTTATTAGAGTTGCTCATTATTATACGATTACTTATAAAAAGTCGTCAGTAATTATGAATTTAGTATTATTTACGAAATATGATGTAATAATAACTGATGTGAAAGTGCAAAAAGATTTCCGCAGACAACTCAATGTGTAAACTAGTGCTTTTAAAAATGGAGGAGCGTAAGTGATGTGGGGCACATAAAGATCTGATCATCATCTTTATTTGATAGATTTTGTTGTTTTTGAATTTGATATTTCTTCTTTAATCAAATAAATTTAGGATACTCTTTTACTATACAATATGTTAATTTATTGTTTCCATTCTTAAGATATCTTTTCGTCGATTAAAAAAAAAGTAGAATACAGTTGTTTTTTGGGGAAATTTGTTTGGTTTATCCAGGAATTTTAGTATTATACTTGTTACTTCATTTCTGTTGGACATCTTACCCACTTCCGTGAATTAATTAATTTGGAATTTTTTTTCTATTATGTGCTTTAAGCATCTTCTAGAGAATGTTATGCGAATCTAGCTGATCTAGTTTCATTTATTTTTGCGTTTACTGCGCTAGGAAATGTCAATCTGATAAAATGTAGGGATGAAATTTGGTATTCTCTTCAAAACTAATACGTATCTCTCTCGGTTATCTCATAACTTGACCTCCATTAAATGAAGGCGTAACGAGTGGCATATGCAACGGCCAAAATTCGTTCTCCTATCTTCTTCTTCTGTTAGTCGGGAGTGGACAACGAATGACCTCCGACCATCACTATCCACCACCGTGCAATCAGGGCCATCACCGATACCCTCGCTTGGTTTCCGCACCACTTGCGCCTCTTTCTGCCTCTCTCTCCTTCCTCCTTCCATGGTTTTGATTCTATCTTGTTTTGACAAATAATGAAACTTTGAACACGTCTCTGATCATCTCTCCCTGTCGTTCTTTCTCTTCCAGCTAAGGGATAACGTTGCTCGACTTGGTCTTATATGGACTTCATTAATGGAATGATTGCACCAGAGATTGAGACAGTGTACCCAGAGCGAGAAGGCTAAGTCCTTAATGGCTTCTTTGCCTTGGCCACCGGCTCCATATGGTCCCCAGGACAAGAACCAGAGGCCCTCCCTCTTTATGGAGGATTTGTTTTTGTCATCGTGGTTGGTAGACTGTCTTACTTAGATTCATCGCAGAAGATACAGTTCAGGAAACTTTGTGACTGTTCTTCATGATTTTTCTGCTCCACACGATGCGCGATATAAGTCCCGTTGCAATCTCGTGTATCCAGGGGGCCATGCGTGTACTTTGAAATCTCCCAGGTCGAAATGAAGAATGGCGCGACAATTCTCCTGCAACTGCAAAATAAAAGAAGCCGAGAATGAATAGAAGAAGGAACCACGTACCAAATGAGAGGATAAATGGGTGTGAAGAATACGGAATTTCTCTCTTACCTCACATCCTTTATTTAACAAGTACCATAGGATAAACTTTTTGACAAGAAAATGGGAAAAATTACTGAAAAAGTATTGAACCTATTATATGGTGATTAATTCAATTCTAAATGTTTCAGTTATACTAATTTAGCTAATGACCTTGCCAGCCCATAATTGGAAAAAAAAATACGAAAGAAAAGAAAAGAAGAAAGATAATAAAAGAAAATAAAAAAATTACAAAAGTTGTCTATGTCTGCACTAACCATACCATGTAGGATGGCCTTCGTTCATGTCAGTGATTCCTAACCAAATTTGGTTAAAAATATTATATTGGTAAATTATGAAAATGATTAGGACTAAATTGACATAATTAAAAAATTTATAATTGGATTAGCTGTCGTAAAATAAATTTGACTTTTTCATAATTTTTCAAGAAAATGTCGGCTGTACCTTAACAAATTTGAAATGAAGGTGATAGACTAAATGAGGCTTGATTCTGCCTTTCATGCCACATGGACGATCCACGGAACTATTGCGAAGCCAAACTCTCATTTTCACAAAGAAATATTTTATTCTTCAATTTCCACATATGGGTAACTGGGAACACCTGTTTGAGTGGATAATTCGTACTCCATTGCATTTTCCATATGCTGATTCCCGCTTAAGATATTCAATGATGAATTGGCTCCCCCCAAAACAAGGGCCTTTACTCAAGCCCTTGCGTAACGCCTACTCGAACGAAGGCCAAATGTCTTTCCATATAAGGCTTATCATTAGCTAGTGCTTGATGACCCTTTGGTGACGCATGGTGGGTCCAAATTCGTTATGATTTATAATCTTCGAGCATCCCTCGAAAAAGGGCATGTGGGGTTCCTCGAAAATGCACCAATTGTGGGGCAATTCTCATTGTTCGTTGTTGGGTTCCATCAATCGAAAAGCAA
This sequence comes from Eucalyptus guilfoylei, assembly GCA_016097605.1. Classification (NCBI taxonomy): domain Eukaryota; kingdom Viridiplantae; phylum Streptophyta; class Magnoliopsida; order Myrtales; family Myrtaceae; genus Eucalyptus; species Eucalyptus guilfoylei. Next base: position 31,213,262 of record CM027864.1, on the reverse strand, counting down.
AGTTCACACATTGGTCTTCATGTGATGATTGACAACGGCAACGATAATGCGGCTTGTGGGCTCTCCTTAGCCTCTTGAATTCGCCTCTCTTTCCTTTTGGAAGGATTCCTCTCCCATTGCCATCTAAACTAAATTATTGGGACCTTAGAAGCAACCTAGTAATGCACAAACACCACTCAAAGCTGATAAATCTTGAGATACCAAGGAATGAGCGCCTTTTCTTTTAGAAGGTATAATTTACTAAGTCAAGATCATTCATCATGAGATACCCTCAAACTAAAGCTCTTCTCCATAAAAAGGATGGCGCGGACATTAGGAGAGGAGATGCCTTATAAGCTCTACTCATTAGGAAAAGGAAATCCTATCCGAGAATTCGAGTAAACACTTCTGTGTTTGGAGTGGTTTCCACTTTCGATTTATAAGTTTCTGTAAATTCCTTTGCTTGCAGAGTTTGATTTTGTATTTGGAAGTGCAAATCGTCTAAAATCCATTACATTGTAGAGACATTGATACGTAGAATTATACATATTTTCAATAATAAATATGCTTTCTCGAGGAAGGCGCCCAAAAGATGGAAAATCACAAGACTCGTGATCTTGACATATTTTCACTATCATAAATTGAGTTAGACTCTCCTCTCGTTCTCTAACTAGCTTCCTAGACCGTTCCAAATTTGTTATCTAATTAAATTCCTAAACCACCGAAATTTTTTGCTGGATATTTGGATTCGCATGCTCCTAAATCATCCTAATTAAATTGAATTTGAATTCTAGCAGTTTGCCATATTAGCCAGCATAATGCTGAATTGAAATGTTAGAAATTCATTTCATAATCCCCGCATAATAATGAATAAAAGTTCAATTTCATGCTCATTTTAGTTTCACATTAAAGAATCCCGGCTTAATAACGGACTATGCCTGGCTCGTAATACCGAGATGTCAATACTCAAAAAGTCAGCAGCTCTCTAGTGTGGATGAGGATAGATAGCCAAAGGCCGTGAAAAGTCTAACTTGGTTATGTGAACCGAAACCTAATACTTGTCATTTTTGGAAAAGTTCTTTCATAAAAATATTGTAGCATCTCGAAACGCCAAATATGTAAAAACAACTTAATTTTTAGAATCATGTATACATAATATATATAGTTGATGGCATCAGGTCACAGCACACGCCATGCCATCTTGCATTTTTGCCATATCATCATGCCACGATATCATGCTTTTGTTCTTGTCCTAGTGCTAATGATCATGCATATGCCCTTAAAGACCCGTCGTCATGCATCTTTGCCATGTCATCTGCAGTTATTCGTGTCATTACAGTACAACATCATAACGCATATCATGTTATATACATCCTCTGCCATGTCATCCATACATGTTTTGCATCATGAATACATGATGTTTTCAAGGTCCACACCAGTAGACCCGACACATGAAGTCACGTTATCATTCGCGTAGTGACGTCAAATTTTTCCCGAAAGAGAAATATCGACAATATAAATTATGCTTTCAAAATGTAGGAAACCATTCCACATTTGCAAGGTAAGACATGATTAGAGCTGTAGTAAGCAAAGGGAGCCTTGTGTTATTCCACCCCACCAAGGATAGCCCAACTGTTCCCACCATCAGCCCACCACATCGTTGCCCTCTCAAACCCTGCCTCTACGTCTCGAGATCTCTCCATCTCAAACTCGGCCGTGCTCGACTAGGGCTCAAAGTGGCTTTAGATCTAGATGTGCGAGGCATCGGCTCGCGTTGCTTGACCCTCGGCCAACATCCATGACCTCCTCCTTGAATTCCCAACAAATCAAAGTGTCCTCAGATTTGGCCGTGGGAGGCCTCATCCAGTGTCCTTTAACTCCTCCTTGGCCAATGTCACATCACTCAAATTTGGCCCTCAAGGGCAAAGATGAAATTTGAGAAAACTAGTGAGTACAAGATGGGAAGAGGAAAAGTCCTTAAATCCTGAAATTTACATTTCAAAAATGCTGAAAGGTCACCTGCCCTTGGGCTTTTAGTTTTGCCAATGTTGGCATTTGTTTAAATTGGTCCAAATTTTTTTTTGCCAAATTCCCTAGCAATTGGTTAAGGATTTTTAAAGTATCAAAGTCCATTTTTAAAGTTGAACCAAACACTCCATTCTTCTCACACGTAATTGAACGTGAGATCCAAGAACTCTAACCTTTGCATTTTCGTAGAGTAGCTCTTCATGCATTAGCCCTTTTGGATAGTAGTTGACCGTTCCAACAACTGCCTCCGGATTTTTCGGAGGCCAGAAATGAGTAATCAAAAGGAAGGTATTTTAGGTCAAAGATACCCTTCAAAAAATGAGGAAAACGAATTCTCCCATTTAAAGAGATGAGAACATTTTTTCGTATGAGCTCTTGAGTGTCTTCTCTGTTTCAAGTTCCAGCATTAGATGCTATAAAAGCTTCAATAGGTTCCAAAACAAAAAGATCAGCTTCAATAAAGTCCTATTGTGTCCTTTCTCGGATATGATTAGCCGCCATCTGTCATAATCGTGCCATTGCTTTGCCAGGTGCTAGCAGCTGCTATTGGGATTTGTTTCGATAAATAAGGTAAATTTGAACCAAAATGATTTGTAGCGGAATTAAAAATGCCCATTCACGTATTTTCAAAATATTATTTGTGCATTTTAATAAAAAAAATGTAAAAAAGAGAAGGAGGCTAATTACATTACCCTTGATGCTTGTTCAAAAAGTTTGGTTATATTCTTCGGATTCTGTCTATGAACATCTAATGTTCTTACAACGTTGATTCTGATGTTCTTCAAATGTGCTCGGTTCCACATTGCAAACGCCTAGTATCTTTGTAGTATTGGTTTTGACATTCTTTAGATCCTAACTACGAGTGTTTGATCTTCTCATGACACAAGTTCTGACGTACTCTAGTTCTAATGTTCTTTAGTTCCAACCCCATAAATGCCGGGCCTTTAATTTAGACATACCACCAACTTGTGTCAAATAGTAGAGAGAAATTTGAGAGAGCTTACCACGACAATTGTGTTGCCAATTGTTGTCATGTGTGACTATTTGATTAATAATATCATCCATCATTTTTTGATCCTCTCTCTCAATGGCTTTTATTACTAGTCCCATATCACATTTAATTCGGCTCATTAACTTTAAAATTGTTTTAGAAAATTAATTTGGCCGCAATTGTTGGGAAAATCCCTATGTTGTTCTAAAGATGACGATGACAAAGACAATCAAAGGCTACTAATGTGTGTACTGGTTGAGTAATACTAAGTGATTTATGCCTAGGTCGAAACGCAAATGTTGTCATAAATAGCACCAAAAGATTTTCATATTAGGAGTGCATTGCCTTTGTCTTAAGTGCTTTGCTGTTATTTGAGGTGAACAAGGTATTGGGCGATAAAGATGTCTACGAGCTGGAAGATCTTTAGATAAGGTGAACTTCTAGAAGATCCCTGATTGAAGGTGAACAAGTTGAGAAGAATGAGGATATTCGTGATGGCTTGGAGGTACATAGATCAAGTGAACGGTTGGATGGACCTAAAAATGGGGAACAAGCCTAGAATGAGGATGTTTGGTAAAGCTTGAAAGGGCTATGAAGATGAACAACTTAATAGAATCGAAATTATTAATATGCTTGAAAGGGAAAAAAAATCAGGTGCTGTTAACACTTAAATTTGGACTAAAAATTTATGATAAAAATTACATAAAAAATTAAAGATTAATTTGTCCTTGACAAAAATGATTTTTGTATTACCTAGGTCTTAGTTTTATTTTCTTTTACTAAGTTTTATTTATATTATTTTACCATATCCCCGGATAAATTAATTATATTTAAAAAAAGGGGGGGCCCTCCTGGGCTGGGCCTTTGTGCCCAGCATCCCTCCTTCTCCTTCCACTAGCGCGGGCCTGGGCCAATCTGGCCCCAGCTCCCCCCTCACGGCCCGGCCCACTCCTTCATCTTCTTCCTCCTGCCTTCCTCGCGTTGCGCACCATGCGCGTAGGGCAACCTAGACAGAGAGAAAGGGGGCAGAGGAGCAGCGCGAAGACCAGCGGGAGACCCGGACGGATGGGCGGGCGCCTTCAATGCGGTAGAGTAGGCGCCCTAGCTAGAGCCGCCTTGAAGAGGACGACCGGTGGGACGCCGGTCGGTGCACCGAAGACCGACGGCCGAAGCCTCCATCGACCGGCCTCCTCCTCGGCCTATATATAGGGCGTCCGCGAGGCAAGGCGAAAATAGAGATCTGAGAGAGCTTGTGGGCGGAGGGGGTTCGGTTCCAGACCTGGCGGAGCCGAGACCCCTGTGTTTAAGCAGCGCCCTCTACCTGCTCGACGAAATGCCTGAGTGAGATCCGATTCTTGATTCGTCATCCCTAGCCGGAGTCGGGCCATCCGGACGTTGCTCCACCTAGCTGAGGCTTTCCGGTGATCCTTAAGTGCCCCGGGCGCAGCCGACACCACCCGACCCGCAACCGCCGTCGCGGAGATCCGTGGAGGCCACGGGTCTCCTCTGTTTTGGGGTACAAGCGCCGCCGGCCGGACGAATGCCAAGCGCCGGGGGCCGGCACGGCTGAGGCGTTTCCGCCGCCGGAAGCGCGTGGCATCCCCAGGGATGGGCCCAAGTTTTAGGTGAGCACACGAGGAATCATGCCCTCAAATTTATTATTCCCAAAATTTTAAACTGGCAAAGAATCGATATATCTTGAAAGAATTGTGCCATTTAGCCTATTGATGGACAGATCAAGAATGACAAGGGATCTTGCATAACTTTTAGTTAAAAGAGTGAGCAGTGAATTTTTTTCCAAGTATCATGTTGGTAGTTACTAACATTTTCGTGAAATTATCAACATTTTCCATAGTATGGACATTACCAATTAGTGTGCTAAATTATCAACTTTTATTTGCAAAAGCTATTAACGCTTTGAATTTACTCTCTCTCTCTCTCTCTCTTATATGAACTTAAAAACCTATATTATAGCAATTTACCAAATTTTTTAGATTAAAAGCTTATCAACTAGTTTTGGATTACCGACGATACTTTGAATTAGTTATGACCATTTTCTACTTTACCTACTTTGTATTGAGTTGTCAACTTTATTTGCCTTGATTAGCAACCCCTTACTAACGCTTTTTAAATGTTACAAATCTAAATTGGTACGATTCATCAAAATTTCTTCCATAATTGTACTGCTTTACCAACTCCAATTCGAGCTTTACTTAATTTTCCAAATTTTATTTTCCTTTTATTAACTTTTGCACGTGTTTCGTCACAACACATTAAATTTACCCGTTTTTTTCCCTAAAAATCACCGACTTGATTTAAAGTTGATTACCAAAATTTTCCCTTTTTCGGCCATTAATTATGGGCTAGGAAGCACCGATACTCTCTTAAAGCATTCGTGTCATGTTGGATACTTCGACACGTGTCCGTCATTCTTGGACATTTTTTGACACTCGGTCAACACGTGTTGGAAAATCTGACACCTAGTCAATTTTTTGGACACTCTTTCAGAATTTTGACGTGCGAGTTTTTGACACACGATTACGACATATGAGGTCAATTTTAAAATTTTCAATAAATGAAAGATCAAAATATATATGTGAAAAAATAAAAATCAATAATAAAAATAACAAATTAGGAAAGAAGAAAAACATAACATTTTTTTTTTTGATGATCCAGGGAACCTCATATAGCCGGCAGCCCGCGAGCAAACTCTGGGGTGATGCTAGCGAAGGACCCACCACCCCGATGCCACACTTAAAACACCAAATGCCTCCAGTAAAGATCAATGGAGCTCTTATCAAATGGAGTCACCACGGCCGGTGGTTCTTCTTTTCTTTTTTAACTTTCACTTTCCATGATATACAATTTACCCACAAGTTTTTTCTTTTTTCTTTTGACACGTCTGATACGCAAGTCTAGAATGTGAATTGTTTTTTTTTCCAAATTTTATGGATTTATTGAAATGGAGATGAATTTGTCAAATTGAAACAACAAAGGATATTAATAAATGGCGAATTAATGTTTTCAATGTAAATTTATTTTAGAATTTTATTATAAATTATTTATTTGTGAATTTGAATCAGATTAATTTAATTAAATAATTTATTTAAATATAAAATATACATATAATATATAACGTGTTCCAACGTGTCGGAATTCTCTATTTTCTGATAAACAACGTGTCGGCATGTCGTGTCGTGTTATGTCGCATGTTGCGTGTCGGTGTAGGTGCTAGTTAGGTTACGGGTTACCAAATCTTGTTTGATTCATTTACTGAATTTATTTTTCTTTAAATCATTAACTTTTATTATGAAAGCAAGCTGAATAGCACCATTGAACTGCGCTATTAATCTGCAACTGGCAGAGAAGCTTGCGTAACGATTCCACAGAGACCGCCTTGGACGCCCGAGTTCCGCAGAATTCTCATGTATCCTTTCTCGCCCCAAGTCTCGCCCCACGAGTTCTTGAGCAGCCAATAGTCGACACCTTTGGGGGTCTTCCCGTATCCGACGATTACGACGGCGTGGTTAATGGACTCCCCACAAGGGCCATCGAAGACGCCCCCGCTGTATTGCCCGAATCCAGGGCTTTGCGAATCGAGGGTGATCGAGACCGGTTGCCTCGCCACAGCCTGCAATAGCTGGTCTTCACTCGCGGGGATGTTTTCATACGATTTTAACCGCGCTCCAGCAATGCCGGCGGCTCGCTCGCTGCAAGTGCCCTCGACGCCAGTGTAAGGAGATGCCACGGTTTTGGATAATGAATTCGTAGGCTTGGTACATCCAACCCCCCCCGCATCCGTCGTTTAGTTTGGAGCAGTCAATAAGCTGTTGCTCGGACAAGTCGACTAGTTTACCGGTCTTCATCGCTTCCATCGATTCAACAGCTGCAGTCGCTGAGAATGCCCAGCAAGATCCTATTCAAGAATTAAAATGAGAAGCGCAACGGTGGTTATGGCTAGTGTATGTATGCAGATGGAATAAACACCGGAATTAGCTTGATAGTCACTAGGATTAAAGTTATGCCGAAATATTTTTCACATGCTAGTTGCAGTTAGTGCCGCAATAATGTAATTCAATTGGCAGCATGCAACTATGTGGTTCGAACTACTTTAGATGACCTATTTTGAATTGGAACATGATTTAGTTTTGTGGATCCAATTATGCGGTTTGAATTAAACCAATTATGAAATGGTATAATTCTTCTACCAATAGATCCATTGAATCCCACAGTCCCGAGCCACCCAGAGAGAATATTCATTGGTTCATATGAAAAAATTGTACGCAAACAAAACCACAAGACAAGAAAATATTGGGTTAAGGACCTCGGAGGATTTTGTTACTCTCTTACCGCATCCTCCCTGAATTTTTACGCTGCCAACAACTCCTTTCTCGACCCAGTTTAAACTATCCGGGACTTGAGTCGTACTGTACTTGAAAGTGGTGGCCGCGGATGAATTCGAGCTCCTCGACGTCGCTCTAAACCCGGTGTATCTCGGGACTAACTCTTCCGTGGTCAAATCCGAAAATTGGTTCAGACCCACTTTGTAGCTGTGATTAGCCGCTTTGCTGTTGAAGTCTTCGATGAAGCGCAAGTTCTCTAGGAAGATCCCGTACCGCTTCGCCTTCTCGAGATTATCCTTGTAAATCCGTCCGTGGCGGGCCATCCACTGCTCGAACTCGGCCAACGTGGAATTCGGGGGCGTCACGGCCGAAGTCCAAGCCCCTGCACATAACGATACCATCAACATGTAGACCTTGATTTGCCTCTCGAGCCATGGAGCCATTGTCGAATGTCGAAGCGTATCAACGATGGATTGATGGATTGGTAGTGTGCTTTGGGCCAACGTAGAGAAACATGAGGAAGCCACGTTAATTATAGTTCCTCAAGATCATGGTAATAAATCATGGAACTTTGCTAATAATCTGGTCAGTAATTTTCTCTTCGTTTTCTTTCCCAAATGAATGCTACTGTTTAGGTAAAAAAGTGAATGTTACGCGGCTGTAAATTGTCTATACATGTCAAGCCATGTCTATTTGTAGACCCTCATGAGCAACTTGATTAATCATGGAACTTTGCAATCGATCCAGTCAGATTCATTTCCTTAACTGATTAGCTTTTGACCTCTTCGTTTTCTTTCCCAAATGAATGCTGCTGTTTAGGTTAAAAACCGAATGTTTCGCACTTATAAATTGTTTTTTTTTTTGTGGATAGGAGGAACCAGCTTGCAGCCAACAGCCGCGCCATAAACCTCCTGGTGACGCTAGCGCAGGTCCCACCACCACGGCGTCACTCTTAATACACCTAGCTACTCTTGCCATCCTCCTTACGTAGCAAGGGATTCGAACCTCTCCTCTCTCTCGCAAAGGATCACCGAGGCCTACCCAACAGAGCCACCACGGCCGATGGTAAATTGTTTATACATGTCCACTCGAAATAAAATTGCGGGTTTGTAGATGCATACTTAAAGCGCATCGGATGTGGATGGTCTAGCTAACAATCAATTGGATAGACTCAAATTTCCCAGTGTGTATAGCTTAAATTGACAGGGTATTTTTTTTAGGGCGGTGCTATTTCCAATCCCTATGGCTACGTTTGTTATCCGGATTTCTAATTGAAATATGACTAGATAGGATAAGATATGGAATCCTGTGATTTTTTATATCATGTTCATTGTTTGGTGAATCGCAATATTAAAGTCGGATATATATATATTGGTAAATATAAGAAATATATTGAGGAAATACCAAATGTACAAAAGATCTCGTCACTAGAAACTTACACTCCAAATGTAGGAACAAAAGCAGTGGAAGGGAGACGAGATGAAAAAGCCGCAAAACGCGGCACAACACTACAACACCTAGACCAAAAGAAGCACGGGATGGTCAACCGGCTACAAAAGACGCCACAGGTGAGGAAGAGGTCACCGTCGGAACGAACTACCTATGGGTCCCCAGTGAAAATAATTGGGTCTAGGCCCCAATTTCTCTGCAACCTTTTGTTTCTAAAATTATCTTTGACGTTCCTGAAGGTGATAGCCTTGTCTCGGACCACTTTGAAGAGGTGGTTCTTCATGGCCAGGACCGTCAGGGGCTGGTCTCTAAAGATGATGTTATTCCTGTTTTTCCAAATGATATGACAAAGTGCACCAAAGGAAAAACGGGCAATGCACTTGTAGAAATCTTTACCCAATAAATAGGTAGCGGCTCAACGGGGGTTTTCCCTCCAAATTCTGTTGTGCCAAGGCAAATTACATCTAGAAGCCCAAAAGAAAGCAACGCCAGTAGTGACACAGCAATAAAAAAACAGGTGATCAACAGAGTCGGGCATACTCTTGCAAAACGCATAGGTAGCACTTCCAATTCTACCATAGGACATAAGGAGAGCCTAGGTTGGAAGTCTACGCTTGGCAATGAGCCAAAGATTAAGCTGATAGCGAGGCACTATGGCGTTGTCCCACACGAAGGAGAGCCAATGGACCCGCGATCTCTTCTTTCTGATGGAGTTCCATGCCATTGCCACTGTGAACAGGCTCGAAGAGCTTTCTTGCCAGCAGAAATTATCCGGGTCACCCGACAGGACCGGGAGAGGATGACCCCACAATTCAATAATCGTCCTGGGAGCATGGCTAGCATCTGAGAAGAGGTCAGCAACACAGGCCTGCCTAGAGAGCCCTAAGCTGTAGATAAGTGAATCTGAGAAGAGCAGGTTTAGGGGTCCCCTAGGGTGCCAATTATCAAACCAAAGAGAGGTTGTTTGGCCATCGGCAATTTTCCAGTAGAAAGCCATACGAAAATCACTCCTTATTGTTCAACAAGCTCTTCCAGGCTCAGGAGCAATAGGTTGGCTTCCTAGCAACCCAAAAGTTTTTGTTCTTTAAAGTCGAATATGTTTACATCATATCATGTATATTTTTTTTTTATATAAACGGCATATCATTATAAATGAATCTAATATATGATTAAGTCCACCCATTTTACCAAAAAGACAAAATTGCCCTCTATTATTCAGTTCCAATTTAAATTAAGGATCCTAAATTTATTTCTACATCTATGTAGGATTAATTTACCATAAATAATAATTTCATATGTTTAATTTTTGTTTATAGCAAATTTTCCATATGTATTAAAGGCACTATGTTTTTTTTATTGTTAGATATTACTTCCATACTAATATGTTTTGTCAAAAAGAGAAATATCAAGGAATATCAAAGAAATCTATTTCTTTTCCACATTGTCAATCATATTTATGGATAAATTGTTAAGTAAATTAATTTATTAAATAAAAAATTGCATAAAGTAAGATTTTTTTTTTCCTGAAATTGGTAGTGAAATATCCTTATTTTTTATTGACAAAAATTAAAATCATCTATGAACTATTTATAGAAAAATATGAAAATACCTCATTGTGTATAATTTTTAGTGTATTTCTATATATTCCTCAAATGTCTTAAATGCTCTAGATAAAAGCATTTCATCAGTATAATAAGGAAAAAGATTAATAATTTGAGATATTAGAAATGCAATTTATATACAATTTACCAAGAAAGTGAGTTTTTGAGATAAGAGGGACAAAAAATAGATAATCTGTTATAAGATAAGGGGTTAATACCCTAAAAAATCCCAAACTGGTACACTTGTGACAAATTTACCCCAAACTATTTTTTTGACCATGAAAAACCCCAAACTGGTACACTTGTAACAAATTTACCCCAAACTGGTACACTTGTGACAAATTCATCCTCTGTTAATTTTCATTAAATTTTACTATCAAATTATTAAGTTAAATGACACGTGACAGTTGATTTATATACTAATTTAGGATTTTAAGCTCCATTTGTCACAGTTTACAATTTTTGTAATTTTTTTGTGGTATTAATCCAATTTAGGAGAGGGTATATTTGTCACAAATTTACCAGTTTGTGATTTTTTGTGGTCGAATAAATTAGTTTGGGGTAAATTTGTCATAAATATATCAGTTTAGAGTTTTTTTTATAGTCAATCGGGGTTAATTTGTTACGGGTGTACCGGTTTGGGGTTTTGCATGATTAAAAAAATAGTTTGGGGTAAATTTGTCACAAGTGTACTAGTTTGGGGTTTTTTAGGGTATTAACCCTAAGATAAATGATGAAGAAGAGACTTTTTAGTTTTATACTATATCAAAGAATAACTATCACCTTGGTGGCTGCGATGGTTTGGGCTCTCTCCCCCTCATGAAGGGGTGGAGTTCGAATCCCCTCACGGTTGCTTGGGGTCTTAAGTGGGCCGCCGGGGTTGGTGGGTCCTCCTGCTTACGCGTCCCCTCGGGTTTACTCGCCGGCTGTACGGTATTCCTGGGTCACCAAAAAAAAAAGAAAAAGAAAAAGAAAAGAATATAACCCACCCTACTGTGGACGCATTGGTTTGGGTGAAAATGGAGGATGGCATCTCTCTCCAATGCCTCATATGGACCCGCCATGTTTAACAGCTGAGCATCACCATAGGCTAGGCCTCCCTTCTTGCCCTGAAACAACACATCACCAATGATCCCACCGTGGCTTGCCTGCCGCGGCTCAAGTACCTGTTCTTGAACGGCAATGGCTTATCTGGAGTCCATTATCAACATTTTCCATATTATGGACATTACTAATTAGTGTGCTAAATTATCAACTTTTATTTGTATAAGCTATTAACGCTTTGAATTTTCTCTCTCTCTCTCTCTCTCTCTCTCTCTCTCTCTCTCTCTCTCTCTCTCTCTCTCTCTCTCTCTCTCTCTCTCTCTCTCTCATATGAACTTAAAAACCTAAATTATAGCAATTTACCAATTTTTTTAGATTAAAAGCTTATCAACTAGTTTTGGATTACCAACCATACTTTGCTTTTTAAATGTTACAAATCTAAAATGGTACGATTCATCAAAATTTCTTCCATAACTGTACTGGTTTACCAACTCCAATTCGAGCTTTACTTAATTTTTAAACTTTTCTTTTCCTTTTATCAACTTTTGCACGTGTTTCGTCACAACACATTAAATTTACCTGTTTTTTTTCCTAAAAATCACCGACTTGATTTAAAGTCGATTACCAAAATTTTCCCTTTTTCGGCCATTAGTTACGGGCTAGGAAGCACCGACACTCTCTGAAAGCCTTCGTGTCGTGTTGGATACTTCGACACGTGTCCGACACTCTCGGACATTTTCTGATACTCGATCAACACGTGTTGGAAATTCTGACACCTAGTCAATTTTTTTGACACTCTTTGACACTTGAGTCAGAATTTCGACATGCGAGTTTTGGACACACGATTCCGACATACAAGGTCAATTTTAAAATTTTCAATAAATGAAAGATCAAAGTATATATGTGAAAAAATAAAAATCAATAATAAAAATAATAAATTAGGAAAGAAGAAAAACCTAATATTTTATGCTCTTCTTTTTTTACTTTCATTTTCCATGATATACAATTTACCCACAAGTGTTTTCTTTTTTCTTTCGACACGCCCGACACGAAAGTCTAGAATGTGAATTACTTTTTTTTTTCTTTCCAAAATTTATGGATTTATTGAATTGGAGATGAATTTGTCAAATTGAAACAATGAAGGATATTAATAAATGGTGAATTAATGTTTTCAATGTAAATTTATTTTAGAATTTTATTATTATTTATTTATTTGTGAATTTGAATCAGATTAATTTAATTGAAATAATATATATATATATATAATATAGATCGTGTTTTAACGCGTCGGAATTCTCTATTTTTAAAAAAAATGACGTGTCGGCATGTCGTGTCGTGTCATGTCGCATGTTGCGTATCGATGTCGGTGCTAGTTAGGTTACGGGTTACCAACTCTTGTTTGATTCATTTACTGAATTTATTTTTCTTTTAATCATTAACTTTTATTATGAAAGCAAGCTGAATAGCACCATTGAACTGCGCTATTAATCTGCAACTGGCAGAGAAGCTTGCGTAACGATTCCACAGAGACCGCCTTGGACGCCCGAGTTCCGCAGAATTCTCATGTATCCATCCTCGCCCCAAGTCTCGCCCCACGAGTTCTTGAGCAGCCAATAGTCGACACCGTAGTAGGTCTTCCCGTATCCGACGATTACGACGGCGTGGTTAGTGGACTCCCCACAAGGGCCATCGAAGACGCCCCAGCGGTATTGCCCGAATCCAGGGCTTCTCGAATCGATGGCGATCGAGACCGGTTGCCTCGCCACAGCCTGCAATAGCTGGTCTTCACTCGCGGGGATGTTTTCATACGATTTTAACCGCGCTCCAGCAATGCCGGCGGCTCGCTCGCTGCAAGTGCCCTCGACGCCAGTGTAAGGGTAATCGCTTTCATAGGAGATGCCACGGTTTTGGATAATGAATTCGTAGGCTTGGTACATCCAACCCGACCCGCATCCGTGGTTTAGTTTGGAGCAGTCAATAAGCTGTTGCTCGGACAAGTCGACCAGTTTACCGGTCTTGATCGCTTCCATCGATTCCACAGCTGCAGTCGCTGAGAATGCCCAGCAAGATCCTATTCAAGAATTAAAATGAGAAGCGCAACGGTGGTTATGGCTAGTGTATGTATGCAGATGGAATAAACACCGGAATTAGCTTGATAGTCACTAGGATTAAAGTTATGCCGAAATATTTTTCACATGCTAGTCGCAGTTAGTGCCGCAATAATGTAATTCACTTGGCAGCATGCAACTATGTGGTTCGAACTACTTTAGATGACCTATTTTGAATTGGAACATGATTTAGTTTTGTGGATCCAATTATGCGGTTTGAATTAAACCAATTATGAAATGGTATAATTCTTCTACCAATAGATCCATTGAATCCCACAGTCCCGAGCCACCCAGAGAGAATATTCATTGGTTCATATGAAAAAATTGTACGCAAACAAAACCACAAGACAAGAAAATATTGGGTTAAGGACCTCGGAGGATTTTGTTACTCTCTTACCGCATCCTCCCTGATTTTTTACGCTGCCAACAACTCCTTCCGCGACCCAGTTTAAACTATCCGGGACTTGAGTCGTACTGTACTTGAAAGTGGTGGCCGCGGATGAATTCGAGCTCCTCGACGTCGCTCTAAACCCGGTGTATCTCGGAACTAACTCTTCCGTGGTCAAATCCGAAAATTGGTTCAGACCCACTTTGTAGCTGTGATTAGCCGCTTTGCTGTTGAAGTCTTCGATGAAGCGCAAGTTCTCTAGGAAGATCCCGTACCGCTTCGCCTTCTCGAGATTATCCTTGTAAATCCGTCCGTGGCGGGCCATCCACTGCTCGAACTCGGCCAACGTGGAATTCGGGGGCGTCACGGCCGAAGTCCAAGCCCCTGCACATAACGATACCATCAACATGTAGACCTTGATTTGCCTCTCGAGCCATGGAGCCATTGTCGAATGTCGAAGCGTATCAACGATGGATTGATGGATTGGTAGTGTGCTTTGGGCCAACGTAGAGAAACATGAGGAAGCCACGTTAATTATAGATCCTCAAGATCATGGTAAAAAATCATGGAACTTTGCTAATAATCTGGTCAGTAATTTTCTCTTCGTTTTCTTTCCCAAATGAATGCTACTGTTTAGGTAAAAAAGTGAATGTTACGCGGCTGTAAATTGTCTATACATGTCAAGCCATGTCAATTTGTAGACCCTCATGAGCAACTTGATTAATCATGGAACTTTGCAATCGATCCAGTCAGATTCATTTCCTTAACTGATTAGCTTTTGACCTCTTCGTTTTCTTTCCCAAATGAATGCTGCTGTTTAGGTTAAAAACCGAATGTTTCGCACTCGTAAATTGTTTATACACGTCCACTCGAAATAAAATTGCGGGTTTGTAGATGCATACTTAAAGCGCATCGGATGTGGATGGTCTAGCTAACAATCAACTGGATAGACTCAAATTTCCCAGTGTGTATAGCTTAAATTGACGGGGTATTTTTTTTAGGGCGGTGCTATTTCCAATCCCTATGGCTACGTTTGGTTGTCTGGATTTCTAATTAAAATATAACTAGATAGGATAAGATATGGAATCTTGGGATTTTTTATATCATGTTCATTGTTTGGTGTATCGTAATATTAAAGTCGGATATATATATTTTGGAAAATGTAAGAAATATATTGAGGAAATGCCAAATGTACAAAAGATCTCGTCACTAGAAACTTACACTCCAAATGTAGGAACAAAAGTAGTGGAAGGGTGACGAGATGAAAAAGCCGCAAAACGCGGCACAACAGTACAACACCTAGACCAAAAGAAGCACGTCATGGTCAATCGGCTACAAAAGACGCCACAGGCGGTGAAGAGGTCATCGTCGGAACGAACTACCTACGGGTCCCCAGTGAAAATAATCGGGTCTAGGCCTCAACTTCTCTACAACCTTCTGTTTCTGAAATTATCTTCGACGTTCTTGAAGGAGATAGCCTTGTCTCGGACCACTTTGAAGAGGTGGTTCTTCATGGCTGGGACCGTTAGGGGCTGGTCTCTAAAGATGATGTTATTCCTGTTTTTCCAAATGATATGACAAAGCGCGCCAAAGGAAAAACGGGCAATGCATTTGTAGAAATCTTTACCCATCAAATAGGTAGCGGCCCAACGTAGGTTCTCCCTCCAAATTCTATTGCACCAAGGCAAATTGCATCTGGAAGCCCAAAAGAAAGCAACGCCAGTAGTGACACATCAATCAAAAAACAGGTGATCAACAGAGTCGGGCATACTCTTGCAAAACGCATAGGTAGCACTTCCAATTCTACCATAGGACATAAGGAGAGCCTGGGTTGGAAGTCTACGCTTGGCAATGAGCCAAAGATTAAGCTGATAGTGAGGCATTATGGCGTTGTCCCACACAAAGGAGTGCCAATGGACCCGCGATCTCTTCTTTCTGATGGAGTTCCATGCCGTTGCCACTGTGAACAGGCCTGAAGAGCTTTCTTGCCAACAGAAATTATCCGGGTCACCCGACAGGACCGGGAGAGGATGACCCCACAATTCAATCACCGTCCTGAGAGCTTGGCCAGCATCTGAGAAGAGGTCTACAACACAGGCTTGCCTAGAGAGCCCTGAGCTGTAGATAAGTGAATATGAGAAGAGTAGGTTCAAGGGTCCCCTAGGGTGCCAATTATCAAACCAAAGAGAGGTTGTTTGGCGATCGGCAATTTTCCAGTAGAAAGCCATACGAAAATCACTCCTTAGGTTCAAGAAGCTCTTCCAGGCTCAGGAGCAACAGGTTAGCTTCCTAGCAACCCAAAAGTTTTTGTTATTTAAAGTCGAATATGTTTACATCATATCATGTACATTTTTAAAAAAAAAATATAAACGGTTTATCATTATAAATGAATCTAATATATGATTATGTCCACCCATTTTACCAAAAAGACAAAATTGCCCTCTTTATTCAGTTCCAATTTAAATTAACGATCCTAAATTTATTTCTACATCTATGTAGGATTAATTTACCATAAATAATAATTTCATATGTTTAATTTTTGTTTATAGCAAATTTTCCATATGTATTAAAGGCACTATGTTTTTTTTTTTTTTTATTGTTAGATATTACTTCCATACTAATATGTTTTGTCAAAAAGAGAAATATCAAGGAATATCAAAGAAATCTATTTCTTTTCCACTTTGTCAATCATATTTATGGATAAATTGTTAAGTAAATTAATTTATTAAATAAAAAATTGCATAAAGTAAGATTTTTTTTTTCTGAAATTGGTAGTGAAATATCCTTATTTTTTATTGACAAAAATTAAAATCATCTATGAACTATTTATAGAAAAATATCAAGATACCTCATTGTGTATAATTTTTAGTGTATTTCTATATATTCCTCCAATGTCTTAAATGCTATGTATAAAAGCATTTCATCAGTATAATAAGGAAAAAGATTAAAAATTTGAGATATTAGAAATGCAATTTATATACAATTTACCAAGAAAGTTTGCTTTTGAGATAAGAGGGACAAAAAATAGATAATCTGTTATAAGATAAAGGGTTAATACCCTAAAAAATCCCAAACTGGTACACTTGTGACAAATTTACCCCAAACTATTTTTTTAACCATGAAAAACCCCAAACTGGTACACCTGTAACAAATTTACCACAAACTGGTACACTTGTGACAAATTTATCCTCTGTTAATTTTCGTTAAATTTTACTATCAAATTATTAAGTTAAATGACACGTGACAGTTGATTAATATACTAATTTAGGATTTTAAGTTCCGTTTGTCACAGTTTACAATTTTTGTAATTTTTTTTGTGGTATTAATCCAATTTAGGAGAGGGTATATTTGTCACAAATTTACCAGCTTGTGATTTTTTGTGGTCGAATAAATTAGTTTGGGGTAAATTTGTCATAAATATACCAGTTTAGGGTTTTTTTATAGTTAATCGGGGTAAATTTGTTACAGGTGTACCGGTTTAGGGTTTTTCATGGTCAAAAAAATAGTTTGGGGTAAATTTGTCACAAGTGTACCGGTTTGGGGTTTTTTAGGGTATTAACCCTAAGATAAATGATGAAGAAGAGACTTCTTAGTTTTATACTATATCAAAGAATAACCATTGCCTTGGTGGCCGCGATGGTTTGGGCTCTCTCCCCCTTATGAAGGGGTGGAGTTCGAATCCCCTCACGGTCGCTTGGGGTCTTAAGTGGGACGCCGGGGTTGGTTGGTCCTCCCGCTTACGTGTCCCCCCGGGTTTACTCGCCGGCTGTACGGTGTTCCTGGGTCACCAAAAAAAAAAAAGAAAAAGAAAAGAATATAACCCACCCTACTGTGGACGCGTTGGTTCGGGTGAAAATGGAGGATGGCATCTCTCTCCAATGCCTCATATGAACCCGCCATGTTTAACAGCCTAGCATCACCATAGGCCAGGCCTCCCTTCTTGCCCTGAAACAGCACATCACCAATGATCCCACCGTGGCTTGCCTGCCGCGGCTCAAGTACCTGTTCTTGAATGGCAATGGCTTATCTGGAGTCCATTATCAACATTTTCCATATTATGGACATTACTAATTAGTGTGCTAAATTATCAACTTTTATTTGTATAAGCTATTAACGCTTTGAATTCTCTCTCTCTCTCTCTCTCTCTCTCTCTCTCTCTCTCTCTCTCTCTCTCTCTCTCTCTCTCTCTCTCTCTCTCTCTCTCTCTCTCTCATATGAACTTAAAAACCTAAATTATAGCAATTTACCAATTTTTTTAGATTAAAAGCTTGTCAACTAGTTTTGGATTACCAACCATACTTTGAATTAGTTATGACCATTTTCTACTTTACCTACTTTGTATTGAGTTGTCAACTTTATTTGCCTTGATTAGCAACCCCTTAATAACGCTTTTTAAATGTTACAAATCTAAATTGGTACGATTCATCAAAATTTCTTCCATAACTGTACTGGTTTACCAACTCCAATTCGAGCTTTACTTAATTTTTAAAATTTTCTTTTCCTTCTATCAACTTTTGCACGTGTTTCGTCACAACACATTAAATTTACCTGTTTTTTTTTTCCTAAAAATCACCGACTTGATTTAAAGTCGATTACCAAAATTTTCCCTTTTTCGGCCATTAGTTACGGGCTAGGAAGCACCGACACTCTCTGAAAGCCTTTGTGTCATGTCGAATACTTCGACACGTGTCCGACACTCTCGAACATTTTCTGATACTCGATCAACACGTGTTGGAAATTCTGACACCTAGTCAATTTTTTTGACACTCTTTGACACTTGAGTCAGAATTTCAACATGCGAGTTTTCGACACACGATTCCGATATATGAGGTCAATTTTAAAATTTTCAATAAATGAAAGATCAAAATATATATGTGAAAAAATAAATATCAATAATAAAAATAATAAATTAGGAAAGAAGAAAAACCTAATATTTTATTCTCTTCTTTTTTTACTTTCATTTTCCATGATATACAATTTACCCACAAGTGTTTTCTTTTTTCTTTCGGCACGTCCGACACGAAAGTCTTGAATGTGAATTACTTTTTTTTTTCTTTCCAAATTTTATGGATTTATTGAAATGGAGATGAATTTGTCAAATTGAAGCAATGAAGGATATTAATAAATGGTGAATTAATGTTTTCAATGTAAATTTATTTTAGAATTTTATTATTATTTATTTAATTTGTGAATTTGAATCAGATTAATTTAATTGAAATTATATATATATATATATATATATATATATAATATACATCGTGTCTTAACTCGTTGGAATTCTCTATTTTTTTAAAAATAACGTGTTGGCATGTCGTGTCGTGTCGTGTCATGTCGCATGTTGCGTATCGATGTCGGTGCTACTTAGGTTACGGGTTACCAACTCTTGTTCGATTCATTTACTGAATTTATTTTTCTTTTATTCAGTAACTTTTATTATGAAAGCAAGCTGAATGGCACCATTGAACTGCGCAATTAATCAGCAACTGGCAGAGAAGCTTGCGCAGCGAGTCCACAGAGACCGCCTTGGACGCCCGAGTTCCGCAGAATTCTCATGTATCCTTTCTCGCCCCAAGTCTCGCCCCACGAGTTCTTGAGCAGCCAATAGTCGACACCGTCGGGGGTCTTCCCGTATCCGACGATTGCGACGGCGTGGTTAGAGGACTCCCCACAAGGGCCATCGAAGACGCCCCCGCTGTATTGCTTGAATCCAGGGCTGGCCCCCTCGAGGGCGATCGAGACCGGTTGCCTCGCCACAGCCTGCAATAGCAGGTCTTCACTCACGGGGATGTTTTCATACCCCTTTAATCGCGCTCCAGCAATGGCGGCGGCTCGCTCGCTGCAAGTGCCCACGACGCCACTGTAAGGGTAATCGCTTTCATAGGTCATGCCACGGTTTTGGACAATGTATTCGTAGGCTAGGTACATCCAACCCCACTCGCATCCAAGGTTTAGTTTGGAGCAGTCAATAAGCTGTTGCTCGGACAAGTCGACTAGTTTACCGGTCTTCATCGCTACCATCGATTCCACAGCTGCAGTCGCTGAGAATGCCCAGCAAGATCCTATTCAAGAATTAAAATGAGAAGCGCAACGGTGGTTATGGCTAGTGTATGTATGCAGATGGAATAAACACCGGAATTAGCTTGATAGTGTATGATTCGGAGTCACTAGGATTAAAGTTATGCTGAAATATTTCTCACATGCTAGTCGCGGTTAGTGCCGCAATAATGTAATTCAATTGGCAGCATGCAACTATGTGGTTCGAACTACTTTAGATGACCAATTTTGAATTGGAACATGATTTAGTTTTATGGATCCAATTATGCGGTTTGAATTAAACCAATTATGAAATGGTATAATTCTTCTACCAATAGATCCATCGAATCCCACAGTCCCGAGCCACCCAGAGAGAAATGTGTTGACGTAGTGAAAAAGCCATTGTCTCTTATCCACCATATATAATATTGTTAAAAATGTTTTATTGAGCTTAGGTAGCACATCTGTTGATTGTTTTCGAGGTCTACAGAGAATATTCATTGGTTCATATGAAAAAAATTGTACGCAAACAAAACCACAAGACAAGAAAATATTGGGTTAAGGACCTCGGAGGATTTTGTTACTCTCTTACCGCATCCTCCCTGATTTTTTACGCTGCCAACAACTCCTTTCTCGACCCAGTTTAAACTATCCGGGACTTGAGTCGTACTGTACTTGAAAGTGGTGGCCGCGGATGAATTCGAGCTCCTCGACGTCGCTCTAAACCCGGTGTATCTCGGGACTAACTCTTCCGTGGTCAAATCCGAAAATTGGTTCAGACCCACTTTGTAGCTGTGATTAGCCGCTTTGCTGTTGAAGTCTTCGATGAAGCGCAAGTTCTCTAGGAAGATCCCGTACCGCTTCGCCTTCTCGAGATTATCCTTGTAAATCCGTCCGTGGCGGGCCATCCACTGCTCGAACTCGGCCAACGTGGAATTCGGGGGCGTCACGGCCGAAGTCCAAGCCCCTGCACATAACGATACCATCAACGTGTAGACCTTGATTTGCCTCTCGAGCCATGGAGCCATTGTCGAATGCCGAAGCGTATCAACGATGGGTTGATGGATTGGTAGTGTGCTTTGGGCCAAGGTAGAGAAACATGAGCAAGCCACGTTAATTATAGATCCTCATGATCATGGTAATAAATCATGGAACTTTGCTAATAATCTGGTCAGTAATTTTCTCTTCGATTTCTTTCCCAAATGAATGCTACTGTTTAGGTAAAAAAGTGAATGTTACGCGGCTGTAAATTGTCTATACATGTCAAGCCATGTCAATTTGTAGACCCTCATGAGCAACTTGATTAATCATGGAACTTTGCAATCGATCCAGTCAGATTCATTTCCTTAACTGATTAGCTTTTGACCTCTTCGTTTTCTTTCCCAAATGAATGCTGCTGTTTAGGTTAAAAACCGAATGTTTCGCACTCATAAATTGTTTATACACGTCCACTCGAAATAAAATTGCGGGTTTGTAGATGCATACTTAAAGCGCATCGGATGTGGATGGTCTAGCTAACAATCAACTGGATAGACTCAAATTTCCTAGTGTGTATAGCTTAAATTGACGGGGTATTTTTTTTAGGGCGGTGCTATTTTCAATCCCTATGGCTACGTAGATAGGATACGATATGGAATCCTGGGATTTTTTATATCAAGTTCATTATTTGGTGAATCGTAATATTAAAGTCGGATATATATATATATTTGGTAAATGTAAGAAATATATTGAGGAAATGCCAAATGTACAAAAGATCTCGTCACCAGAAACTTACACTCCAAATGTAGGAACAAAAGCAGTGGAAGGGTGACGAGATGAAAAAGCCGCAAAACGCGGCACAACACTACAACACCTAGACCAAAAGAAGCACGGCATGGTCAACCGGCTACAAAAGATGCCACAGGTGAGGAAGAGGTTACCGTCGGAATAAACAAAGTACGGGTCCCCAATGAAAATAATTGGGTCTAGGCCCCAACTTCTTTGCAACCTTTTGTTTATGAAATTATCTTTGGCGTTCCTGAAGGTGATAGCCTTGTCTTGGACCACTTTGAAGAGGTGGTTCTTCATGGCCGGGACCGTTAGGGGCTGGTCTCTAAAGATGATGTTAATCCTGTTTTTCCAAATGATATGACAAAGCGCGCCAAAGGAAAAATGGGCAATGCACTTGTAGAAATCTTTACCCATCAAATAGGTAGCGGCCCAACGGAGGTTCTCGCTCCAAATTCTGTTGCTCCAAGGCAAATTGCATCTGGAAGCCCAAAAGAAAGCAACGGCAGTAGTGACACAGTAATCAAAAAACAGGTGATCAACAGAGTCGGGCATACTCTTGCAAAACGCAGTCGGGCATACTCTTGCAAAACGCATAGGTAGCACTTCCAATTCTACCATAGGACATAAGGAGAGCCTGGGTTGGAAGTCTACGCTTGGCAATGAGCCAAAGATTAAGCTGATAGTGAGGCACTATGGCGTTGTCCCACACGAAGGAGTGCCAATGGACCCGCGATCTCTTCTTTCTGATGGAGTTCCATGCCGTTGCCATTGTGAACAGGCCCGAAGAGCTTTCTTGCCAGCAGAAATTATCCGGGTCACTCGACAGGACCGGGAGAGGATGACCCCACAATTCAATCACCGTCCTGAGAGCTTGGCCAGCATCTGAGAAGAGATCGGCAACACAAGCCTACCTAGAGAGCCCAGACCAGCATCTGAGAAGAGGTCAACAACATAGGCCTGCCTAGAGAGCCCTAAGCTGTAGATAAGTGAATTTGAGAAGAGCAGGTTTAGGGGTCCCTAGGGTGCCAATTATCAAACCAAAGAGAGATTGTTTGGCCATCACCAATTTTCTAGTAGAAAGCCATACGAAAATCACTCCTTAGGTTCAACAAGCTCTTCCACGCTCAGGAGCAACAGGTTGGCTTCCTAGCAACCCAAAAGTTTTTGTTATTTAAAGTCGAATATGTTTACATCATATCATGTACATTTTTTTTTTATATAAACGGCATATCATTATAAATGAATCTAATAAATGATTAAGTCCACCCATTTTACCAAAAAGACAAAATTGCCCTCTAGTATTCAATTCCAATTTAAATTAACGATCCTAAATTTATTTCTACATCTATGTAGGATTAATTTACCATAAATAATAATTTCATATGTTTAATTTTTGTTTATAGCAAATTTTCCATATGTATTAAGGGCACTATGTTTTTTTATTGTTAGATATTACTTCCATACTAATATGTTTTGTCAAAAAGAGAAATATCAAGGAATATCAAAGAAATCTATGTCTTTTCCACATTGTCAATCATATTTATGGATAAATTGTTAAGTAAATTAATTTATTAAATAAAACATTGCATAAAGTAAGATTTTTTTTTTCTGAAATTGGAAGTGAAATATCATTATTTTTTATTGACAAAAATTAAAATCATCTATGAACTATTTATAGAAAAATATCAAGATACCTCATTGTGTATAATTTTTAGTGTATTTCTATATATTCCTCCAATGTCTTAAATGCTCTATATAAAAGCATTTCATCAGTATAATAAGGAAAAAGATTAATTATTTGATATAGTAAATAAAGAGACTTGATATATATTTTAGAAATGCAATTTATATACAATTTACCAAGAAAGTGAGCTTTTGAGATAAGAGGGACAAAAAATAGATAATTTGTTATAAGATAAATGATGAAGAAGAGACTTCTTAGTTTTATACTATATCAAATTTATTTTTGTTTTAATCATTAACTTTTATTATGAAAGCAAGCTGAATAGCACCATTGAACCGCGCTATTAATCTGCAACTGGCAGAGAAGCTTGCGTAACGAGTCCACAGAGACCGCCTTGGACGCCCGAGTTCCGCTGAATTCTCATGTATCCTTTCTCGCCCCAAGTCTCGCCCCACGAGTTCTTGAGCAGCCAATAGTCGACACCGTCGGGGGTCTTCCCGTATCCGACGATTGCGACGGCGTGGTTAGTGGTCTCCCCACAAGGGCCATTGAAGACGCCCCCGCTGTATTGCTTGAATCCAGGGCTGGCCCCCTCGATGGCGATCGAGACCGGTTGCCTCGCCACAGCCTGCAATAGCTGGTCTTCACTCACGGGGATGGTTTCATACCATTTTAACTGCGCTACAGCAATGGCGGCGGCTCGCTCGCTGCAAGTGCCCACGACGCCACTGTAAGGGTAATCGCTTTCATAGGTTATGCCATGGTTTTGGGCAATGTATTCGTAGGCTAGGTACATCCAACCCCACCCGCATCCGTGGTTTTGTTTGGAGCAGTCAATAAGCTGTTGCTCGGACAAGTCGACTAGTTTACCGGTCTTCATCGCTAGCATCGATTCCACAGCTGCAGTCGCTGAGAATGCCCAGCAAGCTCCTATTCAAGAATTAAAATGAGAAGCGCAACGGTGGTTATGGCTAGTGTATGTATGCAGATGGAATAAACACCGGAATTAGCTTGATAGTGTATGATTCGGATCACTAGGATTAAAGTTATGCCGAAATATTTCTCACATGCTAGTCGCGGTTAGTGCCGCAATAATGTAATTCAATTGGCAGCATGCAACTATGTGGTTCGAACTACTTTAGATGACCTATTTTGAATTGGAACATGATTTAGTTTTGTGGATCCAATTATGCGGTTTGAATTAAACCAATTATGAAATGGTATAATTCTTCTACCAATAGATCCATTGAATCCCACAGTCCCGAGCCACCCAGAGAGAATATTCATTGGTTCATATGAAAAAAATTGTACGCAAACAAAACCACAAGACAAGAAAATATTGGGTTAAGGACCTCGGAGGATTTTGTTACTCTCTTACCGCATCCTCCCTGAATTTTTACGCTGCCAACAACTCCTTTCTCGACCCAGTTTAAACTATCCGGGACTTGAGTCGTACTGTACTTGAAAGTGGTGGCCGCGGATGAATTCGAGCTCCTCGACGTCGCTCTAAACCCGGTGTATCTCGGGACTAACTCTTCCGTGGTCAAATCCGAAAATTGGTTCAGACCCACTTTGTAGCTGTGATTAGCCGCTTTGCTGTTGAAGTCTTCGATGAAGCGCAAGTTCTCTAGGAAGATCCCGTACCGCTTCGCCTTCTCGAGATTATCCTTGTAAATCCGTCCGTGGCGCGCCATCCACTGCTCGAACTCGGCCAATGTGGAATTCGGGGGGCGTCACGGCCGAAGTCCAAGCCCCTGCACATAACGATACCATCAACATGTAGACCTTGATTTGCCTCTCGAGCCATGGAGCCATTGTCGAATGTCGAAGCGTATCAACGATGGATTGATGGATTGGTAGTGTGCTTTGGGCCAATGTAGAGAAAAACATGAGGAAGCCACGTTAATTATAGATCCTCAAGATCATGGTAATAAATCATGGAACTTT
The DNA here is from genome assembly GCA_016097605.1 of Eucalyptus guilfoylei. Classification (NCBI taxonomy): domain Eukaryota; kingdom Viridiplantae; phylum Streptophyta; class Magnoliopsida; order Myrtales; family Myrtaceae; genus Eucalyptus; species Eucalyptus guilfoylei. The sequence continues at coordinate 31,187,897 of CM027864.1, read as the reverse complement.
GCTAATAATCTGGTCAGTAATTTTCTCTTCGTTTTCTTTCCCAAATGAATGCTACTGTTTAGGTAAAAAGGTGAATGTTACGCGATTGTGAATTGTCTATACAAGTCAAGCCGTGTCTATTTGTAGTTCCTCATGAGCAACTTGATTAATCATGGAACTTTGCAATCGATCCAGTCAGATTCATTTCCTTCACTGATTAGCTTTTGACCTCTTCGTTTTCTTTCCCAAATGAATGCTACTGTTTAGGTAAAAAAGTGAATGTTACGCGATTGTAAATTGTCTATACATGTCAAGCCATGTCTATTTGTAGACATGGAACTTTGCAATCGATCCAGTCGTATTCATTTCCTTCATTGATTAGCTTTTGACCTCTTCGTTTTCTTTCCCAAATGAATGCTGCTGTTTAGGTTAAAAACCGAATGTTTCGCACTTGTAAATTGTTTATACATTGTCCTCTTGAAATAAAATTGCGGGTTGGTAGATGCATACTTAAAGCACATCGGATGTGGATGGTCTAGCTAACAATCAATTGGATAGACTCAAATTTCCAGTGTGTATAGCTTAAATTGACGGCGTATTTTTTTAGGGCGGCGCTATTTCCAATCCCTATATGATTAAGTCCACCCATTTTACGAAAAAGACAAAATTGCCCTCTATTATTCAATTCCAATTTAAATTAACGATCCTAAATCTATTTCTACATCTATGTAGGATTAATTTACAATGAATAATTTCATATGTTAAATTTTGTTTACAGCAAATTTTCCATATGTATTAAAGGCACTATGTTTTTTTTTTTATTGTTAGATATTACTTCCATACTAATATGTTTTGTCAAAAAGAGAAATATCAAGAAATATCAAATAAATCTATTTCTTTTCCACCTTGTCAATCATATTTATGGATAAATTGTTAAGTAAATTAATTTATTAAATAAAAAATTGCATAAAGTAAGATTTTTTTTTTCTGAATTTGATAGTGAAATATCATTATTTTTTATTGACAAAAATTAAAATCATCTATGAACTATTTATAGAAAAATATCAAGATACCTCATTGTGTATAAGTTTTAGTGTATTTCTATATATTCCTCCAATGTCTTAAATGTTTTGTATAAAAGCATTTCATTGGTATAATAAGGAAAAAGATTAATTATTTGATATAGTAAATAAAGAGACTTGATATATATTTTAGAATGCAATTTCTATACAGTTTACCAAGAAAGTGAGCTTTTGAGATGAGAGGGACAAAAAATAGATAATATGTTATAAGATAAATGATGAAGAAGAGACTTCTTAGTTTTATACTATATCAAAGAATGTAACCCACCTCTCTGTGGACGCGTTGGTTCGGGCATTCCCCCATCTTCCGGTCGGAGGGAGGTTTGAGTCACCGTGGTTGCATTTGCTCGACTTAAATGTGGCGCCGTGGGAGGTGGGTCCCCGCGCTAGCATCACCTCGAGGTTACGTTGCTGGCTGTCGGCTGTACGGCGGTTCCCGAGTCATAAAAAAAAAATGTTTTTTTTTTCAATACTTTTGGCCACTTTCCCTTTCTTGGGTTACTGTTCATCTTTTTCTCTCAAAGCCCGGACGCGCGTGTACTGTTCATCTAGACGGGATTTTGCTGATTCCAAGCGCTTTGGCCATTCGTTGGCGTTGTATTTTGGAGGGGGGATACTTCCTGACCCACTCTTCACTTGCACCGGAGCGATTTACCTGGTACGCTTTCTACAGGCTCTAATGTTCAGCCTATATTAGGGTTTTGTGGGTAGCTCGATGGATTCTTCTGTAAAAAACATGGCCACTGCGTCTGCTGCGGTTGAAGGCCATATAGGCAAGGCCCATCAAGCTGTTGATGAAAGACGGGATTGAAGCCGAAGTAGACTCTCCACCATTATTCCCCAGGCCCATTTACTTGCTGCGATGGATGGCTAGACGGGCTCTCTCAAGGCCTCTTCGTCTGTTGCAATTGAAGACCAGACGGGCTCTCTCATGGCCCCTTAAGTTACTGATGGTAGACACGGTCAAAGCCGTGTTAGGCCCTCTACCAACCGACCCTAGCCTTAAGATCAGCAAGCAAGGGGCTCAAAACCCCCACCTACCCACTCCTGGGCCAATGTCGCTAAGTCAGCCACAAAAGGATATGACTTAACATTTGTGCCCCTGGCCATCATCGACAACAAGCCGGTTGTCAACCTAACTAATGAAGTTCTTGAAGCCACCGACCCCAAATGGCATGAGTGCCTAGTCAGGTATTATGTGGGGGAAGAGACTCCCATTCAAACTCATTGAAATGGCCCCGAAGCATGCTTGGGGACAGAAACTTGCCGATGTATTGGCAAACGATCAAGGATTTTATTTCTTTCATATCCCTGACAGTGATTTTCGTAGGAAAATTCTCGATGAGGGGCCGATAACAGTGGCTAGAGTCCCTCTTATTTTGCAGCAATGGCAGCCTCTGCTGGAGCTGAAAAAGGACCACCAATCCTTTGTCCCAGTATGGGTAAGACTTAAGAACATTCCATATGTCCTCTGGTCTGCTCCGGGGATAAGTGCTGTGGCAAGTGCGGTTGGAAAACCGTTGTATGTCGATCTTCAAACTGAACAAATGAAGATGATTTCCTATGCTAGAGTGCGTGTGGAGATTTTTGCCAAGCAACCTCATTGTAACTCGGTAGATGTTGTCCTCAGTGGGGAAACTCGAACCATGTCTATCGAATACGAGTGGGGGCTAGTATCTTGCCCAAGTTGTGGCACCTTTGGCCGCAAATGTGCGGCACAATCTAGTCTGCCTGTCCCTGTTGAGGCACCTCAGCAGGTCCCAGCCCGTGATGTCCCTATTGCCCAAGACCATGTTCTTGCCCCTGCTCCAGAAACGTCTTTGATCCTAGGTATTCCTGCGGAAGGATGGAAACAGGTCGGGTATAAAAAGAAAAGGCAACCCTTGGTCCCAAAGGAGGCATATCTTATTCAACCTGTTATACCAAGTGAAGCAGCCCAAATTCTTTCTTTGAAGCTGAATGATACCACTTCGGTGAATGCAAAGCCTTTTATTACATCCTGGATGGTCCAGAAGGGACAAAAAATGCCGCCTAAGCTTGGTGATACCCTTACTCATTCTTCTTTAGTTAACAAAGCCAGCCACGTGGGAACTACCTCCACAGCCCCATCGTCTAGCTTGGAGGAAGATTCGGAAGACGCTGCTAGCATTGTTAATAGCTCGAATGAGGACGACCAAGTCTCGGATTGCCCACCTTCTCAGGGAGCTAACCCTGCTAGTATAAAACCTGATTCCTAGCAGGATAAGATTATGCAGGCCCTCTGTCCAACTCCGTCTCCTGCTGCTCACCTTAAGTCGGTGGCTAGTCGGCGGCGTGCTTGGATACTTGGCTATCTTCTTATGATGAGTTTGGGCAATACTTAGCCCAGGCAGAATTAGAAGATCTAAGATACGTAGGATATCATTTCACTTAGGCGTCATCTTCTAGCGCCAACCGGAAGCTGAGGAAGATTGATAGGGTGCTTGTTAATACGAAATGGTGCCAAGAATTCTCTTTCTTGGAAGCCTCTTTCCTTGCGCCGGGCATCTATGATCTTACCCTTATAGTCGTAAGAGTCTTGGCCCCTTCAAATAAGAGAAAACCCTTCAAGTTCTTTAACTTATGGATGAAGCATCGGCCTTTCATACATCTATTACTTAGGTGTGGGAGATCCCGGGTGAGGGAACACCCATGTACAGGCTGGTTTGTAAGCTAAAGACCCTTAAAGGCCGCCTCAAGCAGCTCAACAGGGATTCTTTCTCAGATATTTTTGCTAGAACAACTAATGCAAGGAATGCACTACGGGTCACCTAGGATGCCCTCTAGTAGGACCTGAACAGCTTATTGCTTGCGGAGCTTGAGAGGAATCATCTTCAAACCTTCTTGGATCTTCGAGTATAAAAGGAAGCTTTCTACAGACAGAAATCCAGAGTCCAGTGGCTTAAAGAAGGAGACCAAAACACCAAATTCTTTCATCATTCTATCAACAAAAGACATTTGAGGAATAGAATTCTAACGGTCCTTGATACCTCTGGTAATTTAGTCACTGATCCGGGTATGGTGCAGCAGCTTTATGTTTCCCATTTCCAAGACCTCTTGGCGTCACGGGATCTACCTTCTCGGCCAGCTTTGCTGGAGATCTAGGTGGTTATTTAGCATACTCTGAATGCAGAATAGGTACGATCTCTCTCTCGTCCTGTGTCTGAACTAGAGATACATGATACCCTCTTCTCTTTAGCAGTTGGCAAGACACCTGGACCGGATGGGTTTAATGTTGAATTCTTCAAACACAATTGGGAGGCTATAGGATCGTCGGTTTTAGCAACGGTCAAAGATTTCTTTATCTCCGGGAGATTGTTACGTGAGATAAACAACACCATTATAGCCTTAGTACCTAAAATCCCCAATGCATCTATAGTTTCTAACTATAGACCCATTGCTTGTTGTAATACAATTTACAAATACATCACCAAGATCCTTGCTAATCGATTGGCTGCCATTCTTCAAGCCATAGTTAGTCCACCTCATAATGCCTTCGTCAAAGGTCGACGGATTAGCGAGAACATCTTGTTGGCCTAAGAACTTTTCAGTGGCTTCCACCATGACTCATACTAGCCAAAGTGTGCTGTCAAAGTAGATTTCCAGAAAGCCTATGATACCATTGATTGGGACTTCCTGGAACTAACTCTCCTTGCCTTTGGGTTTCCCGATCATTTGATTGGACTTATCATGACTTGTGTCCGCACACCAAAATTTTCCATTTCTATAAATGGGGAGCTGTACGAGTTCTTCTCAAGTGGCCGTGGACTACGCCAAGGGGACCCCATGTCTTCTTACTTATTTACCTTGGCTATGGAGGTATTTTCGGGGATCCTACACCTTCGCTCCAAGCAACCGGAATTCAAGTTCTTCTGGAGGTGCAAATCAACATGTTTGTCATATTTATTCTTTGCAGATGATGTCTTCCTCTTCAGTGAAGCATATATGGTCTCAGTATCTCTCCTTAAGGAAGACCTAGAAACCTTTTCTTCTTGGAATGGACTGAGACCCAATATGAACAAGATTGAAGTTTTCCTTGAAGGGGGAACGGATTTATCTCGAACCCAAATTCTCCATGTCCTTGGATTCCAGGAAGGAAACCTACCGGTTCGATACTTGGGAGTACCCATAATTACCTCGCGGCTTGGCAAGGCAGATTGTAGCTCCCTTGTCAACCTTATAACAGTAAGGGTGCAATTGTGGACACAACGCTTTCTATCCTTCGCCGGCCGCCTACAGCTTATTAGGTCAGTTCTCCACTCAATACATGTCTATTGGACTAGTTTTTCATGCTACCTAGAGCTGTGTTGGATTATATCAAACAAATTTTGAGACAATTTCTCTAGAAAGGCCCGAGCCTTTCCAATGGAGGTACGAAAGTATCATGGGAAGATGTGTGCCTCCCAAAAAAAGAGGGAGGACTTGGCATACGTAGACTGCGCAACTATAATACGGCAGCTATGCTGAAACACATTTGGCTCATTTTTACCGACAAGGAGTCCTTATGGTGTAAGTGGATTTACTCTACTTACTTAAAAAGGAAAAATTTCTTGGTAGCCAACAAGCCAACTTTCTGCTCTTGGGCTTGGAGGAAACTACTTGACCTCATGAGGGATTTCTGTCGATCCTTCTAATGGCGTATTGGTGAGGGCCTCTCCATGTCTCTTTGGTTTGACTATTGGCACCGTTGGGGACCCCTTAATTGGTTCTTCTCGGACACACACATTTATCGCTCAGGGTTATCCAGGCAGGCTACGGTTGCTGATCTTTTCTCCACATTGGGCCAAGCTACCGAGGCCATATTAGAGTTGTGGGCGCATCCCCTACCTATTCTCTCACAAAACCCGGACCAGTTCGTCTGGCTGGAGCACCCCTCAGGTTCCTTTTCGATAGTATCAGCCTGGGAAATTATTAGACCGAAGAGAAGTTTGGTCCCTTGGTTCTCATTTATTTGGAGCAGATTGCTCACACCGTGGCATCAATTCAACCTATGGCTCATTGTTAGGAACCGGCTACCTACCCAGGTTCTTTAACTCTCCTATCGTAGGATTGTGGGTGCGTTGTGTGCTTTTTGCAATACAAGATCAGATTCTATTGATCATCTATTTTTTGGATGTCACATTTCGGCTGGCCTTGCTATGGTTTGGGCTACAAGATGCGACCTTCCATGGCAAAACAAGTCATGGTCGGACAATCTACAGTGGGCTATTAAATTTCTCTCAGGCAATGAATTCTCTCAATGCATTGCTTGGTTTTCTTTTGGAACCATTTGCCATTTGATTTGGAAGATGAAGAACATTATTCTATTTCGGAGCCAAGCCTTGTTTATGCCGGCTTTCAAAAATCATCTCGTCAAAGTCATCAAGGACAAGGCCTTGACTTTCAACAATGTTGCAGACACATCAAGAAATAGGAGGATTCAATGCAGTTGGGGACTTGACCCATCCATTTTCTCTCCTGTGCTGTCAGATCTTTCCCTATAACTTCTGTCTTGTAGGTTGCTGTCACTGGCTTCCCCTTTTGTCTTCCGTTTCCTTTTGCTTTTGACACCCTTCCTCTCTTTATGACTTGTTTGCCACCATGAGTGCAACTGCAAAAGCATGTGCCTACTTTGAAGAAACATCTCGTTAAGGCCATCAAAGACAAGGCCCTATCCTTCAACCATGTTGTGGACACACTGAAGAGTAGGAGGTTTCAAAGAAGTTAGGGACTTGTGAGGGTTTCAAACATCTTGTTAAGGCCATCAGAGGTGTCAGTTTTCTCCCTGTTATCTGCTGTGAGGGTTGTCGCTAGTTGGCTATCTGGTTTCCCTCCTTTTTTTTCCTCTTTCCTTTCTTGTTTGTTGCCGTTGTTTGGCTGTTTGTGTTTCCCTTTTTTCTCGACACCCTTCCACTCGTTATGACTTGTTTGTCATCATGAGTGTAAGTTTTTGGTACCAAGACCCCCATGCTGTATAGCTTTTTGGTTAAAAGTTAATACAAATCTTACCTTACCAAAAAGAAAGGAATGTCTTTTTTCCTTACTATTAGCGAAATGATTCTATAAGGAGTATGTAAAATGTTATAGATGCATTTTTTTAATATGCTAGAAAATAAAATATTTAAAATGCTTAATTATAGTAACTATTAGAAAAAGGAAAAAAAAAAATAGAAAGAGGAGTAGGGCCACTACTTTACTGCAATTGAAAGATTGGGCAAGTTTGTCTTTTTAGCGTAAATGGGGATGAATGCAGTCATTTAGGAGTGGAAATAGCGTTGCCCTTTTTTTAATCATACAACTAAATGGATCTTTTGGGAGAATTCGTTGTTGGGTTGTATTACTCAAGGTACAATGCAAAAATGTATATAAGGTATTATTTTAGAGATGCACCAAATGTTATGCTGACTAAATAACAGTAATCAAATCTTGCTAACTAATTAGAAGGGATATGCCAATTGTTACACTAACTTAAAATAGGAAGTAAATATTCCTTATACCCAAGTTGGCGCATGGAGGTCCGAGATTTCCAACTTGCTATGGATAAACATAATCTGGCTTGAACCTACGCCTTGTAAAGATGTTTGCCAATTGAAGTCTTGTGGGTACATGTTCAGACTTGATGACCTTTTAGGCTATATATGTTCTCAAACAAAGTAGCCGTCAATCTCGATATGCTTTGTTCGTTCATGAAATACACTCTAACCAAGCCCCATAGCCGTGCCTTCTGTCCTTGAAGACAATAATTTATGTGGCTGGTAGTTTGCTCCCTAAAAGGGAAGGAGGATTAGGATTGCTTGATTTGAACATATGGAATGAGGTGTTGTTAAGTCGCATAATGTGGAACTTCATCAATCGTTCATCCTCTGCCCTTTGGAGTATATGGGTTCACAACACCAAATGCAAAGGCACCCCAATTAGGCAGCTTGTAATTATGGGCTATATGGCTTGGAGTTGGTGATGTCTCCTTGAATTGCAACCCCTCTTAATGTCGGTTATCCCTAGCTCAAGGTATTGTTGTCAAGATATATATGACGAACTCAGACATGTGGGATTGGTGTTGGAGTGGTATCACCTACTTTGGAGCAGCGACATTAGCAAGCATAATTTTATTGGCTGGCTAGTTTGTAGGAATAAAGTACCCACATTAGAGATTGTCGCATAATGGATGTCCTCAATTGATATCCAGTTTAATTTTTGCAAGGCTGTTATAGAAGACAGAACACATTTTTTCTTCCGATGTGAGTGGACAAGCAGCGTATGTCAATTGAGATTAGATAGCCTTTAGGAGGATGGAATGACACTTAAATGGATGATTAGGGCAGCAAGGGGCAATGACTTGGTGGCTAGACTCCTTAAGGTATCCTTCCTAGCAACCATATACTATATTTGGATGGAGCACAATAGTAGATGGATTAAAAACAAGTCCTCTAACGTCCATATTATTTTGACTAAGGTGTGCAAAAATATAAGAGGTAGAGCTTTGCTCTAAAAAAAAAAAAAAATCAAACCTTCCTAGACTAGTGTTGTATTAGCTACTACATGGAGACTTCCTACCTCCATCATTTTAAATTATTAGCTATATTTATAACACTAGGGATGCCCTTAATTTGTTGTACTTCATTTGCTTTATAATACTTACATTTTACACAAAAAAGAAGAAGAAGAAGAAGACAACTTAATTATCTATATGATACTATTATACAAAATTTACCTACTTCAATTTTGACTTCACAATAGGTAATCGATATTTCTCATGAAGGGGTAGGAATCGGATAAATAGATGGTGTTGACCATTTTTCTTGTACTTTAAGCGCAAGCTTAACTTGTCGATTCTTTTTTCCATAAGCGAAAACAAGTCATTAATTTGATACAAATCTGGTAAGATTCTTACTATATGCACACTCATGTAGTACTTACAATTATCTATAGCTTTTCTATGAATTAAGCAAACTCAGCAGCCACTTCAACCTCAAATTTGCATAAGTAATTTCCTAGAAATCCATGCATACGGTTAAAATACCCCACACCACATGAAACTATAATGGACAAAATCTTAACTTACGATATCCAAAGATGATCTGGATAATTGGGAAGAAAATCAATGAATCTTTTGCCTTTTATATTTGAGATCAAAATAATTGTCAAGTATCCCACAAATCTCTCATCTTTTCCTTTGCAACAGTTTAAATTATATTAAAAAGGGGGATCAAAATATTTTCATTCTATTTTATTTTATGATACTGAAAGTGAAGACGTCATTCAACATTTAAGACACCCGAGTGATTAATCCATTGTAAGAATTTGGATTTTCATCTTATGAAAGCTGGTCACAAACTAATAATAATAATATAAATGTCTAGATAGGGCGAAAAATGGGCCTTGGTCTGTTGTATGAGATACGATGTTGAGAATAGACAACCTCTTCATCATCAACACAAGCACATGTATCATACGTGCAGTAATGTCATAGACGGCTAGCACATTAAGATGCGCATGTCGCAGCCTCCCACTCAATCCCAAAAGATCAACACGATCGTGGAAAAGTGAAAGGAAGCTTAGAGCACACGCAGTCAGTGCAAAGAAATCGTAACACGAACGACCATATTCAACCTTGATTTAAGGATTTATTATCACTCTCTCGCTAGCAATCGGATTACATCAGATTAAAAACAGATAAAGACCACTAACATCGTCCAACACCAAACGACCTCGGCAGCTTGTTCAATGTGTAAAGAGAAAGGAGCAGGTGCTTCGGCTCGAACTTATTACGAAACCCAAGTGTCTTATCCACTACTAAAAATTACAGCACCACAGCCACGCTGGTGAAACTATAATGCTTAAATCTGTAGAAGCAAACCGAATAGCACCATTGAACTGCGCTATTCATGCAACTGGATAAGAAGCTTGCATAGCGAGTCCACAGAGACCGCCTGGGATGCCCGAGTTCCGCAGAATTCTCATGTATCCTTCCTCGCCCCACGTCACATCCCACGAGTTCCTGAGCAGCCAATAGTCGACACCACCCGGGGTTGTCCCGTATCCGACTATCACGGCCGCATGGTTCAAGTTCGCCCCACAAGGGCCCTCGAAGATGCCCCCAACGTAATGCTGGAATCCGGCACTGCTCGAGTCGAAGGCAACTGAAACCGGTTGCATTGCCACGGCCTTCAATATCTCGTCTTCGCTCACAGGGATGTCTTCATGCCCCAATATTTGCGCTGCAGCAAAGGAGGCGGCTTGTGTGTTGCAAGCGTTATCAGCGCCTATGTAAGGGTAAGTGTCTTCAGAGCTTATGCCTTTGTTTTGGACAATGTAATTATAGGCATCGTCCTCCTGACCGCCTTCGCATCCACGGTTTCCCCCGTTTGTGGCACAGTCAATAAGCTGTTGCTCGGACAAGCTGAGTAGTACACCGGTTTTTATTGCTGTGATCGATTCCACAGCTGCAGCTGCTGAGAATGCCCAGCAAGAATCTCCACAAGAAATAAAACGAGAAGTGCTACGGTGGTTATGGCCTTTGTATGTATGTAGATGGATTAAATACCATGATTAGAATACTTGTTTTATAATAGGGTTTTGCTAGTATGATAATCTTTGGGTACTATGAGAATAATAATTTATTATGAGCCACAAATGGGTCTCGCAATAATTTATAATTATTTGTGATTTAGTTTTTTATTGTAAAAAATAGACCGATATTCTCACAGTAAATTAAAGATTGTTATGCAATCATTTCTCTTTGTAATAATGGTGTAACATACTAGAATTGAACTTACATTCCATAATTTTTCTCACATACTAGGCATGGAGAGTGCTGCGGTAATGTGATTCAATTCGCAGTATGCGATGAACTATTTTGAATTAGAATATAGCTTAGTTTTATGGAAAGGAATGAGGACTCACTAGCTTTACATGACAAGATATGACATTGTAATAATTCTTCTACCAATAGATCCAATGGATTCCATGGTTCCAAGCCACTTAGAGAAAAATTTAAATGTGTTGACATAGTGAAATAATATTTTCCAACCTCTCTCTTATCCACTATAAATTATGAAACATTATCGTTTAGAGTAGTGGTGATTAGTTTTAAGGTGGCCGGTCATATTCTAGATTCTGAAACTACCCACTAAGGACCGGTTACACAAATTGGAAACCACCCATTGGTGTTATGAACCTACTCGGGAATTGGACCGCTCACTACTGAGTAATTGGCATGTAACTGCAAATCCATTCTGGGTCTGTGACATTGAATACTACATAGTGAATAGCAGTTAACATTAAGTATTTCAGTTTCTCAAGTGCTATTTTGGGTGTGCAACTGCAAAATCCTAAGTACCACTTTGGTGTTCATTAAATACTGATGTTCTTCAGTTTCTCAAAGTGCTATTCACTGCTATCAAGTTAACATTATAGTAGTCAATATCCATTCTGGGTGTGTAACTGCAATCCATTCACTACTATTTAGTTTCACTGCTATTCAGTTTCTTTTTTAAGAACTGACAAGTAAGGTGACAGACTTGAGAAAAGAACTGAAATTTTAAAATATACATACTGGACCGGTTCGGGTGGACAAGTGGGCGGTTCCGTGCTTAGAACTAGAAACTTGACTGGTACTCATTGATTTCAATAAATTGGAATCGAGAACTAGACTAGTCCCCATGGGAACTGCTTGTTTGGACCGGTTCGGATCGGTTTGGGGCAGTCTGGATGGTTTCCGGTTTCTTTGCACACACCTAGAGTGATGGCTCTTGGAAAAGTATGAAGCTTGTGATCATGCCTTTGTCACCTTATTCATCTAAGTATTACTTCATTAATGTTTAAAATGCTTTGGTGGGTTTTAAGTAATACACGTCTGTTGATTGTTTTCAAGGGCCATAAAGAATATTTAGTTCGTTCATATGAAAAAATGTATGCAAACAAAATCACAAGACAAGAAAATATTGAGTTAAGGACATGGAAGGATTATATTGTTTCACTTGCTTTGAAATAAAAAAAGAAAATCACGACAAGAAAAGAAAGTGTCTTTGGACAATAATGTAGTACGATTTTGTTACTGCCTTACCGCATGCGCGCTGGTATTTTATCCTGTTCACAACTCCTCGATCCACCCAATTTACGCTAGACGGGACTTGAGTCGAACCTTGGTACTTGAAAGTAGCAGTCGCAGATGAATTTGAGCTATTAGACCACGCTCGGAACCCCGTGTATCTCGCGACGAACTCATCCGTGGTCAAATCTGAAAATTGGTTCAGACCCACTCTGTAGCTCCGATTAGCCGCTTTGTAGTTGAAGTCTTCGATGAAGCGCAAAGTCTCCAGAAAGATCTCGTACCGCTTCACCTTCTCGCGATTATCCACATAACTCCGTCCGTGGCGGGCCATCCACTGCTCGAACTCGGCCAATGTGGAATTCGGGGGCGTCGCAGCCGAAGTCGAAGCCCGTGCACATAACGATACTATCAACATGTAGACCTTAATTTGCCCCTCGAGCCGTGGAGCCATTATCGGATGCTGAAGCGTATCAAAGGTGGATTGATGGATTGGTAGTGCTCTTTTGGGCAATGTAGAGAAATATGAGCAAGCTATGTCTATTTATAGAACCACATCATCAAATTAATGAATCATGGAAGTTCCTTAATGACCCGTTCATATTCATTTCCTTCATTGCTTAGCTTCTGACCTCTTCGTTTCTTTCCCAAATGAATGCTACTGTTTAGGTTCAAACGCGAAAGTTTTGCACCAGAAATTATTTAAGAAAATAACACAAATGATCCCTATGGCACAATGCGATGTGATTTATGTACTTTTAATTTATTTAATATGGTCCATGAACTTTTGGTATACATTCAACTTAGTCCTCGAATTATAGGAAAATGTTCAATGTTGTCTTTGAACTTGAATCAATTGAAATGCAATATTAAAATTTTTCATATAATTTATGGACTAAGTTGAACTTGTACAAATAAATTTAGAGACGATATTGAATAAATTAAAAGCTCATAGATCACATTTCCAGAAAATATTTTCCTAGAAGTCATTTTCTAGGAAAATGACAATATTTCTAGTGTTCGGCTAAAACCTGAAAATGTTTTAGAAAGTATTTTCCGGTGTTCGGTAAGGAAAATATATTTTAAAACTTCACCACTTAGGCATGCATTACTTACTAACCTATAAATCCATTAATTATGAACTTGCCTTCGAATTTGGGCAAACTTGCTTCATATCTTTGTTTCTTCATTGTCACCAAACGCTCATCTATTCTAAAAAATGTTCGTACGGATTTTAAAAAGAAGCAAATGAGAAAAGAAGCAAAGTATATACAACCCTAATGAGAATCTTTCAGTTGTGTAGCCTGTTCTGTCCCCTGCGTCTTTTTTTTTTTTTTTTTTTGGTGCTGGAGGAACCGCTTTGGCCGATAGCCGCCGCGTAAACCCCCAGGTGTCACTAGCGGGTAAACCACCACCCCGACGCCACGCTTCATTCACCACACAGCGCTTCAGCCTCCCTGCTTCGCAGGGGCTTCGAACCTTGGCCTCCTCGGTGAAGCACAAGGGATCTACCATCCACGCTGCAACGGCCGGTGGTCCCCCTGCGTCTTTTGTGTTCCAATAAACAAAAGAAAAAAAAAAGCAAAGCATGTAGAGCATTTTGCTTGAGTAATGTACAACTGCATGGTAAAGTAAATAAAGAAAATGATAAGCAAGAGTGTAGAGTGCGAGCTTGAGATCGACGAGCTCAAGGTTCGCCTGGCAACGACCGATGACTAGCGAAGAAAGAAAAAAAGATGGGAAACAAAGAAAAGAAAAAAAAAGAAAAAGAAATAAAAGAAAAGAAATGAAAAAGAAAAAGGAATTAAAAAAGAAAAAGAAAATTAAAAAATAATTCAAATAAAAAAAGAAAAGAAGAAGAAGAAAGAGGAGGAGGAAGTGAGGATTTGTAGAGGTGTGAGATAAGAGAGATTAATAGAGGAAAATGTTTTCCACTTTTCAAAAGTGGAAAACATTTTCCCCTAATTTAGAAGACCTTTTTTCTTTTATGGAAAATATTTTCTCCAAGGAATTCATTTTCCATGAAACGAACGCTAGAAAATCTGGAAAACGTTTTCTCAGAAATTATTTTCTGCGAAACGAACAGATTCTTAGTCTCTTCTGCCCTCAACGAACGCAGTGCACGAAGAACACTAGATCGAACGCCAACCCCCCTTTCCTATGGATTGAAGACACTCGCTAATTTAAGCGCCAGAAAACTCAAGTTTAGTTAAAGACTCGGGCATGATTATAGTCCCGTCCGTCCGTCCGTCTGTCCTTCACGCGGCCGTCATCCATGGTCTTGGTCACCACCATTAACCCTTCAAATGGATAGATAGATAGACAGATAGGTAAATGCAAAGAGAAGTTTTAGCCATAAAAATGGATAGATAGATAGATAGATAGATAGATAGATAGGTAAATGTAAAGAGAGATGGATAGACATGGAGGTATGCATCGTAGACAGAGAGAATTATTGGTAAAACAAGAAATTGATTCAAATTGGGAAATTAATACGTGATCCTCCACGTAACTTAGTGGCTAGACATAGCCTCCTTAGAAGTACAATGGGGACAGACACAAGAATATGAAATTAGGAGAAGAGGAGCAACTCGTAACTTCACGATGGGTATAAATATCTTTTGATTGTGCTCATGCAATCGGGTAAGAAGCTCGCGACGCGAGTCCGCATAATCCTGTAGAACTATCATCACCTCTTTGAATCCTCTTGTAACCGTTTTCGCCCCAAGTCTCGCCCCAGGAGTTCCGGATCTTCCAGAACTTTCCATCCTCACTCGTCCCATACCCGACCACGACAACGGCGTGTGGCTGCTCGCCGCAATCCTCATTGAACACTCCGCTGCTATAGCTCTGGAAGTTCTTCCCACCCTTGGCAATCCAGGCCGAGACTGGCTGCTGCGCAACTGCCTTCAGGAGCTCGTCCTCACCTGGCTGCACGTCAGCAAAATCCTTGATTTGCGCCGCCCGTTGGGTTGCTTTCGTTGAGTTGCAGGTCCCGTCCATCTCTTTGTACGTGTATGTTTCCTCGGATGCAATTCCTTTGTTTTGGACAATGTACTTGAAAGCATAGTCCACAGAACCGCCTTCGCAACCATTGCTTTCCGTATCACAGTCGATTAGCTGTTGCTTGGAGAGCGCTGGCAGCTTACCGCTTTTGATCTGCATGATTCCTTCTACTGCTGCGACTGCTGAGAATGCCCAACAGGATTCTGCATTCAAAAAATTTGTCGACATTGTAAGTGTAAAGTATTTTTCACAATTTTGTTACTATTCGTATCTGACTTCTCAAGATAGAGAGGCTCCAAAACTTTTTGAGAAAATGAAGAACCAGATGAAAAATATGAAGATGAACAAATGTAGATGGAGATGAAGAGTAGAATCTAGGAAAGGGAAACTTATTCTGGAAGTGCTTCGTATTTCATTGTATCATAGTATCTTTGTAGTACAAAGTATCTGAAACAACAACAATGAATGTAAATCCTCTTTTCTTCATCCTCTGCTTCTCTTACTTGTATCTCTTGAATTGAAGTCTTGAAGCAATGATCATTCCTTCGAGGCTTTCATTTGATACTGTGATGCAGAGCATCCATGGAGGATATCTATCTCTTCCTTTTCTCTCTCTTTCTCTATATCTATCTTATTATTCCACTTCTCCTTTTATAGAGGAAGTAGTACAGTTACTAGTAACAGAAAACTAGATATTGTTTATAAGGAAAACATAATACAACTAACAGATTACATATTATAGAACACGTGTTAGTTTTTGGATTTATATGACTTGGCGATCCATCTCATTCTCCATTTCAAGCGTCTCTTTCATTGATGCCGATCCAAGCTGGTCTTCATCATGAGTTCTTCACCGTTGATCATCATCTCTTTGTAGTTTGCCGCATCGCCAAGTCCTCTGCTTTCTTTCACGTGTTCTTCTTCTTCAACTCTGTTCCTTTATACTTAACATCCCCCCTCAAATTGGGAAGGGTGAAGGATCCCATTCCCAATTTGGTACGAAGAAATTTATGAGCTGATCGGGAGAGGGATTTTGTGAAAATGTCAGCTAACTGAAGTTGACTAGGAATGTGTTGGACCTGAATGGAACCAGAAGACAACTTTTCACGAACGAAGTGAAAATCAACTTCAATGTGCTTTGTGCGAGCATGCAATATTGGATTTGCTGTGAGGGAAATAGCTGATCTGTTGTCACAAAATAAAGATGTAGCTACTGTAAGAGGAAGACCAATATCACGTAATACAAAACTGATCCAAGTGAGTTCAGCTGTTGTAGAAGCTAGTGCCCGATACTCTGCTTCTGTGGAGGATCTTGAAACAGTGGATTGTTTCTTGGCTGACCAAGAAATCAAATTAGATCCAAGAAAAGTGCAGAAACCTGTAGTAGATCGTCGAGTGGTAAGACATCCTGCCCAGTCAGCATCTGAAAAACCATAGAGACTCATTGAACTCCTGGAGTGGAGATAGAATCCAAGCTGAACAGTCCCTTTGACATATCGAAGGACTCTTTTTAATTGATGAAAGTCTGCCACTGTTGGATGTTGCATCTTTTGACAGAGAAGATTTGTTGCAAAAGCTAGATCTGGTCGAGTTATTGTTAAGTATTGAAGACCACCTACCAAGCTTCTGTACTCAACAGGATCTGTTAGTTGAGTTTCAGCATTGGCCATGAGAACTGATCGAAGTGGCAAGGGTGTTGCAATTGGTTTACAATCTGTCATATGAGCTCGTTTAAGTAAGTCAATAGCATATTTTGTTTGGCATAGAAATAAATTCTGTGAAGTACGTTTGGCTTCAATGCCTAAGAAGTAGTGAAGATATCCAAGATCCTTCATATGGAACTGAAGACTGAGATCCTGAATCAATGTGGTTAAGAGTTGAGGTGAGCTACTTGTCAAGATGATGTCATCGACATATAGCAGCAACAATACTGTATGTGACTCAGTATGAAGAACAAATAAGGAGGGATCAGCTGTGCTATAGAAAAAACCAATTTCAAGAAGAAAGGTGCTGAATTTATCGAACCGGGCTCTTGGAGCTTGTCGAAGGCCATATAAGGACTTGTGAAGTAAACAGACATAACTCGATTGTTGAGGATGTAGGAAGCCAGGAGGCTGTTCCATATAGACAGTTTCATTCAAATCTCCATGAAGAAATGCATTTTTCACATCTAGTTGGTGTATTGGCCATTGTTTGATGAGAGCTATGGACAGTACTGTGCGAATTGTTGCATGTTTCACAACAGGGCTGAAAGTCTCAGTAAAGTCAAGTCCTGTTTCTTGATGAAAGCCTTTGGCTACTAGTCGAGCCTTTAGCCTATCAAGACTACCATCAGGTGTTAGTTTGGTCTTAAATACCCACTTGCAGCCTACGACATTCATTTGATTTGTTCTTGGAACCAGTGTCCAGGTGTGATTGTCATACAAAGCACTCATTTCTTCTTGCATTGCACCATACCAGGCTTTATCAGCCAATGCTGACTTAATGGATCTTGGTTCCATGGGAACTCGATACTCAGCCAAACAAGCATATTTAGGATTTGGCTTGAGAATTCCAGATTTCAATCGAGTCTGCATATGATGAACAACAGGATTACTTTGAGAAGATGAAACACTGGAATTATGATGCTCATGATCAGTAGAGATATTTGGAACCACAACACCTTGAGAGGTAGATACTGATTGTGTTTCTGTGATGAAGTCATTCTGCATTGGTGCTGATGAAGTAACTTGTGAGATCTGTTCACTAGATAGATGATCATTGTAAATAACTATCCATAATAGGATGATACTGACTTGTGCTTGCTGACTGATGAAGAGAGCTATTGTTTGTTGTGTCAGTACTTGGAGGTTCGAGCAATTGGACTTCTCCAATCCATTGTTTATATAAAGGTGTATATTGTCCATACTCGTTGATCACCCTCTTTGTGAAAGGAAAAAGTGTTTCATCAAAGACCACATGCCTACTGATATATATGCAATTATCAGTAGGTACAAGACATCGATATCCTTTATGCAGTTTACTATATCCCAGAAATACACAGGTAAGGGATCGAGGATCAAATTTGTGTTTTGTGTATGGTCTCAAACATGGATAACATGCACAACCAAATACCCTTAAATGATCATACTGTGGCTGACTATTATGAATCTTGTTAAAGGGTGTATCCATCTTTAGTTTTGGTGTAGGAAGTATATTTATAAGGTAATTTGCTGTGACAAAGGCATCCACCCAAAATCTCAGTGGAACCTTGGAGTGATATAACATGGCTAATCCCAGTTCTACAATGTGTCGATGTTTTCTCTCGGAAACCCCATTCTGCTCTGGAGTGTGTGGACAGGATAGGTGTTGTTTTATGCCACAATTCTGCAGATGAGATTGGAATTTGTTACTTACAAATTCTCCTCCTCCATCACTTTGGAAGATTTTCATTTGATGATTATATTGTTTTTCAACTAACTTCTGAAATTGAACAAAAATATCATAAAACTCAAACTTCAACTTCATGGGATATAGCCAGCTATACCGTGAGAAACTGTCAATGAAAATCACATAGTATCTAAACTTCTGAAATGAATTGACTGGTGAGGGTCCCCAAATGTCACAGTGAATCTTTTCTAAGGGCAAATTCAATGTAGAATCTGATAATGAAAAAGAGAGAGCTGTACTTTTTGCTATTTGACAGCTGCTGCAAACATTTGAAGAGGTTGAATTAAAGTGAATGAGCTTCTGATGTTGCAGATGTTTCACTATCTGAGAATTTGTATGAGCCAGCCTCTGGTGCCATATATCTTCATCCACAATCTTTTGTCTTTGAGTAAAAAAGGCTGCTGTAGTCTGTGTATCAACTTGATAGAGACCTCTAGTCTTCCTTCCGAGCTTGACTGTTACTTTGGTATTGTTGTCCTTTACATAAACACCATGTTTGTCAAAGATAAATGAGCAAGAGTAGTCATCTGTGAGTTTAGAGATTGAAAGAAGATTCTTCTTTATTTCGGGTACTATTAGAACATCATTGAGAGGTAATGTATTACCTTCTGTATTTAGACAGGTGTTACCAATATGTGTAACAGGTAAACATGATCCATTTCCTACCATCACAGTATCAAGTCCTTGGTATTTAAAAGAGGTATGAAGAATACCAGGGTTAGAACTGATGTGGGCTGTAGCACCAGTGTCAGGGTACCATTCACTTCCTTTTGGATCTTCAATGTGCATTGATGTTAGTGCTTCTGGAATATCTTCTACTTGATAAGAGTTGTCAAATCGATACCAACAATGGAGAGCATCATGCCCGGGTCGTTTACATATTTGGCATTCCAATCTAGCAGTGCCTATGCCTTTCTCATCCTGCAGATTTTTACTTGTGTTTAATCAGAAGGAAGGATAAGATTTGGTATTCTGGTACCTTTGAGAGTAAGTGGCATAGGGTCGAAATCCCTGATTAGCTGCAGAGAAGGTATTTCTTTGTTTGAAATGCTGATCTCCTTGCCCTTGAATTGAAACATCTCCTCTGTAATTCTGATTTCTTTCAGCATAACTAAATCCTCGACCTCTATTATTAACTGCTCTGCCACGACCATAACTGCGGCCACCCCTGTAACTTCCTCTTTGAGCTATAAATCCAGAGGTTTGAGAAATATATTCTCCATCAGAATTCTCTTTAGGCTGCATCTAAGATTGTTTCTGCCCAAAATAGGCCAAATTAGGATTGAACTGACTTCTGGAATAAGTCTTCATTCTTGATTCAAACCTTTCTAGCTGAGCAATAACCTCATCATAATCAGGTTGAGGCTTTAAACAATATATGGTGGTTCAAAGATTTTCATATTCAGGGCCTAGACCTTCCAGCACACCAAAAATTTTGGTTATTTCATCCACAGGTTTGCCTATTGCATTCAACTGATCACACATAGATTTGTATTCTCTAAGATAAACAGAGAGAGTTTGATCAAGCTTCTGGCAGGATTGTAGTTTCCCTCTAAGTTTGAATTCCCTAGCAATTGATTTCTGTGTAAATCGCTTTAGGAGTGTCTGCCAAACTTCAAAAGATGTCTCTAGATCAATTATTAGGCTCAAAATATTCTCAGTGACAGCTCCACTAATCCAAGACGATACCAACTGATCTGTTCTTGTCCAGTCAACATAGTCAGGATTGACAAGTTCAGATTCACAGCCTTCAACATCATTTTGCATCATTCGAGGAGGTGAAAGAATATCACCATTAATGAAACCAAAGAGCTCTTGACTTTTCATAAATCTTTGGATCTAAGCTTGCCACAATAGAAAGTTATCTTCGGCAAGTTTGATTGTGACAAAATTCGAGATGTTCACATGTATTGGAAAAGGATACTTTGGTGTTCTTATTGCCATTGTCACAAGCTTTCAGCTTAAGAGAGGAGATATCAGTAATACTGATGAATTCTTATATGTTTACTGTAAGACTTGAAGTTGACCTGGCTCTGATACCATGAGAAAATGAAGAACCAGATGAAAAATATGAAGATGAACAAATGTAGATGGAGATGAAGAGTAGAATCTAGGAAAGAGAAACTTATTCTGGAAGTGCTTCGTATTTCATTGTATCATAGTATCTTTGTAGTACAAAGTATCTGAAACAACAACAATGAATGTAAATCCTCTTTTCTTCATCCTCTGCTTCTCTTACTTGTATCTCTTGAATTGAAGTCTTCAGCAACTGATCATTTCTTCGAGGCTTTCATTTGATACTGTGATGCATAGCATCCATGGAGGATATCTCTCTCTTCCTTTTCTCTCTCTCTCTCTTTCTCTGCTTCAATCTTATTATTTCACTTCTCCTTTTATAGAGGAAGCAGTACAGTTTCTAGTAACAGAAAAACTAGATATTGTTTATAAGGAAAACAGAATACAACTAACAGATTACACCTTATAGTACACGTGTTAGTTTTTGGATTTATATGACTTGGCGATCCATGTCATTCTCCATTTCAAGCGTCTCTTTCATTGATGCCGATCCAAGCTGGTCTTCATCATGAGTTCTTCACCGTTGATCATCATCTCTTTGTAGTTTGCTGCATCGCCAAGTCCTCTGCTTTCTTTCACGTGTTCTTCTTCTTCAACTCTGTTCCTTATACTTAACACTTTTTTTTAAATAGAAGTCAAAAACTGATCCCATAATTGGATGCATACAGTATGTTTAGATTCTTACTACAGTTGCCTTGGTCCTTGATCGGATTTACGGCGCCTTTCTCCACCCAATCAATGCTCTCGGGAACATCCCTAGTTGGATATTGTTGCCTCAACGACGCATTTCTGGGGGACTTCGGTTGCTTAGATGCCAAGTATCGAGTGTGCCTCCGAACGAACTCATCATTGGTCAAATCTGAGAATTGATTGATGCCTAACTTGAAAGTCCGATTCCCGGATGCATTGAAATCTTCAATGAACTGCAAGTTTTTCTCGAAAATTGCCTGACGTTTCTCCTTCTCCTCCCGGTCCTTGTATGTCCGACCATATTGGACCATCCATTGCTTGTGCTGCTCGGCAATGTTGGATTCACGCAACGTGCAGATCGACGTTGCATGCCATGCCAAAGTGTTAAGAATTAGAACAAGGGAGACGATGAATTCACTCCTGAGAGAAAAGGCCATTGCACAATTGTGAGTGCGTTTCTCAGTGGAATACAACGAAGTGGATGATAAGATACCTGCGCTGGACATGAAAATATATATAGTCTTGCTTGTGATAGCCGTACTGCATAAGCCAAGCAAAAAGTTTACATTAATTGTAAAGTGGAAAATTTGGTTCCATACTCTGCAAAGATGCGAGTAACAAAACCGTTCTTGTCTGAACATGCGAAACTTTAGGGTCAGCCGTGGAGAGCACGAGTTCTTCCTGTACATCCACCACCACCACATCGGATAACCAGTGCTGTACCAGAATTTATCAGATTGCCTCAATCAACTCACAAAATCACCTCCGTGATGTCTTCAGTGGGATCCATATCTAGCAAGTCGTGCCGTTTTGAGCACTCCATTTCTTTGTATTTTTTATTTTATTTTATTTTTGAACAAATTCTATGCATGTTGACATTTCTGCAAAAAATTTCATATGTTAGAATTCAATGAGAGAGAATGATTATTGACACCTAAATTTTGGCAACCCGATCATTTATTTATTGTATAGAAAATTAAGAATTAATTTAAATCCCTCAACAAAAATATCAGAATTAAGTTGCATAGCATATAGTTTTAGAAGCATTTATTATTTAGTTCAGAATTTTATTAATTGTATTAGCATTGGACTGACGGTGGACGATCATGAACTTAAAAGTGGACGGATTGAGCCCACATAGCGGGACAAAATTTGGCTAGCACTAAAGGACCAAGTGGGCAAGATTTCCATGGGAAGACAGGCCAAATTGAGGTTAATATAATCTAATTTTAGCCCTTGAGAATTAATTAAAATAGGTCTTGAGCTTTACTCAGCCCATTACATGAAAAAGGCCTAAATTAAGCTCATGAGATCAAGTTTAAACCTAGTTTTGCACTATATATAGGACGTTATGTCTCACTGTCGCGACCTAAATTTTGGGTGCACCACCTAAACTAGGTCAATGGATTACTAAGTCCGAAGACTTGGTACGGACTCTCCCAAGTCCTACCAATCGCGACTTAATATTAAGAAATTAACTAATTTAAAACATGCAATTATATTTCAAATTGGAGCTGCCACTAACCAATTAGGGTTGATTAGAAACCCAAGTAAAGTATGGGAGACTACTTTACTTTTGCGAACCAGAGATTCAATAGGTTCGGGGACATGGTTACGCTAGATTAATCTAATGCCCTTTCGGTACCTTTTATTTTTAATTTCAAAATATTTGGCAGGCATTATTGATTAATTTTAACCTAAGTTACTAACATGCAAATGGTGGTCATGCGGGTGCACAGTCAATAAAATAACACTCAATAAAAAATGCTAATAAAAATGCATGCCCTAAACATGGTTTCTAAATGACATGATATCTAATTAAATGTAATCTTAATTTAAATCTGATATGCATTGACATGATATCTAACTAGATGTAATCTTAATTTGATATGCATGAATTTTACTTTAATGATGCATGAGATGCAATTCATACGGCATAACTTGAACTATCACTATATGTATGCAATCTAATTTATATAATCCTAAATATGCATGTGTTTCATGATATGAGACGAATGGCATGACAACTCTATATGCATGTTCTTTTACGATTTTTTTTTTAAATAATGCAACCTTGATAAATTATACTTTATACATATGCACCCTATATTAAACAATGATGATATGAAATGGGATTAATTATGGACTAACCTATTAATTAACCAAGTAAATGACTCTTGTATTTTATTTTTTTTATTTTTTTGAAATGACCTAATAATTTTAAAAAATAAGTAACGTAATGATGCAATGCTAATTTTTGGCATTTTTCTTATTTTTATATTTAAAAAAAAAACTACATGATGAGAATGTTAAAACATTAACCTATAATCCACTAATTAAAACGCAACATGTAATGTGCACATTATGAAATCTATATAACCTAAACAACATTTTTTTTTGTTCCTTTTTGTTTTGGTTTTATTAAAGAAAAATTATCCTAATTTTATATGAATTAATATGCGTTGATTTAAATATGAAATGCATATGGAACTAAGTACTTAAATTCTAGATATGACACGTGATATGATATGTGATGTGCAAATAGCGATGATGCATCAAAATGTACGTCATATTGATAATCTATCAACATGAATCAATGACATATTATCTTTATGTAAATCAATTATGCAAAGCAATTCGTGAATTTGCCATGAAAAGTCGAAATAATCAAAAATCTAACCCGATGTCTCGCGGCTCAATATTTTTGATTATCATGACTTAATATAACAAATTTTCTAACTAAAACAAATCAAGTTAGAATAATGAATAAAAAGAAATTATGAAACCAAACATCTTAATTGAATTTCACATAAAAATTTACCTAGTCTAAGGCTAGACCCACTTGAAGAATGGCTCGGCAGCAATGAGCAGGATGACGGTGCAGATATGGTGTTCGAGCTTGGGCGTTAGTGCTGAACAGGGGCGATGTTGAGCACTTGGGCTGAGTAGAGGCGCAGCTGGAGCAAGGAAAAGAGGCAGTTTCGCGAGCCTTGCGTATGGCGACCAGCGAGGAGGAGCTTCGGTCGCTAGGTGGTTGTGGGTGAATCGTAGACAGGACAAGGAAAGCTGCATCATCACGGATCGGCATGGCGGTGTCTTCGTCGAGCAAGTGGAGCGGCTCGGCAGCAGTGAGCACGGCGAGGAAACTCTGGTTCGGCTGAGGACGCTGATACAGGAGCGGCAGAGGTGGCGCGGCAATGCGAGTTCGGCGACTGACAGAGGAGGCGGGACCGGCAGAGGTGAGCGGCGCTCGGTAATGGGCAGCAGGCACGGTGGACTTCGGCTCGGTTGCAGCGAGCGTCGGCAAAGGGGCGTCGCGGACGTGCGGTCTGGTGCGGCGCAGACAACAGCGGTAGAGAAAACCAGCGACGCGGCGTCTGGTGAGCAGGGGAATCGGGTCTTGCTGCAGGATCGACAGAGGAAGCGAGTTGTGGCGTCACGGCTGGGGTCGTAGGCGAGATGGGCTCGTAGACGGACGAGCGGAGGCGTCAGGTCTTCGCGGCCACAGTAGGGGGCGGAGTTGCAGCAGGAGACGCCGGGGTCGGAGGCTTCTAGTGGTGGCTTCGCGACTGAACAGGGGTGGAGGGGTCGTGGCTGGCTCGTCGGGTTCAGGGTCGCGTTGCAAAGGCGCGGTGGCTGAGCGATAGCAGCAGCGAGCCTGAGGAGCAGCAACGTCAGGTGCAGGGGCGTCGGTGAGGGAGACGAGCACTGCGACTGGAATGGGCTCCTCCGGGGGCGACTCGGACGACAGCGAGCGGTCGGAATCGTGGGTCAGCCGGCGGTAAGGAGAGCTGGTGCGAGCGTGGGGGCGATCAGCAGCCGACGCAGACAGCAGCATCGGAGGTCGAACAGCAGCGGCAAACTTCAACTTCTGTTTTTCCTTTTTCCTTTTTTTTTTTTCTCTCTCTCTCTTCAAGTCTCCCTCACGTCACTTTCCTCTCTGCACACTTCCCTCTGCACCTTGCCGCACGTCCCCTCATCTCTCTCTCTGCTCTGCCGATTTCGCCTTTTGCTTTTTTGCTTTTTGCTTTTTCTGCCTTTTGCTAAGAAGAACCGAAGGCCATTTGGTTTTTTTTTTCTCTTTCGACGATGAAGAGAAGAGACCCCCCTCCCCCCGAAACTCTGTTTTCTCCTTCTTCTTCTTTCTAAACTTTTGAAAACCGAACGAAGAAGCCCCCCCTTGAAACTCCGAAACCTTGCCTCCTTTTATAGAGGAAAGAGTCGAATTTGTTTCTGCCGGTAGAGATTTTTGCTCAACTCCTCAACAGCAAAGTGGCTCCAAAACATTTGGTTGTTGAATTCTTTTGAATTCAAAATTTTTTCAAAATTTCCCTCTATAATCGAAGATTATTTTTTATTTTCTAAAGGATAAGCTCGATCCTAAACTAGGTGTCAACAGCTGCCCCTCTTTGAAGGGAAGCTCATAGAGGTTTTTTTCAAAGATAAATGACACCTAAATTTAAAGCATGCAATATGAAATGAATATGCAAATGTTAATTGTAATGATTTTTCTTTTTTTTTCTTTTTTTTTAAATGGACTTGAATAAATTTAATCTCTTCTGAAATGCAAGGTCATGCAATAAGGAAATACAATGTAAATGCCATGATTTAGTTAGGAATATAGATTTCAATGTGTATATGCCCAATGAAATGCAGATGCCAAGAAGAACACATACCTGTCGTACTTGTCTGGGGGTTTAGAAGAGTGCTATTAGGTGTGAAATGATTCCTATGAAACCTGACAAATATCTTGAACTTCCTTCAGATAATTGAAAAGCTCAAATTCTTCAAGGATCTGGAACTCTCATCAGATTCTAAGCACCTAGAAATTGCATCAAGTACTTGAAATTTCAAAAATTTGATTCTTATGTCAGATATTTGAAAACATTTACCAAACACCCGGAAATCACATCAGATGTTTGAAAAGACAAACACTTGGAAGTCACATCAAGTGTTTGAAGGTTCAATATCTGGAATTCACACTAAACATTTGAAAACATTTACTTAACATCTGGAAATCACATTAGATGTTTGAAAAGACAAACACTTGGAAGTTACATCAAGCATTTAAATGTTCAAATAGCTGGAATTCATGCTAGACATTCGAAAACATGGGTACTTGGAATTCTCATCAAGTATTCAACGACGACTGAACAAAATCAGGGCTTCAAAGACAAATCCTTTGGTCTTTGAGGGAAAATTCATTTCATTTTTTAAATTCACTGAAAGTCCATGCATGATGGCTTTTTCAAACTTCCATTGGAAAAATTATCATTAAGACAATTTTCATTAAGTTGTGAATCTCTTGAACATGCTAAATGAGACACTTTTGGTGTGAAAGGGCTTTTTCACTCGCTCTCATTTAGGAGGGGTTATTTGTCCCGACCATTGATGCGGGAATACATCACTCAATCTTATCAGCATCTTGTCGACAAGAGTTCGAATTTTCTTGCAAGCAGTACGACCTTACCAATCTGAGAGGTCTTTAACAGGTACTGTAATGTGGGCTTGGTCAATGGCTTAACAAAGGGACTCTTTAAGTTAAGGCAATTGAAAGAACAATTCTGTAATCATCTTCGGGTTTACAAGTCAAGAACCCTGCAAAATGAGAAAGAAATAATCTTGCTCGCACTTCTTCGAGCAATGCTTAAAACATGTGAACTCCCATGTTAATTCAAGTGCCATGATCTGAAGAGACTTTGTAAGGGACGTAACATAGGCTGGGTTCATGGGTCGAGAAACGAAAGGATCGTTAGGCTCAAAACGTGTGTAAGGGGCGAGAGTTGGTGATCATCTTGACATTGCCACCAGTTTTTTCACCTCGGACAGACTTCCTTATTAGTTCAAGAGTTTATCACTTGACGCCAATGATTATTCCACTGGAGATCTTTTCTCAACATTCTTTTGAAGTTATTCTCTCTTTTTTTTTTTTTCACGGGCATTGGCCTTGCTTTTACTAGGCACACTGCTTTTTCATGCCCCTTAGTTCTATTTCAATTCTTGTGCACAGTGCATGCATCAAGGAATTACATTTTGGATGACACTCAAACTTTCAAGGGTCTTTATCTGTCTCTTGCCATGCCCCAGTGTGGGGGATGATCACCAACTGGGTTTAAAAGAAATGAAATTGCAGGCTCAAGTGGGCTATGCAAAGGATATAAGTATGTAGGATAGAGAAAGAAATGCTCTTCATTATCCTAAGACACTTAAATTACCACATGAATTCAATGCAAAAGCATAACTTGAAGATTGATGCAAGTGAGAGCAAGAAAATTTCTATCCATTTCCCTCTCCTTCAATGTCGACTTACCTCCATTTGCCCCGATGTGGGGTGGTCCTTGACAGGGGTAGTATGAAAGAAATTCTTCAAGTATTTAAGCTCAAAGAAGGGTTAAACAGGGGTTCACTGTAGAGAAATGAACTACCCCTCGTCATTTTAGTTGTCGTACTTCATGCAAGAAAACTCTTCACCTTGAAACACAAGACGTCTTCATACTCACCTCACAATGTATAGACAAAGGACTGTGTATGGGATAAGGCTTGCCTTTCACGCTTCATTTAGCATCATTTAGCATGTTCAAATAACTCAACATCCTTCACTGAATTATCCATTTTGATAAATTTCAAGTGGAATTGGTGAATTGCTTAATATCATGTGAAAGCATTCTATAATGATAAAAAGATGCCATGCTCTATTCTTGCACATCAAATCATAAAGTCAAAGCTGTTAAGTGTCTGTGTCTTGCCCCTCTTTGCAAGGGAGCTGATAGAGGTTCCTTAAATGTGCGCAGGGCTGCACCTGAAACATAAAGCAAATAATTAAAAGAAACAAACAGGGTAAATTAGATGCATGCTAGAAAATTATTTTATTTTGAAAATTTTTAAAGAGAACGTGAAGAAGCCCAGCCTTCAGAATTAGCTCCTTGTCGTTTTCTTTTGGTAGGATTTCATCACAGGGCTAGTTTGGTGTACTTCAACATGCCCTTAAAACATGAAAAATCTCCATGTATTTTATTGGATGAAAAGCAAATTACATTATTGAAAAGAGGGAAATCCTAGAATTGAAAATGCAAATATGCAAATACGGAAAGCGATAAAGACTCCTGTGTAGAGGAGTGTGCAAATAATTAAAATTCTCCTACTCTTGAGCTTCGTCGATGGCAAACAATTCAGTCATTCCTTTGAGTGCGTCATCAGAGCTCTCAATCTTTGGAGGTGCGGGACCATCTATACCACCCCATCCATCTGGGATGATATCCCGTGGGTCGAAGTAGGAGCTGGGAGGAGCTGAATACTTTACATAGTAATCGAATTTGCCACTTGGTTGCCCCAGGGTGTCCATCACTTCTGCTTCCTCATGCGTCATTTGAAACATGGTGGGTTCAGCATCAAAACTGAAAATGGCATTCACAGCTTTTGGGTGGTCAGGGAGTGGGTTATTCTGGATGTTCGGCTGTGCATCACGGAATGAGACCACCTTGGCATCCAAAAGATTTTGGATTTTGTGTTGTAGCGTATAGCAATCGTCAACAGAATGCCCTACCTCTCCCATATGATAAGCACATGTCTTGGACGGATCATAGTTGGGGAAACGCTCGGGATTAGATCGCTTAGGCTCCTTAGCGAGTAATCCTTTCTTCTGAAGGGTCGGCAAGATCTTGGACAAGGGCTTAGGAAGTGGCGTAAATTGACGCCTGTAAGAGTTTTTCTGTTGGCCAAAAAATGGTCGTGCTCCTCCCTGTTGGGTGTTTGGGGTAAGGCGAGGTGGTTAAACATAAACTGCATTAACCTCTGCCACAGGTTCCTTATCCTTCTTGGTTGAAACTCTCCCATACGAGCTGGTTTGATCAGACGCCCATCCATCACGCAATGCTACTTCAATTCACTCGCCGACAGGGATTAGCTGATTGAATGACTTAGCAGTCGAACCTAGCATTCGATTTCGATACTCAGGCGGGAGTGTCTTCATGAACAAATCCATCAGCTCCTTTTCTGTCGGCTCCGAAGTAATTTGAGTAGCTACGCTCCTCCATCTCGTGACATATGCCTTGAAAGATTTCGTCCTCTTCTTCTCAGTGCGAAGTAAATCTTCTCGGGATGGAGTGACATCGATATTATACTTATATTGCTTGAAGAAGGCATCAGTCAAATCCTCCCAAGTCTCTAGCAGATTAATTTTCTTCATAATGTACCATTGAAGTGCCGGTCCTGTCAAGCTTGCTTGAAATTGTTGAATCATCAAAGGGATGTTATCAACATATTGGGTCATCCTGACCACATAAGTCTGCAGATGGATCTTCGGGCAAGAGGTGCCATCATACTTTTCAAAGTCTGGCATCTTGAACTTTTTTGGTATCTTGATCTTTGCATAATGGGAGAGATCAGTTGGGCCTTGGCTAAATGAACCCTGCAGCTGCTTGAGTTTCTCCTCGATTTTTGCCATGTGCTTTTCTTGCTCTGTTTTCGGTATAGCCGAGTGTATCACTTGTACCTCCTCATCAACAACAATTTGAGGCAAGTTAGTAATTCTCTCCTTGGAGGCATCATTAGAGCTTGATGGGCCACTTGTGGATATATTCTTGCCTTTATCCCTCGGATCAGCCATGGGAACATGTTGTGGTAACACCACTTCAACTTGCGGAGCTGATGGAGGAGCGTTTGTTTGGAGAGAATCGATTTGTTTAGAGAGCTGCTCAAGAACATTCAGGACTTGCTTCATCTCCGATTCAAGGGCAGCGATGCGAGTTTGTTCAGCAACACGCATTTGTTCGGCGTTATTGGCCATTGTTACTCTAGAACGAGTATGGATTGGTGATCTTGGGTGAGCCGTGTTGTTACCTAGGAAAAAGAGATAATGTAAGAAACGATGACAAGATAGGAAAATGGCCCATGACAATGGTCTAATCGCCTCATTTATTTGAAATTTGAATCAAACTTTCTAACAATGAACTAAGAATTGAAATTCAAATCCCTAAACATTGAACTAAGAATTGAAAACACTGAATTAAAAATTGAAATCAAGGTCTCTAGACATTGAACTAAGAAACCAAAATATTTTATTTTATATGCTTTCAGGAACCCAATGCCTTGTGAAGCTTCTTCAACCACCTCTTGAGCTTAATCTTGGGAGTTGGAATGAATTGAACGTCGGATCTCCCCATTGTATATAGATTAAAATCTACGATTGACCTTTTGTCATGGACCAAAAGAAAGTGCCATAAAGCAAATAGATTGCATAGTATAAGGTAAGAATACTTACTTCACAGAGAAAAATGGCAACCACATAGACAAGCGCATGAGATGTGAGGCTTAACACCTAAACTACAAGGCTTAGCAAGTTAGAGCTAAGAGGATGGACCGACTAGTCACAGTCTCGCGTACAAATGTCGGGTCCTCTTAACTCTGGCTCGGTCAAAAAGAAAATCCCATGATCACTCAGTCTCGTGGACAAGGATAAACATTTTGACACCAAGAAAAAATTTTGGGGTTGAGAAAGGCAACCTCTACATCGCAGTCTCGCGTTCAAGGTTGGTTCATTTCTCAACACCATCCGAGAATCCTTAAATGTGGTCCAGGTCCGACGGCAGGTTGTGTGTGCAATGTGTAGTGCTAAAACAATTTGAAAATCATGCACAACAATTCATAATACAAGCAACACTTCAAATTAGGGAAAAATAAATCATTCATCCTTACACCCTCCTGCAAGATAATGATTAGCAAAGACTACTCCCCTTATACCTCCCATCTGCAAGAACATTTAACACCTTAGAAATGTTAGTGACATACCTTGTATCCTTGTTGCCAAACAAAAAATATTTTTTTAAAATGAAACAGGCTTATGTCCACTATGAGTTTTAACTCTTGTCCCCAGTGGAGTCGCCAAGCTGTCGCGACATAAAGTTTGGGTACACTACCTAAAACTAGGTTAATGGATTACTAAGTCCGAAGACTTGGCACAGACTCTCCCAAGTCCTACCAATCGCGACTTAATATTAAGAAATTAACTAATTTAAACATGCGATTATACACAATTTGGAGCCGCCACTAACTAATTAGGGTTGATTAGAAACCCAAATAAAGTATGGGAGAATACTTTATTTTTGCGAACCAGAGATTCAATAGATTCGGGGACATGGTTACATTAGATTAATCTAACGCCCTTTCGGTACCTTTTATTTTTAATTTCAAAATATTTTGCAGGCATTATTGATTAATTTTAACCTAAGTTACTAACATGCAAATGATGGTCATGCGGGTGCACAATCAATAAAATAACATTCAATAAAAAAATGCTACTAAAAATGCACACCCTAAACATGATTTCTAAATGACATGACACCTAATTTTCCTTTTTCTTTTAAAAATGTTAATTATATGCAATCTTAATTTATATAATCCTAAATTTGCATGTGTTTCATGATATGGGATGAATGACATAATAAATCTATATGCATGTTCTTTTTATGATTTTTTTAATTATTTTTTTTATGTATGCAACCTACACGAAACAATGATGACATAAAATGGTATTCATTATGAGCTAACCTATTAACTATCCAAACAAATGACCTTTTGTGTTTTAATTTTTTATTTTTTTGAAATGACCTAATAAGTTTTATTAAAAAGAAAGTAACGTAATGATGCAATGCTAATTTTTTGGCATTTCTTATATTTTTTTTAAAAAAAATACTACATGATGGGAATACATTAAACTATGATTCACTAACTAAAGTGCAACATGCGGTGTACATATTATGAAATCTATATTACCTAAATGACATTTTTTGTTCTTTTTTAGTTTTGGTTTTATTAAAAGAAAAAATTATCCTAATTCCATATGAATCTTAAAAATCAAGATGCGTTGCTTAAAAAATGAGATGCGTATGGACCTAAGTATCTAAGTTCTATCTATGACATATAATACATGATATGTGATGAACAAATAACCATGATGCACCAAAATATGTATCCTATTAAAAAAAACATCAATGACATATTATTTTAATGTGAAATAATGATGCAATGCAAATCATAAATTTTGTCATGAAAAGTCGAAATAATCAAAAATCTAACCCGTCGTCTCGCGGCTCAATAGTTTTGATTATCATGACTTAATTATGACAAATTTTCTAATTGGATAATGATAAAAATAAATTAGAGCAAATCAAGTTAAGATAATAAAAAAAAACTATGAATCCAAAAATTTTAACTAAATTTAATCTAAAAATTCACCTAGTCTAACTCACGGCCACCTTGAGGAATGGTGAAGAAACAACGGTGACCGAGCTATGCTGGTGGTTTGATGATGGGTCGCCGTTCGGAACAGGGGTTCGTCGGAACTCCGGCGAGGCTCGGGTAGCAACCGGACCTGCAACAAAAACAGGGGAGGCAGCAGGTGGCGGAGCTCGGGGTTAGGCGAAACAGCCTCGGAGGTGCGTCGGACGGACACACCGGCGTCGGTGCTGGGCTGCAAGTTGCGGTGGGTCGCGGAGGCGTGGGCGCGGCGACGGTGTCAGGTGCGGCGGCGTCGGATCTGCGGCGGTGATCTCGGGTGCAAGTTCGGCGTTGCGAAGGGAGAACACGGAGCGGCGGACGGCGTCGGGCGCGGGTCCGGCGTCGCGGGGGGGTTCACCGGCGGCGAGCTGAAATGCAGGTCCCGGGTTGAGGTGCGCGGCTGTTACGGGCGGTACTGTGACAGGGGTGACGGCGACGGAACCGAATTGCTATGGCGTCGGGCAGATCGCGAGCGGAGCGATGGGGGGCAGATGCGTCGGTGCGCGAGGCGCGCACGTCAGGTTGTCGCGGTGATGCTAGCACGGCGGAGCGGAGGATCTCGGAGGTGCCTGTTGCAGGGCGCCGGAGTGGGCAACAGCAGCGGAGCGGAGGGACCAGTGAGGAAGAAGATGCACAGTGCTGCTATTTCTTTCTTCTTCTTTTTTCTTTTCTCTGCTGACCGATCACCTCCTTCGTAGACTCTTTCTCTGCTCCCTGCTCACACGTCAATTCTCACTCTCTCTTGTACTTTTCACTTATTTTTTTTTTTAGCAGAACTTTTACTGACTTCTCTCCTCCCCGAAGACTTTTTCCTTTCTCTTTTTTACCAAGAGGAGCTCCCCTCACGTCTCCTCACTTTTCTTCTTTCTTTTCACTTTTGTATTTTTTTTCTCCTTCGACGAAGACAAAGAGAAGTCCCCCTTCGCTCGGTTATGAAGCCTCGCATTTTATAGTGAAAACGCTCGGAGCTTGTTGAAGATTTGCAAATATTCACTCAACCATCCAACAGTAAAAAGGCTCCAAAATCACACAACCGAATTTTTTTAAAATTTTTTTGAAATGAAGATATGTGTTCAACAAGAAAAATGCTTCTTTATTCAAAAATTTCCAAAATCTCCCTCCAATTTTTTTATTTTATTTTATATGTTATTTATTATCCTCTATTTTTTATTTTCTAAAAGATAAGTTTGATCCTAAATGTTATTATTACCTAAATGCAATGCTATGAAATGCTTAATGTAACAAATAAATAGCATGGTCAAAATTAGGTGTCAACACTCACAAATACAGTGTCGGCAATTTTATTCTCAAAGCACATAAAGAGATTCACGTCCGGCCAAAAGAGAGAAAAGGGAGGCGGTGGTTTTGTCTTCTTGGATGGTCTAATTGTGAGTTAAGAGGGAAAATCGTGGAGTTCCTCTGGCAATTGCACTTGGTCTTCACATCATGGCTGTTCGTCATGCCACTATGTACCTTTTGCCATCAAGCTCACTTATTCCGAAGACCCAACCCTGACGACCAACGCAGCACCAGCACTCACCAATTTCCCAATGCGTCCAAGATTGTCGTCGCCATGTCATTGCTTTAGTCACATCTGAATCTTTCTTGCTATAGGTTTTCTTAAGTTAAACTGCAATCCAATCCCAATGCTGCCTTCAACGTTTGTCTGGCAACTTTTGCGGTGATTGATTGCCTTCACAGGCGAAATTTCTTAGATGATTACACGGCTTCTCAGCGACCAGCAGCTTCCGACTACCAAAAGCTGTTGTGCCGAAATCCCCACTAGTGGAGTCCTACGTGCCGAGCTACAACTCCTACGAGCTGCTTGTCATCCACTGCGAGACAACCGGTCGTCCTTGCTACCATTGATCACCATGTGATCGTGTCACACCGAGCTGCGAACTCCCCCACTCGCAGCGTACAAGAAGTCCATGAGTCCTCCTTGGCCGTGAACCGTCGCGCCACCAACACCCCCTGTCGCATTGCTGCCACTCACCGCCATTCATCACGGTTCACTGTCAAGGAACCGGTTGCGATCCCAGCCCGACTGTGTTGTGTTCAAATTTGGAAATAAAATCCTAAGATGCACATCTCTAGTATATTTACAATATTTTATTGCCTTATTTGAGTGATTCGATATATTCTACAATTGTCTAATATATTCTATTAGATATTAGAATATTCTGTTAGATAGTTACTTAAATAATATAATCCACAAAATCCTAAGATACCCCCTTAAGTTAGGAAACTTTCCTAACTTAACAAGGTACGAAAAATCTTTCATCCTATCCATAACCATTTGGATATGATCATTGATTAACATGTTTCCAAATTTGAACGGATAAGACTTCCATCAATATTCATAACCACTTGGATATGATCGTTGGTTTATTTCGTGTCCTCATTGAGATAGATAACATAAGATTGTGAATTATATTATTTAATTAAATATCTATTCATTATTTGATTGCTTGCTTTAAAAAAAGAAAATCCAAGAAAAGTGTCTTTGAATTAGATTTAATTCTTGCTAGAATATTGCTTGTTTTAGGTTAGATTACATGTTTAAATTAGGTTATTTATTTATTCCGAATTTTCAAAAAAAAAATACCAAAAACATTTGCTTTAGGATGCTAGATTTCCTTTTCTTTAATTAAAATTGCATTTTTAATTATTGGGTAATTTTAATTTCGAATTTCAATTAAAAATAAAAGAAAACATAAAAAAAAAATTATGCATGTCATGTAGAATTAGGTCATCCCTTGCATGTCATTTAGTCATTACATGCTTAGGATCATTTAAACGTGTGACATATTAGAATAGTTGCATTAATATTTGTCTGTCATTAGATTAGGTCACGTAAGTAACATCGCATGACATATAGTTTGTGTAACGATATCGACTCCATCTCCAGGGTCTCGAGCAGCAAAAATTATTTTCGTGACGTCTCAGGCATGTCACCATCCTGTTTCTTTTTTATCCTTTCATTAAGCATATGTGGAAGTGTACATATAACACCTAGATAATAACAAGTAGCTAGGAAAACAACCACTTGCAAACACACAATTACATCAATTATATTTACAAACCCTTTTGTCATGGGTCATTATATTTACAATCATTACATGCTCTATACTAAAAAAGGCCGGAGTAAATCTTAGCTCCTCTATCGAGATTGCAACTCCTCCATACCTACAATTTTGAAAAATAATGGGGTGAGTCATGGACTCAGTATGTAAAATCCTTAATTCTCTACTATGAGGATATCTCATCATCAAAATCTAGTAGGTACAACACTCGTAATGCAATATCGATGGCAGATCAATAGCAAACTTATTGCTATCCTCAACTACATGCAGATGTCTATTACAACATGCTTCAATACATATTTACCTTTGGCTTATCAAGAAACATATCACCATATCATACTTATGTATAACCAACACTCATGCAAATTCATTTACCGTTGTCCTAGCTCGACCAGGCCCTCTCGGCTTGACTGAGGCTTCCAGCTTCATGTTGGGCTTTTTGACTCAACTAGGGCATCCCGGCTCAACCGAGGTATCCTGGCACTAGCTCACCAAGGCATCCTAGCTCAACCCAAGAATCCTGGCTCGACTAGGGCATCCTAGGGCTATCTTACTCAAGGCATCCAGGCTCAAACCCGAGTATAAGTATGATATTGTAGTTACCTAGAGTGATAAGGTGCGCTGGAAGTTGGGCTAGTTAGTTAGGAAAAAAAAATACCATGCATGCATTCACTTAAGTGATTTGTTTTTGCTAACCTTAACCTCTCTCACTTTGGTATTGTTATAGCTGTGCCTATTCTTTTACATAGGCATTCTTTAGAAATCTAGTAGAACACCATGAGTGCATGGGACCAGTCAACTTCTAAAGGAAAGTCGAATCAAGATCCCCGACTCGATGGAATACTGCAAGCCCTTGCGACCATAGGAGGTTTAATGGAACAACAGGCGCAACAGCAGACTAATGGTAATGGGAATGGTGATCGACTGATGCAGGGACTAGTTGAATAGTTCTTGAGACTCAGGCCATCAAAATTTGCTAGAACTAGAGATCATGAGGAATCATCATCATGGATCGATGAACTAGAAAAGATATTTGCACTACTGAAGTGCTCTGATGAGGACAGAGTTACATTGACAGTGTATCAACTTCAAGGCAATGCTAACCATTGGTGGAAGGCAACTCAAGGGAGGATATTCCCTGATGGTGTGTCTCTTACCTGGAATGCTTTTGTGGAAGCATTTAATATCAAATATTTCTCAGAGTGTGCCCATGATCAAAAGATGGAAGAATTTCTACAATTCTGCCAAAATAATATGACAGTCGACCAGTATGAGGCAAAGTTCTCTTAACTATCCAGGTACTCTTCTCGATTGGTTGAGCATCCCGTAGATAGAGCTAAGTGATTTCAGGATGGATTAAAGCTGGAAATACGAAGCCAACTTGTGCCATTAAATCTTAAAGATTATGGTGAGATGTATGAAAGGGCTCAATTGATTGAGAAGGATGTCATAGAAAGAGCGGAGGATCGATCTTATTATTCCGCCTTGAAGGATAAGAATCAGCACTTAGGTAAGCGACTGATGATGGGAGACAAATCTTCCTTTATCTTTAATAAGAGGAATCGTAATCACAAGCCCCCTTCTACTTCAAAAGATGGGTGCCGCATTTATGGAAGACATCCTGGGAACACTCCATATTATGTAAGGACAAGAGCTTGCTTCAGATGTGGCTAGCAGGGCCACCTCCTTAGAAATTGTTCGCAACAACAAGGAATGTAGCAGCAGCAGCCACTGCTTAATACATACAGGAAGGTAAGTAAATTGCAAAGTGCACGGATAAAAAACTTACTTCATGCGAGAAAATTGATGACAATCACACAGACATACGCATGATATGTGCGGCTTGATGTCTAACTGAGATGGTTTAGAGAAATTAAGAGGCTGTCTGCCCATCGCACTCTCGCGTTGGTATCATACCCTCTTAACCTCGGCTCTACCTAAAGAAATTCGGGGAAAAGAAAGGCAACCTCTACATCGCAGCCTTGTGTTCAAGGCCGTATCTTTCTTAACACCATCATAAATGTCCTATGGTGGCCCAAGTCCTGTGGACAGGTTGTGTGTGCCACGTGTAGTGTTTAAAACATTAAAACATGCATAATAGTTTTTTAATCACAAAACATTTTATTTTAACAAAATAAAAAAAGCTACTAACCTGCACAAAAGAGAAAAACCCAAGTTAGCGATGCATTTAAACAAGATAAAAAAAGGCCTAAGTCCACAAAAAAAAAAAAAAATCCCCAGTAGAGTAGCCAAACTGTCACGATCTCTTTTTCAGCGCCCTATTGCACGGGTGCCTACTGAGGTTAATGGCTCGCTAAATCTATTAAGCTTAGCCCAGGCTCTCCCAAGCCTGCTAATTCACAACCTATGGTCCAAGTTTTTAACTTGTAAGTTAATTTAAAATAGAAGTCGTCACTAATCGATTTTGGGCGGGTCGATTAAAAACCCAAGTGAAATATTGGCAGAAATATTTCACTCCTACGCAATCAAAGAAACTGGGATTGGTAACTTGATTACACTAGTTAATCACTAATGCCTTTCCGATACCTAATCTTGTTTAAACCGTAAGGCTTTTTGGATTTTCAAGGGATTTTCAATACATTTATGGAGGAAAAACATATTTTTTGGTGTTTTTCTATTTTTTTAACATAAAAAGTATTTTTTTGGATTTCTTGATTTTTGAAAAATAAATTAATTTTATTATTTTTTTGATTTTTTATTATTGAAATATTATTTTAATATTATAATAATATAATGATATATATATATATATATATATATATATATATATATATATATATATATATATATAAACAATTTAATCATTCGAATCCTCGTTGTGGCATCTATAAATTATATGCCCTTTGCTTGAATCATAACGACTTACTTTAATTTTGCCCCCCTCCCCCCATAGTATACGTGTAAAACTCCGTCGGATCCTTCATGAAACATAACCTAGAATTAGATCTTCATTATCGAAAAACCCCGAGCATACATACCATTGAGAAGGAGAAGTGATTCATTAATTAAACCTTCCTGAATCCATTTTTTTTTTTTTTTGGTGCTGGAGGAATCGCTTTGGCCGACAGCCGCCACGTAAACCCCCAGGTGACGCTAGCGGGGAAACCACCACCCCGACGCCACACGTCAATCACCTAATAGCCCACCAGCCCCCTTGCCACTTGCGTCGCAAGTCCTGAATCCATTTTTTTGTTCTTTCATTCTAGGTAAAAGCCTTAGAAGTATCACCTAATGTAGTAGGAATGATATCAACTAACCCACCATTTTTTCTTTTGACAAATAGGAAATTCCGGATCCAATTTGGAGATTACCAAATATAACACAAAATTTCTCCGCCGATTCCTTCTAGTCGAGCCTCTCGGTCTGTCGTTATACCTCGAGAAGTAGAAAGAATTACAATCTCCATCCCGCCTAAAATTCTAGGAATTCGTTGATAGTTCGAATATATTCATAAGCTAGGCCTACTGATCCGTTTTAAATTTAAAATAGTTCGATAGGGTCCTTTCCTATTCCTTCTATGTCGTAGGGTTAAAACCAAAAAATATTTGTTGTTTTCCTGATGTTTCCTCACGTTTTTGATAAAACCTTCTCTTAAAAGTATTTTAATATATATATATATATATATATATATATATATATTAAAATACTATATATATATAAAATGACCCGGGTTAGATCCTCAGGTTAGGACCGACCTGGGTTGCTCGTGGCTGGCTTGGATGAGCCTGAAGCACGGGCCCAGCCCGAAACTTCTCTTTATTTTTTAGAAAATATACTCCAAGCCCAAAACAAGGCCCACTTTTAATTAGAAAAATGTCCAGCCCACCATTAAATTCAAGGCAAAGAGGGTCGACCAGACCCGCCCTTTGACCCGATTCGCACCTCTCCTCCTCCTTGCTTCTTCGCAACATCGATGAGGGGCGATTGGGACATCACCGGGCAGATAGATGGCCACGACGGGCTCGATGGCAGCAGCAAGCTGCTCAACGGGGATGACGTTGGGGGATGCGTCTAGAGGTGCGTCACGGTGGCAAGATGGGCAGTAGGCATTGGGCCTAACGAGGAACGAGATGCAAGGGACAGTGGTGACTAGGGGTGACGTCGATGGAGACGGGTGGTCATAGGGTTTCAGGGGCAATGCAGATGGAGACGAGCGGCTGCAAGGACGATTGCATCGGGGGATGGCATCAAGACAGGCGACTGTAAGGATGGCGGTGTCGGGGATGGCATCGAGACAGCGGTGAGTGTCGGGCCAGCGAGGCTTGCGGCTGGTTGTCGAGGCGACGGCGGGCGACGGCGCAGTGGCGACAGGGGCCGGGATGAGTCCTGAGTCTCTCCTGCATACTCAAATCTCCCTCTCTTAGCCTTGATTTATCCTTCCCAAACCTCGCTCACTCCCTGATCTCTCTCACTTGGCCCCTTTCCTCCAGCTTCGCTCTTAGATCTTGGCCTGCTCGCTCTCTACCCTCCCCTGAAGTCTCTCGGGGGAGGTTCTTGGAGCTCGCAACCTTTGAACTCTCTCTGCATCGTGTCCTTAGCCTTCCCCCAACGGATCTATTTATAGGTGAGTGGGAGGCCGGTTGACGGGGCTTTGGCCGCCGGTCCTCGCATGTCGACCGATCTTAGTGTGGTCGAACCGACATCTCCTCGGCCACCCACTTACTCTGCTTTGAAGGAGCATCTTGTCCGCTACCAGCCTACCCCTTCTCTCTCCGCTGTAGGCTGTCCTTGCGCGCATCACCGTTGCTACGCGTGAGTTGCAGAGGCGGAAGAGGAAGGAGGAAGGAAGAATAAGAAAAAGAAGAAATAAAAGAGGGGGGGCGGGCTAAAGGAAATGGGCCTTGGGCCCGCGTGGAAAGGAAGAAGAAGAAGAAGGGGCTAGGTATGGAAGCCCTAATTTTTGTTAGGATCAAATTGATCCCTAATTTTTTATGCAAATTAATTTTAAGTATTTAGTCAAAATTTAGGTGTCAACAACAATCGATAATTATCAAATAAATTATTTGAACAAGTATAAGAAATAACCCAAGCCGTATCAAGTGAAATTAATGCAAGGTCGTATTATAATGCACCGGGACAGGACCCCCATGAGCAAAGCATAAGGAAATTGAACGATGTTAAAATAGGTATCTTCAAATGAACTAATGCTAACGGGAGACTTAATCACGATAAATGTGCATATACAAAGTGCAAGGCAAATGATGATTTTCTTTTATACGTAGATATCAGTAGCAAATCCGTCCATGTCAGGACATGCGAAACTTTAGGGACAACTGTGGAGTGTACGAGGATCTTGTTCAAAGGCCAACACACGCAAGGCTTTGTCACATTTTGTCACCACTTAGAGAGCGAGAATTCTGAATAATCCATGTCAAGCATGTCATCAGTGTTGACACCTAAATTTTGACTATTTTAACTTGTTCGTCATATAAAAATGTCAAAATTATATTAAGCATTTCATAACATTGCATTTAGGTAACAATAACATTTAGGACCAAATTTATCTTTAAAAAATTGTTCCAAAAAATAGAAAACAGAAAAGAGAGAATACAAAAAAATAATTCGGTTGTGGAAGGAGATTTTGAATAATGGAGCCTTTTTTCTTGTTGAGTGTATTCCCTTTTTTTTTTTTTTTTGGAGGATGCTCTTCAACCGTTCAGTAAATTATCTTGGAAAACTTTCACAAAAGATTTTAGATTTTAAATAATGGAGCATTTTCCTTTTTGAGCTTATCCCCTCTTTTCAGAAGATGATCGTCGGCAGTTGAGTAAATATATGCAATTATCTTGAAAAATCTTCACTTGCAAAACAAACTTTTTGTTTCTCTATAAATAGAGAGTGCAAAGCTTTGTGTCAAGGGGGGAAAGGGCAAGAGTTCGTAAGGGTTGAAAGGGAAAAAGGGGAAGAAATTGGCAAAAGTGTTCGTGTGGTTTCATGGGGAGAGAGAAATCGGCAAAGTGTTGGTGGAGTTTCATTTGAAAGGGAAGAAAAATTTGCAAAGGCTTTTAAGGTTTCGTTCAAGGGGGCTTCATTTAAGAGAGAGGCAAGTTGCAACCAAAACCAGCAATGCTGTATTATGGTCTCCCATCACGGCCACCAACTTCTTGACACAACTTGCAACTCCGGCAACACTGTTGTTATCTATTTGTAGTATTTTATTAATATGTCCATGATGGGATGCAATTAGAACACATGGTTTCGTCTTGACAAGTTATGATAGAAAGACATCAATTGAAAGGGTACGAGGAAATCATATAAAAATCTTTTGAAGATAACCATTGGGACGGTTGACAGACTGTACGCTCAGAATAAAATTGTTCTCCCTTTACTTGTCCCATTTCCATCAAAGAAAAAGAAGGCGTTCCATTCCTCCTTTACGAATACAATTGGCATTTACGCAGTGAAAATTGGATGTTTTCCTCGTGACTGCATTCAGACCAATGTGAAGTAATATTGTTCGTCATTCATCCGCAATTCAACATTCGTTCCCGGGTAAATTGTTCATTGCACATCAGAAAAAGGTAAGTCGTCTTCCGCCAACTTTCTTCCTACATTGGTATCAAAGCCCGGTTGTGATTTTTGCCTTGTTTTTCATCGATTTTTTCTCGTTTACCATTTGATATCAAGATCAAGAGAATAAACTTTACACTGTATGGATACTTATTGCTTGGAATTGCAATATGAATTGTCGAAAATGAATCGAAGCGAAGAGGGGTTTTGGGGCTGCATATACCGTATGGTTTTGGCATTTTTCGGAATATTTTTTTGACCAAAATCAATTTTTAAATATACAAGGTGAAAGTACTCGTCAAGACGAGTCGAATGGCGGGTCGAATGCCACCGAAGGACGCTAGACGCGCCGGACGTGCCCAATGTGATAGGAATGCCCAACGAGTGAACGTCACGCGCGCATCGGCAAACCTATGCGTGCTAACATCATGGATGACGTCACTGCTGGCGAAAATTGGCTGGCCGACGACCGGCCAGCGGTCCAACCCAAGACCCAACCCGAGACTTGATCCAACCGGCGGTCAAACTGGTCGAACCAATCGCCGATCGGATCGGCCAAGAGCCTTCTGGCTCACTAGGGCGTGC
Source organism: Eucalyptus guilfoylei (assembly GCA_016097605.1). NCBI lineage: Eukaryota > Viridiplantae > Streptophyta > Magnoliopsida > Myrtales > Myrtaceae > Eucalyptus > Eucalyptus guilfoylei. The sequence continues at coordinate 31,145,112 of CM027864.1, read as the reverse complement.
GCCACACACGTTGCACACTCAAGTGGCGCATGTGGGCGCGTGCAGTCTTTGATTGGAGTGCGGTCGGTGGTGTTTGGTTCGTATGGATGTTCTCTATACTGTGGTATAATTATTTTACATGTTTGAGTTTTTAAAGGTATAAAAATGTGTACGGAACCCTAAGTACGTGTATTTTTGGGGTGTAAATGTATTGTTTATTCATTTTTAGCTTGGATTTTCTCATGGTTTTGGAAATACAGTAACTTGCTTACATGAAAATGGTATTATAAATGTTTTGTAAAGCTTGGTTCGATGATAGCATGTATATAGTTTAATATATTTGTAATTTTCTTGTTCCAAGAAAATTCGAACAATGGTAGGAAATCCTTGATTTTTCATTACATGTTAAATTACGGTTTTGATTATAGTTACTACATGATTGTTTGTCGTACGTTGGTTCACATCATGCTATGTCTTTTGTGTTAATGAAAAAAGGTAGAAATTACATGAGGTCATGTAATTATTTTTCATAGTGGGAGTTCGTAGGTCGGTAGAATTCGAATGAGTTCTCACCTAGAACTTAAAATTTGCACAAATTAAACTAATTAATGATAATAGAACAACCGAACATAGGAGCTTATTGGGAACATAGTGAACTTTCGTTTCTGTGTCCTTTGTTAAATTATCATTAATTGAGTTTGTCTTTGCTACAAATTAAATATGTGTATTACTCTGAAAGTGTGCTAGTATTGATTTTGCGTTTATTATGTCAATGTATTATAGCAATTGATTATGGCTTCAGCATCCAAAACCATTGTGGTTGACCTCAATAAGGGTGAAAGGCTAAACGGTGACAATTATGATATTTTGCACCGAAAAATTCAGTACATCTTTTAGGAGCAAGAGGTTTTGGAAACTTTCAACCACACTGTGAATGAACCTGGAAATGGAACTTCAGCTCAACATAGGAGAGATCCAGAAGCTTATCAAGCTTCGAAGAAGAAAAATAGCATTGCTCGCATCACGTTGCTAAACTGTATGCAAGATGATCTCATGTGTGAGCTTGAAAGTTATGATAAAGCTCAAGCAATGTGGGTTGCCTTGAAAGATAAGTTTGGGGGTACATCTGCCACTAAATTGAGGAGACTCACCATCAAGTTTGACACATATCGAAAGCGCCCAAATGTAACAATGAGGCAGTATCTTCGAGAGATGTCAAACATGATTCGTGAGCTGAAGTTAGCAAGTCACTCCCTCACTGATGAATAGCAAGTTCATGCTGTTATAAGGTTCCTTTCTAATAATTTGGAGCATATGAAGATCAACATGATGTATAATAAGAATATTGTCACTTTTGATTATATATTGCGCTATTTGAAATTAGAGAATGAGCGTCTAGAGGCTACAAAATCCTCTACGCATGCTTATGTTGCTAAATCGAGTTCACGCAAAGCTTCGGATTTCAAGCGCAAAAGCAATCATCAATTCAACAACAAAGGAAAGAAGACTGATCAGGCACCTAAGAGGGCTAAGATCTTCCGACGCAAGAAGCGTGGTTGGAAGAAGGACAATGCCAAGATGAAGTGCTACAATTGTTGAGTATTACTAAGAAGTAATTTCTTGAGATGAACTTGATAAACTTGGTTTAAATATTTGAGATTAGACAAAGAACAAGGGGATGAGTCTATTCTACATCAATGCATCTTGTCATCAAGCAATAACCGTGTTAGCACAATAACTCCATAGACCTTTCTTTTTGTCGAAAAAATAATACATTTCAATCATTCCATTGAAGTGCTACAAAAGCTATGATGACAAGACTCAAAACAAAGTAAATCCCAAAGGAATCGGGGAGGATTAACTAGCCAATTAGATGGGAGACTTCCTTTTTTATGGACCTTAGCTACTCAATTTGCCACTTGATTGGATTCTCAAAGAGAGTGGGCTACGGTCACTTTTTTAAGTTGGGCTAGAAGGGCGTTACATTCTTCAAATTGATGACTGAAGGCCCATGGGCTGCTGTCAACAACTGATAAGCATGAGATAACCAATGAGCTGTCAGTTAGCAAGTCCACGTGCAGATTGGGGTGTAATCGGAGTTCAGGTTCCGCCCTCAAAGTCAATAGTGCTCTCATTGCAGCTAGGGTTTCCAGCTCAAGTACAGACAACGTTTGCTCCTTTGGGGCGAAGCCTGTGATTATAGATCCCCGAGAGTCTACAAACTCTTGCCACCGATCCCTCTTTGCTCGCCTTCAATCCAAGAGCAATCGACCTTGAATTTCCAGTCCCCAAGTTTCGGAAGCGTCCATTGCCTAGGTAAAGCATTCCTTTTTCCTCGCCTAAACTTCTCACTGGGGAGCCATTGATTATGATTATTACTTACCAGAACGGCTTCGTCAACAATTAACTCCAGTCTTGGCTGCCGTTGTTGAAATACAAAGCCATTTCGCCCTTCCCATACCAACCATAGTACATTCGCAGCCAGCTCTTGAGGGGGGGAATTCGAACCCGGGGTGAGCACTTTCAACACCCATTTGTTTATTGTCTATATGTTCATTAGAGATACCGATAATTTAAGGCGGTCTACCCAAATGTTTTTGGACCAGTCACTTAGTAAGAAGAGGTGTTCCATGGTCTCTAGGATTTTTTTGACCGAACAGACAAAGCGGATCAAGTACCGTTTTCCTTTTGTATAGATTTTCTTTTGATGGTAGAGCATTTTAGCACACTCCACGTAAAAAACCAAACTTTGAGGAGGGTAGGAAGCTCCCATATATTTGTCCATAGGCTCTGGGGAGGCTGGTATGATGTTGTTGCTTGTGCTATGTTCTGCTACTATACCGATGATGAGATACTGTGATAGCCCCTCTTATCTGAGTATGTGCATTGTTTTTTACCAGTCCAAACTAATCTGTCTCCTTCTAAGCATGGACTAATTGTAGTAGAAAGCATTTCTTTAACCACATCTTCTTGAAAAAGTTCTTTCAGTTTTCGTTCATTCCATCTAATGGTTCCCAACTCTATCAATTCAAATACTACAATAGGGTCCTCTCAGTTCGCTAGTCCCCCTAACACTCCTAAAGGCAGCCACTTGTCCTTGCAAATCTTGATGTTTTCTCCATTCCCAACAACCCATCTGGTTTCCGAGCTAATTAAATACCTCCCCATTAGAATACTTTGTCATCCCTAGGAAGGTCTAGAGCCTTTCCTTGCTTTCCACATATCGTAGTTCGAGAAGTAAATCCCTTTAGAAATTCGACTTCACAAGACAGATGGGTTCTGTGCAAGACGCCACACTTGCATTGTTAAAGGAAACAAGGTCTTTAAAACCCACCCACCCCCTTCTATTTTTCGATACTTCAACACTACCCACCTCTTGCAATGTATGCCCGACTTTGAAGAATTTTGTTTCCACCAGAAGTTTGTAATTTTTTTGTTCAATTGCTTTGCATATTCAGATTTCATCAAGATTTCCTTCCCCATTTTTTTATAAGAGTTCTTCCTTCCAGCCCTCCAACTTCATGTTTGCTCTCGCGATAATCCATGCGAACATCTGCTTATTGGTTTGACCCCAATTGGAAGATATTCCCAAATATTTCCTAGTTTTCTCCATGACTAGTACTTTCAAATTTATTAGCCAAGTTCCTTTGGAGAGTGTCTAGTCATCCCTTGCTAAAAAATATACCTGACTTGTTTAGGTTAATAAGTCCATAGACCTTATGAGTCAAGTTTGGACATTATTGGGAGATAGCAACAATTGATTAGCATGCGTATTAAGTACCATAAAACATCATCGACTTGGACCAATGTTGGTCTATACATATTAACAACTATAGGGATTATAAGAGAACAACTTACCTTTTTACTTATCTCCAAGGACTTCCTTTGAATGGTGAAACAGTCGTTTTATCGAATCACAACATCTCTTGCTTAGAATGATCTTGAAGGTCACACCAACACACTAAGGGTGGAGTCTCACCCAATGTACCCAAATAGTATATTGTTGCGACCTACCTTTTTCAATTTGGAAGGGAAAAGACATAAATTTAGGTGTATTGCCTAAAAGGTGACCAACAACCCTAGATAACAGCCCTAGATTAGGCACGGGCTCCCTTAAGTTTATTTCTCATGCAACTTTGAGGTATTCAATTTTAACTTCAATTGATGCCCATTTTTTCCCCAAACAGAATATGCACTCCTCAAGATTAATCGAGCCGAAGTTCTGAATTCCCAAGAATGAGCAGCCCTTTAATGCTTTGGCTTTTTTTTTTTCCTCCAAACTTTTCATTTTTCTCTTTTTGAAAAATTTGACATTTTCTTCCTGGTTTGGCCCCATATTAGCGGCAAGTCAGCACTATATATGCTCAAAGTACGTATATAATGCCACATTAGATTCTAGCGCATCACATCAGCAACTTTGTGTGAGTAATCAACGAAATGCCTTAATTGCAAAAATCCAAACCTTTTGGTCATATTTTTCCTCGTCACTGATTAGAAGAAAGTTCATCTAACTAATTCTTAATTGATGGAACACATATATGGACATCGCTTTTATATATGTTTAGTCATCTTTGCCTAAGATCAATATACATGACTATTTTAAATTTCCCATTATGGAATGAACCTTTCTACAACCAAGGATGGAGGGCAAATGTAGTCTTATACCTCCACTTTGATTGCTTTGAAAATCTTTTCAGGAGATAACACTTGGATATATATTTCACTTACTGTAGTGATAAAGATAGAAGATGTATAAAAAGGTTAAGGATTAGTCAAAAGCAATTGATGGACCCTTTATTGCGTCGAGCAGACGCCGGACCCACATTCAGGTCTCTTCCACTTTCACTATTCTAGGGTTGAAATAAATCCAAAACATGATTCACATCATTTAGAAGCCAATCAACACAGAAACCCTCTTCAATTTCCAAGCGTCCAATGCACGGAATCTCCTCTTCCGAGGAAAAAAAATCTCCTCTTCCACTTCCATAAGTTGTCCTATTGTTCTTGCGCCACTATCACTACTTTTACGCTCTTTAGATAATAGCTGATGAAATATATATATTGTGGGACACAAGTAGATCTCTTTTCCATCTTGGACTATATTCAATTATTCGCTATATTTTTAAGGTGCAAGCTTTTTCCTTATATTCTTTTAATTTCATACAAATTTCCAAGCTCATTCGTGAAGAGAGAAAATATGAAAATATCTCTAAAGTACTCTCTTTACAATTGGATTAATTTTAAAAACACAACTTGTGTAACTTGTTTATGCAATCCTTATTCATTTAAGTTGATTTGGATAATTGATCGAATTTTCGTAACTACCTTATCATTGGTGCTGAAGGTAGCTTCTATAGCAAATGGATTACACAAGATCTATACTATATAAAAGTTTGATCGATAATACCCCATTTTTCCTAGTGGACTCATTTTTCTCCTTAATTTCCCTATGATTTGTACTCTTGATCTCCCTCTTCCAAGGAAGTATTAGAATTTAGCTGTTAAATCAAGGATAAAGTATTGAGCTTTGAATATTTAGGTTTTTCTTGTATGATTTTCCCTCGGACACCAACAATTCCTCCACCACAAGAAGTTATTAAATGATTTACAGATCAAATCCCCTAAATTATTTATGTGTGTTTCATCGTAGAGTCCATATGATCAACCGATTGAAATGGATATGACATGCATAATTTATAGACATATAGTTTAATTCTCTATTATTATCAAGCTATTCGATTTCATTCACTTTGTTCCATGTGGCTAGGTTAGAAACAAATCTCCCATGAAGGTTCACTTCACATGCTCAATCACGTGTCCTTGCTTCCCCTGATTTCTTCATGTGTTATAAAAAAAATATTTAATTAAATACACACTATCATATTGACATTTCACTAATTATATATTTAGAAAGAGTTTCTCCACCCAGCCATAGCAGCCCTCGGTCATTAGTAATATTCCAAAGACTGAAGAATCTTTTTAAGCCTATAAAAAAAAAGGAAAAATGATATTTACTCGGTATCTAGAATCTTTTCTTTTATAACATAATGACTTCTTTCATCGTTACATCACAACTTGAGATCCATTCATTCTGCCGAAGATTTACTATCAGAAAACATATGCTCAGTTTGTGGCATTTGTGTCGCATATAAAAAATTAGTGAACAAAGTATATAGTCAAAAGAAAACATATACTTGATTTCAAAAAAGTGATTTAAAAAAAAATCAGAAATTATTTTTCAAAATACGACTGAACCCTTGCAATTGAATCAAGCACCCCAGCACTCAAGCTCGCGTCCAGCCGAGGTCCCCCAACTCCAAGGCAGGCCAAGGACCTTGGCTTAGACACGAGACTCTCAAGGCTGAGCTTGGGTGCCAGTCCCAGGAACAGGTCACCTGGACAGTCGATGCTTGCGCCCCGGTTCTCGAGCTTTGGTCTTTAAGACCTGGTTGTACTCGAAACTTTTTCTTGAAAGTGCGTTTCATATTTTTACTGCAACAAACGTCAAAAATGACTTCCATTTCATTTGCTCGACACAACCAAACATAAAATGCATATAAGTCTCTTTGAAATAATATTCCAGTAAAGTTCATTTTCCGGACAAACAGAACCTTAATAGGCAAAACATTTCCTTAATGTTTGTGGATTAAGCTATTAAGGTTGTGAAGATATTATTAATCACGAAGAAAACCACAAAAAGCATCTGTCCATCCCTCTCCTTCCAAATACATGGCATTTTACTTGTCAACTCATTAAAATGAAAAATCTTGATATTATCGCATCTACGTTATAACGAGAAAATTATCTAAAAAGTCATAAATCTATTGCACTTTTACCAATTCAGTCTCAATCCTTTCAATTTTGCTAATTGAGTCCTAAATCATTTGACATTTTGCCAATTAAATCCATCTAACCGAGGCTATCCTACATGATATGACTAGCACTAACGTTGACAAAATTTATTATTTTTTAAATATTTCTTTGGAATTTTTTAAAATATTTTAAATGTTTTTCTTTTCTTTTTTCCCCCTCTCTCTTCTTCCTCTGTCGGTCGCCAAGCCTACGACGACCAATTAGCGGCTGTGATTGGCGAGTGTTAGCCTCACTAGGAACTAGTGAGGAACGAGGTCGACTCCCAAACTCCTCATTGGTCAGGTCTGAGAATTGGTTGAAACCTAACTCAAAAGTTCGACTCCCAGACCTTTTGAAATCCTCAATGAACCGCAAGTTCTGGGCGAAAATCGCCTGGCATTTTTCCTTCTCCTGTGGGTCCTCGTAGGTCCGAACATATTCGGCCGTCCATTGCTGGTGCTGCTCTGTAATGGTGGGCTCGCGCAACATGCGGACTGACATCGCTTGCCACGCCCAAGCGCCAAGAATTAGAGCAAAAGAGATGATGGATTCACTCTTGAACGTAAAAGCCATTGAAGTGGATGTGAACATTTTCTTTTGTGAATGTGTTTTCTTCTTCTTCTCAGTGCGATATTTGGAAGTGGATGTGATGAGATAGCTGCAGCAGAGATGTATATTCTTAGGCTCTTCATAATCAGGCCATACGAAAAAAATTTGCGTCAACTTTAAGGCGGAAAATTTGTTCCCAATTCCATATTTTCTATGGAAATATGAAGCAGAAAGCCATGCATGTCCTAATACGAGTGATTCTTGCGCATACACCACCGCAGGCAAAGACTTTGTCACATTTTGTGACCACTTAGAGAAAAATATCGCATCTCCCTATTACATGATATATGCACTAATGGACCACATCAAATTTTCCTATACAAACATCGTGAAATTACGCTTACATTTTGCATGGACTCTTAATCAAATCCTATAGACCTGCAACTTGATTTCTCAAACATCATTCATTTGAATGAGACTAGAACTGTCACTAACCTATACTAGGCTGGTTAAGAGTCAAGTAAAGTGTGGGAGTCTGCCTTAACGTTGCGAACCAGAGTCAAGTAAGGAAGACTAGTTTTAGCTAGCGCCCATTACAAATCCCTCTTTTCTTTTACGAGAATACTCTTTCATGCAATCATTATTTATTTATTTTTATGTTTAGACACGCAAGTGTAAAGTGGACATCTATAAATGCACAAACAATATTATAAAGCCATCGTTAACAATCGGATAGATTATTCAAACAATATAAGAAAACAACAAAACCGTATGGGGCAAAAGTAATACAGGACCTTATTATAATGCGCCAATGCAAGACCCCTGTGAGCAAAGCAACAAGTGCTTTAGGAAGAATTAATCATACCAAACATGCAGGTGCAATGTACAAGGCAAATAAATAAAACTTTTAAAGAAGGTGACCTAAAACTATTCTACGTGTAAAGCAAGCCTAAATCTAATGCAACGGATGCGCTTTTTATATTTCATGTATTAAAAATGAACTATTCTAAATGATAAAATAATGCATGGTTTAATCTATATGAATTTTTATAGATTCTTTTTTTTTTTAATGGAGATGCTTTATAAATGACCAAGCATGCGCATGGTTTTTATTTATTTATTTCCTTAATGCCGTGCAGATACAGACTTGACTATTGTGAAAATAGTAATAAGATAAATAAATAACCGAAATGATTCTAAATGTGTAGCGAAGCACTTATTTATGGAGAAATCTAAATCTCTCTTGATTTTTTTAATTTCTTTAATGCAGTGCAAACATGAAAATAGTAATAAACGAATTGATTTGAAACTCACCAATAAATGAAAAAATATATGTGAACCTTTTTTTTCCCTTTTCAGTCTCATTGGTACCATGAATTGGTTAAAGATCAACAAATTTTGAAAGGCAAAAAAGGAAGAAGAAACAAAAAGATGGCCGAAAGAAAAGCAGAAACAAAAGATATGCATATGTGCAAATGTGAAAATAGTGATAAATAGGTGTCAGAGCATTTATATATGGAAAACTCTAAATTTCCACATGAATTTTTGTCATGCAATATTATGTTTTTTTTTCATTGCTAATGGTCAAACTACTAAAACATACCAAAAAGCAAAAATAGATGGAATCAATCCCGCTGTGCGTACATGAATGAGTAGCACAAATTAAATTGCAAATAGTATGTTGGAAGCTAAGTGGAAAAGCGTCTACTCGGACGTAGCAAATCATGTGACATTCACGATGATAAGCATTCCAACAAGAATTAAGAGATGGCTAATAGGCTCGCTTCATGAATAACTTGGTATAACTCGAATCACTTACCTCAAACGGAATGTCATGCAAGGATTAAGTGGACAACTCCAAGCTTGGTCAGGCTAGAACGAAAATTCAAGGCGACATGGCGGGCCACCAACACGACAGTGAGCACTCTTGATTCACTATACTATTCTCTGAATTCTTTCCTCCGGGCAACATTTCTCATTCATATTCTTGTTCTCTTTCTGTTGTTTGGTCCCCTTAGACTCCGTGAGACTCCCTATTTATGGGGTTAGACCTTCTATATTTCCTTCTCAAAATTGAATTTGAATTTCACCCCCAAATAACCCTTTGAATAACCCCTAAATCTCTCTAACCACCTTATTATTCTAACCAATTAACAAATTGATTTTACTTCGGTGGATTTGGGGAATTAGGCGTGATTTTGCACATGAAGAATGAAGACTCATTCTTACAAATTTTGGAAAAACTGAGGGGATATCTCGGCAACTTTTGAAGAAGAATCGGGCCCATTCGGACCCGATCATCTGTTCCAGGCCGGAATGCACCTGATTTGCATGAGGCCAGTTTTGGGCCTCAGTTGCTTAGACCGGCCCATTCGGCCTGGCTTTAGCTAAACGAGGCCCGTTTGGACAAGGTTCGCCAGACCATGCAAAAAACAAAAAAAAAATAAAATAAAGATAAATACAAAAATGTTGTAAAATATTGTGTTGCAAATATATAATAGAGATAATAAAGAGATTGAGAAGAGAAAGCAAGTAAACATCAAATATAGTAGAGAAAACCAAACACTAGAGATCGTAGAGAAAGTCAGAGGAAAATAATGCATACATTTGATAGGGAGATGAACATTGATTGTATAAGGAGATGTATCTAGAATGTATGAAATATTTTTGGCTGCGTAATGAACCTAGAGAATTTTTATAAATAGCTAAAACAAGAATTGGCAACCGGACACTAGTTATTGGAAAATTGTCCAAAAAATTAGTAATTGCTCACATATCTTAGGATAGGGTTCAATAGTTAGCAGTAAATTTCTTACCACAGCGGCCTTGGTTCTTTATAGGGTTGACAGCACCTTGTTTGACCCAATCGAAGCTCTCCAGGATGCTGTTCAAACCTTGGTACTTAAAAGAATTAACTTGGGAGGTGTTCCTGCGTGTTGATGATAGCAGTTTGTGTCCAGTATATGCTGCCACAAATTCCTCGTTTGGTTAAGTCCGAGAACTTGTTCAATCCTACCTTGTAAGTACGGTTTGCCGCACCGACCAAAAAAAAAAAAAGTACGGTTTGCCGCGCCATTGAACTCCTCAACAAACCGCAAGTTTTCCAAGAAAATCTTCAGACGCTTCACCTTCTCGGCGATGTCTTTGTAGTTGCGCCTATGCTGACTCATCCACTCCTCGAACTTTTTATTCGTGAATGGAATGTCGTAGACATGAGACGCGGCATTGGTCCTAAACTTTTGCTACATGTTCAAATTAATTCCTTAACTATATGAAAATGTTTATGTCGTTCTTCTATTAATTCAAGTTAAAGGAAATTGGTATATGGCTTTCAATTCAATATGCCTAAATAGTGGACAAAAAATAACATTACATGTGGATTATCACTTTAAGACATTCTATTCAAATTAGAATATAATAATCATTTTAATTTGTTTAACTTGTTCCATTTGCAAAAATTATTTTAATTTGATGATATTAATTATTACATTCTAAGTTCAATAATTCACATGAATAATTTACTTGTAACATTATTTCTTTACCCACCATTCAAACTTACTAGATTGGAAGCCATATCAGCAAATTATATTAACTTGAATTAATGAAAAGATAACATAAAATTTTTTTATGTAGTTTAGAGATTAAATTGAATGGTTACTAAAAGTTTAGAAATCACATTAAGCAAATTAAAAATTCATAAATGACATGTATAGTGGGTCAAAGTTCAAAGTCCATTTGTGTAGTTGTATCTTGATAGAAGTGAACATGAAATTAATTTATTGGAGCAATTTGATGGCAACGAAAGTCAGTGACAGAACATGGTCAATGTCATTGTTTACTCAACGAGTGCGTGTTGCACATGATGTCCAAAAGCTAAACAAAACGGTGCTGGAATGGTCCTAGATCGTTCTCTGGCTTCAACGAGGGTTTCTGTGACTATGGCGTATACAGCTCGAGCATTTACTAGGTAGGTTCTTCTAAAGCTAGACAGAACTTAATTGGTCTGAAAATGTCTCTTATTATATTCCACTTTTCTTCGTGCACCTTTCTGAATTTCAACGCCTTTATTAACCTAGATCTATAAAAATAAACAAAAGTAACGCGTGTGTGTGTAAGGAATAGAGACGATTGCGTGCGTAAGGAAGAGAGATGATTGAGAGAGAGAGAGAGAGAGAATTAAGTGAATGATTAATATTGATCAAAAGTTTTATGTGCCTCAACTGACATTTATCTAACAAAAAAACTCCATAAGCTTTACAAAATTATGAATATTGACAACTAGATTTGCAAACAATTTTTTTTTCTTTCTATTCTAAACTTTAACAGAATTTTGAATTTCGATAGAAAAGTCATTAGGTAATATTTTTCACTTAAAATAAGCCAAAACACATGACAAATACCAGACTAATCAATGGTACTAACAATATTTCCACAATTAGCTAAAATGGAGGCCTATCATGTTCCATGTCGAGATTGTATCAATTATAGGGTCGTGTTTTACTCCAATCCCAATTAATTGAAAGTTCATCTAACTAATCTTTAATTGATGGGTTATAAATATAGATACATATATGTATGTATGTGTGTGTATGTTTGGTCAAGTTCGCATATGATTAATATATACAATTATTTTAATTTTCTAATCGGAGAGTTGAACTTCCTCTAACGAGGGATGGACGGCAAATGTGACCCTATACCCCCTTCACTTTGGTTGCTTAGAAAATCTTTTCAAAACACAATGCATGGATAATTATTATCAAAACCTCATAAACCCTAATAGATCCTAACATTTTTCTTCACTTATTGTAGTGATAAAGATGGGTAGACGTCAGAGAAGAGCAAGAATCATCGCGTGTGTCAAGCAATCACGGAACCCACGGATTCAAATCACTTCCCCTTTTCACATTCGTGGGGTTTAAGCAATTCCACAACATGATATAACATCATCTAGAAGCTTGTCAATATCAAAACCCTTTTCAAGTGTCCAATGCACAGAATCTCTTCCCTTTCATGTCCACAAGTTGTCATACTCTTTTTTATCTTCTCGGATAGATGTTCAAAACTTTATATGGATTCGAATTTCACTGAGATAAAATCTCGAAACCCAATTAATTATAATTTTCTTTTGTTAAAATGTTAGCCCCAAAACGATTGGGATATGGCTTAAAGTAAAGAAGTTGGGACTTCTCAGCTCAAGCCCATCCTCTCGGGAAAAATAAATAAATATAAAATTAATAAATCAAGCCCATATTGTTGATTTTGGTTCTTCTCTTTTGGAAAAAAAAAATGTCATATGGAATGCTTGGTTCAAAGGAAAACCTTTTGTAAATTTCAGAGTTTTCAAGTTTTATACCTTATGGTTATTTCTTTTATACCGTATGGGTGCATTTCTGTGTAGATGTCATACGGAATTAGACATGGCAACCTGTTCGGTTTCCGATCTCAAGTTGACCACTTCATTCCATATGCACATGAGAGGAGTTATTTTAAAACTGTAATTTCGAAGCATATCGATTTCGGTGGTTTAAAGTCCTTTCGATTCTAAGGTTTGAATTATTTAAATGAACAAAAGAAAAGACACCATCATGTATTTTTCTTTTCTTTTCTTTTTTTTATCGTGCCCGAATACAAAGATAAAGATGCCGGTTCCTCTCCATTTTCCATTTCCCATTTTATTCCATGACCAACTTCATCCTGTCGGTTCAAATGTAGGCCTTTCTTTAAAAACAATGAATTTACCCATTGAATTTCTAAATCATCACATATTTTTGTTTTAAATGCTTGATTTAAATTCTAATTTATTAGAATTGATCATAACCCTTTGCAAACTCAATTTGTAATTCCTGCTACTCGAGTTCACAAAAGTATCTATGAACTTTTAGCATATAGCAACTTATTCCACAAAACATCACAGAATGGCTAATGACCTATATATCTATGGTTGAGAAAGAAGAAATTCACCATACCACAATTAAGTCCACAATAACTCACAAGGACCCTTCTAGCTAGGGAACATTGATACGGCCACAGTAGAGTTTGGACACAACGCTTGGCCTTTCAAAGTCAAAGTCAACGTGGGTCGCCCCTCTTGCTTCTACAATCACGGGGTAGATGGTATGAAATAGAGCAGTGCCAAGAATATTAAAACTAGTCTCTATGAATTGGGGATTCTTATTTGGTACCCTAATGGTGTAAAAAAGATTAATTACCCAAGCAATCTATATACGGTATTTTATTTTGGCAAATGAATTCATTCCATTAGTAAATGCGAATTTCGATCTATGTAATCAATATTTTACATTGACGATGTACTTGATATAAATCTATATAATCTATACATTCAGTAATGTAATAAACTGTACAAGTGGATATTTAAGTATAGCACGTCACAAGTACATCACACGTTATTGAACAGAGTATGCCCTCAAATTCAAAGTCTAAAGGTCAGTCCACACGCATGAATTGGAAATTGTTGAATAAAAACAAGAAATGGTGAGAGAGAGAGAGAGAGAGAGAGAGAGCTTTAGTAGTATGCGAATGCCTGAACAAGACTTAGGTGTGGAACCCAGAGTTTAAGGTGTGGAGTCGACTTTCATTTTTAACTTATACGCTTTATTCAACTTGTCATTCACGCAAGTTGACATTTATCTAACGAAAAATACCTGAGCAAGACGTATGAATATTGACAACTAGATTTTGTTCATAATTTTTTTTTTTTTTTGTAATTATAAAATTTGATAGAAAAGTCATTAAGTAATATCTTGCTTAAAATAAGCCAAAACGCTTGATAAATCGCAAACCAATTAGGTCCTATTATGTCATTCTCACAGAATTATTTCACAAAAACTTATGAGATTATCAGTTAGCAAATAAATAAGTAAAATTCGCAGATCGTCAAACAATCATCGAGTATTAAAAAGAAGTAATTTCTTGAGATGAACTTGATAAGCTTTGTTTAAATATTTGAGATTAGGCAAAGAAAAAGGTGATGAGTCTATTCTATGTAAATGCATCTTGCCCGTCAAGCAAAGACTATGTTAGCATAATAAGTCCATAGAGCTTATTACTCAAGTTTGGACATTATAGGGAGATAGCAACAATTGATTAGCATCCATATCAATTACCATAAAATATCATCAACTTAGACCAATGTTGGTTTATACAAATTAAAACTGTAGGGATTCTACGAGGACAATCTACCTTTTACTTATTTCCAAGGACTTCGTGAAACTGTTGATTTATTAAATTACGAAATCTCTCGTTTAGAATGATCTTGAAGGTCACACCCATCGAGTCTCACCTAATGTACTCAAATATAATATTATCATGGCCTACCTTTTCCGTTCAGGGGAAAAAAGATATAAATTTAGCGGTGTTGCCTAAAAGGCAGGCCTATGACCCTCAATTAGGCACAAGCCCTCCCAAACTCATCTCTCACACAATGTTGAGGTATTCAATTTTAGCTTCAATCAACACTATGAGAATTTTTTAATGAGAAGTCGCTACTAGCCTATTAGGAGGTCGGCTAGAAACCAAGTGAAGCATGGGAGTATACCTCACATCCTATTCAACTAGAGATAGGGTTAGAGAATTGATTACATTAATTAATCAACTAGTGCCCTCTCGACACTTAATCTTATTCATTTCGAGAAGATGTTTGTTGGAGAGTTTGGATTGATTTTAAATCTATCCACTAACATGTGAGGCGATTATGTGAGTGCGCAATTATTGAAATAACAATTAGCAATATAAGTAACATTAAATAAATTACAAGGCAAAGAGAGAATCAAATGCTAAGAAATAAGAAAAAATGACATTCCTAACTAGACTAAAGGGAAACCACGATCAATATATTGATGGTGCGTGATCAAGTGATAATCAAAATAGATTTGTGCAAACAACGACCTAACATTTGTCTTTAAAAACATTCAACCTTCAGCAAAGCAAAGCTTGTTCAATTTTGAGCATAATTTTTTGCTCACCCTTTTCCCACCCCTTTTTTGGCTTCTTACATCCCTTTCCACCTTGAATTAACTAAATTATCCCTCATCGGTCTTAGTGTTAAGATTATTTCTTACCTTTTTTTTCAATTCTTTCTTTGGAAATTCTCACACATTTAGAATTGACAAGACATATGTACTTGCAAATGGTTTGAATGGATTGTCTTATAATGCAATTAAAATTGTCATATTTTTCTTGTCAATAACTAATTATTTCATGTAATCAAGGCAAAGATAATATTTCACATAACTTTTTAAGATAATAATGGATGTTTAGAATTTTTTTATGGAGTTAATGTTTTCATATTTTGAAATCTTTTGAAAATATCTTTTAAAAAGTTGTGCACTATTGGTAAGAAAAATAATAAATGCTCGAATATCGATTCACCAAATTCATTCTTTAAAACTAGTTGATGATTTTTTTTTACTTTTACTTGTACTTTGATTATTTTTTGAATAATGGTTTGCTAGTTAAAAAAAAAAAAAAACTGTACAACTAATTAACACAACAACTTGTTAGTTATCTGCCAAATAAATTATTTTTTGGAAAAAAAAGACTCCAATTTCGACCCATATGGGAAAAAAAGAATATCGAAAAAGAAAAAAAATGTAAGAAATAATCTTAAATCAAGAGTAAGCCTCGTATTCAACCTTAATCTTTGTTGTTTCAGTTGAACATGGTAGATTTGTCTTTTAGTAAATTTCAAATCAAACAAAAAGAAGAAAAAAAATGTAAGAAATAATCTTAAATCAAGAGCAAACCCATAATGGATAATTTGTTCAATTCAAGGGGTGTCAAAAGCTGAAAAAGGGTGGAAAAAGTGCAAGCCATCACTATTTCTACCCCATATTGACTTATGCCACCCTAATTTACGTTAATTGGCTACACTATTCCTTATGGCTACGTTTGGCACTCAGGATAAAATTTGGCATAGAATAAAATTTATCATATCCTGTGTTTAGTGCTTACTTAAGACGAGATGAAGTCGGATATAGGAGGGATATGGGTTGGATAAAATTATCCCATGGGGGAGGTGGAATAAAGATAAATAAGATTTCTAGTATCCATAATGAAAAAGTTATTTATCTCAAATAAAACTTATTATATTAACAATAATGAAATTATATTTTAATGTAAATAATATTTGAATTATAATTTAAGAAATTCAAAATGACAAAAAATAAAATATATTTTTAATTTAATATTATTTTTATTTATGCATTCATCTTTAATTCTATCTTATAATATAAATTCAATATATGAATATAAGTATGTAATTACATTTATTACATATTTTAGGTATTTTTTATTTTAGATATATTAGTACAGTTTACTATTTAATAAAATTTTATTAGAGAATGATGGAAGGGGAAAAAAGAGATAATAAACAAAATGATTAAAAAAGAGGGGAAAATAAAATAAAAATAAATTAGGGAATAGTGCCGTGAGAGATTTTTACCATCTTTATTGTGAACTTTTAGGTTCATTTATACTCATATGACATTTATACCAAAAAATGTGCTTAATATAATATAAATATATTTGACTTTATTATTACAATTCACTAAATAATAGATATGATATAGCAAAATCCCACAATTTCATATCATATCCTATCCAGTTATATCTTGCTTAGAAATTCAGATGACCAAATGTAACCTAAGGGTCCCACACTGATATAAGATTATTTCTTACATTCTTTCTTGGGAAAATTCCAAATAAGGACCCGAAGTTGACCAATTTTCTCAAATAAGGACCCGAAATGAATTTTGTGTCAGATAAAGACCTAAGGTGGACCCATTATCTCAAATAAGGACCTAAAGTGGTTGAATCAATTCCAAATAAGGACCCGAGCTTGCTGGTCAACCAAATATTCGCCGGCTATCAAGCATATGACATTTTCGACGACCGGAGTTTGGGCAATTTTGTCCAAAAAAAATCTAGGGAATATTTAACAAGAAATCAGCCCATACTTGTTGAATTCATAACTAATCACCACCGACAGTCGAAGTTTTGATTTCATCTATAATATCACAAATCAATTGCAAACCCTGTTGTCTTAGCAATATCATTACTTGGCTAACAACAACATTACAGCACTTCCAAGAAATAATTTGGCCTTCTGAAGCTCCAATGAACTAGCAATCTTTGTTTTGCTAACAGAAGTCAAATTTACCATAATACAAGGCAGAATATCCCTCCCCACCACACATTAAAGCATTGAATGTTCTCAAGAACAAATTCCAACAACAAAAGAGTACAACGTCTGATTAAATAAAAAAACGCATCTCTAACAGAGATCAATGAGTAGAATGCGACTAAAATTTAGTTACCTTACCTAGTCGCCAACCATTGGTACCAATGGAGGTGCCTCCCAGAGAGACAACCCCTCGTCGTCGTGGTCGCCCAAGCGGTGCACTCGAACGACGAATTTGAAGCTTGTCGACACTGAAACCCTAGAAAGAAGAGACGATAGTGAACAATAGACCGATGCTTGTAAGGGGCAGGCGAGGAGCGACGAGAATCGAGCAAGGCGAGGAGCAATGATAATTGAGTTGCAACGATGATCGAGCAGCGATTTGGTTGAGGAGTGGCGAAGGAGAAGAAAGAAGAAAACATAAACATCTAAATGAATAACCTAAACTTAATTAATTTAGAATTTTCCCTTTTCTCCAATCATAAGTTTCTGACAAAATTGGCCCTATTTTAATCGTTGGAAAATGTTTGCTAGTGAGCTAAGGTCCTCAATAGAGATTAAGTTGACTATTTCGGGTCCTTATTTGACACAAAATTTACTTCAGGTTCTTATTCGAGACAATAGGTTCACTTCGGGTCCTTATCTGACACAAAGTTCACTCTGGATCCTTATTTGAGAAAATATATTCACTTCGGATCCTTATTTGAAATTTTCCCTACTTTCTTTTTCTTTTTCTTTTTCTTTTTCTTTTTCTTTTATTTCAATTTTACTAGAGAGGAAACTACTCATGCTTCTCTCAAGCAACATTTACTAAAGTTAAATGTGGGATCACTCTTGATTTAAGAATAATGCTTGCCTTTTTTTCCCTTTTTGGCTTTTTCCTTTTCTCTGTCCATTTGGAACAAAACTAGTGTATCTCTTTTCATAAAAAAAAAAAAAATTTATTTGGTAGATAGCTAACTAATTATTATGTTTCCAACAACAACAAAAAAACTAATTATATTTCAAATAATGACCCAAAATGGACATTATTTTAAATAAGGGCTTGGAATGGGAAAATCGTCTTAAATAAGGTCCATTGGCCGACGATGACTTTTTCTGCCATCAAAGAAGGGATATCTTGGTCAAAAAAATTGTAATTATATTTTTAAAATGTTTTGATTTGTTATCCTTTTTTCTTTTAATTTTCTTTTATTTTTTCCTCTTCCCTTCCATGGACATGGTCGTCAACGGCCAATAGATGTCACCCTCACCTGGCCCTTGCCTAAGTCGGGCGAGGGCGTCCCTCGCCAAATCCGGTGAGGGCAACCCTCGCCTGGGCTTGTGAGGGCAAGGGTGGCCCTCGCCAACGTCAGGCGAGGGTCGCCCCCACCTAGGTGAGCAAGGGCCGCCCTCGCTTGAATCAAATGAGGGTAGCCCTTGCTAGATCCAGAGGGCAACCCTCTCTTGGGTTGGCAAGGGCGAGGGGTGCCCTTACCAGCATCGAACGAGAATCACCTTCGCTAGTGTCAGTCAAAGGCAGCCCTTGGCAAGGTCAGGCAAAGGTGTCCCTCACTAGATCCTCGCACTCACCTCAGTCCGACTTTGCTCTGCCATGGCTGGCGGAGGGAAGAGGGAAAAAGAAAAGAATAAAATTTAAAAGATAAAAGACAAAAATGTCCTTCAACCAAAGAGGTTATGCCCTTTTTTGAGACTTTTATATTCACTTTGAGCTCTTATTCAAAACAAGTTACATTTCATGTCCTTATTTAAGACAATTTGGTCATTCCATGCCTTATTTGAAACAACATCAACTTTGGACCCTTATTTGAGAAAATGAGAGAACTTGAGACTCTTATTTGGAATTTTCCCTTATTTTATTAATGAGTTGTATATTTCTTTCTTTTTTCGATACTATGAGACTATTATTCAAAAAATAACATAAGCATAAGTAAGAGGATAATCTTGACTAAATTGCATATAATGCCTACATCAACCACAATATTCAAATTTTAAATAAATGCTTATAAATTTGTACCAAAAATTAAAGTCAAAAATCCACGTTCATGAGGATAATCTATGGAAATGAACCAAACAATTTGCACCTAAAACTAACATTTCTTTACACCAATGTATAATAATGGAGAATAAGTTCATAACAAACATCAATGATACATTAACATGTAAATGGGTCTAGAAGAAGTGGTTAGGATAAATAAAAAAGTTTTTTGGAAGGGACCTTGCTAAGTTTTTCCTTTAGTGAAATTGAAAAACTAAAAAGAAAAAAGGTGAGAAATAATCTTAAATAGTGTGGGGTTCACAAGAGATGATGTAGTCAATTCAATATGACAATAGGTATCAAGAACCAATAAATGGATGGAAATAGGGCGAGCCTATAAAGAAATTGGCAAATTTTTGCCTCTGCCTAAAAAAGTACACAAAAGTTTATAAAAGGTAAGATTTATAGAGATGAGATAAGTTAGTGAGTCAAAAAGCCAAATAAATGTTAGCCACCGTTCCAAATAAGTGATGATAATATAGAATTGACAAGTCACTCAATCAGAAAAAAAGTTGATAATTACTTTAATTAGGATTGGTTGATAAGCAAGGCAAATAAAACTTAATAAATCAATCGAAAGTTGGCAAATTGGAGAAAATATAAAAATTTGTGAGTAACTAAAATGAGTCTTGGTAAACAAAAACAAGTAGGCAATTTAATAGGAGAAAAGCAGATAACTCACAAGAGTGAATATTGGTAAATTCATAGCAATTGACAGGTTTAATGCGCTTAAAAAAAAGACAAATAATACTCCGACAACATATGTTAATGAATTTAAATGAACCAAGTAAATTTTGTCAAGTAACCCAGATGAGAGTCGGAAGCATCCGGTATTGAGGACCACCCATACACATGGTTCCAAGTCTCAAACAATGCTACGAAGTGTTTGCTAACAATAAAAAATTCAAGGACCGTCTTCAAATCCTTTTTATTCTCATTATCATAAACACACACAAGAAACTTCATTATAAGAAACCTGGCAAAGGTCGCAAGGTTCTAGCTGAAATTAAAACAGTAAATACACGAGATTAACTGGAGTAATTAACCCGAAATATTTCCACTTAGACTGAGCTCAGTTCATATCGAACGATTTGAGCCTACTAACACACATGAGCTCGAAGCTATGATCTCTTAGATAGATACTTATGCAACGGGATAAGAAACTTTCGAGGCAATTCCACAAAGCCCACCTTCAACCCCAGAATCTCTCTGAAGTCTCATGTACCCACTCTCGCCCCACGAGACGTCCCAAGAATTCCTTATCAACCAGTACTTGGTCCCATCCGTGTCCGTCCCGTACCCGACGACCGTCACTGCGTGGTTCAGATTGGCTTCACACGGGCCAGTAAAGACGTCACCTGCATAGTTCTTGAACACGGTACCGCTCGCATCGAGCGCCGCCGACACTGGCTGCATCGCCACGGCCTTTAGCATGTCATCCTCGTTTGGGGAGACTTCCCTGTAGTTCGATATTTTGGCCTCGGCGACAGATGAGGCCTGCAAATCGCAGGTGCCGTCGACCCCAACGTACGGGTAGTTCGTCTCGGAGTCGATGCCATTGTTGTTGATGATGTACTCGAAGCCATTGTCCATCCAGCCGCCTTGACAGCCCTCGTTCCCGTCAGTAGCGCAGTCTATGAGTTGCTGCTCGGACAGGCTCGGTAGCACGCCAGTGGTGATCTGTGTGATTGCTTCCACTGCCGCCACAACGGAGAACGACCAGCAAGATCCTGTACACAGAGGATGGTGAGTCGAGTCGTGCAGTGATTATGACTCAATCGAGAAAACTTTAAGCTGAAGGTCACATGGCTATACGATGCCATAAAATGGTGGCGGACCAATAAATTTGTTTATTGTTTCGCTAAAAAGATTTAATCTTTTATGACAAGTGGCATAAACCAGGGCAATGTAAGTGTTCTTCTATCTTAGGATAGGCTTCAATAGTGAGCAGTAAATTTCTTACCACATCGGCCTTGGTTCTTTATAGGATTGACAGCACCTTTTTTGACCCAATCGACGCTCTCTGGGATGCTATTCGAACCTTGGTACTTGAAAGAATTGACTTGGGAGGAGTTCCTGGTTGTTGATGATGGCAATTTGTATCCAGTATATGCGGCCACAAATTCCTCGTTGGTTAAGTCCGAGAACTTGTTCAATCCGACCTTGTAAGTACGGTTCGCTGCTCCATTGAACTCCTCGACGAACTGCAGGTTTTCCAAGAAAATCTTCAGACGCTTCGCCTTCTCGCCGACATCTTTGTAGTCGCGCCCGTGCCGACTCATCCACTCCTCGAACTTTTTAGTCGCGGATGGAATGTCGTAGGTACGAGACGCAGTGTTCGATGTGCATCCACATGCACACAAGATAAGGATCAACCATATGGAGAAACTTTTTGCAAGTTTCAAAGCCATTTTCTAATGGAGAGATATGTTTTGTGATGTAGGGAATGAGTGACTACATTAGGTGTATTTATAGAAGGAAAAGTAACACAAATGATCCTTAAATTTTGGCCCAATATGCAATATTATCCATGAACTTTTAATTTGTTTAATGTGGTCCCTAAACTTTTGGTACATATGCAAATTGACAAAATTTGTTGATTTAGCTTCCAATCCGATATGCTGGAATGGAAGACAAAAAAATAACTTTGATGTAAATTATCCGCATAAGACATTCAACTTAAATTAGAATATAATAATCCTTTTAATTTGTTTAACTCATTCAATTTGGAAAAATGATTGTCCATTTAATTTGATAATTTGACTTATTATATTATGAGTTGAATATCTTATAAGGACAACCCATGTGTAACATTATTCTTTTCTCCACTGTTCAAACTTATTGAATTGGAAGCCAAATTGGGAAATTCTATTAACTTGAATTAATGAAATGACAACATTGGAAATCTTCATATAGTCAAGGGACTAAATTGAATGGTTATCAAAAGTTTAAAGATCATATTGAGCAAATTAAAAATTCAAGGACGACGTTGCATATTGGGTTATATAAGTCTAAAGACTAGATTGAACAGCTATTAAAAGTTTAAATACCACATCAAACAAATTAAAAATTTGGAGAAATCATTGCATATTGAATTAAAATACAAAGATCACATTGAATAAATTAAAATTTTAGAGATGACAATACATATTAGATCAAAATTTATGGATCATTTGTGTAATTATCTTTTGATAGAAATGAATGTGAAATTAATTGATAGTAGAACTATGATTGCAAAGAAAGTGATGAGCAAGGTCAGTGTTTATCGTCTACTCTAGAAGTTTGTTGCACATGATGTCCAAAAGCTAAACATAAAGGTATGTGAATGGTTCCTTGATCTTTCTCTGGCTTCAATTAGGGTTTTGTTCACACCTAGGAAAAGATGTTTCTGTGACCATGGTGTATACAGCTCCGTCTACTCTAGAAGTTTGTTGCACACGATGTCCAAAAGCAAAACATAAAGGTATGTGAATGGTTCCTTGATCTTTCTCTGGCTTCAATTAGGGTTTTGTTCACACCTAGGAAAAGATGTTTCTGTGACCATGTTGTATACAGCTCCGTCTACTCTAGAAGTTTGTTGCACATGATGTCCAAAAGCAAAACATAAAGGTATGTGAATGGTTCCTTGATCTTTCTCTGGCTTCAATTAGGGTTTTGTTCACACCTAGGAAAAGATGTTTCTGTGATCATGGTGTATACAGCTTGAGCACGTAACTAGGTAAATTCTTCTAAGGCTAAACAGAACTAGATTGGTCTGAAAAGATCTCTGATTATATTCTACTTTTCATCGTGCATTTTTCTGCATTTTAACGCCTTTATTGACCTAGACTGATAAAAGCAAGCAAAAGTAATGAGTGTGTTAGGAAAAGAGATGATTGAGAGACAGAGAGACAGAGAGAGACAGGGCTAATGGTAAGGTAATGCTCATGATTGATCGAAAGTTCCGTGTGGAATGACTTTTTATTTCTAACTTCTTTATATCTTTCCCAATCTTGTCACTCACGTCAATTGACATTTATCGAATCAGTGGTGCTGATAAATCATAGACTAAGTTTTTTTGCTTACGATTAATGTACACAAATATTTCGTTTCTTTTGCTTGAAAGAAGTCAAGACACGTGATAAACCATAGACTAATCAGTGGAGCCGATAATATATCTATAATTTGCTAAAGTGGATGGCTATCATGTCCTTACTTGCACGATGTTATTAATCATAAGATCATATTTTCTCTATCCCTGATTAACAAAAAGTTCGCCTGACTAATTCTTGACTGATGGGCTAACAACATAAACATCACTTATATTTATGTTTAGTCAAGTTTGCATATAATTAATAAATGCAACTATTTTAACCTACTAATCGAAAGATGAAGCTTCCTACAACAAGGGATGGAGGGCAAAGGTAGCCCTATACCTCCGCTTTGGTTGCTTTGGAAATAATGTTAAAAGGCAATGCATGGATATTTATTGACAAAACCTCATGAACCCTAATCGATTTCATATAGCTCTTTAATTATTGAAGTGATAAAGATGGAAGACGTACCGGGGTAGGAATCATCCCTTGTGTCAAGCAGACACGGGACCCAGAAATTTAAAATCATTTTCCCTTTCACATTAATAGGGTTTTAAGTACCTCCACAACATGAAGGGAATCTCTTCCGTTTCACTTCCATGGGTTGTCGTATTCTTTCTTTTCTTCTTGAACTGATATGATACTCAGAATTTTAAGTGGATTCGAATCCAACTGGGTGATCCACTAAAGATCAGGAATTGTCGTAGAAAAAACAAGATGTTTTTTGGTCCCTTCCGGGCAGTCGGAAAATAAAGAAATTGCTTTATCATCGCTTCTTTACCACTCTTTGGAAAATAGTTAATATCAAAACCCTTTTCAATTTCCAAGCGTCAATTCCCAGAATCCCTTCCCTTTCACTTCCATAAGTTGTCGTAATCTTTCCTTTCTTCTTGAACTAATTATCAGAAATTAAAGTGGATTCGAATCTCACTGAGAGATCCACTAAAGATCAGGAATTGTCGAAGGAAAAACAGGATGTTTCTTTGGTCCCTTCCGGGGGATCGGAAAATGAAGAAATTGCTCTATCACCACTTCTCTATCACTCTAAAGAAAGTAATTGATAAAATAAATTCAGCAGGCCATCAAATTTGATGAAAAATATATATGTATGTGTATACAAAATAGGTTGACGAGAAAGTGTGTTCGTTCTAGGATGCGCCATATGCCATCAAATAGACATTAGAGATATGAAGTTTGAGCCATTAATAGTGAAGTAATCCATCAGAGATCGATTATTTAGCTACCGATTAGGCATGCTTTGGTGTATTAACGAAAATGTCAAATGAATCATTAGTTGAAAATTAGAAGAGAGAGACAGGTTAAAGACTTGTGGATCTCATATAGTCGATCTTTAGTTATATTATTTTGGGGGCACAAGTTGGACTATATTTGATTATTCATGATATTTTCAATCGAAAAGTACTCCCCTTATGATTGGATTAATCTTGAATGCACAACACAATGATTTAATTACATATTCACATCCATCACTATTGATTTGAAAGTTTCAAAATATAAGTATTTTACTGATGGTGATGAAGGTGGCATGTATGACAGATAGATTACACAGGTTGTGTATTATATAAAAATCTGATTAATAATGCCATTTTATTTCTAACAGACTCATTTTATTTCCTAATTTCATTATGATTTGAATTCTCGACCTCCCCCTTTC
Source organism: Eucalyptus guilfoylei (assembly GCA_016097605.1). NCBI lineage: Eukaryota > Viridiplantae > Streptophyta > Magnoliopsida > Myrtales > Myrtaceae > Eucalyptus > Eucalyptus guilfoylei. Next base: position 31,119,748 of record CM027864.1, on the reverse strand, counting down.
AATGAATCATCATAATTTAGCCGTTAAATCAAGAATAAATTATCGAGCTACTAGTGTAGGTGCTTTTTTAAATATTTAACATTTTCATGTACGATTCTCTCTTGAACACCAACAATCCATTTACCACGAGAAGTTATTGCATTTTTTACAAATCATGTGGACCAATGTCATCTCAGCCGCTAATTCTATAGGTTCCATCGTGAGGTTCCCATGATCAACAATTAAGAAGGCTTGACCTTTGTGACCTATACAACATACAATATTTGTTTGCTTGACCATTATCAAGTTTGTTGGGTTTCGATCACTTGTTTTAATGGGCCAGTTTAGGAACAAATCTCCTATGGAGTTTCCTTTCACGCACTCCCATTAAGTGTCCTCGCTTACCGTGATTTCTTCGCATGTTATGGAGAAGGAATACACGATATCATATTAACGTTGACATGTCACTTAAGGTATGTTTGAAAGATTTTGTCCATCCACCGTAGCAACCCCCAAAATTAGTAAAATGTCTAAGACTGAAGCAGTATATAAATCCTATGAAAAGGATAATGATATTTAGACAATAATAATAACTTTTTCCGCATCTTAATATCTAGAATCTTTTCTTTCATGACATAATAGCTTCTTTCACGGGAACTTTCCAACTTAAGTCCATTGTTCCGTGGAAAATTTCATTTCAAAAAAATATCGTGCTCATTTTTCCGACCGAGTCACTTGGGAAAATTGAGTCAAGGCAAGATCTTTTGCACAGCCAATGAAAAACATGTACTTAAATGCAAGAAAATTACTTACTCCTTTAAGATGAAAAATGGATTGATATCATAAAAAACCTTAAACTATGCCCACTTTGACACAAATACCTCAGCCTTTTTTATGTCACTAAAAATCTTGAGCTTGCCCATAGTGACACAAATAACACAAACTTTTTTTTGTGTCATATAAAATCTCCAAACTTATACCAATGTAACAAATGTTTCCCGAATGAAATTGAGATAAACAGTAAATGTGTCACACACATATAAGTTTGGGTTTTTTGTGACATAAAAAAAAAGTAGGGTATGTGTGTGGTTTTCGCCCAATGAAAAATCATTTTCAAAATATGACTGGACCTTGGCTTTTTGGACCTGAGACCTTGGCGTTTGAAGTCGAATCCATCCAGGGTCCTCTCACTCAAAAGCAAACTAGGGACCCTAGGGCTTGGGCTTGAGACTCCTAAGGCCAAGCCTTAATTCCAGACAGTCGGACCCAAAACTCAAGACCCCAGGTACTCAAGCCCGAGTTCCCAATGCCCAAGTCCAAGACCTCCGATGGTACTCGAGACTTCTTTTCAAATAAGCGTTTTATTTTTGTATATTTTTTTGTAAGAAGTGTCAAAAATGACTTTCATATTAATGAAATTACATTCTTTTAAATATTTTCCAACAAAGTTCATCTTCAGAACAAACGGAATCTTAATATGTAAAATAATTTTAGGATAGGCGTGAAAGAACCTATTAAGGTTGTGAAAATATAATTAATTAGTTATAAAGAAAACCTCCAAAGGCATCCGCCCCTCCCCCAAATTACACTTCACTTTTCATTATAAAAAATTATCAAAAAAAATTTAAACATATTATAATTATGCAAACTCAATCTTAAATATTTTATTTCTATCAATTGAGCCATAAACTTTTTGCATTTATGTCAATTCCAATCAATTTTAGTAAAAAATCGTTGACATGAACACTGACAGTTTTACATAGCACAGTCATCATTAATATGGACAATTTTTAATAATATTTTAATATTTTTTAGGTTTTTTTTCTTTTTTTTCTCCTTTTTTATCCTTCCCTTCTTCCTCTAGGTAGTCGTTGGTCACTGGCGAGGGCGAGCCTTGCCCAACCATGGAGAAACCCCTAAAACCTTTTAAACTGAAGCAAGCAAGCAAGGCCAAAGCTTCATAAAGAAAACCCAGAAAACCTCACGAGCCTTCTCTTCTCTCTTCCTTTAAGTTACCCCCTGTCTTCTTCAGATTCATGAGACTCCTGGAGAAGCTGCCCTAAGCCCACAATAAAGATGAAGACTTTGTGAGCACTAAAAACTCTCACCGCCCTCCACTCGCGGCCCCGCCCATCCAATTTCACCTCACCCCTCTTCTTGCTCCGTCCCTATTCGGCCGAGGCTCAAGAAGACTCTGATCACAACAACTCCAATTCCGTCTTCACAACGCCAATTACACCATCCCCACCCTCGTCTTGCCTTCAGGTGCCGCCGACAAGTATGCCACTCAGCAGCCCACCTGGAGCAACAAGAGCTGGAGGAGAGTTGATAAGGTGTCGTTTGGTGATAAGGCCATAGCGACGTCAAGGTCGAGGCTCACCCTTGGCGGGCAAGGCTCACCCTCACCAATGGCTGGTGTGTGAGGTCAACCTATCACACCCCAAAACCCTCATGAATGGGGGATGACACAGCCGTCCTTCCACTCAAAGGACGCAACTTCAAAGCTCCCAAAATCCAACTCTCAAAAGTTCCTTTGTCAATATCGCTCTCATACTACTTATCATTAACTGAGGAATCTTAAAAAAAAATTGGCAAATAGAGGGGTGAGTAACCACGGCTCAGTGAATAGTGCATCTCTTCTAAGCGAATTGAGCACCCACTATACATATTTACAAAACTAAACCGCTACTCTCTTAACCCAAATCCAGGATATAACAAACATACAATAAAAGAATAAGTTACATACGCTTCAACATAGCTATATTTATAGCAAAAATAATCATTTCATCATAACATCAAAATAAACATCAATGGTCTAATCCATTGATCAATCTCATTAATTCACACGCTAATGGTCAATTCCATTGGTTAATCTCATACCACATATCAATGGTCTAATGAAATTACACGTCGATGGTCCATTCCAATGACTAATCTCAAATCATACGCCAATGGTCCATTCCATCAACTAAACTCAAATTACACGCCGATAGCCCATTCTATCGACCAAACTCATATCACATGTCAATGGTTACTTCATTGACCAACCCATTATTCAATATCAAACGATGATCACGATACAACGCCTGATGACGAGACGACCAAGATTCCCCCTTTGGCAATGTCTCCACCTATTATTAGCCGATGGCTCGGCCCATAAGGATATCCTAGACTAGTATGCGCATACCCACAAGCCTCTCGCTGGACTCACAGCGATATTGAGCATTAATATCAATTCAGAACAACAACATCCACAATTCACAAAACCAAATCCATAAATCATTTCGCAAATAATTTCAAGACTCGCCTCATAAATCAATTTTACAAACCAAATCAAATCAAATACATTTTAAAAAGCTTATCACAAATCGATATCTATATAACATCCCATAAATCATCTCAAAGTCGAGCTTTTCGTAAGAAATGTTTCACAAATCCAAAACATGTAATATTTATCAACTTCATTCATCAAACAAAGTATATATTTCCACCAAAAAGTTCTCACACTATTATCAAATACCAAAACGTGGTAAATGCCTGATCCAAATTTTATGTAACAAATATGCTTTTTCATATCTCGTAAAATATCAAATATTTGTCATTCTGAAGACATGAATTTCTAAATTCTTAGAAGAGATAGCACCACTCACTTGGATAGGGGTGAGCATCAGTCCAGGGTTAACCCTAGGAACCGGCCCAACCTTGCCGGTTCTGGTCCAGTTCCTAGGGAGATTGGGTTGGTCATTGGTCCTAGCATTCCTGAACCAACACTGTGCGGGTCAGTCGTCAGTCCTAAGAGTTCCGGGTCGGTCCAACCTGGACTAACTAGACTAACCCTGACTATATATATATTATTTTAAAAAATTATATAGAGAAAACCTTAAAATAAACGGTATCAACAACATTAAACAGCTTTTCAGTAAGGAGTTCAAGTAATTTTACATTGTTCTTTAATAACTTAGGTTTTTAATGTCTTTTACGGCATTAATAGTCATAATTTACGAAGGAGGAAAATGTTTTTGTGAGGAGTCCTCACGGTATTTAAAATGGCACATTGTGGCATTCTCTTCTAGTATTTGTTCTCTTTTGTCTTATTTGTCCTCTTAGTCTTCACTTTGCTAAAATATAAAATAAAATAAAAACTTCTCCTCTTGCCACTCGACACTCGCCTCGCTCGCTTTGGGTCAATCTTGTCACTCGCCGCTCAATGCTCGATTAGCTTGTTGCTCCCTGCTCGACATTCGATGCTCATTCTGTTCGACGCTCACCCCACTTGACCCTCACTGCTTGCCTTTCTTAGCTGACCTTGCTCATCATTGAACCCATTGGTTCGGTACGGTCCTCTATTACCATTTTAAGAAGTACAAAAAATGAAATAAAAAATTATTGGTTAGTCCTAATTAACTTTGAAACCGGACCGAACCCATTGGGTTAGTCCGATCCTTAATCTCTTTTTTAAGAAGTACAAAAAATGAAATAAAAATTATCAGTTGGTCCCGGGTTGATGTTGGAACCGGACCGAACCCATTGGGTTGGTTCAGTCCTCGGTCCCAAACTTAATAGGGTCGATCCTCGGTCTCAAAAATTGAGGACCAGCATTGTGCGGGTTGGTCTTAGGGTTAGGGGGTGGACCGGCCTAACCTGGACCATGCTCACCCTTACACCTGGATATGCCCCAGACCAAACAATAAATAATACTCGTATCGTCAAACTGACGATCTTATCAAATAAGCGAGAAACAATATTACAATCGAGTAAAACGCTACCTCAACTAGATTCAACTAAACTAAGCTTGAATGCTTGCAAAACGACTCCCACGTGCCAACAAATCGCTCACCCAAAGCAATTTCTCAAATCTGTCCATAGCCCGAAGCTTAAGCCCGAAATTTTTTTCATGCCATAACTTTCTCCTCTGAATCACGTTCTAAACGTATTTATAGTCAATAGAAAGCCCTTCACACATACTACAAAAATCCCAACTTGACTGTCCCAAAATCAAGCTGAAAATCAACAAAATACGGGCACAAAGCTGCTGGATGAGCACCATTCACTGCGCGCGGGAAATTTCGAAATTCGTTTTGGGCAAACCGTAAGCTCAAATCATGATCTGTAAAATCCTACAGCTCCTCAACACCTTAAAAATACATGGCTCAATGACTCAAAAATATCATTCGCCGCTTGATTTTCCTAAAATTCCGAATTTGAGCCCTAAACCTGAAAAATACTTCAATTGGACGAAGGAGGGGCGCGATCTTTTACCGGGCATTGCGTTACAAAATTGGGTTGGCTTGGCGAGGCGTCCGTGATGAGAATCCCCTCCCTTTTCTTTCTTTCTTCTTCTTCTTCTTCTTCTTTCCATTCATTTGTCTCTTCCCTCTTCCTTCTCCTCGAACATGCTTCCTTCTTTTCCTTTTATCTCCTTTTCTTTTTCCTTTTTTTTTTCTTTCCTCTCTCCCGAAGACTCTCGATCTCTCCTCCTCCTCCTTTTTCCTTCCCTAATTTTCTTCTTCTTTTCTTTTCTACTTGTGGGCCCTACTCTTTAGACTAAGTCAAAAATTACAATGGACCCACACATTTGGCTAGTTGCCGAGGTCCAATAATCGGCTAGAGGAAGAAGGGAAAAAAGAAAGAAAGAGAGAAAAATGAAATAAATCAATCAATCAATCAATCGAAAAAATAGTAAAATATAATTAAAAATTATTCACATCACCACTATCGTATCATGTAGGACAGCTGGCATTCATGTTAGCGATTTTTAACTGAAATTTGCTAGGTAACTAAATTGGCATTTCGACTAAAGAAAAAAAAAACTAAATTGGCATGAATGCAAGGTTTATAATTCAATCGGTATAAAAGAAAGTTTAGTTTTGAATTAGCATACTTGTAAAAGTTTTAGAACTTTTTTTGTAATTCTCACGTCTTCGTTGTGCGCTACTTGTCAAACACATCAAAAAGGAAATCTTGATCTTGACCGCAATGTGTTGGATTTCACTTTGTACAAAATGAAAAGGAAAAGTTGCATTTGAAAATCTCGCAAAATCTCCATCAAAAAACAAAAAAAAAACTCACGCAATCAGTGATGTATTTATTCATATAAAGAACACGAAGCGCCACGGATAAATGAATTTGCAAAATGTTTAGATACATTAATGTCGGGCACCAAGAGAGAAAGCGTGGCGCAACTACTAAGATTCGCCGCATCTCATACATTGATCTCGTCCTTCAACCCGCTACGACTGATTTCTTTTACATATAGTAAAAAGTTGTGTAAGAGAGTAGAAAGAATAGTAAGGACCTATTTGTTAAAAAAAAAATTCTATTCCCCGGAACAAAAATTTCTATTCTTTTGTTCCAGAAACGAAAAAAGAATAAAAATGTGTTTAGTAAAACTTTTGTTCTCGGGAATAGATTTGGAATAGAAACAAGAAGTAGAAAAAAGTAATTTCTTACTCCTGGGAACAATTTGTAGAATCAATTTTTCTCTCTTCTTTTCTTTTTCTTCTTCTTCCTTTTGGCCGATTGCCGACCTTGGCCATGGCCGGTGCCAACGACCGGCCAGACGAGGGCCGATGACCTTGTCGGAGAGTCGCTGGCCCTCGAAGACACCGAGCCATAGCAAGGCTTGTCGGCTCGAGCCTTGCCGTGGCTAGGTAAGGCATGGCGAAGCTCGGCCTCGCTTGGGCTGGGTGAGGTCGACCTTGCCCAAATCTGGCAAGGCTGAGCTCGCCCAGCCACCGGCGAGGCTCGGCCTCACTAAGCCATCTCCAGGACGGCATCGCCTGGCTAAATATTATTAATTGTCCACATCAACGTCGACAGTGCCATATAAGCCAGCTGTTAACGTCCACATCAATAATATCCAACCAAAATTAACCGAAAAGATTGAATTGGCACTAAATTAAAAGGTTTATGATTAAATTAGCAGTAATTCAAAAGGTTTATAACTAAATTGGTACCATTAAAAAGTTTATGATTAAATTGATACAAATGTGATAGGTTTAGAACTACTCTCATACTTTTCCCAATTTTGGCCCTTTGGATGAGGTTTATATTTTTCATCATTATGCTTTTTATTTAGTTTTATTTTTTATATATAAGACTGATTTATTTAGTTTTTTTATCATTGAGGTTTTCAACCTATCATTGAACATAATATTGCACTTTTCCATTTCATGTCCCGCATTAATTCATACATGTGTATTTTCCGATTCTATGATATTCCATTTTTTTTTTTTACTTTTGAACAGTCTTCTAAAATATTTGCTATCAAATCCAAATATAAGTGGACCATTTTATTTATTTTTCTTGAATCTACTATTCGATGAAAGAATAGTATAAATTAGGTGTATTTGGTGTTACAATCAAATGCTATGGTTTTTTGGAAAAAGTATAAAAAATGTCATAAACTTATTACATTTATACCAATTTGGTTCTAAACCTTTCAATTGAACCAATTTAATCCTAAACATTTTCACATTGATATTAATTCAGTCTATCCAGCCAATTTATGCCAGAAACTAGTGATGTGGATGTCGGCAATCCTACATGGTATTGTCAATGCTAACGTCAACATTTTAAAATAATTTTTTACTCTTTTTTTATTTTTAAATTTCTTTTTCTTTTTCTTAGTTTCCTTTTTTTATTTTTCTTTCTTTGGATTGTGGCCGGCAACCAGCCACAGGTGGGGTTTGGCGAGGTATTCGTGGCCCTCGCTGGATCAGGCAAGGGTGAGACCCTTGCGGCTTGGGTGAAAACAGCAGTCATCAGATCGAGCAAGGGCGACCCTCGCCTAGGCGACACAGGGCAGCAAGGGTCTCGCCCTCGCCAGATCCGACAAGGACCATCCTCGCCCAGGCCGCGAGGCTCTTGTCCTCGCCTAGGCTATGAAGGTCTTGCCCTTGCTAGATCCAGCGAGGGCGACCCTTGCCTATGGTCAACGAGGGCCACGGTGCCCTTGTCAACCCCCACTTATTGGTAATGGTCGGTATTGGCCACAATCCAAAGAAAGGGGAAAAAAAAAAGGAAAAAAATTAAAAATAATAAAAAATAGAAAATTTAGTAAAAAATCATTTTAAAATGTCAATGTTAACGCCGGTGATGCCACATACGGTCGCTTGCATTCACGTCACTAATTTCCGCCCTAATTGCTAAATGAACCGAATTAGTACCAATGTGAAATAATTTATGACTCAATTGGTCCAATTGAACTATTTAAAATTGAATTAATATCAATGTAATAGGTTCATGATTTTTTGGGTACTTTTCCCATGATATTAACATATTTACTTTTAGTCGATCTCTACATCTAATGTGATGTACAAGGAGAAAACTAAGATGAGCTATAAGCGGGATGTTGAGTTCTAATATCGACATCTTAGACAACTCGCTTCTCCTTTTTTTCCCACTTTTCCTAGAAAATAAAGACATGAGCTTTTGTTTGGATTGAAAAAATTGTGCTGAATACAAAATCTAATTTGGCTGCGCGGCACCATGCAAATTTCGACTAGCATTCCTTAAATTTCTACCTGCCATTCTCAGGCATGTCAAGAAATCATATAGAAAAAACGAAAACAAAAAGAATAGGTGTATTCCGAAAATTTGACGGAAAAATAAAATAAAATTGCCCTTGGTAAAAAGGACAAGACTATCAATACCCCTAGAACTTAATCAAAATCCAGTAGCCGGATGTTTGAGAACTCTTGTATTGCTGATAGTCCTTGATGCTTCCGATGATTATCGATCTTCAACTATATAATCTCCCATTCGGATTCATCAAACTCGTAGTTGTTCCTCATTGAGGATGTCATATTCTCCAAAACTTCATTCTGAGACAAGAAGTAGGCTAGAACACAATGTTACTGATCGAGATGGGATACTAAAGATCTGGTTCATAGAGAGAGAGGGCATCATACCTGTATTGGTCGTTGTTCAGTTATTTCAATTGGACCTGAACAAATTTCTCCGGTATCTACAGTAATGCAGCTCTCATCAATATTGATTAAGTCATTGACGGAATGGGACTCTTGAGCTGAGCAATCCGATCCTGCTACGATGAATATGTGATAATCAAACACCATATGAAGCAAGAAATCATATCATCAGGCAGCTTCATGTGTTCCTAATGGGGTTCTAATCGTTCGATTTTAGCTGTTTTCTTTGTCATGGGCCTGTGCAAATATTAATTCACATAAGTGCATCATTACTAATACATCCTGCTTATAGTTTCCTAAGAAGAACTTTCAGAAGGGGGGCTATTTAGGACAGTGGAAATAAGTAGCAGATGGTATTGAGTAGAAAAGCTATACATCAATAACTGAAATGAAGCAAACTGAATGGTTCCTTTCTGCAGTAGATCATCTGATGATAATGAAAACGATGCTTTTCTTATGGAAGTGAATGGCATGTACGATCATTGCCTCTTCCATAATGCGAGAAGCGAAACACCTAGTTAACCGGACAAACCGAGAGAGACACGGGACATGACATGGAGCTGTTGATTAGGCATCAATGGAACATTCTGGTGCTCATTTAGCAGAAATCTAGAAGCAGGCTCTGTGTTTAGCAGCTATTGCACAATTACAGACACGTAGGGTATCTTTGAAGTACATACCGATTACTTCTTCAAATTCATCTGAGGAAGCGACATCAGGAATGAAGCTCTCATGTTCTTCTGGACTAACACAATAAAGTGATTTGACCGTACTTCTGCTGTCAGTGCAGGTATCCGAACCATTGAAATGCTCCCCAAGTCCTTCCGTCAAAGAGTCATATTCGTGTCCATCCTCGGACTTCAATGGCGCTGTTTCAGCTTGAGAGATTGGCACATGTTGCGTGGCATCGCCACAGATCTCAGAGTCCACATCTGAGTAGTTGTTTATACTATGAGATCCCTCTTCGAGGTAGTCTTCTTTAGCAGTGTCGGATGTTGTGTCACTATCAGAGCTTTCCGGCGGAGGCATATTGGACAGTCCCTCTTCACTCGCCTGCTCCTGAGAGGAGGTGAAAACTTCTTGCATGAACTCCAAACAAAAGCCTCTCACTTCAGCACCCACATTCTTCAGCTTGCTCTCGACATAGTTCACAGTGTCCTGTCATGCGAGAATTTCAGCAATTAAAGAGGACAGCGCATGAACAAGCGTGACAAGAGACATGTCATTACATCTATTCAATTAGTAATCGGAAGGTCAAGATATAGGCGTATGCATAAATTGCAATGAACTCGAACACCATAGTCTACTGAAAAATTTGCTTGGAACCAGATGAAAGCAAGAAACGTTACTCATGAGTGACAGTATACTAATGAAGAAGAGAGGAGTGGTAGAAGCCAATCTGTGAAGAGGGTCGAAAGGAGCAAAAGATCACCGTGCAGACGAAATCTTCCACATCCAAACAGAATTCTTCAATCTTCCCGCTTATGTCCCCAACAATGTCGGCCAGCCAAGTATTGCCATTAGTAATCGCCATGTCACACCGATTAGCTACACCAGAAGTGCACCAATCTGACTCTCCAGTGAGCCTATCATGCGAGACAAAAATGTTATGCCAAGTATTCCAACGATCAAAATTAAGAGAAGTTCCGATCAAATAAATTTTCAGAGAAGTAGAAGTCTAAGAGATGTAAAGCGATAATATGAATGATTCTTCTCTCTCTCTCTCTCTCTCTCTCTCACTCATATGACATCATCAGACATTGCAAAACAAAAAAGCACTTCTCTTGCCGAACCTTAACGAGGAAGATGCCTTACTTAAGGCTCTCCAACTCGCTCATACATAGTTGACCATGATCTTTGGCTCACTCCTAGTAAAATCAGTGCTGTTTCACTCACAGAAAAGCTCTCACACTATCTTCTAGGGGCTTATTCCATCAACTACAAACGCATGGATCTGCTAAAAAAAAATTCAACAAATTGGATATTCTTTTTCACGTGGGATTTCCATACAACCAATGAAGGAGCTATTTTTTAAGCTCTTCCTAATTATTTCCCCCGGTTTCCCTCTGTGTTGAGATAAACTAAAACAATTCTGTGCCCGTGAAAGAAATTCCCCAGACACCACAAGTGATCAGTCACGATACAGGCCAAGAAAAGAATATCAACCGATCAACACATTATCATCAGTTCACCTATTGAAGACCAGCAAAGATCAGTCAAGACCCCAAAAACAGGAAAGATCGTAAATTTATCGAAATCGCAGCACTTTGCAATCCATCTGACATTATGTTAATAAAAACCAATATCAAATCAATCCCCAACATGCAAAACGGACACGTAGCGCCCTAGTGAAACTAGCCCAAAGAGGAAAAATACGTGATCGACACTATTCAACGCCCCGGAAGCTTGACTGTAACACAATGCAAGAGAAGTTACTCAAAACTTCGACGACCCAACAAGAGCTCGTGTACTGAAAACGACGAATCGAAACTACGCTAAACGAAGCAACAATGCGGAACCCAGTTTCAGAATTAAGGAAACATTACGTGGGAAAACTAAAAGAAACCTGATCCTCCTTTTGGGAAAGCACAGGACCTTCAGAAACGTTGTTCTTGCTGAGAGCAGGAGATTGCAGAGAGAGAGAGAAAGAAAGAGAGAGAGAGATAGAGGTTGTTTTGAATAAGGAAAAGGAGATATGTTTCTTTAATCTATGAGATTAGATTCAATTAACAACCACCGTTTGACTATGTTGGAACTTGACTCGAACTAGGACTCGCCAAATCCTTCGGAACTAAGGTTTAGGGTTTTGTTTTTTTGAGGGCAAGATTAATCAAAAATTTAAAACTACAATAAAATATGCTAATTCATGAAATTTTATGAGAATATTAAATTTTATTGTAACTGAATTTTACAAATTACTTTTAACCATATAATATCGAATTATTTCAACAAATTAGTTGGACAAAACACAAATAAGAACACTAATGTGGATTATTTGTGTGATTATCATAGACATGTAGATAAACAATTTAACTACATACTTTAATATATCAATAGGGCATTGCATTACTATGGAATTAACTTATGTGGTGAAGTTGTTTCTTATAAAAAAGTAAGGGAAAAATTACTTTCATTTATTTTTAGTTCCCTGAGATATTTTGACTTAGTTCAGTATTTAACTTTTATTCTTTACCAAATATTCGATACTACTGACAATGTAGATACAAGACATTTAAATGATATTTGAATGTCTGAATAATTTTTAAGATAGAACAACAATACTTTTACAAAACTTGAGGTTTCTCTTTCAACAAGCTTAATTCTTTGAATGCCACATTCTCCAACCTCTTTCTCAACCAAAGTGTAATATCAATTTTTACAACATAAGTTGTGCAAAATTCAGCTCTTCCAATGTGAAAACTGTACCTTTATCTATTATGGGTAATGGATCTTAATCTACTCACATGTAAATTACTTTTATGTTGTTATTTGTATTGTCGTTTTATAATGGACTTTGCGAGTATAGATTAAGATAGATAACTTCCTACATAATCGAAACCGCATTATCTATGGACATGAATTAAAAATCAATAAGAGAAAAGGTTTCATGAGAGAATGATTAATAGGACGATAATAATGTTTATTAATTTTATGCTAGGTAAAATAAATGTGCTTTTTCCAAGTTGAATTTATATTCTTCATTATTTGTAGAGCTTTTGTGGTGCTTTTGTTTTTGGCTTTCGCCATTGTTCTATTTTATTCCAACTGGCATTTTTTTTTATAAGTGATAAACTTAGCTACATTGTCTGAAATTACCAGAGACTAAACTAATAGATTCCGGATATTGGTGTTACAATAGATAAAGTTTAGGATTTTTTGTGGTAGACGATTGGTTTTTATTTTTATTTTTTATTGATACAAGTTTAGGAACTTTTGTGATACAAAAAACGTTTTGGATATTAGGGTTTTTTGTGGTATTTTTGTAGCCTTCATATCTTAACGACTAGACTGCTATTTTTCTTTAACTACAAAGGTGGCTCTGATGCCAACTAAGTAATTATCAATTTTTAGTCGTCCGACCTTAAACGACTTTCGATGATATAACGATGTACAGGTATTTAAAAACTTTTTATTGGACAGATTGCAATCAAACCTATTGGAAATAAAGATTTATAGCGGAATTACCAAAATTATTTGGAGAAAAGGTCAAAGAAAGAATTAGAAGGAGATAATGATTATGTTCATATAACGTATGGAGAGATAACTACTGCAGCGAACTTAGAGGCTTAGAGCATTTTCGAATTTAAATCCTTGTGTGAGTCCACTTATCAATGTCATAGCGACATATGAGAAAACACATTCGTTTGATACAGATGAATACACCAAAATTTTTAAAAACTTATCATGAAAGTATAACCAAATTTAAAAACGTGCAAAACTAAAAAAAGTGCGATCAAGCACTTCTTTAGATCCGTCCAATTTATTTAGCAAAAAATGCTAAGGTGGTTTGTTTTAAATCATTCCTCTACCCTACTGGTCAATGATTTGAGTTCGATGCCCATCACAACTTAGAGTTCTCTTCTCATCAATCTCGAGTGAGCTCAACTTCATCTGAATTTGGTGAGCTCTAAGCTTATCAGATTCAGTTGAGCCCAAGCTTGCCTCGTTAGTCAAGCCTTGACCTCATTGGCCACATCCTAGTCACTGGATTGCCAACCATTGCTAAGACACGTGATTAGTGAAGGGAGAAGGAGAATGAAAAATAATATTTTTAAAAAAATAATTAAAAAGTGGATTTAAAAAAAATTAACTGAAAATGGAAATTTTCTTTAAAATATTTTTATAAAAACAAACTTTCATTAACCAAAGGCTTGAGCTCAAGTCCTAAGCACCTGCACACAAAAAGGGTCAGGATCAAAGCTAGAACGTCAAGGACCTGCGCATGGCCTTTATAGACCCAAGTTCGGGTGTCGAAACATCTAGTACAGGTAGGCACTAAAGGTTTAGGCCTAGTCTTGATGGACTAGGCATGGGTACTAAGGGCCTAGGCCCTGGCTCGAGCATCGAGGTGTTGGGCTTGACTTCGATAAACCCAGACATAGTCGCTAGGAAACTTGCTCCCAAACATCGAGAATCAACCTTGGAGTTTCCGTGCCCAAACATAGAGTTTCGGATCCGAGTTCTAATATCCAGTCATATTTTAGAAAACGTTTTTCAGTTTTTCAAAAAGAAAATATTTCCCTAAATTTAATCTTTATTAGAAAAACCTTTTTTATTTAACTAGGACAACATTGTCTATTGACAAATTTTCCTAAATCAATATGACCAAAAAACAAAATTTTCCTAAACAAGCCAAGTGCCAGAAAATTGAGGAAAATATTTTAGAAAATATTTTTCGCGAAACAAATCGGCCTTAAATCAAATAAACATTTTACTAGTTGAGCGACGTCCGATTGTTCTGGCGCGCGGACACTCCCTAAAACCCTCACAATCTATACATCCACCGCCACCGCCGTCGCCACCGCCACCGCCGTCGCCGTCGCCACCGCCGTCGGCCACCGCCTCCGACCACCAAGTACCCCTCCACCAGCACCACTCCTCCAATCCGCCACCACCAGTCCTCTATCTCTCTCTCTCTCTCTCTCTCTCTCTCTCTCTCTCTAAGCCACCATCGCCGGGCCGACGCACGTCCTGCTCGGCTCGGCCTCTCTTCCGGAGCCCCTCTCTCACCCCCCCCCCTCTCTCGCTCGCTCGCTCGCTCGCTCGCAGAGCAAGGTAATGTGTTGTTCTTCTTCATTTTCTTTCGAAATCTATTGGGTTTCCTGCGTTCTGCAGATCAAGGCCACCGTCGCCCTGTTCCAGAACACGGTGGCCGTGTTTTGGTGCTGATGATTGTGTATTGTGCTCGTGTTTAAGGTCAAACAGCTCGATCTGATCTGGGTTTTTTACCAATTCAGTGCCCTTTTTCTGCTTTGGCTTGCACTGGTTGGATGCTGTGGATATGATGGTGGTAGTTTTTGTCATGTAGAAGTATTCTTGGAGTGTAGAAATGGCTAAACTGTAACACTGTTGGAATTTCTGGAGGGTAGGGAATTTTCCGTGTTTCTTTCCACTTGCTACTGGTCTGAGTAGGGAAACATAATTAGCTTGTTCGAGAAAGGAATTTGAATGGACAACTCAGGCATCATGAAAACGTGAATTTTAGTGAGCCCTGTCATTTCTTTCGTATTGCTGAATAAAGAGGAGAAAAGGTTTCGAGCTTCAGCTCCTCTATGGTAATTGAGCTGAGTCGAGTGAGATATAGTATTAATAATCTTTTCGAGTTCAGTTATGGCACAAAAGATTGTACTTGATTGAACTTGAGTCGTGCTCAAGCTCAACATTATAAATGTTTGGCTCGGCTTGGTTATCTCCTAATTACCCACATCAACCTCTCTCTCTCTCTCTCTCTCTCTCAAACCTCTGAGAATTTTGCACTCTTTCTGAGCAGCACTTAGGTAAAGAGAGAAGTAAAGATGGCAGTGGACAGAGATCCGATTCAAGAAGAGGCTTCTCTTTCACGTTTGTACAAAATCATTCTTGGTTGGGACTATTTTCAAATCCTTAAAGAAGTCAATGTATCTCTCTCTCTCTCTCTCTCTCTCTCTCTCGTGTGCTAGTGTTTGATTGTGCAAAAATTGATCTTCTCACTTTGATAGCAACAAGGTAGCAGGAGCAAAGAGCATGATAAAGAAGGAACTGCTCCCATTGTAAAGCGAGTAAAGTACACATATAAAGATGTCGATGACTACATTTCTACCTTTGAGTCTCTTTTGTTTGAAGAGATTAAGGCTCAGATTGTTCAGAAGAGTGACAATGATGAAGATGCTGGTTTTTCTTTTTTCTCATTGACTCCATTCTCTTTCTGGTGATTACTATTTTTCTGAGGAAGGATGTTGATGGTACCGTGATTTTGGACCTTTGCAGGTATCGAGTGGAAACATGGAGTGGTTACCAAGTGCAATGAGTCTGATGGGTTTCACTTGCCAGAGGTCACTTATGGCTCCTCTTATAAAGATTTCTCCATATCTCAGAATGATCTGCTTTTGCTATCTAAAGAAAAGGTTATCAAATCCATTTACTCCTCTTTTGGCTTTTAGCAGTACATTGCTCAATTTCCTCTTCAGTCATTTAGCATTGATTCAAAGTTTCTTTTGACAATGTCTTCAGTTATACCTAAATGACTTAATTCTCACAGAATGTTACTTGATGCAGTTTGAAGAAGGCAAGAAACTCCCAACAACTTTTGCATTTGCTTTGGTGGAGCACCGTCAGATACGTGAGACAGGAGGGTCTGGGCAGAACAGTGACTGTCGCTGTCTAGTTGTACTTAGGCTTCGAATGCATTTGACTGGACAACTCATGCCTATGCTGACTGATAAGGTTGAGTCTAGTCCTCGGCTGCTAAATATGCATTCCCTCATTAGTGAAGGAGGGAAGTCCCTTTATATATTGAAGGTAAGCAGGGAAGAGTTCTCAGTTTCTGTTCCTATGCCGTTGCTAACTATTAGATGACCATCAAGTTATATGAGGAAATTAATTATCAATTGATAGCAGGAGATAAAATTGCTTTTGTTATGTTTCTCTATTAATTGGAAGTTTAGGCCTGAATTTTTGTCTTCTTGTTTGTGTTACGTGTAATTTTAATCATCTCTTCTTTTTTTCTTTTTTGACAAGGGCATGTAGTTTTAGTCTTATCAATCCAGTTACAAGGCCTTTGTACCTTGAGTGTTCGTCGAATATTTAAAGCTAGTAGACAGATAAGAATTGAAGCATTTTTAATATGCTTTCACAGGCAACTACATTTCTTTTTTTTTTAATTGTATGGAGTGTTGAACCCTTTAGTCATATATTATGATAACACTTTTATTGGACACTAGATATTGAAAGCTATGATCTTGTGAGCTTCTCTTGACCTTTTTCAGGGTAATTTCTGATTGACTTTCATATAAAGGTTTTAATCTAATGAATAACAGTAATTCCCCTGGACAAGCCCCTTTCCTTGGGGCTAGAATTTTAATCGTTAATATCAGGTTGTAAACAGTGGTTTATTTGATGATGAGCTATTTATGAACCATCATCCAATCCATATTTATTTGGAATGAATTTTATAGTGACATTTAGTATTGCTCAACAGACCTTACTCCTTGGAGAACCAAACATTTACCATCCTATTCTTCTTTATTTGAATATAATCAAAACATTGGCTTTCAGAGTTCCAGATGTTAGTGCCTTTCATATGAAAAGGGCAATGGAGTTAATTATAGTTTAGCAAGAAAAAAAAGCATGGGTAATGCCTAATTTGGATATTGGTAATCTGGAGTAATATGAGCTAGAAGCTTGGACAAATGGTTTTATATATAACAGAGGGGCGATTAATTTGGGTTTTTATTTTCAAATTTCTTATGGTGGTATTTAAACGGCATTGGAGTTGACGTAATATCTACCACTAAGTTAGAAAACACCGAAATTCATCTTCTTCTTCTTTTTATTTGGTTATCTGTAAGATGTCTGTTGTGACTTGTAGGCTTGGATGTGTCTTTTGTTTTGGCACAATAATAGGAGGTTAATTTTCTCTCTTTACCCTGTTTTTGCTAGCAAGGAGGGAGGAAATAAAAGAAGTTCTGAAAGAGATGAAATTGCTAAATACTATGTTGTCTTGTGTCTTCCCTTTTCAGCTTATATGGCACTAAATTTAGTGATAATGATAGTTTATCATTAAATAGTCAATATGGTTGGCTCAGCACCTCTTGTTGGCTATGCTGTTATGTAATCATCATCTATCTAATTTAGACATTTGCCTTCAAGTGGAATGATCATTGAGCAAGTCCAGCTGAATGGGATATTTATTGTAAGCTGGAATTAACAGATGGACCACTATGATAAATGGGAAATTCTTCCAATAGATCTTGAAATTAAATTTTTCATCAGCTGGATTTTTTTCAAGTATGCATGTGCTAATCTTTGGCAATCAATTTGGTGTCTTCTGCAGCTTTGCAGCTTATCTACTATTTCTCGTGAATATGTAGCTGTACACAATATTGGTTCCCTTCCTTTCAAAGACATAATACTAGCTGCTGGGGAGAAGAATCCCACTCCTTCTGACCAGGCCTGGAAAATTTCCAAACCTCTGGGGGATTATATCAAAAGTAATTTGAATGAATCTCAACAAGAAGCTATAAATGTGAGTATCTCTTTCCTATTCTTTTCGCTATCAAAGGATGTTTGGATGGAGCTTTGTCCTTTCCAGTTACATAAGGTGGAAAGGGGATGACAGACTTACACAGGACAATGCTTAGTAAAGTTATTTCTGTTAACTAAGTCACCTTAAAGCTTGCTCAAATGTTTCTTAGTGCTTGTGACGAACTCTTTGTTCATATCCTCCACCCTGGCAGTCTTTTCAAATTCTTTTTGCTTTTCATCTTTAGAGTTTCTCATTCATTATCTATAGTTGCCATTTGCAGGTTGGTTTGTCACGGAAGCCATTTGTGCTTATACAGGTTTTTCTCGTTACAAACTACCTTTAGATCTCTTTTTCCGATACACATGTCATTTGATATTATGTCATTGAGAAATAGATATTTACATCTTTGGCTTATACGTAGTTTAACCCATAGCTTTACATGCTGCTTCCATACTTGACCTCGACAAGCTCTTCCTATTGCCCTTTGTAAATATACAATATTCAGATGAAGATCTTCTATGTGATAAAGAACTGATCCACTCTGCATCTAAATGTCCCTCAAAATTATTATGTACAGAGTCCTACTATGACAATCTTTTCCTTGAAGGGATATTTCAAAAACTATGAACTATGGAATCCTAATGATTTTCTCATGGAGAATCTATAAACTGACTGACTCTAGTCTAGCTACCTTGCAGTTTTGTTTAATGTTAACTGTCCTTTACTGCTAGTGGGAAAAACAGTGTCTCTATAACACTTCTCATGGGAGGACTTGTACATTTTTCTCTAGGGTCCCCCTGGAACAGGGAAAACTCAGACTATCCTTGGCCTCCTGAGTGCCATTTTGCATGCCATTCCAGCTCGAGTGCACTCAAAGTAAGCATTATTCTTGTATTAATATACATTTTTACTCAAATTTGTGTCACTAACATTGCTATAAGTGGCGTTTCTTGTATATTGCAGAGGTAGACTCCGAGGAGTAAAGCGTGGACCAGAATTACCCATCAATGAAAAGTATGTATTTGGCAGTTATATAACCTATTTTAGAGGATATATTTTGCAAAAGTAATATATTCTCTGTCATCGTGTTATCCTGGTAACTTTTTTTTTTTTTAAGATGCTTTTCACTTAATTAATGCTCAAATACCTGTAATCGTGTTGATTTTAATTAGCATTTTCTTCTAACTATAGTTTTAAAATTTTCATCTACGGAGATGCTGCAGCTGTTAAATGAAATGTTACGCTGTTTTAATGGCAGGCTAAAACTTTATGCTTGTCGGCACAATGCGTTGAAAATATAATCCGAATGTCTCACGTAATAGCATTATCTAAGGATAGAATCTTCTAGTGTTGGAGAGATATGTCATTTGAAGGCTCTAGATGTTGGTTGGCAAATTAGTGTATGGGATTGGAATGTAAATGGCAAGAAGAGTGGATAACTAGTCCAGACATTAACTTCATGGTCAGACAGAAAGTGTTTTCTTAAGCATAGTGAGTTGTTTGGGTCTTTGTTTTATTCCACGAGCAGTTCCAGGTCTACCGGAGTGGAACCATGACTGTTGGAAGGGCATCTTCTCTCTTGTCAATGGAAGAAAAAGCTAATGTGATTCCTCTAACTATATTTTAACTTGTCCAGGGGGAGACAAATAGACCTTTTGATGGGAGTATGTAAACTCTTACACCTATAAGAACAAATTAGCTAAACTGCAGTGATATCCCTGGCGCTCCATAAAATGTCCATGACGCTCTTCATATTCTTCAAAAATGATAGTCACATCCGCTTGTTGAAAGATTTTGCACTTCAAAAGGACTAGAACATCCTGAGATTGCCTTAGTGAATCTCTTTTAACCCATTGCGACCTTACTATTTTAGATAGGACGAATTGCAACACTTATATATGTTCTACAATCTCGAATCAGCAGATAATTAACTTCATTTTAATTGTTGGAGTACTTTGAACCCTTTGCAATATTAAATTCCCCCTCGCATTGCATTGGTAATTTGATATTCTCCCACTAATTCCAGATAGAAAATAGTGATAGAGTGGACTAAATGATAGGGAATAGAGTTTTTGCAGAAATGCATCATTTGATGCTCAAAACATGATCAAATTCATATTTCTGTAAGCTATTCTGTGAAAATATGTCAATATTCCACTTATGCCTACACATGAACACATGAAAACATATCCATGCATTTGTTCCCGAGGCTAGGGAACAGTGGTTGTGAAGCTAGGTCGTTGTGCCAGTTGGGGGCACCAACGGAAATAATAACATACTCTGTATAGAGGGACTTCATCCAGAATTCTAAGTTTTGATGACTTTGGAACCTATCCTTTGAAAGTTGAGATCTTAGCCCCTAAACTAACACTTGTTTTTGGTCTAATGCCCCTGTTGACTTAAAATATAGATTGTGATTCTTGCTTGTGATCAAGCTGTGTAAGAACATAACTAAGTACCAGACCATTGGTCCAAGGTTAAGCTAAAAACCATTGCATTCAGGTCATAAGCAACAATAATCATGTCTATATTTAACAGAGTTTCACAAACTAAAATTGCAGAAAATTTCATATCACAATTATTGCATTTGCCTAAACTAAGTCCTGAACTAAATTGACGTAGACAATAAAAAAGTAAAATCCATATCCTTTAAATTTAGTAATTGTGTATGGATCAAGACAAAACTTCTATGTAGATAAGGGTCAGAGAGCATGGTATCACAAAACTAAAAGTGCTAATGACATGGATGGTCCCTGAAATTTTTTTCTACCTTTAATGTAGTCCTCAAACTTTATTTTTTTCAATTGAATACCTAAACTTTCCAAAATTCACTCAATGTTGTTCTTTTATTAAGTGTGTTGCCACATTACATGAATTTACTGGACATGTGACTGCCACGTTAGGTTTATCGGGCCAAACAAATGGCATGGACTGCCACGTTGTTTTCCTAATTGAGCAATTTTCTTTCTTTTCTGTTTGGGCCAAAATAACGAGGGGGAGAGTGGAAGCCAAACATGAGCCATGTGGACACTAGCATGATAAATTTATCATTAAGTTAAGAAAAATTATGGTCAAGTCAGCTAACAGTGTTTAAGTTTTTGGGGGAAGGAGTCCCCTGAGTGGATCTTTTGAAGTTCAGGGACTGGGTTGGGAGGGAAAAAGGTTCGGGGACCACATTAAACATTGAAGTAAAATTTAGGGACCACCCATGCCAGTTTCCTAAACTAAAAGTTTGGGATCTGAAATCTCAATTTTCAGTCATTTTTGTTTTTGGTCAAATATGATTTAGATAATTCAGTGGAGTCAAATACAAAAGATAGTGGGGTCAGATCAATGTGATTAAAAAACTAGAGGTAGTATCAGATTTTTCTACAAATTGAGTGGGGCAATTGGCACTGCTTCCCTCTCCAACCAGTCGAGTTACTTGCATAACCCACTAAGTATAACGTGGCCCTGCCACTGCTAGGGAAGCTATTGAAAGAATTTTCTTCTGTGGCTATCTTGATCAGTGACACATGTAACCTTTAGGTACATTCACTGGGGACATGCATCTCCATGGTTAAGTAATATCAACCCTAGAGATGAAAATCTGCCGACTGATGGCGATGATGGCTTTTATCCAACCACTGGAAATGAGTTGGTAAGAGAGTTTGCATTCATGTTGTTCCTATATGACGTGTATATAATCTTTTGACATCTGCCTATTGTGCAGAAACCAGAAGTGGTTAACTCCTGTCGTAAATATCGTGTGCGCGTGTTGGTATGTGCCCCGTCGAACTCTGCTCTTGATGAGATTGTGTTGCGTATTTTAAATGCTGGTAAAGAATCTATCTCCGCATAGCTGCTATTATAATATCAGTTTCATGTCTATTTTACCTTTGCCTGACATTAATTAACAAGGAAGTTCTCACACAGTTTCTTTGGGACACGTTATTGTGATCCTTGGTTAAGTGTAATGAAGAGAATGATGTAAATAGAGGTCCATGTGAGGGACAGCTGTTATTAATATGGATTTTCATTCCTATAGGGGAACTAGAATGCCTTCTGATAGATTATCCTTGTTTAACTGCCATATCATTATCTTCTATTTGTTGTTAGATTAGGGCTTAAATAAACTTCATTCTTGTGCATCATGAAGTCAAAAAGATGGATAAACATTCTCGAAGGAAAGGGGGTTCCATATTGCTATTATCTATTGCTCAATGATGTTAAATTTGAGACCAATGCATGTGGTCAAATTTTCTGTTGGTCATTCCTCTCATCAACTATTAGTATGACTTTTTTCCTTGACTTAGAAATATAATTTGCCTTTTCTTATTCTTCTCATCATGTAATTCTCAGGCATCCGAGATGAAGATGATCATGTGTATAATCCTAAAATAGTGCGCATTGGTCTTAAAGCACATCACTCTGTCCAGTCCGTTTCCATGGATCACCTGGTATGTCAGATGTTTAGTCACGATGTAGTCTCTCATTTAACTTTCTTCCTTTGCTTGACTATTTAATTTGCCTTCTTGACCAAGTTTCATTTTTGCTAATGTGCGTGGGCATAAAAGTCAGTTCGCACATGCAATCAACTTCAAGAAAATGCTATATCATAATTCAGTTTCTGTGCTTTGGTGAAGAAGAGATTTAATTTCCCATGTCACTTCAAGGGATTGTTCTTTAGTTAGTTCACAATAGCTATATTAAGCTGGTGGTTGAACTTCTCCATATGCAGAATTTTTAAGGAATGAGATCTTCTATGTTGTGGATCATTTAGCTTATGGAATTAAATTATTTGGGTGTATGGTACTCTAAATTTAGCGGAAGCATCACTGAAGTCACCATCGGCACACGTACGTGCACCTGGAAATGCAATAAGCTGCGAAGATCTCTGCAATTTGTAATAATTCATGAAATTCTTTAACCCTAATCATGAATTATGGGATAAATAGAAAGCAGCCAGCTTAGTGCAAGGAAAATCTGTGGGAACATGATCCTGGACCTCTAGGATATTTTCTTTGGGCTGTCCTTGTACTCAAGTACATTGGGTTTTGTGCCTTGTTATTAACAATAGCACTTGGTATCTTCGCATATCTTGCTGTGTCCAGCAAATCTGAGCCTCAACATATGCGATATTGTAAGCCATATTGTATGAACCAAACTTATTGTGCATCATTGACAGAGAAATGGGTCTTGTTAGCACTGCTCACTTACATCCCAATCTCCGTTTCAGCCCCACTCAACCCTTAATTTATTGGACCTCTTGGTTTGTATTGGTAGTCATACTCATAACACACATCAGAATTGCCAGTCATCCCAATAACAAGAGCACCTGACTACGTCTGTTTACTCCTTAGTTTAGATACTTATACTAAACTTGAGGTCCACCATTTGAATGGCTAAATTAGTAATAATCTGGGTTGCTAGAGCAACAGCAGCAATTCTCTCAGAAAACAAGCTTTAACTCAGCAGATCACCCACCGCAAGGGGTTTGCTTATGGCAGGAGTAGTAGCCACTAAATCATGGATGTCCCATCCTCAAGCTAATAAGGTATCAGACAACGAATCTGTCGTAGCTAAGCCAAAATAATTAATCACACAAGGCTAAGACCATCAGTTGAACTTTTTTCTTCTTCTTTTTTTAATCCATTAAATTAGATTTGATTGGCGTTGCACCATATGGGTGCTCCTCTATACCAGTCAACTTTTTGTTTTATTGTTCAGCACTTAGCTCAACCAGATAATGCAGCCTAGAAGATGGTTGACATTGGCCTTAATGGGGCTTGGGTATCAACTTTTACTCCTGATGGGACTACTATTTTTTTCTACCTTCTTCCGTTGTAGTAAAATTGGAATCAACTATATCTGTTCCTTTTATTGATAATTTTCTTAGCTAATCAAGGTTTGGTTTCCTGAATTTCCTACTTTGTTAGTTTCAAAGTTGAATATGGCTTCTGCATCAAGCACTGATAGAAGAGTCTATACATATAATCATAAGTCATTACCCCTGAGAAAGAAGTTATTGTATATATTCAGCATGTATTTGGGAAGCCAGCCTAATCCAAAACATAAAAGAGAAATATAAACATCAATGATCAGCCTCGTGCATGGTTGCTTCCATAATAGTTGGCTTTGACTACTTCAATCATCAAGAGATCCTAGTATGGTGCTATATGTTAATGCAGTATATGCTGTGGAAAACCTGAAACTCTTTAATCCTTCTCTGGCTTCAATTCAACTGGTTGGGACAAGCTTCTGTTGGGTCAAGCTGCACTATGGCTCATCCAAGTCTCTTCCAGTATTAAAATGGCAGGGAGCTGCAGCATTTGCATCCTTTCACAAGTTGGCGGTCATTCCACAATTTGTACATGGTAGTGGAGTAGCAAGTCTCGTGTTTAAACTTGTAGGTCCCTCATTAAGCTTTTCATTTATAATCAATGTCCATGTCATAGTCTTAGTCAAATTGTAGCTTACGTGCTAGGGAGTGTTAAGAATGTTTTATTATTAAAAACCTTCATTTAATGGCTTATGTTTAGAAAAGTTGGTGGTGGTCCCTCAATATCTACATAGAGGAAATTTACTGAATGCTGTTTACTATGGGATTCTTCTTTCTAACCCTATATTTGTAATTGTGAGCAGTTGTGATGACTTAGTAAAGCTTTGTTTCTACTGTTGAACTTTTGGATAATATAATCTTTCAGATTGTGAAATTTTTCTGTTATTCTATATTTTTGGGTGACTGTTGACTCTTGGGGAGCATTTGCAGGTCCAACAGAAACATAGTCATGGAGTAGCTGGAACGGATGCAGACAATATAAGGGCTGCACTTTTGGATGAGGCTGCTATTGTATGGATTCTGGGCTTATACCAGGAAGTTAAATTCCATGTCATTTTTCTTCATTTTGTTTATGTAAATGGCAGGTCTTTTCCACCCTTAGCTTCAGTGGGTCAACCATATTCAGTAAACTGAACCACGGTTTTGATGTTGTAATCATCGATGAGGCTGCCCAAGCTGTAAGTATCTGAGCTGCATGCAGTACGCATGTTAATGTGCTTTCTTCCAAGTTCATAATGCTTCAGGATTATGTTAAATTGTTCTATTGATCTACCAAAAGTATTTTCTGTTGAGCTTTAATTCTTTAATCGCGACATTGGAATTGCTTCATCTGTAAATATCATTCAAAAGCTCAGATTACCTTTGATTCGGTTTGACAAAATCATATGCTGAGGAAGATGTTCGCATATGAAATGAAAACTTAACAATAGTCTTCATGTCATCAGCTTGGTAATTTAAGAAATTAATGTCAAATTTAAGAAGCTTTATCATGGTATTGCCAAGTCATGTACTTCTTTGGTGGTTTACTGAACTAAAACTATGTTGTTTGGGCAATTTGGATATGATGTCACACCTGAAGCACCCTCTTCTTGCCAATTTTGTACCTTTTGCTTTCGTTGTATATATAAGATATAGAAACCCCCCCCCCCTTAAAAGAAAAAAAAAAGGGTCTAGTCCAATTAAGGGGTTGAATGTAGTTTCAACCTCTAAAGACTCGTTTATGGTGTATGGCTGAAGAACTTACTTTGGCTTTCCATACTCCTGATTAGGTTGAACCAGCAACTCTTGTTCCACTGGCTAATGGGTGCAAGCAGGTTTTCCTGGTAAATTGCTCATTTCTGATGCTCTGCCTCTCAAGAAGAAATTCTTTTGATGTGTCTTTGGTACATTTAGCGTGTGTTTGGTAACGATTCTATTCTCGGGAGTAGATTCTGATCAGAAATGATTTTTTTTTTTTATTCTGTTCCCGGGAACAGATTCTAAGCATTTTAAGCCGTTTGGTAACTATCCAAAATTTTTTATTCTGGAATAGAATTGCGTTTGAGATGCAGTCTTTATTGATTCTGTTCCAAATCAATTTCTTTTAATTTTTAAATAATTTTTATACTTTTTTTCATTTTTTTTAATTTTTTTCCTTTTTTCCTTTTTTTTTTTTTCTTTTTTTTTCCTCTTTTTTTTTTTTTTTTAATTTTTTTTTCATTTTTTCTCCTATTCTTCTTCTTCTTCAGGCCGGTTGCCGGACTAGCAACCGGCCAAACGAGGGCCAGCGACCTCACCGGAGCGTCGCCAGCCCTCGGCGAGGCCGGCCCTTGTTGGCCGAGCCTCGCCGGTGACCAGGCTGGCCTCGCCGGGGCTGGGCGAGGCCTGCAGCGAGGCTCGCCCAGCCCCACCGAGGCTCGGCCTCGCGGTGGCCAGGCTCACCCAGCCCCGCCAAGGCTCGGCCTCGCTTGATCTGGCGAGGCCGAGCCTCGCGAGGGCGGGGCGAGGCCCGCCTAGCCACCGGTGGGGCTGGGCAAGCCTCGCCGGGCCAGGCAGGCCTCGCCCAGCCTCACCGGTGGCTCGCCCGGCCAGGGCGAGGTCCGGAGACCTCGCCGGAGACCTTGCCGGAGAATCGCCGGCGACCGGCGGCAGACGGGGCGGTCGATGAAGTAGAGAAAAAATGGAAGAAGAAGAGTGTTTTGATTCTTAGATTTGTTCCCGGAATAAGAATCAACTTTTTTTTTATTCTTGATTCTGTTCTAAATCTACTTCCGGGAACAAAAAAATTAGAAATTTGATTCCTGGAACAAAAATTTTACCAAACGCGATTCTGTTCCTAAACTACTCCCGGAAACAAAGAATCAGAATTTGGCCCTGTTTGGATGGTTACCAAACAGGGCCTTGTCGGCCTCCCATGTCTCATTGAATGAGGACACCATCCACGTAAAGAGGCATGTGCATTTGTGCAGATTCTAGCGGAGGCATATGCTTAAGTTGATAATATAACATCCTTTGGTTGCTTTTCAGGTTGGTGACCCGGTACAGTTACCAGCCACAGTGATTTCTCCAATAGCCAACAAATTTGGGTAGATTACCTCATTCTGTGATAACATTATTATGCCTCTTTGCTACATCTTAGAACAGATATTCCTCTGCTTTAAATCTAATTTTCATCATTTGTTCTTTTTTTCTTATTTTTTGTTTCCAATTTTAGGTATGGCATGAGTTTGTTCCAGAGGTTCCAGAAGGCTGGTTATCCTGTTTTTATGCTCAAGGAACAATACCGGATGCATCCTGAGGTTATTTGATAATGGTTTTTAATTACATGTGAGACTTATTAATGGGTCACAACGCACAATGTTAGTGAGGCGTGGGGATGTTTATGATTCAGACTTGTGAGAGAAACTCTGCATCTTTTCCCTAGCCTCTCATCTCTAAGCCTCTTTAGGTGGCATCATTCCATCAGCTTCCATTTTTAGAGCCTTTGACCTCCATCCATCTTGTTGTCCTCTCTCTCTCTCTCTCTCTCTCTCTCTCTCTCGCTTGCTTGCTCAAACAACCCCCCCTCCCCCCGGGGGGAAACCCACAAAACAAAAAAAGAAACAAACAAAGACCCTGGTCAGCCTTGTCTATCTTGCAATGATCTGACGTAACCAATTTTTTTTTTTTTTTAACTACTGGATCATTTAGTATATTACCTAAATTGTCTGTTCTTTCTTTGACAGATAAGAAGCTTTCCTTCACGTGAATTTTATAATGAGGAACTGCAGGATGGGCCGGATGTCAAGATTCAGACACAACGGGCTTGGCATGAATTTCGGTGCTTTGGGCCATTTTGCTTTTTTGACATCCATGAGGGGGAAGAGTCCCAGCCATCTGGTAGTGGGTCTCGGGTGAATATTGATGAAGTTGAGTTTATTGTCAGTATGTATCTCAAATTGGTGACTAGATATCCTGAGCTCAAGTCAAGTTCAAGACTTGCAATTATATCCCCTTACAATTATCAAGTCAAGCTTCTGAAAGATCGTTTCAAGCAAATTTTCAAGGAGGAGGCAAAGGAAGTGGTGGATATAATCACTGTTGATGGATGTCAGGTTTGCATTTCCTAGGAAACTATTATGATTTCATTGGTGTCTATTCATGATAAATATCTGGGATATATCTATGTTTCATAGCGAATAAAGAAAAAAAAATGCTTTTTTGGTTATTGCTTCATGCACAATCTTTCATGCAAGATTAGATAATATTGTGGATTTTCATCCACCACTTCTCTCTCTTAAGATTTTTTTTTTTTTGGTAAAGATCTCTCTCTAAGATTTTGTTCCTCTAAAAAATGTAAAATTTTGTTAATGCTGGAGCAAGGTCCTTTATCTGATTGTGAGTTGGAAGGTTAATTTCATACAGTTCTTGATTTCTCTTGGTTCTCAATTTGGTGAAAATAATGTAATGCCAAAGCACTAAAAATACTATCCCTTTCTCTTAGCAGCTTTGATGATTTTGTCCATCTCTTTTGTTCCCTCAGAGGCATGCCTCTTCTTGTGAAATATTCTAAAATTTAAACCCTTGGCTTTGTGTCTATCTCGTCACTAAAAGGGTAACTCGGGTCTTCTTTCAGGGAAGGGAGAAGGATGTTGTGATCTTTTCTTGTGTTAGGGCAAGTAAAAGTAAGAGTATTGGATTTTTGTCGGATTATAGACGAATGAATGTTGCAATCACCAGAGCAAGGTCTTCCGTACTGGTAAGGATGTGAATATGGGAATGTCTTTTTTCCATCTCAGACATAGATAGATCGATCGTTGGATTCAGGCGCGAGGAACCTCTTGACTTTGTCTACAGGTGGTGGGTTCTGCATCCACATTGAAAAATGATGAACATTGGGGCAACCTAGTAGAAGCTGCTACCGAGGGTGGCGGATTGTTTAAGGTTAGTCTCTCCACCAAACTCTATGAATTCTCATTGTGTACCATTGTACATTTAACTAGCCTGGAAACATGGAGCTCCCTTTGTAGTTCTGCGCATTACCTGGGGCTTGGTAATCATATTTTCTGTATCGATAACAAATCATCTTATACTCCCTGTGACAACTACTTTTGTAGATGTTTCTTATGTCTTGTTTGCTTCTTAACTTAAACACGATGGAGGCCTTTTGGTTCCTCTGCACTCCTCTTTATCTTGTAAGTCCCAAGTAAATTTTTTTGTTGCAGGTTTCCAAGCCCTACGGCTCGTTTCTGTCGGATGAAAATCTGGAAACCATGAGACTGAAAAAGGATGAACATCAACCAGACGAAACAATGATGAACGAGGTGGACACCATTCCTTCAGTATATGGCAACAGTGGTGATGCTGAACCTGGCCATGGAGACGACAATGACTACGGGGATGGCGATGGTGACATGGCTTTTGGCGATGGGGAAGACTAATCTGCTTAATCTTCTTCAATCGTTTCATGGTAATACGAGATCTTTTTCCTACGACATCTATACCTGTTGTTGGAAATGTTGAGCGGTCTGATGTGAAGAGCTTCCTACTCCTGTAGGCTATAATCGCCTCCTGAAACCCCGATGTTGAACTTTTCTACGGCAATGCAGGGTCCTTTTTGACACTGGAGCCGGTTAGCGTCAGAATTTACCTGAAGTTTCTGTTGATTTTCAAATATTTATGAAGGAGAATAATTATATCTTATGTGATTTACTTCTCAACGATGATATTGAGATTGTTTTCCCGTTCTCCTATAATCCATTAGGAGCTCTGACCTTTTTCATTCGGCCAGTTGCTCTGTCTTAGTTTAGGCTCTGTATGTTTGGTGGAAGGTGAATGTTTTCGAAAATACTTTTCTGAAAATGATTATAGACCTCGCTTAAAATAATTAGTCAATGAAAAAAATTCCATCATAAATAATAATGTTGATCTAACTATTTTCATGGATGATATAAATATTTTTCATTCATTTATTTTTTTAAATGATATAAGTAATCAAATTTAGGAAAATATTTTGTAAATTATTCATTTTTTGTGAAATAAACGAAGTCTAGAATAGGCTTTGGAATTCTTTTTTTATTTTTTGGTCCTTGTACTTTTTTTTAAGTAAAAATTTTACGAGGAAAGGCCGAGCAATTCCTTCCTTGTTAGAAAGACATTCCTTGTTAGAAAGACATTGATGAAGTTAGGTTAATGTTAAATATTAAATAAGTCATGATTTCATCTAATAATTTAAATTTTTTAAATAATTATCAATAATTAAGTGAAATTTCTCTTCAAGAAAGTTAAGTCATACTTTCAAATGACAATGTAGTGCGGAAAACAATCTTTTCGGTTCTTGTTTCATTTATTGAAATGTTTATTGGAATCAAATACTTGTTAGGGCAATCAAAATACTTGTTATGGTCATTATCCATGCAATAAATTGGTGTTCTAGCTAAACATCCATTTTTTTTTGCATTGCCTGTAACCGGGATTGGAGTTCTAAAGCTCAACCCTGTCAGCTTCTTAGATGTTTAGATATATTATGAGAAATAATTTTATTTGTTCGAAAATCTTGTAACAAGGGGATACAAATAAGCGTGAAATTAGATCTTTCAAGTAAAAAATATTTGTCAGTTTGAGCAAATGTTTAAATTTCCGGATAATCGCTCAAAAGTTTCCTGAATTTTGGCGCTGTTGTGCAATAACCCCCTAATCGTAAAAAGTTACACATTATTTCCTTGAACTTTGATTTTTGTAGCAGTTATTAGTTTTTCCGTCTATACGACTTACTCATTTTTCTTGACCCGAATAACATCCATTATGCGGTTGACGAAGTTAAAAAAATAGAAATGATGCATGGTTGAATATTTAGTCCATTTCAGGCGATAATCAACGGCGATGGGCAAATGAAAATTGAGCGATTATGACAAACTCAAAATTTTAGAGGGTATACCACCGGCCGTGGTGGCTCTACTAGGTAGGCTTCAGTCCTTCGAGGGAAGGTCAGGAGTTCGAAGCCTTTGCGATGCAAGTTGCAAGGGGGCTGGCGGGCTATTAGGTGATTGACGCGTGGCGCTGAGGTGGTGGTTTCCCGCTAGCGTCACCAGGGGGTTTACGTGGCGGCTGTTGGCCAAAATAGTTCCTCCAGCACCAAAAAAATAAATAAATAAAAATTTAGAGGGTATTTTTAAATTTTCAAAGTTTGAAGGTGATTGCACAATGGTGTGAACAAGTAACTTTTGAAAGTTCGGTGGGGTCGGACAGTTAGGGCCCGCATACAACACTTCTATTTTTCTATTTATCTATTTTTCTGTTCCCTGAGGTTTGGAACAGAAATCCATTTGGTAACGCAATTTCATTTTTCAAATTCTGGAACAGATTTCTGTTCCAAAAATAAATTTGGAGCAGAAATCAAAAGTTAAAATTCTTTGCTTTTTTATTTTTGGAACAAAAATGAGAAATCAAAATTTTTCTCATCGTGCACTCTCGTCACCGCTCGTAGTGAACCGAACCCTTTAAAAAAACTTCCGAATCGAACCGAATGAGACCCGAACCAAATACGAACCGAACCGAAATTTTGGTTCGGTTCGGTTTAGTTTTTCGGTTTTGATTTTCAGCTTTTAGTTTTTAGTTTTTGCATTTGTTTTTATTTTTCTTTTTTTATATTGTATATATTTTTCATTTCTAAGTGTTAGAAGTAAGAAGGGTAAATGGGTTTTTACCACTTTTAAGGTTTATTTTGATGTGTGTGTATATATATATATATATATATATATATATATATATTAAACTTTATTGAATAATACGATGTACGTTTTCCTCACATGAGATCAGAGCCTAGGGCTTAACCCTAGACGCCGGAACAGTCGCCGTCGCCATCATCGGCCACTCGTCGGAACAGTTGCTGTCGTGGCTAGTTTCCGTCGTGTGTCCCTTTTCTTGCGCGACTCTTCCTTACGAGAGTTCTCTCTCGTGCGACCTCGCACCTCGCGCAATTCACGCTCACCTAGTTCGTGGGGCACCCTCGCGCGGCTCGCCCATCTCGTGCTACACCCTTGTGCGGCATCTCTAGTTCGCTCGGTTCCCTTGACGCAACTCTCGTGGTTGCTGGGATGCTGGTCGCTGACTTGAATTGCTAGTTTTGGTCGCCTCCAGCATTGAAAAATATATATTGGTGGCAGGTTTGCTTATTTCTGGGCTGCCGATTCTTGGTGAAATATATGAGTTGATTTGGTCAGGTCGCTTCTTAAGGATGTCTCTGGGTATATGAGTTGCTGATTATTGCAGATATATGAGTTGATTTTAACGTTTTTGCTGATGTTTATGGGTCATTGAGACTCTTTTATATGGAGATATATTATCAATTTTGGTGAGTTATTGATTTGTTGGGGCTGAGTTATTTGAAGAAAGCTATCGTGAGAATTTTTCTGTCATTCTTGGAAAATGGGCGATCACTCGAAGAGTACAATTGAAGTAGATCCTGAGAAGAATAATACTATGATGACTGAGGTGATTTCCTCTTCATCTAATTGAAACACTGATAAGAAGCTCGTAGATAGTGCTAACTTCCACCAATGGAAGAAAATCGTGAAGCTTACTTTGATAGGCAAGAGTCAACATAGACACTTAACTGAGTTTAAGCCCAGAGATGATGTAACTTGAGATGGTGTTGATGCACGTAGTCTTGGTTAAATGCTGAATTCTATGAGAGTAATGTAGTTGACATGGTAACTCATATTGATACAGTTAGAGACTATGGGAGTATTTGAATGTTGTCATAAAGCTGATTAGAGAACCCGTAGCAAATAATAAGAGAGAAAGAAGAAGAGAGAAGGAATAGAGAAAAGGAGAAGAATGAGAATGTAAAAGAAAGAAACAAAGAGGGGCTGTAGATTTCTGTAGTAATAGAAACCCTACACCCATTGTATTTATATTAAATATAAATTATATATGACCATAATACCCTTATGTAAGTAAAAAAGAAATAAAACTCTGAAAATAAAAGAATAACTCAATTAAAATAACTTAACACTCTCCCTCAAGTTGGAGCATATAGGTCACCCATGCCCAGCTTAGAACCACCAGCAACAAAAGCAAAACGAAATAATGCTTTGGTAAACATATCGACAAACCGATCTCTAGAGGCAACGTAAGGAGTAACAATTAGCTTCTGCTTCACAGCATCACGAATAAAGTGACAATCAACTTCTATATGCTTAGTTCGCTCTCGAAAAACAGGATTTCCAGCAATATAAATAGCTGATTGATTATCACACATCATATCAATAGGTTGATTAATAGAAAATCCAAGCTCCTGGAGAAGAGATTTCAACCACAACAATTCGGCCACAGTATGTGCCATAGCACGATATTCAGCCTCTGCACTAGACCTGGCAACGGTAGTCTGTTTCTTGCTTCTCTAAGTAACCAAATTACCACCAATAGGTGCAATACCCAGTTGTAGACCGTCGATCATATGTTGACCCAGCCCAATCAGCATCAGAATAGCCAACCAGAGTGGAAGAACCATTAGATTTATAAATTAGTCCCTTACCAGGAGAGCTTTTAAGATATCGAAGAATACGACATACAACATCCCAATGAGCCTTCTTAGGTGACTCCATAAACTGACTCACCACACCAACATCAAAAGAAATATCGAGACGTGTAACAGTAAGATAAATTAGTTTCCCAACTAAACGTCGATATTGACGCTTGTCTTCAATTTCACTTCCATCATCAACTCCAAACTTTTGATTTGGATCCATAGGAGTATCAACTGGCTTGGAAGCTAGTGTACCTGTCTCAGACAAAAGATCAAGAATATACTTTCGCTAAGACAAATTAATAGCTTTTTTACTTCATAAAACTTCAATACCCAGAAAATACCTAAGAGTTCCCAAGTCTTTAATTTGAAATAGCTATAGAAGAAAGGACTTAACCTCATAAATACCGATCATATCACTACCAGAGACAATTATATCATCCACATATACCACAAGAATGACCACCCCCGATTCCTTCTTGCGAACAAAAACAGAATTATCATAATAACATTGGTGAAAACCACATCTGGAAATCATTAAACTGAATTTTTCAAACCATGCTCTTGGAGACTGTTTCAACCCATAAATGGCCTTATGTAGCCGACATACTTTACTACGATTCTCCCCCTGAGCAACATACCTAAGAGGTTGTTCCATATATACTTCTTTAGACAAATCACCATAAAGAAAAGCATTCTTGACATCCAATTGATATAATGGCCAATCGAAATTCACAGCAAGAGAAATAATAACACGAACAGAATTGAGACGTGCCACAGGGGAAAAGTCTCAAAATAATCCACTCCATAAGTTTGAGTAAAACCTTTAGCAACGAGCCGAGCTTTAAGACGCTCGATTGAGCCATCCGGATACTTGATAGTGTACACCCAAGACACTTCACCACATCTTTCCCAAGGGGAAGGTCAACTAATGATCACGTTTGGCGAGACACCAGAGCTTCCATTTCCACATCCATAGCTTTCTTCTACTCAAGGCGAGACAAAGCCTTAGTGGTAGAAGTAGGAATTGTGTGAGTTTGTAATGATAGAGCAAAGTCATGTAATGGAGAAATAAGATGTGAGAGAGACACATAACGCTCAATAGGGTAAGCCAAAGAGGATTTTTGTGTGCATGACTGAGTACCTTTGCGAAGGGCAATCGAAAGATCGTCCAGACTAGGAGACAAGGAGGAAGATTGATTGGAGGGCATTGAAGAGCTGGAGACTGGTGGTGCCGTAGACTGCTTTCGCCACTGATACACTTGCAAGGGAGGAGATACCGGAGATGGACTGACAGAATCTAAGGGGATTTGTTGTGGGATAGGAGGATCGGCTACAATGTCAATTGAAAACTCTTTACCCTCAGTAGAATTGTATGGTGTGCCATCGAAAAAAGTAACATCAGCACTAATATATTGGGTATAAGTTGTAGGATCATAACACCAATATCCCTTCTGTGTACATGAATACCCGAGAAAAACACAGTTAGTGGCACGGGGAGATAGTTTATCAGAACCGGAATGTAGGTTATGAACAAAACAGACACACCCAAAGACGTGCGGGGTAAGAGAGAATAATGGCTTGTCAGGAAATACAACACTGATTGGTGACTGATGATTGAGGACAGTGGAAGGCATAATTTATGAGGTAACATGCGGTAAGGACAACATCACTCCAAAATGATTTTGGGACATTCATATGAAATAAGAGTGAACGAGCAACTTTTAGAAGGTGACGGTACTTTCTCTCGGCCACACCATTCTGTTGAGGGGTATAAGTGCAACTTGTTTGATGTATAATACTAAGACTAGAACAAAACAAAGAAATTAATTTTTGTGTATATTCTAGAGCATTATCTGTTCACAAAATTTTAAGGGATGTATTAAACTGATTAGTAACCTCACGATGAAATAATTAAAAAACATGTAAAAATTCAAAGCGGTCATGAAGCATATAGAGCCATGTTAAACGAGAATAATCATCCACAAAAGTAACAAAGTACTTAAAACCATTTCTACTAGCAATATGGGAAGGTCCCCAGATGTCCGAATGAACAAGTTCAAGTAAAGTAGATGCACGATAATCATTACGACTAGGAAAAGAACTACAATGATGTTTCCCAAGTTCACAAGCCTCACACTCAAGAGTAGAAATTGATTTACATTCGGGAATTATTTGTTGTAACTTAAATAAAGATAAATGCCCTAAACGAGAATGCCATAATAAGGGGTAATAGAACTAGCAGCTAGACCATTGGCGTTAGCAGTGGAGACACCATTTAGATAGTAGAGTCCATCACGTTCATGCCATCCACCAATCACCTTCTTTGTCTGAAGGTCCTGAAAAACGCAATGAGATGGGTAAAATGTAACTGAACAACTAAGAGCTTTAGTTAACTGACTAACAGATAACAAGTTTAAAGGAAGTTGGGGAACATGTAAAACAGAGGACAAAGATAAGGAAGATGTAAGTGAAACAGACCCTGATCCAACCACTTGAGTTTAGGAACTATTAGCTAAAATAACTTCAGATGAAGGACTAGAGTTAGTGTGGGAAGAAAATAGTTCTTGCTTACCCATCATATGACTAGAAGTTCCCGAGTCAATGACCCAAGAGGTGTTAGGAGACAAAGTAGAGAAAGAGACCATGTTACCTGTACGTGCAAGAGTGGCAGTGGATGAGAAATTGGAAGCCTCTAGTTGTTGGACACGCTTGATGAGTTGTGCAACCATATCATCTTGAGCCGTAAACTCAGAAGAACTACCACTAGGTGGGATAGATGGGTTCATGTCACTGTAAGACACATCTCGAGCACTCCCTTCAGACATAGCAGTATTTGTAGTAACTAATCGTTGAGCCCACTCAAGCTTGCCATGCTTGGCCCAACAAGTGTCAACAATATGACCAGATTTGCCGTAGTATATACACTAACAGCTATCTCGATCAGAACTTTGTCCACTACGTCCACCACCACGACTACAACCTCCCCCGAAACCACGACCTCTATTGGAAAATCCACCACGACCACGACCACCACTATCAGCCACAAATACTTAATTGTCTTTAGATGACGTAGAAGACGGAGGGACAATGCGCTGAATTCGACAAAATGCTTCATTCATAGAAGGAACTCTCTCTCCAACAAGAAGTTGACTCTTCACAGGCTCTAAGTCAGCATTCAAGCCAGATAAAAACGTGGCCACTTGAAATTCAGGTCGTTGTGTCTTAAGTCTCTCAAGATCAGTAGTGATGGGCTGATAAAGATTGAGTTCTTCCCACATACCTTTCAAAGCACTATAATACTCTCCAAGAGACTTGTCTCCCTATTTAAAATTAAAGATCCTCATATAGTTCATAAACTCTAGACATATTTTTGTCTTGTGAGTAACTCTCCATAAGATTATCCCATACTCCCTTAGCAATTGTGTGGAACATGACATTAGCAGCGATGGATGGTTCCATGCTATTCCATAACCACACCAAAAGTGTATTATTATCTCTCATCCAATCACTATAGTCTCTAGAATTTTCAACAGGAGGGTCTATGATAAGATAATGAAGTTTCCATTTGGCATTAATATAGACCTTCACAGCTTGGGCCCATAACAAGTAATTGGAGGATCCATTTAACTTAATAGTGGTAAATTGAATATTGACACTATCTATAGGAGCCTTAGTATCACTCATGATAATAATCTCAATATAAATATATCTACCACTAATCAAGAAGGCTGAAACTTTAGTGTAAGGAACAAAACAGTAACACTAATGTATAATCAGATGTAATTGGCTCCATCAATTAACCAAAGGGATGTATAATCAAGTAGTTAGATCCACTCTGATACCATGTCACAAAGCTGATTAGAGAACCCGCAGCAAATAGTAAGAGAGAAAGAAGAAGAGAGAAGAAGGAGAATGTAAAAGAAAGAAACAAAGAGGGGCTGTAGATTTTTGTAGTAATAGAAACCCCACACCCATTGTATTTATATTAAATATAAATTGTATATGACCATAATACCCTTATGTAAGTAAAAAAGAAATAAAACTCTGAAAATAAAAGAATAACTTAATCAAAATAACTTAACAAATGTATTGTATTCTGGTCAAAATAATTTGTCGCGGATTTATGAGCTATCGCAGGAGTTTTATTGATTTGAAAGGAAGGGACGCTCTATTACCCAGTGCTTTGCAGACTTTAAGAGATTGTATGAGGAGTTGAATGCCGTTCTTCCTATTTTAGCTGATGTTCAACAAATGCAACGTTAGAGGGAACAATTGGCTGTAATGGGATTCTTAGGAAGTCTTGGTTCTGAATATGAAACTATTAGGTCTCAGATTCTTGGAGGAGAGACTATAGTGTCACTCACAGATACATTTGCTCGAGTTCTTCGAGTATCTCGTGAGTCTTCTCAGGATACTACATCTATGGTGGGGGAGTTAAGCTCTTGTGTCCCAAACTCAAATTGGTAGTGGTAATAGGAGTGATGGAGGAAACTGTGGTGGATATAATGGGCATGGTGTCCGAGGAGGAGGTCGAGGCATAGGAATAGGAAGAGGTCAAGGTCATCAGCATCCTTATGGACAATTTCACATATCTACTGATAATTCGGGGACTACACAAGTTTGTCATTATTGTGGCAAACCTGGTCATATTTAAAAATTTTGTTACAAGCTACATGGGAGACCAAGGCAACAGCACCAATTCGCTAATACATCGTCTAATATTGACTCTACTCCACAGTCATCTGAAGACAAGGTAGTGGTTATGTCTGGTGAGGAATATGCTCGGTATAAACAATCTCAAATCTCAAAGCCTGTTTCTTCCACTGCTACTTTGGCACAGACAGGTAATGCTACTGCATGCCTTTCGGCTACTTCTCGTCCTTGGATCATTGATTCAGGGGCTTTTGATCACATGTCAGGTCTTTCAGGTATATTTTCCTCTCTTTCTCCATCTTCGTCCATAGTTAATCTAGCCAATGGATCACCTACACATGTTAAGGGAATTGGCACAATTAACCCAACTCCTTCATTGCCGTTGTCCTTAGTGCTTTATCTTCAACAATTTCCATTTAACCTCATGTATGTTAGTAAGTTAATAAAAAACTTTCAGTGTTCAGTAACTTTTTATCCCGATTCTTGTATTTTCCAAGATCTGGCTACGAAGAAGACGATTGGTAGAGGACGTGAGAAGGGGGGCTGTATGTACTTGAAGATGTTTCTTCAATTGCTTGCTCAAGTGTTGCGTCCCCACATCAAATCCATTGTTGTCTTGGTCATCCTTCTCTACGTAGTCTTCAAAAGTTGGATTCTAGTTTTCAATCTCTTTCTAGTCTAGAGTGCGAGTCATGCCAACTTGGCAAATTACATCATGTTAGTTACACACCTCGAGTCATCAAACGAGCAGCATCTCCTTTCTTATTAGTTCATTCAGATGTTTGGGGTCCATGTCATGTGGTTTCTAATTCAGGTTTCAGATATTTTGATACTTTTGTCGATGACTATTCCAAAGTTACTTGGTTATATTTAATGAAAAATCGTTCAGAATTATTTTCTATTTTTCATGTATTTATATCCGAAATTTATACTCAATTTGGCATGCATGTTAAAGTTCCGCGTTCTGATAATGCTAAGGAGTACTTCTCCACATCTTTTTCTGATTGTATGACTCAACATGGTATGATCCATGAATCTTCCTGTCTTGATACTCCACAACAGAATGGTGTTACTGAAAGGAAGAATAGGCATTTATTGAAAGTTACTAGGTCCATGTTATTTGAAATGAAGGTCCCCAAAACCTTTTGGTCTGATGCTGTTCTAACTGCATGTTATCTCATTAATCGCATGCCTTCTTCTGTTCTGCAAGGTGGTATTCCTTTTTCCACTTTGTTTCCTAATGAACCACTGTTTGTCCTACCACCCCGTATCTTTGGTTGTGTCTGTTTTGTTCGTGATCATCGACCTGGAGTATCAAAACTTGATCCCAAGGCAATTGAGTGTATGTTTATGGGTTATTCCCGCACTCAAAAGGGATATCGCTATTATTCTCCATTACTGATAAAATATTTTATAACAGTTGATGTTTCATTTTTTGAATCCACTCCTTATCATAATGTTCCAATTGATATGTCTGAATTGGATGAAGACTTGTATGTGACCACCATTCGGTCTATTATTCCAACTGTATCACCAGTATCTATAGAGAAACCACCTCCTCTCCAGGTTTATACTCGACGTCCTCGTGTTGCTACTGCTCCCCCCGCTCCTCCCGTCACTACTACGTCATCTTCTACTCCAGATTCGCCATTAGCTGACCCTCTGCTTGTATATGATCTTGATCTTCCTATTGCTCATCGCAAAGGTACACGTACTTGTATTCAACATTCTATTCCAAATTTTATTTCACACTATTCCATATCTCCTACTTTTCGAGCTTTTTTAACTATTGTTGAACAATATCCTGTCCCCAAGTCTATCGCTGAGGCATTACAAAGTTCTGGTTGGAGGACAGCAATGGAAGAAGAATTAAAGGCTCTTGAGATTAATCAAACTTGGGACTTAGTACCACTTCCTCTAGGCAAAACTGCTATTGGTTGTCGATGGGTATATGCTGTAAAAGTCAACCCCGATGGTTCTCTTGCTCGTTTAAAAGCAAGACTTGTTACCAAAGGGTATGCTCGAGTGTATGGGGTTGACTATCTAGACACATTTTCTCCTGTTGCCAAACTTACTTCTATTCGTATTTTGATCTCTCTTGCTGCAACATATAACTGGCCTTTATTTCAGCTTGATGTTAAGAATGCTTTCTTGCATGTCTTCATGAAGAAGTTTATATGGAGCAACCTCCGGGGTTTGTTGCTCAGGGGGAGTCTGGACTAGTTTGCAAATTAAAAAAGTCTTTATATGATTTGAAACAATCTCCACGGGCATGGTTTGGAAGATTTTCTGAGGTTGTACTGTCTTTTGGGCTATCAAAATGTGGAAATCATAATTCTTTCTTTTATAAACAATCAGGGAGAGGCAAACTATTCTTGATTGTGTATGTTGATGATATTATTATCACGGGAGATGACTTGGTTGGTATAGCTGAATTAAAAACCTATCTTCAGCAACGGTTTCAAACTAAGGACTTAGAAAAATTGAAATATTTCCTAGGAATTGAAGTGGTGCAATCACAAAAAGGTATTGTTCTGTCACAGCGAAGATATATCTTGGATTTGCTCACTGAGACAGGTATATTGGGATCAAAGCCTCTTGATTCACCCATGGAACAAGGGGTTAAATTAGTTGCTGATGAAGGAGAAATTCTTAATAATCCCGAGAGATAGAAGACTGATAGGTAAACTGAATTATCTTACAGTTACTCGACCAGACATTGCTTTTCCTGTTAATGTAGTAAGCCAATTTTTCTCTTCCCCTTGTACATTTCACTGGGATGCAATTATTCGGATATTGAGGTATTTGAAGAAAGCTTCGGGGAAAGGAATTGTCTACCAAAACCATGGTCATATCAAGGTTGAAGGTTTTTCTGATGTTGATTGGGCTGGGTCTCCAGATGATAGAAGATCAACTACTGGGTATTATGGAAAAGTAAGAAACAAAGTGTTGTTGCACGCTCCAGTGCTGAGTCAGAATATAGAGCCATGGCA
Organism: Eucalyptus guilfoylei; assembly: GCA_016097605.1. Taxonomy (NCBI): domain Eukaryota; kingdom Viridiplantae; phylum Streptophyta; class Magnoliopsida; order Myrtales; family Myrtaceae; genus Eucalyptus; species Eucalyptus guilfoylei. Next base: position 31,078,659 of record CM027864.1, on the reverse strand, counting down.
CAAGTGACGTGAATTAGTGTAATTCGACAGTTATTGACTGAGTTAGGCTTTAAAGATTTAGTACCCATGACTCTATGGTACAATAATAAAGCTGCAGTGCATATAGCTTCCAACCCCGTGTTTCATGAGAAAACAAAACATATTGAGGTTGATTGTCATTTTATTCGAGAGAAGTTGCAAAGTGGAGTAATTCTTCCTAGTCATATTCGAACCAGCGATCAACTTGCAGACATCTTCACTAAATCCTTGGGTAATGGGAGGATAGAATATATTTGTAACAAGCTGGGCATGATTAATATTTATGCTCCAGTTTGAGGGGGAGAGTTAGAAGTAAGAAGGGTAAATGGGTCTTTACCACTTTTAGGGTTTATTTTGATGTATATATATTAAACTTTATTGAATAATGCAATGTACATTTTCCTCACACCAAGAAATAAGTTCTTATCGGTTTGTTGGTTTGATTAACCGATAAAAACCGAACCAATAAAAAAATTTCGATTTTTAATGAGAACCGAACCAAATGAAAACCGAACCGAAAAAACCGAAATTTTTCGATTCGATTTTTGACACCCCTACTTGTCACCCACTTGCCGCTCGTTGGATGCTAGACGCCAGTGCCGGTTGCCAGCCACCCGCCACCAGCCCCAGCCACCAGCCACCGACCACCGACAGTCGGCCACCGAACGTCGGCCGCTAGCCATCAAACTCCGGCTACCCTTCACCAATCGCCGGTCACCGGATGCCGAATGTCCACGAGTCGTTGGCCGCTTATCGCCAATCATTGGATGCCAGAGGCTCACTACAACCACCAGATGTTCGCCACCGACCGTCCGCTGCTCGCCACCAGCCACCGGATGTCGGCTGCCCGCCGCCAGACTCCGGCCACTGGCCACCTGCCGTAGGCCTCCAGTCGCCGAACTCCTGATGTCGAACATTGGACATCGAACTCCAGACGTTGGACGCCAGTTGTCGATCGCCGGACTCCAGACTTCGGCTGGCTGTCGCCGGTCACCAAACTTCAGCGCCGGACGCCGGACGTTAGACTTCGAACTTTGGTCGCTCGCCGCTTGTCACCAGATGCCGAACGCCAGTCGCCAGACGTCAGACTCCGGCCATTGGACGCCGGTCGTTGCCACTCTTAGAAATAGAAATTTTATTCTGTTATCAAACGAATTTTTATTTCAGAAATAGAAATTATCAAACGCGTTTCTTTGCTCAGTAACTCATACATGGAATAGAAATTGATTTTTGTTCCAGAAATTTTGTCACACGCGCCCTTAAAAGGTAAGGATAAGTGCTACGAAAGTCCTAAAACTTGTCATGAAAATGCAATTGAGTCCTAAAACTTGCAAAAAGTGTAATCAAGTCTTAAAACTTGTCAAATTGTTTCAATCGAGTCCTAAAGTTAACGCCATCGACTTTTTCAATGGAAAATGCTAACGTGGCATTTAAAATTAATTTTTATTTTTCAAGTGGGTTTTTTAATTATTTTTTATTCAACTTTTTTAAAAAACATTAGATTTAAAAACTAAAAGAGAAAAGTTAAATTTTATTTTTAAAAATTGTTAAAAAAAAGAAAAAAAAAAAATGGCAACCTCCGCCCCATTGCGTAGGGGCCGGCAACCATTGCGGCCACCCCCGCCCAAGGCCGGCAACCGTCGCCGGCCCCTCCAAAGTGATGGGCGGTGGCGGCGGCGGCGGAGCCGCTAATTTTATTTTTTTTTTTTTAAACAATTTTTAAAAATAAATTTTAACTTTTCTTTTTAGTTTTTAAATCTATTTTTTAAAAATCAAATAAAAATTAAATAAAAATAATTAAAAAATCCATCTGAAAAAGGAAAAATTATTTAAAAGGCCATGTCGGCGCCACGTCTGCATTTTCCGTTAAAAAGGCTAACAATGTTAACTTTAGGACTCGATTGAAATAATTTGACAAGTTTTAGGACTTGATTGCACTTTTTGCAAGTTTTAGGACTCAATTGCATTTTCGTGACAAGTTTTAAGACTTCTGCAACACTTATCCCTAAAAGGTAATACAAGTGTGACAAGATAAATGCTCACCAACTAAGAAATCCATATTAGGGTACATGCCATAACTTACAATTCAATTAATACATAAAAAACATTCATTAATCAAAATGCCCTAATGTCAAGGAAACCTTATAGGAATTTATAGATTCACCTCAAAACAACCCTCTAAGCTAGGCAAATCCCAGGATAATACCCATTTCCTTTGGGAAAACTACCTTAAAAGTCATAAACTTGTTGTAATTATATCAATTAAATCCTACACATTTTACAATTATGCTAATTCAATTCATTCAGCCTATTTTGGCCAGCCGACATTGGCGTGGACACCATCTAACGTGACAATTTTTTAATAAGATTTTATCTTATTTTTGAATTTTTTATTATTTTTTTTTTTCTTTTTTCTCTTCTTCCTCTTTGGTTTCTTTTCCTTGCACCGGCCACTAGGCGAGGCAAGCCAAAGGAGGAAGAAGAGAAAAAAGAAAACAAATAATAAAAAGAAAATACAAATAATAAAATAAATATATTATTAAAAAATTGCCATGTTTGCGTCGGCCAACTAAAATTGACTAGGTTGATTGAATTAGCAAAATAGGAAAATGTTTAGAACTGAATTGAAAAAAAAAAAAAAGTAGAATTGAATTGATACAATTGAATATATTTAGGATTTTTTTTTTTGTAATACTACCTTTTACTTCTAAAGACAGAATAACAACCCATGGACAAAACATAAATGAAAATCATATGTACTTATGACTCTAGAAATAAAATACATTGCATATGACTCAACAACCATAGGAAAATCTAAGGCTATATTTGTTTCACGGAAAATATTTTTCTCATTTTTGGCGTTTGGTTTGTTTAGGGGAATGAGTCGACTGAAAATGTTTTCTTGGTAAAAAATATATATATCCTTAAATTTAGGAAAATGATTTTTGGTCCAATACATGACTAAATATGGGCACTTGGACCATAAACTCTGCATCAAAGCATAGAAACCTAAATGTTAGATCTCAAGTCCTTAGTACTCGGGTCCAACCATGTCTACAAAGGCCAAGAACAAGTTCCTAGTACCCATGCCTACATCCCCAGCAATCAAGCTGGGGTCCACAAAGGTCATGCCTGAGTCCTCACCACCAAGGCCTAGGTTGATAAAGCTATGCCTGAGTTCCCTGCGCAAGGGTTTGGGTCCCTAGTGCTTGTGCCCAAATTGTCAACGCTCAAGTCCAGGTCTAATGGGTCCAAGGCCCAAGACCTTGGTGCTCATGCTAGGGTCTCTATCACCTTCACTTGGGTCCTCAAGGCCGAGTACAGGAGCACGATGACCAGGCCTAAGCCCCCGTGCCTAGGCCTATGTCCATAGAGGTCAAGCTTGAGTCCATTGAGGCCAATCTCGACGCCTATGCTTAGATCCTCTACGCTCGAGGCAAAAGATCGAAACCCACTGCCCACATCCTCGACACTCAAGCTCGAATACACGCAAATTGGGCCGAAGACCCTACTTCTCATGCCCGAGATCTCTTGCACACAAGCTTGGGTCCATCAAGGCTCGAGCCTGAGCACTATGGATCTAGGCACGAGCATTGGGGTCTCAAGCCTCAGCACTAGGGACCTGAGCACAAGCAATGAGGTCTCAGGCCTAGCCTTAATGGACCTTGACCTAGACTCCGTGGACTCAAGCCAAGGAGCTGAGGACCCAATCCAGTTGTCAAGGACTCGAGTACAAGTACTGGTGTCTCGAGCCTAGGCTTAATGAATTAGGGATTGAGTATCGGGTACTCGAGCTTGAGCGCCAAGTCTCTAGCCTGTCCTCTATGGACTAGGGCACCAAGGTCTAGCGCTCGGCTTCTGGTGACCACGGCCTAGATGCCAAGGAACCTCGAGCTAGGTGTCTATGCTCTTGCTTGAGGCCCAAGTGGTTGTGCTTAGATCAAGGTCCATTAAGGTTTCGTTGAGATTGACGGGGCGTGAACCCACATCTTCCGCCTAGGTCTAGTTCTTAGGAGTACATTCCTTTTCTTTTCCAAGTTTCATCCAAATATATAAAAAAAAAAAAAAAAAAAAAGATTATTTTCTTAGAAAATATTTTTCAGAAATGTAACACTGTTTGTAAAACAAACGGAATCTACGAGAATTATTCTCGAACTTCAGTATTTTTGTAATAACTTCCTCTAAAAACCCTTCAAATTGCATGAAACCTGATTTATTCAAACTGGACACATAGGACCCTTCCAACATATATCACGAGACTTTGATTGGGGAGTGAAATCCTCATCAAATTGCATGAGAATGCAACCTTCCTGCAACCTCGCATTTAATACTTGATAAGACTTGTAAACTCTTTAGATGATCCTTTGTCATACAGGCTATTGTACAGCAGTGCTTAAATGCAATCGTCTTTTCATATTCAAAGTTTCCTAATAGTTTTCGACATAGTAGATACCGAGTAGACAATTAAACAAATTGGACCGTGACAAGAGGCTAAATTTCATCATGTATTATATTTGTGAAACAACTTCTATATTTCTATCTTATTATCAGTGAAGAACAGAAGAGATTGCATTTAAAATTTGCTTTGCTTGGAAAGGAGACAAGCCGTACTATCAACTTATCACAAATTTAGCTGAGAAAGTACAACACTGTATAGCACCATAACCACGAACAGTCCAAAATAAAAGACATGTCCATGTCTTAAGAATATTGCACATCTAAAAGTACAGCACTACAACTGTTGCCACCGCAGAGATTAAATTGCCGGTAGCAAGGTAAGTCGTCAGCCGGCGGACCACGGCAGGCATGAGTCTTTGACCGGTTTCCTATCCATCTCATTGATTTACAATTATCTCTTTAGGATGAAAAAAAGAACTTGCTTACAGTGTCTAACAATAAGACCTCGTCTCTCGGGACGAAGAACTCGACGAATCAAAGGACGTGAGTCGACGCCTCTTGCTCGTGATTGTCGTCCTCGGGGAGTACTCGGGCAAGTCGGGACTTTTGTCGCGAAGAGAATTCAGAGCCTGGTGAACAGAGCTCATTAAACTTTGGCGTGCCTCGGAATCGAAATTTTTGCGCTCTTCTGCAGAGCTACTGAAGACAAACGCGTTCTTCACCCGGCCTTCAAGGGTCGAGATCTCGGTCTTCACTATCTTCAGGGGAAGAACCTCGAGAGCTCGCCTCATCTCGGACAGCAGCTCAGGTCGGTATTCGCAACAGATGGATGCCCTGAAGGAAAACTCGTCGTCTCTTGCTCCGTCGCCACACGGTTCGACCGTTATCTCATCAGCATCCATCGGCACGAGGAGGCCTTTACTCGCTTCGATGGCCTTCTTCTTCAGTTCTTTCACTTGGCTCACGACCTCAGCGAGTAGCGTAGCTTTGTCCATCTATTAAGAACAGGATTTAAGTTCGGTGAGCATAGAGAAATTGAGATTGGCAAAGTTCACAATGATTATCCAGTCAAATCTAGATGTCCCTAGTAGCCCTGCTGCATACTACAGAGATTTGACTTTTCCATATTTCGAAAGGAAGCCTCAGTAATGAAAATTATGACACGAGAATAGTAGGACTAGTTCAAATCCGTTGACTTTCTGCAGTTTCTTTCCCCGAAATAGTTTAGTTAACCACCAAAGCATCTGCATAACTATAGAATACAAATTTCGAGGAGAGTCGACTGCTCTAAATACGCAGAATCTATATATTGCTATGGCAACTCAAAGTCGGGATCCAAAGCAATCATACGATCAAATAAATTATCTGTTTCACACAATTGTACATTTTAGTCTTACAAGATCAGAAAGTAATGATGGAAGTATTAAAGAACGGGTTAGATCGAGCCCAAAGAAAATATATATGTCGTCGAAGGACATAAAATATAGTTGAAGACTGGAAGTCTAACGATGAATCTTCCACATAGCCATTGGTATCTTTTATTTGATGACTAAATAAAGGAAGTTTACTATTAAATGGATGAATTCACGTATATGATTCGCAATAATACTCCAGGAAAGGTAAACTCCATGACGTGATCCATGCCACAGTTGGCTTGGTGCCCCCACTAATTATTGATTAATCTACAAATAGAAATGGCCTTCATCCATGCCACAGTTGGCTTGGTGCCCCCACTAATTATTGATTAATCTACAAATAGAAATGGCCTTCAACCGACATCAGAAGCCGACAGCCAAATAAAAAATCAGTTCAAGCTTTGCAAATGTCTTTATAGGGCCACTTCTTATTAAACAAACACACGACTCTCCACTTAAATAGACTTCGAACCTGCCAAGAAGTTAGAGCTTCAATTTCTTAATAGATATTTGACTCGTAACCCATTACAGGTATTAGGCAGAACAGCTTCCGATCCACCTCAGACATTTTGTTCCGGTTCGTCTCTGACTAAGAAATGTTCATATGCAGACAGACATCGCCAGTCATGCATTTATTAATCTTGTCCTCTGCCTGTTTTTATCAGGGGCAGCCTAATTTTTGTCCTCTTCACTCCATGATACAGATGAACCTGATCAGGATTTGAAAACGAGCAAACTAGGCTATGACGTCTACTTCACTCCACCGACGGTTAAACTATCCCGCCAATTGCATAGATGAAGTGCGTGAATCATGCACCGTATCAAGTTCCATTAAATACATGTAATGGCCAGATGCAGTTGCAACATAGAGGGCTTGATGATAAAATACCTCCCAGTTGACACCAGCGATGGACAAGTCAGACCTAACCTAACTCTCCACTGTTGGCAAGTTATGCAGAAAAAAGACGGCGATTTGCATTAAACTAACTACAATACACCAGACATTAAACAAACCTTCATCTAAGCTTTATAAGCAAAGCAAAATTTTCCTCTTGTGCTTTTTGCAGGATCTATGAACAACTGTAGCAAAAAATTAGGTGACCTACAAAATTGAAAACCAAATTTCAGGAAGTTTCAGCTCCTCAAGGCATCTAGGGCATTAGGCAGAAGATTTCAGAGTGCTGTGCATTGCTCCTGGACATACTTATTCCAATCTAACCCAGTAGTCAACAATGAGATTTTCTTGTTCTCAAGCCCATCATCATCCTATTGATTAGGTTGAAAATTCCTCTACTCCATGCTGTGTAAAAATAATAGGACCAATCAAATATATTCCCTCTGTCCATTGAGGAAATCTCAAAAGCCCAGCAGGCGCTGTGATTACACGAAAACAATCTACCAATTGAATCCAAAGACAGTTAACTATTGAATTATCTTTTTTTAACTGGTGAGTGTTATCAGTTGATATCAGTTTCTCACTGCTTGGCATCACCAATTACCAAATGCTTGAGTCATATAGCACAAATGGCGAAATAAAAAATCAGTGGCTAAATTGCCATGGAAACACCAAAGAGTAATCCAATTGACAAACTTATAACATGCAGCACTCAATTGAAACCAATCCACCAGTCCCCACTCTGGCCCTCACAGCAAAATTCATAAACCGAGACGAAGACAAGAAACTAACTTGCTTATCAGTAAATGATAACATCTATGAGTAACTTCTTTCTCTGTTGCGAAAAGGGCAAATTGGGAACGAAGAGTACCTTTTCGGTGCAGGGGACGAGTCCACGGAGAGTGTTGAGATGAGAGTTGATCCTCTCTCTCCTCCTCCTCTCAGCCTCGCTATGACTCTTCATGGCCGCCATGAGCTTTTCCTGCGTAACCCCCTTCTTGATCACGCCAACCGGAGCCTTCACGAGCTCACTCTTGTCACTGTCCAACACCAGAGACCCGCCTCGCGGGACGCCATTGATCCCACCAAAATCGCGCTGGAACGTATCGAACATGTTGAAAAAATCGGACCCAATTGGAAAACTCGAGTTGGCAGCGTACAAAGCCATGAATCTTCGATCTTTTACTTTTCTTCTTCTTCTTCTTTTTGTCCTCTCTGTTTCACTCTGCTCTGCTAGCCCCGTGCCTTTCAGGAAAGGAATAGAAGGAGACCGGGAGGGCGAGTGGCGGGGGCGAACCAGAAGGAGAGCTTCGCAAGAGGGAAATTCAATTGCTTGCTCGCTTCAAATTTGATCATCCCACAAGTGGACAACGCCCGCGGTCGCTTGCGAAGAAGCAGGGGAAAGAGCAGAGGAAGGGAGGTCAGTGTCAAAAGATTAAATATTTCTTCCTTCTACTCTTGAACTACAGCATTTCGAGCGTTTCGGGGAAGTGGGCAAAGTTTTTAGGAGGCAAAAACTGTATCTTCTTTTGCTTGCTCCGGGTACTTCGGGATGAATATTCTTGGAAAGGCTTGGACAGAGAAGGTATTCGAAATCAAGAAACGGCAAAGAAGTAGTAACACAGAGAGAGGGAGACAGAGAGAGAGAGAGAGAGAGAGAGAGAGCTTGAGCTTTTACGTGGGGAAAAAGCAGTGAATTGAGAGCAATGGGTTCCCATATATATATAACCTCTCGTCAGGCCATCAAATGGTGGGAGGGGATTCGACAAAAGTGGGGCTCCTGTCGAAAGCGGACCGTTCAAAAGGCCGCTTCTTAAGGTATCTGGAAGGGCAAGATCCTGCACAGATCTTACCGCTGACTCGCGATGAATTGGCCGAGAGGGGGTTCTGAAAATGGGATCTGGTGGAGATGCTATGCGGGGATCCCATTGACCTTTTGAGCCATCGTTCCGTGCGCGATCCGAGTTCAGAGGCTCGAAAAGGAAAGGCCCAATAACGAGAAGCAAAGAAGGAAAAAAAAAAAAAGTGGAGGAGGAGGCCGACGTGATGGCAGAATCTTTCTTGCATCCGCAATGACGCGGTGAAAACGTCTATGAACGTGAGTTGAACTCACAAGGAAAAAAATATTACGTGTTCCCAACACTGAAAAAATCGAGTTCAAAAGTCAAATGGATTTTTCAAGTTAGGATGAGGTTTGGCTCGAGTTTGGAAAACAACCTTTGGGAGCTCTAAAGGTTCTTGGGTATGGATATGTCAAGGGGCTTGGAAACCTTTTTGGATGAGCTTTTTGGGATACACGATGCCTTTTAAAATCCACCAAAGACCTTTTTCTCTCTCTGCAAATTTCAGCGGCTTTAAATTTTGAGGATTTCTTGAATGCAGTTGTGCTCTCTCAAAGAGCTTTGGGGATACACATCACATTTCAAAATCCACCAAAGACCTTTTTCTCTCTATTCAAGGTTTCAGCCGGCCTTAAACTTTGAGAATTTCTTAAATGTCAATGTATTCTTTTTCCTTTCGACGTTGCTTTTGGGATACGCATCACATTTTCAACATCCACCAAAGACCCTTTTATCTTTTAGCCGGCTTTAAACTTCGGGGATTTCTTGAATGACAATGTTTTTTCTTTCCTTCCAACGTTGCCCTCTCTCAAAGAGCTTTTGGGATACGCATCGCACTTTTCAAAATCCGTCAAAGACTTTTTTCTCTCTATGCAAGTTTAGCTGACTTTAAACTATGAGAATTTCTCGAATGTCTAAGGTCATGCAATCCTGACAAGGGCGGCCTGAGATCGCATGACCCCAACCAACCTTAGCTGAGGTCGTGCGACGGTACACAACAGTTGTCAGTGCCAAATCTAGCTCACCATTTATTTACTTATTTATTTAAAATATATACATAAAGTCCTTTATAAGTCTAATTTTTTTCCAAAAAACATTTAAATCAAATATGATTCTCAAGGAATCGTTCAATTACAGTTTAGTGAACACTTTACATTTCGAAAAAAAATCCATTAACCAAAACACAGCCTTAGACAAGTTTCCCTGTCTAAGCACTACATCGAACTGTAAACATGCTTTTTAACATGCTTTCCCAATTGATATTACGAGCCTTGTAACCTCTTCCCGAATTAGTAACAGGATTCCTTAAACAGTGCACAATGTCTGAGTGCTCATCAGTTAATTATTGTTTACAAGTTACTAATTTTGGTATCATCTATATCAATTTCATTTATTTTCTTAATGCGCCAATTTTCTCATTTTTGCCGTGATAAATTGCTAGCCCTCATTCAACCCAACTCAAATGACCATTTGTGCTTAATGTTTGTTGTCGTAGGGTAGGTTTCACTCGCCATCTCACCTCTAGAATTTCTAAGATTCAGTTGTAGCTAAAATTCAAATTCTATGACAAGAAAAGATGGGTAGTCGCATGTGCCACGAATCCAAACTTCGAATAGTATATCAAAAAGAAAGGAAAAAGTCTCGCAATTTTGGTTGAGTGACCAATTAAAACTCAAATTTCAATAATTTTAATAATATATCACATATTGCTTGTCTACGTGGTTTTATATACATGTGATCTTCCCTATATATCAACTTAGGTTTTCAGTTTGGAAATTTAACATGGCATCAAAATCGAAGTTCTGTTTCGACTTACTTTGCGTATCGAACCCACCTCAATTTGTCAAATTTCACGTGCCGTTCTTTATTCAGTTTGCACGTAAGAGGGTGTTAAAAGTATCCATATAACTTGTCTACATGATTTACATGTTTTTTTCTATACATGTAATTTCTATTAGGAGTGAGCCTAGTTTGAGTTGGGCTAGTCGACCCCTAATCCTAAGATCAATCCGCATAGTGTTGGTCTTCAATTTTGAAACCGAGGACTAACCTTATTGAACTTGGGACCAAGGACCGAACTAACTCAATAGGTTCGATCTAATCCCAGGGTCAACCCGAAGCTAACCGATAATTTTTTTGTTTCATTTTTTGTATTCCCTGAAAAAGCAAGCCTATCATTTCAAATTATATATTTATCGACAATGCAGTGTTGTGTAACCGCACTATAAATAAAAGTACATATTCAACAAATTTAAAATAAGGTAATAATAGAAATTTCACACCTGTTAAAAACAAGAAATCATAAAAACAATTAAAACCGCTCATAGAGATATGGGACAAGATGGGGAGTTGAGTGGCGAGCGGGGAAGTTGAGCAGGGCAAGCGGTGAGCAAAGAAGTTGTTTTTTTCGATTTTGGCAAATTGAAGACTAAGAGGACAAAGAAAACACAAGAGAATGAGTACTAGAGGAGGACGCCGTGAGGAGTCGTTTAGTTCTATCTATGCCATTTTGGACGCCATGAGGAGCCGTTTAATGATGTTAACGTCGTTTGACTTAAGGTTTTCTCTTTAGAATATATAGAAAAATTATAAATATTATATTAGATATATAAATAATATACTATATATATTGGATAAACAATATATATAGTCAGGTTAGGTTCGAGTTGAACCGATCCTAAATTTCTAGGATCGAGGATCAACCTGCATAGTGTTAGTTCAAAGATTTTAAGATCAAGGTCCGACCCAGTCCCTTGGGAACTGAACTAGGACTAGTAGGGTTAGGCCGGTCGAGGGTCAATCGATTTCTATTCACCTTTTGACTTAAGATTTCAGATTGAAGTTTCTAACCATTTTTTAAGTGCTTTGGGAGCAAGATGTGTCTAACCTTGCTAATCAAATGGCGACAACTGTTATCGAATGGCGACAACTGTTATCGAGACATTCTTTTTGTTCAATAAAATCGAAAGAAATTCATAACACTCAACATTCCATTATTGGCTGGCTGGACAGTCGCGTGAAACTCCAATGACACCTCCAATCCCTTTTTCATAGGGTCGATGCAATGCCAACCGATGCTTTCTGACTTTTTGCTGTTGCTAATTAGGATGGTTTGAAATTCGATGTTTGTCGTAACGTCAAGGGATGAAATTCTTGCAAAAAATTTCAATATTACCTCATACGAAACGACGAAATCATTTCCACCTTGAGTAGAGACTATACAAATCGATATCAAAGTAAATCTTTCTCAACTTAATAACTGATATCGTCTTTCTAAATTAGGGTCAAGGGACAAAATAATTCAAAAGGCAAGAACCTAACCTGTCGCTTTAGACAAGCCAAGCGGTTTCTTTTATAGACATCCCATTGACATTAGAGGTGAGTATAGTTCCGGGATAGAACCTAGAACTAGAGAACTGGACCGGTGAGAACGTGTTCAATTTTAGATTTCAAAATATGCAAGGTAAGTTTTAGATTCCAAAAGTTAGAAAATCTATTTCAATAGGTAGATTTCAGGTTCTAAGTACGCAGAACCTAAAATCTACTTAGAACCTGAAACTTGGAATCTTGAACAAATTGTTGTGTTTTCACACGATCTTGCAATATTTCATTATGTTTGATGATGAATATATAATCTCCATTTTATGATTAAAACTTTTATTTTGTTAATGTTTTACATTATTTGCATGTCTAAATATAAGTTATAGTCAATAAATTGTAACAGCAAGTGGTGATTATTAAAGGTAACATTCACTACAATCGTTTAATTAATAATATTAGTGGAATCTAGGTAGATTTTGGAATTGACCTTGAAATCTGTGATAAGATAAATTTCAAATTCTAATGTATATAAGATAAGTACCGAGTTCCAAAAAATATGTGACATGTTTTAGCCGGTAGATTTTAGGTGATATCTGTACATAACTTATTATATCGAATTTATAATTGCTCATCCCTAGTTGACATCAAGATTCCAACTCCTCGTAATTAAATTATTATATATAAACGAGGAAAGACCCAATTTTTTTATTTTCGCTTGCACAAATGACCCATTATCTCAATTTGCCACAAAGGCCTTGATCTATCGTCATTGTTTTGACATTAGAGATTAAGATTTATTTAGATATGGACTTATATATATATGCATGTATGTATGTGCGTGTGTTTTTATCAATTCTATTTGCTTTTTTGACCCACCTTACACATAGATTTTGCTAATAATAAACAGATTAGGGGAAAATGTGTGCGCTTTGATTTAGTTTTAGAAAACAACAATTTACATTGTTGTATGAAGAAAAACATTGCGTTTATGTTAACATTGTATGAGTTGATTATATAATAGTTATGTTGGCAATGTGTATATAGTCGCACATTGATATTATATACATGTACCGACAATTCCATCAATGTATGTGTCTATATATATACATACACATATATACATCTATACATACGTACCTATAATCGTTATTCACTTTAAAGTGCTAGGGTTACATCAAATTTTCACATGAAACTTTTGAGATAGAAATATGTTTTACGTGTTTGAGGTGGATTTTATTTTCATTTTTCTCTTGAATTTTCTCGCTCAAATTAACCTTAAAAATCACACCTATCATTCTACAAATCGAACATTTACCTACGCTTGTAGATAAGCCCATTTACTTGTGTGGGACTAACGTAGCCAAAGATTCGGATACCCAGATCGTAAAAAAAGATCTTGAATGCTTATTAATTAAATCAAGTAATTAAAATGCTCCTGATTAATCTCATGTAATCCGAAAGTTTCCTACTAATGTGAGTTGATTGGACATGATTAATCTGCATTTTAATTTGTTGTGATCGGAGGTTGAGAGTTTTGATGTGGATCTCTTCAAACAAATTTTTTGCAAAATGTCAACTCGTTTACTTTTTCGACCACCAAAAAAAAAAAAAAATCTTTGACTTTCAGATTTTATTTTATTTTTTTAATTCGGAAGACTTTCAAAGGTTTGAGCTGATTAGAGTTGATGGAGAATATTGCGGCCGAAGCGGCCGAACCTATAAAGTCACAACGCCCCTTTGAAAAATGGACATGATGCATGGGTGACAACAGCTGAATTATTATAATATAAATGCCGGCGTGGCCTTTGATAAATCTAGAACCGATCTTATGAATATTCGGGTAATAATATTCTCGATTTATATTTTACTAATCGAATTCCACTATCTAATGTATAAAGTAGTTAATTAGGAAAAATTATAAATAAAGATATGAAGTTCTCTCATTTTCTCAAATAAAAATATAAGGGAAAAAATCACAAAAAATCATAAACTTTGTCCAAAGTAACAAATTTGCTCCAAACTTTTTTTTTTTATGACATGAAAAACCCCAAAATTTGCCAACCGTGACACATTTACCTCAAACTTTTTTCGTGACATAAAAAACCATAAACTTCTATCCATGTGACACATTTATCCTAAATTATAGGGCATTTTTGTCTTTTTATTGACATTATGGTTCCTGAACTTTCATCTAATATTCAATTTCATTCATAAGCTTTCGATTTGCTCAATTTGGTCCTTAAACTATTAACAAATGTTCCATCTAGTCTTTCTGTTTGTTCAAACCGTTAAGTGGTGACGTGGAGCATTAATTGATGACGTGGAACTAAATTGGATTACTAGAATTATGAGTCAATATATATTTTAAAAAGGAAAACAAATTAGGGGACAACTAGAGATGAGAGCATTGATCGCAAAAGCAGAGAGAAGAAGTGGTTATGTATCTCTTTTTTGGATGATGGCCATAATTTGACCTGTTTTAAAGGTAATTTCCACGTGGATATTCCACATGTCCTTTTTTATTTTATATTTAAGAGACTAAAAGCCATGTAAGCCAATTCCGTTAACTTTAACTAACGGAATGATGAAATTGGTCAATTTTCAAATAGTTAGGGACTAGATCGGACATTTATCGATAATTCATAGACCAAATTAAACAAATTAAAAGTCTAGGGACGAGATTGCACATTAAGTGAAAGTTTAGGAACTGTTTGTGACATTTTCCCTTTACTTTTTAATACTTTTTTTCTTCTTCTTTTTTCTTCTTCTCTCTTCCCTCCATCAGCCATGGCAGAGCCGACAGAGGGAAGCTGGCATCCAACGAGGGCTGCCCTCGGCTGGGTCAAGCAAGGGCCTCCCTCGCCAGGCCCTCACCGGCGTCGAGCGGAGGGAGGCCCTTGCCTGACCCAGCTGAGGGCTGTCCTCACTTGACGTCGGCGAGGGCAGCCCTAGCCAGCCCAAGCGAGGGCGACCCTTGCCCAACATCGGCTTCCCTCCGCCATGGCCGGCGGAGGGAAGAGAGAAGAAGAAGAAAAAGGAAAAACATAAAAAAAAAAAATAATAATAAGACGAAAATGCCATTGATGGGATAAATGTGTTACGGTTTGGGATTTTTCATGTCACAAAAAAAGTTTGAGGTAAATTTGTTACTTTAGGCAAAGTTTGAGATTTTTGGTGGTCTTTTCCCAAAATATAAAGTGGATTTTGTTTCAAATAAGGGTCTAAAGTGCTTTCATTTTTTCAAATAAAGATCTAAAGTGGTTATATCAATATTTGAAAAGACCTAACCTCATTGGCCAAAGGGCATTTTCGTGTTTTATTTTAAATTTTTTCCTTTTTCCTTTTTTTATTTTTTTTATTTTTTCCTTCTTCCTTCTGCCGGCCATTGTAGAGGTCACTAGAGTTAGGCAAGGGCTGCCCTTGTCGACGTCATAGAAGGGTTGCCTTTGCCCAATTTAGGAAGGGTTGCCCTCACCCACCCAGCACAGGCGAGTCGACCCTTGCCTGACTTTGGTGATGGTCGAGAGAGGGAAGAGGAAAAAGAAAAATATTTAAAAAATTTCAAAAAATACTTAGATTCTTTTTTTTTTTGAAATACCCTTCTTTGATGGTTGGAATAATCGCTAGCCTACCAAAAGTCTTCATTTAAGACGATTTGATCATTTTATAATTTTATTTGAAATATTTTCCACTTCATGTCCTTATTTAAAAAAAATGTGAGTATTTTAGACTTTTATTGGAAATTTTCTTAGTTAATTATGCATATGTAGATTATATATATTTATAGGAATAATGCGATAGTTAAATCATGTTAGGAGCGATTTGATGCTTCATGAAGAGACCAGTCTTCTTGATGTGGTGGTCGACACAACAGAAGGCACTTGACGGACACACTTTTTGGCAGGAAGAAAATCAGAAAATGTCGCCGGTCTCCATCAGATGTCGTACGCTCTTACGTAATCTTACGTGTCTGTTGTCGAGTCATTGGCAATAGTTTATTCGTTAATTATTCAGTAACAAATGTGAGGTTCTAGATCGCTGTCGTTAGCAATTATTCTATCAAGATTTTAGTCTATTCGTGTTGATGGTTGATCTTTCTAAAATCGCGATACGTTTTCGACGAAACGACGTCGGGGGTCACTCTCGTGTGATGTAGGGATACAAATGACAAGTTCACCGTATGCGTAAAGACCTCGAAGAAGCGGCGGCAATGCGCGCGAGCCGTGGTGATGGGGACCGGAGAAGGAGGAGGAGGAAGAAGCAAAGAGAGAATGCCATTCTAGTCGACGTGGAAAAGGAAAATGATATGGTGGTCGTTCAGACACTAAGTTGCAAGAATACACGTGGATGATGAGTTGGATCTTTAAGATGGTCGGTTAATGGGGCAGATTTGAAATTGAGTGAAAATTTGTGATTTTTATGAGGAAAAAAATTCGTGCTAGAATTGAGGCCCTACCTAAAATCAGTGTTTTTTAAGTGAATATTATCTTTAAGCAAAACATACGTCATTTTAGCATCATGTTTTCCAAAGAGCCTATTATCTTTGATGTTATAAGTAACCTTACTTTATATTTGAATCAGCAAAAGTGCCACATCCCTATGAGTGTGAAAAGTACTAAATTTATGGCAGACGAGGAGAAAAAATGATTCGACGTATTTTAGATAATATGTTTTAAGTTATTGCAGATTTTTCTTTATTTTTTTTTAAAGTTGCATAAAGTAAGTTTACATAAGAATGTTTAATGGTTGATAGAATCTTGGGAAAGAAATCCCTCCATGAAAACAACGGATAATTCCTTGAATATTCTCTCCCAATCTAATTCTAAATCTAGGAGTTTAAGTACGGCATCTCCAGTTTTAATGATGTTCAATAGCTCCACCATTAGATTTGCGTTGGTTTAACATATTTTTCTTAGAAACTTTAGTGTTCCATACTCGCTAAAGAGCCTACTTTCATAGATTTGAGTTTGGTCAACTTGTTTTTGTTATCTCCGTACATTGATGGCATTAGAGACGCTCGAACTCAGGCGCACAACGCCAAAAGATAAAGTCGTAGTTACATATAGAGATCTTAACATATGCTAATCATTGATAATGATGTGTGATATAGTGATCGGTCATCGATCCTCTTGCTTAGATATAGTCACAATTTTTTAAAGGATGAGCATGTGCTTATGTCTATTGACTATGCTCTGATGATATACATTGATTTCTTAAATTATGGGCTTGCTTTTTTGGGGTGATTTTATGAGATTTCCCATGGATTATTCCACGTATCATATTGAAGTGAATGGAAACTTTCTTTAACCCAAAAAAAAAAAAAAAATTATAATCAAATTGCTCCGATTCAACCAGGGCCTTGGACTTCCTATAAGTTGAATTGACCTTCAGTGGAAGCCAAGGGGTGCTACTACCTATGAGGGCTATCACCGGTAATTCCCTAAAGAGGCACCCAATATAATTGTGTTCATTATTTTAACGTGCCAGTAACTTGCGTATCTCACACCCCCAAGTTGACTATAAATATTTTTCTTCCCCACAAGTTAGGGAATACCAATAATTTCACACTAGAGATATGGTGAACTTTGGTAACATCTCACTTTATATTATTCCCACACCAGGTTCACGCTAGAGGGTCATTAAATGTGTGTAAAGTGAGTAATCTTGGGTTATAATGAATAACTACAACCAAAGGGCATAAGAAGTAGGGGAAAGCAAAAGGCACCGCTTGGATGGGACCGAATCAGCCCATTCTGAGTGATTCCTTAGGGCAATGGTCTGGTTCTCTATTTCAAATTTTTTTAGTCAAAAAGAAATGTCCATTCATTACTAAATTGATACATGAAAGGGAATCTCGAAAGTCATAATAATTAATATAAACTCATCTATCTCCAAAATAAACAAAAAAAATTAGAAATCAAGGCATTTCGTCATAGCATGATTGGCAGAGATCATCGCAAGCTTGTCCTTCAAAAGCAATTTTGTAACTAGATTCAAGAAATATAATCGACAGCCAATTACTGAATCACATAAAGTGATAAGCATATGCGGATATCCCTATTTGTAATTATGGCTTTGCCTTTTAATGATGTGTACTTAGGTTTGGTGTTCCCAACACCATCACTGTACAGAGACAACATAAATATATCGAAAAATCTCAGATCCGACACCTATAGCCAAAGCGAGACCTATAGCCAATGCGACACTTTGAGTGAAAAACGTTAAATGAGCATAGATTTAACATCGAAATTACTGTGAACATCATTAAAACAGGAGGTAGAGTACTTATTCATTAAAACTCCAAAATCTAAAATTAGATTGGAGAGAAAAGCTCCCAGATCTAAAACTAAAGGAGAATTAGGAAAGAAATGAAAGGAAATAAAAGGAAAAGGAACCGGGAGGGGAGGGGAGGGAGAGATTTAGGTCAAATCCCTCCCCTTCGGAAGTGGAAAAGACAAAAAAGGGTTGGGAGAGAGAGAGAGAACGGTAAGATTCTTTTCATGTTTGAATTGGTGATTTTCGATCTGGTTCTCGATTTCATATTTAGAACCGCTCACCCGAACCACCTATACCAGATTGATTTTATATCATTTAATTTTTAATTTTTAATTTTTTTAAAAACTGTAAAAACCAAAAAGCCCTAATCCCTCTTTCACAACACAAACCTTGGTCAATTTTTTTTTTTCTTTTGTTGGTTGAACCGAGCAACTTTAAACAAATTAATTGAGTATTATTCATTATGTGGGTGAGATGACAGGCCGGAATTTCCAAACAATAAACCCACAACAAGAAATAAGGGGAAAGGCATATCCACGACCAAGTAGCACAAGTACAAAATGACCCATTAATGAAAGGATTCAGCCAGATTTAGGTATTCTTATTGCTAAAGCTAGTGCATCAACTAGCAAAAGTTGTCCAAGGAAAACCGAGCCGAAGCAATTTCAATCTTTCATCCACCGGCTCCATTGACCCATGGATGGAACAAGTTCGATTCCCAATTCTGAAAATTGAGAACTTGCCCCTCTAACCCAATTCCTAGTTCCTAGATGGGAATCGAACTGTCCGAAAACTTAAGGATGCAATTGAATTGATTATTAAGGACACGCATGATAAAATTTATACTTCTCTATTTTTTTGTTTTTCTATTCCCCAGAACAGATTTGAAATAGAAATTTGTTTAGTAATGCAATTTGATTTTTCTATTTCTGGAATAGATTTCTATTCCAAAAATAAATTTGAAAAAGAAATCAGAAGTAAATTTTTAACTTCTCAATTTCTAGAAATTAATTTCTATTCCAGAAATTTTGTTATGCACACCCTAATTATCGCACCGAGCAAGTGATTGGGCCTGGGTATTCATCAAAAGAGGAAACGCTATTGGGCCCATGCTCGCATCTTGAGCAGAGTAAGGCCCAGTCGCCAATCCTTTAGAAACCCCCTGTACAGACGCAAGATTGGAGAACTTGGCGACCGTTCTGTAGGCTGCGAGGAACTTGCTCTTGTGAAGGTGTGTGCTCTGCTCTGTTCATTGTTGTTGTTGTTCTTCTTCGGCCTTTCGCAATTGGGTTTGCCGAGATTGCGTTTGACGGTGTAATGCGATGAAACCCGTTTTCAGTGCTTCTCCTTTCTGGGTTAGTTTCAATCTGTGCTTGGAACAGGTACTTCGATTCATCATGTTGTTAGTTCTCATTCGGGATGTTAGTATTTGTCTGACTGAGGTTATGGGCAAGTTTTGGCCGCTTCTTTGATGTCGAATCTGAATTGAGAAACTTATGGTGTTGCAAAAGAAATGGAACTGATGATGACCCATCATCTGCTATGGTTATATAAACCTGGTCCGCCAGGAGGGATGCTTGTGAGAATTCTCTTTTGTGGGGAACCCGCGCTGGTTTGATTGGAAATAAACTGAAGCAGCAGAAGATGGTGTCTTTCTTTGAATGGTTTTAATAGGAAGGCTGTGTAGGAAGTGAGTTTGCATGCCTTAGATGGGAGAACTTCCTAATAGAGCCAATGAACTTGGGTTGTTCTCTGAGATGTACCCTTAGTGCAGGGGGATGCTGTGATTTGACTTGTGGTTCAACATGGCTAGCTCGCGATGTTGCTCAGTTGAGTTTATTTTTGAGGTTTGGAGTAATCCTAATTGTAAGGTAGTTGATCAGCTTAATGTTAGTGTAGGAAATATGTGAAGTTAATGTGAATCTCTAGATTGCTTCGGTTTTTTGTGCATAAGTTTCACTTGTGGTATGTAATGAGTACTCCCTTCCACGTCTCTGGGCCGACACAGAACTACTTAGTTAGAGTGGTCCACATGTGGAATTGCACCGTGAGAGGGTCCATTACGTTTCTTGGTTTGGAGAGGTATGATTACGAATATTTTACTTAGATTTTATCTATTAGTGATGTGATGGGACAGAACTGATAATTATGCGACAGAAGGTAGCCTCAGCACTCAAATTTGTGGCTAAAGCATGAACTTGGCCTAACTCTTTAGAACCTAGCTCGGGTGCTCCATCGCATATAATTGATGGACTTTGGTGACCAAAATATCATAGCTGATCTTTAAATCCTGGTTCTTTATATATTTTCTTTCAGCCTCTTATGGTGGTCCCTTTTCAAATATTCGGTTCTTCGTCTATGTACTTTAATCATCTAAGACAACTTTTAATTTTTTCTCTCTGTATCATTCTCTCCATGGTGAATAATGAGCAGCTATTCTCTTTCAATGTTGTCACTTCCGTTAGAAAAGAGGTTTTGCATTGGACTATAAGGGTCTTACTTGATGAACTTCTTTCTACCTGGATATGGAAGTGTTTTCATTGGACTATAATGATTTTACTTGAAGAACTTGGTTCTACCTGGATGTGGAAGAAGGGTGGATGAGTACACCTGCCAATCTGACACGAAGGTTGAAGAATTGGTACTGTCCTTTAATTGTAAAGTTGGATGAACTGTTAGTTCGTCCCTGTATGAGCAGGAGTGATGGACCTTAAGATGATTAAATTTGACATTAGGAATGTAATGAACTCTAAAGTTAATGCAAAGAGCAGTTTTAGGAGTTTCTCATTACTGTACAAGCTTCGGGTTTGCCATTGCGCCTCTTATATATTACATATATTCAATGTAAAACTACGTTATGCATATTATGTTTCTCCTGACTATTATCTTGTCATTTCGCCTTCAGCATCTTTGTTGCTTTAATTACTCTGCAAGATGGTTCTGTTCTGGTACAACTCATGATGAATTCACAGCTTGTTTAAAATCACACTTCTTCAATTTGGGGGCTACTTATTTTTTGCCCTGTAAGTCGAACGAATGTGCTAGTTAAGGGTCCTTCCCTGGCTTATCTGCACGCTGATGTTCTGCATTTTCCTTTTCCTGAGATTACTTCTGGCAATACATGCTTGGTTCAATTTAGTTCCTATTTTTAGTGTGATGGTAGATACAGAGAATTTTTCTCTGACTCTTTTGCATATTATTATTGTTCTCATAACACCGACTTCCGAGCATTAGTGACTTCCTTGATCTTTTCATGAATTCTGGATTTCTTCTGGAAATGCAGAAGCAAGTCTGGTGACTGCCAAGGCGCCAATGGAAGCAGTCAATTCTGCCAACACTGGCTTTGTCCCAAAACCTCAAGTAATTTACCGCTGTAAAAAATGCCGCAGAATCGTTGCTTCGCAAGAGAACATAGTTTCACACGAGCGCGGGAAGGGAGAAGAGTGCTTCAAGTGGAGGAAGAGAACGGGTGACTCGAACGACTGGCAAAAGGATCCAGCTGAATGCTCATCCATATTCGTAGAGCCCATGAAGTGGATGCAAGCAGGTGAACTTGGCAACACTTATGAGCATTGCTAATCCTTCTTTCTTTTCTTTTCACAAGGCATTTATAAAAATTTAGGAAATGGAGGTCAACTTGGAATCGTGTAAACTGGGGATGTCCTCAGTACCCTTAATCCAAGGGCGGCACATGCCTGATGCACATGATTACGAGTTCTCACGCAGTACTTGTCTACTTTGCTCAGCTCGAGTTTTGTGATGTTGGCCAGTGGAAGACGGCTACGTGGAAGAGAAGCTTCAGTGCAAGGGCTGCAATGCTCGCTTGGGTTCCTTCAACTGGGCTGGCATGCAGTGCAACTGCGGAGCTTGGGTGAATCCGGCATTCCAGCTGCACAAGAGCCGGATCGATGAATGCCATACCTGAAGCACAGAGTAATGCAAACCATCTCCACTAGAGCACTTCTGTGGTCTGTACATAATCTCATTCCGTGGAATCAACGATCCGGCTTGTAGGTGGGGAACGACAAAACTCCGAAAATTAACCTGGCACGGATTAAATAGATTATTCCCCATGTATTTTGGCATCCCAAGTTGCATACATCCATGTTATATGAGAGATGACAGTTCTTATCCTAAACGAACCAACCCCTGCGCCATGGCGCCAAGCGTTTCGTATGAGACATGTTGGGCAATGCTGCTTCATCTGTTTTGATGCTAAATTTGAACTATGATTGCAGAGTATGGTCATGCTAAAATATTCTTTTGGGGCCACTGTTGTCATTCTTTAATAAGAAGGTGTTGTTTCCTAATAATTCAGCTACTGAACAATTAAGTCAGCCGAAGATATAGGCATATCTCGAGCCTTGATATGTTCCCTGGTGGGTCAGTGTGAAGGCATCATAGAACAGCCCATGTGATATCAGTGTTGGACCTCGTTGGAATTTTTGCTTATTATTTTTTATAACCCACTTTCATATCATGTCTTTGCTTTTGAAATTTGGTAGGTAATAATAATGCCATGAGTTACATGACATAAATTTTTTTAGTTTGACTTTATGGTGTGTGACCTTACTTGCATTACATATCAGCATTTTTAATTGGACCTTTGCCACTATATTCTAATGCTTTATTCTCTAAAAAGTAATAGTAAATTGATAAGGGGAGGACGAAACGAGATATTGTCTCGTAGGTTCTATTACCGATGATGGACCTAATAATAATTTTTTCGGGTGATTAGTAAACTAACTTATGATATATGGCTCATTAATGAGAGAAACAAACAAACAAAATACAAATTGAGTGCTCAGGTTTTAGTTTGATTCGTGTATGGATATAGTCACTTAAGTATATATTGGTCAATTTCTTGTTTATATTCTTCAAAGGAGGCATTACCAAAAGGTCTGTATTAACGCTTTTCTTAGGTTCTATTTATTTAATGGGAAATAAATGACATGGAAAATATTTTACTAAAAATTATCGCTAATATCATAATTATGACTTTGTTAAACATTTTATATGTTTATAATTTAAACTACTACCATCCCCTCTCTCTAAGGAGAAGTTGGATACTGATGCAAAAGTCATTTCGTCTCACACACCAATATGTAAAATCTATCGTAGTTTCAAATTTAGGTTTTCTTTTTCCCTAAGTTTAGCAACTTCTGAAAATAATTTAGGGAAAAAAACTCCTATCCCTAATTGGTGAATTGGATCAAGATGCAAATTATTAAAAATTGAATGTCTCCACAATCTATAATTCTGAGTGTATCAGATAAAACTAGGAGAGTATTATGTCCGAGATTTTGGTTTATTTCAGTTTGTCATATGTTTAATATCTAGCACATTTTTCTAGGATGTCATGCGATTTTATTTATATTTTACGTGAATTATCTAGATAGGTCGGCAGATAGATTTAGTTTATATTCATTTACTTGTTTCCTAATCTTAAGATTCCAGATTAGAAAGCTTGAATTAATTCCAGGAGATTTTGTTTACCATTTGGTAACAATTTTATTAGATTAGACAATTTGCTTAGGGTTTTTTTCCAATTACAGAAGCTTGCAATCAATGTTTCTCAGATGGAATAATGACATAAATGATCCATGAACTTTAATTTAATATACAATATAGTTGTTGAACTTTTAAATTTGTTCAATGTGGTGTATGAACTTTAGCTTAATGTGTAATGTGGTCCATGAACTTTAACTATTCGTTCAACTTAGTTCTTGAATTATTTGAATATGTTCAACATTGTCCTCTCATTTATTTAAGTTCAAAGACAACATTAAACATTTCTGTGTAATTCAAAAACTAAATTGAATATGTACCAAAAGTCCATGAATCATATTGAACAAATTGAAAGTCCATGTACCATATTACATATTATGTCAAAATTCGGGAACCATTTGTATCATTTTCCTTTTTCAAAATGAATTAAAAGGGCTTTTTTTCCTTGGAATTTGCGTCTGTATTTACGGATTGTCAAATCGTGTTTATCATTGGTTTCTGCCGTGTCAATTGGTATCAGAGCCAACAAGATTGCGAGAGAGCTAAGCCATGTCCGGTGCCGACGGTAATGGAAGCAATCGTCCGGCTAACGGACGTCGGGAGATCCGAGCCTTGTCGATGGCTTTCCGTCGTCTCGAGGCATCTCAACGGACCATGGAGACAGATCTACGAGGGACTCTAAACATGATCATGGAGCGACTCGGTATGGGGGGAAACCAAGAAAGTGCCGACGAAGCAGCGCTGCGATCGAATAACGCCCGCAGCCATCAGCTTGTAGAGCTCACTCCGATGATTCAGAACGATCGTCAATCGACTTGTCCGAAGGAATTCGATTCGAATTGGGATATCCTCCGCTGGAATCACTTTGGCCGGCGACGCAGAAGAGGTCGTCATGGTGGCGGTGGCAATTGGTGGAAAAGCGGAGGTGGACAATGGGGCTGGAATCAATACGGCAGGCGACGAGGGAGAGGTCGCCGTGGCGGCGGCGGCAATTGGTGGACGAGCAGTGGTGGTTGTCGGCGTCGCAGCAGCAGGAGGAATTCAAGCTGAAATTGGTTATAGGCGGCAGGAGAAAATTATGTCCAAGATTTTGAGTCATTTAATTTTGTCATATGGTTAATTTTTAGGACATTTTTATGGAATCTTAGGTGAGTTAAATTTATATTTTAAATGAGTTACCTGATTAGGTTAAGAGATAGGTTTTAGTTTGTCTTCGTTTACTTCTCTCCTTATCTTTAAGATTCTAGACTATAAAGTTCGAATTATTTTAGGTGATCTTCTTTAGCATTTTGTTTAATTTTATTATATCAGATATTCTACTTAGTATTAACTTCGAATTGCCTAAGTTGAAGGGGGTATACATTTGTTATGTTCGAAGTACCGTACAGCTCTTTTTTATCGTTCATTTAGATATTCAAAAAGAGTTTTTTTTCTGGTACATCAAACTGCGTATGCTGTAGATTGATTATTTGTGTGTATCACGTTTTTGGTGCCTCAAATTGCGAACTTGAAGTGTAAGAAATTAGTGATTAAACAAAAGCAATTATGCACACGCGAAGAACGTTCTGGAGGTCCCGTGGTCTTAGCATAGAAAAATTCTCACAAGTAACTCATTGCACAGTATCATGAAAAAATTATTAAAAAAATCATAAATTTATTGTATTTATGCCAATTCAATCATAATATTTTAATTTCGTTAATTGAGTTTTAAATCTTTTGACAATTCACCAATGTAGTTTATCTAGTCAAGTTTATTCAAAAATTGCTAACGTAAATGTTAACCGCCTTAAGTGGCACAATTTTTACATTTTTTTAAAATTAAATTTTTTTCTTTTTTCTCTTTATTGTGGTCGGCTCAGTGAATACCAACTCGAGAACTTCATGTCGTCATAAGCGTATAAAGATATACCCCAAAAAGGGAGGCTTTGCTTCGCTCCCGCATCATCTGTGGTTGGTTGGTGCATATGCACATTTCCCTTTGAAGGAAGGGAGATCGGCTTTAGAATATGCTTACGACGGGGTTGGATAAAACTGGCACGATTTCCATGGACAGCTACGAAGGAAAAAGGCATGCAGGCCAAAAAGACGCTCTTTCTTGCAAGTCTCACGATTTTCATTGGAAAACATTAAAGGCAATGGCATTGAGGCGAAAAACACGGGCTTTCCATTAGGAGATGGCGAGGGATTGCCTAGCCATTGCCTGTGATTGGTCTTCGGCTATTGCTCGAGACTAGTCACCAACAAAAAGAAAAGAAAAAGGCAGAAAAAGGAAAAATAATAATTTTTTATTTTAAATTGTTCATGTTACCGTGGATCATGCCACGTATCATTATTGTCAGTGGAGTCTGTCCAGAAATAACTAAGCTTAAAAAATTAATAAATGCAGAAAGATGCAGCGCTTCATCACATGCACAGTGAAGCTAGCAACAAATGGGGACACTCTCGCTGTTAACGAAACAGTCAAAAGTAAACGGATTCAAAGGCTATTCTCGCACCACTGAGAAACTGTAACCCAAGGTTGAGGTTGGAAGTGTTCCCATTGGAGAAGAAATCCATGCCCGCCCGTCGCACGTCGCACGCCGCCCGCACGCTCGCCGCCTCCACCAGCTGCCCGTCACCTGCATACCCACCCGCCTCCCGCACGCTCGGCCACCGCTGCACGCCCACCGCCTCCTGCCCACTGCTCATTGCTCGCCCACATCCTGCACACCCGCCTGCCCGTTGCTTGCCACCGCCCGCCTATCCCCCCCTTCCCAACCAAATCCAATGGCATGTTTTTTGGTTATGGGTTCTCGAAGTGCGCCTTAGTTGTGAATTGGACAACTCAATCCCTTTCTTGGGATTGACCGGTGTAACGTCATACTACCCTTTGAAGGTGATCTGCCAATATTGTCCGCTTCGAGAGATCTCACTATCCCTCAAGCTAGGGCTATATCATTTCGACTATCGCAAAGAAGTGGTCGAACAAGACCAAATTGAGCGCATCAAAACAATAATTGAAGAAGCCATCGAAATGTCAATGTTTTTTGACCAATAAATCGTCAAAAGGGTTTATAACTGAATTGGCATAATTTTCAATTAAAATTAGTCTAAATGACTATATTGGCAAATTGTTAAAATATTTAAAATGAATTGCCACTATAGAAAAGTTTAGGATTGAATTGATATATGTACAATAAATTTACGACTTTTTTTGTAATTTTCCCTCATATTATGCTTCTTAGCTAGCAACTTATCCTCACTTATAGCCAAACATTTTGATGCCATTGATTCTGCAATTTACAATACGTTTGTTTCATGGAAAACTCTATGAGAAAAGAAAATGTTTTTTGTGGAAATCATTTTTCAACGAAAATGTTTTCCCTTTTCAGATTAAGGAATTCATCTTATTAATTGCAAGCATCACTTTTGCTTTTAGCGTAAATGGTTTTCAATTAACTAATTATTTCAGCAAACCAAATAGGACGTGTTTGTTTCATGGAAAATGAATATTTTGGAAAATAATTTCCAAAAATTGATTACCCGTATCACTATACAAATGAGCGAATGAAAAATATTTTCATCTTCCACCAAAATTTCAATTGTTCAAGCTCGTGTTGATTAAAAATATAAATTGTTGTCAATAACAAATACATTTTTTTATTAATTACTCATTTTCAAGCTATACAAGCAATCAATTTTTTTTTTTTTTTAAATATTTTTCAAAGCATCCGTTTTTTTTGCTAAATAAACAAAGTATAAGTGAATCTGAAAAACTAATTCACAAAAAACCGTTTCACTCAGTCAAACACACCCTAAATATTGTCATGTGAATGAACATGAGGATAGGACATTGTGGGATCGGACATAAATTATTTCGAACGACGACATTTTCTCTTTACTTTTTTATTCTTCTTTTATTTTGCTTTAAAAACCGTATGGTGGTGAATATGCAGAGTCGTTTTCCTAATTAAATTTTGACTTCTTGCTTGACTAATTTTATAGCTGAAATCTACCACATGTCCATTTTTTATTTTTTTATTTTTGGGAAGGGAGTCATCCATGAAGCTTCGGAGCACCATAACACCATCTTTGCTATATAACTAACATGACATTGTCCTTTTTCCAAGTCTAAAGTCATATTTTACACGATTAGCGCATGGAACATATTTTAATGTAGGATTAGGTCTGATGCGCGTTTGAAATCAACATCATAATTCATAAAGTAGCTGAACGAACCGAAAGAATCATTCCTTTAACAAAGCACCACAGTGTGCACACCTAATAGAAAAAGCTGGCTCGTAAGCGCGTAATTAAGAAACCGAGGAGGAATACTCAATGGACTAATTAGTAATAATCTTAGATTGGGTCTCAAGTTTGGGCTGGTGAAAGAAATCCGATCCAAATGGAGATTCCAAATCCCAATAAGACTTACGGGTTTTGCTTTAGGTATAATTTAGGGTTAAAAAACATTTGAACGATTGTAACCTTATAATCCTTTGAATTCATAGTGGATATTGTTGCGCCCCATTCTTCCTATGAAGTAAGTAACGGTACTTAGACCGAACCATGTAAATCACTTATGTCTATATTGTTCATTATTGATTTTTTTGATAATTTTTTCTACTTTTGTTAGACTTAGGTTGCAAGAATTGTTAGTTATGGGCATTTAATTAGTCTAAGTCTTTATCTAACACTTTGGCCAATATGTATCCGGAGGGCAGATATTTTGACCTTGATTTTAATACCTTTTTGGAGTTGAACTTGGGAAGCAAGTCTTTGTCCTAAAAAGAAGGGAAAAAAAGAACAAAAAATTGGTCCAAAAGCTTTTTATGTAAGCAACTTGAGCAAAAGAAAAAAAAGAGAGAAAGAAGGGCGGTTTGTGGGGGGTGTAATGAAGAATAAAATATTCTCTCTTATCATTCTTCCTCCCCTCTTCTCCTCCTGCTTTTGTCATCTCAGAATGCATTATAAATACTCCCTCTGAGTCAGGCTGTTTGATTCATCCGCTGATCACAGCATCTCTCTCTCTCTCTCTCTCTCTCTCTCTCTCTCTCGGACACACACACACACACACACACACACCAGATGCATAGGGAGATTTAGTGCATGCCATTAATGATCTGCAAAATCTTTTCGTGTGACTTCCTCCATCCATGCATGTCTTCTGGGGTGGTTTTTCATTAGGTTTACATCTTCATCATACCCTCTCTCTCTCTCTCTCTCTCTCTCTCTCTCTCAAGATGCATAGGGAGTTTTGCTGCATGCCACTAATGACCTGTAAAACTTTTACGTCTGATTTTCTCCATGCACGCATGGGTTCCATTGCTGATTTTGATGTGGGGTTATATCTTCGCTCTCCGTCAGTTCTTGAAAAGGAGATACAGGCACACATCCGACATAATCTTCATGGACGTTTCTCAGTCTCGTTGTGGGACGATTGTCATAGAAAGATGCTTATCAAGAGATTTTTTTATACATTATCGAAAAATTTCAGGAAATGGTGCCCCCTTTTCTTTTGTTTTCTTGAGAAAGATGCTTGATAATTGGTATGCATTATGGGTCCATCTATATAACTCATTTACTATATGGTACGATCTTGAATTGAGCTGTAAATTTTGATATTTTTCTAATACCTTGAAAAAAATTTCAGTTTTTTTATGTTCAATTTTAGTGTGTTTTTCCAGTTGAATGAGGGAAAGTTACGGTTATACGAAAAATTGTTCGTATTTTATTGTACTTTTCAACGTTATGGATTTTTATCTCATTTTGTGTGCTTCCCTCTCTCCTTGTATGCTAACATATTACGAATTAGCAAAAACACAACATACGATCCAGCAAAAAAAAATGATACGTACTAATTCATCGTGTTATTTATTTATTTAGTTATTCATTTGTGTGTGGCTGCAAATTATACGCATGCATGAACCGTGCACTTCATTCTATTTTGATATATAAGAATTTAACTTATCTAAATTCTTATCTTTGTTTCAATTACATATGTTTTTTTGATCATGCCATGATGAACTCAGGCTTGTAATTAAATCAAGTGAGATTAATAAGGCAAAATTCTAGTTATAATGACTTAGTAACTTTTTTTCTATGATTCAGATCATCGAGATGTATGTGCACATGGACTGCGCTGGATGCGAAGATAAGATCAGAAAATCCCTTCAAAAGCTAGAAGGTAATTCACAAACTTCATTAAACTTTGATTTATCGATGTAAAATCTCATGTCTTCAGCCTACTCTTTTGTTAATAAAGTCACGATACATATTATTCTGCATAAAAAAAAAAGTCATATATACAGCTTTAATGTTAAATTTTGGACTTTTCAATTTCAAGTTAAGAAAGAACTAATCAAGTAATTTTGATTTACTTAGTTTATTTATGTAGCAAGGTGATCTAATTGAAAAGAAAGAATATAAGGTATACCCGAAAAGAAAAAAGCAATCTAATGTACAAAAAAAGATTATAATATCCTTTCAATTAGCACATTAGCAATCCAAAGGTTGGTCACAAAAAGAGTCAGTTCAAAATTTTGCATGGTTAAACCTCATCAGGAATAGCCATCATCAATTTCTTTAAATTAATTTTTGATTAGATTAGATGGACAATTCATTTCCTTTATCATTAGGGTCTCCAATATGACAAGTGAGAAAATATATTTTCCTATGTTCACTTCAGGAGTGGATGAGATAGACATTGACATGGGGATGCAAAAGGTGACAGTCATGGGGTGGGCTACCCAAAACAAGGTTCTTAAGGCAGTGAAGAAGACAGGAAGGCGAGCAGAGTTCTGGCCATTCCCATACAACCCTGAGATCAACAACTTCGACCCGCAAAATTACTACAGTAATGATAATAATCGCCATGAGCACAATGAGAATTACTATTTCCACCAACCTAATTACACACATCACTCCTATGAACTGCCGCAAATACCCTCCTCATACCCCTATTATTACAAGCAAGGCTACACTAGTAATGATGACTATGGCTATTTCCATCACTCACCTCCTTCTACTATGGTTGATTATCAAGCTAGCTCTATCTTTAGTGATGAAAACCCCCATGCTTGCTCAATAATGTAAATGAGGGGACTTTTTTTGTAATTTTGTTAGGTGTTCTCCATATGTAATCTTCATTTTGTGATATTTTTTTGGTCGATTTTTTAGTGATAGTAACGGACTTTTATAATGCATAAAGTGGTGAAATGTTATGTATAGTGTGAAGTTGTAATACGATAATCTATCTCAATAGTAGAGATCTTATCGACTCGAGTGACTACCTTTACTTTTATATGTATGTCTATGTGCGTGTGTGCATATATCTCTTAGCTTTAAACTTTCACGAAGTGTTATTCATTCTAAAAATTCAAATATAAATTTCTCTCAATCAATAACTATTTCACATCCTAAAAGAAATTAAGATTTCCACCTTCTCTCCAGTATTCGTTTTTTTTTTCTTGCTCTTTTCACACCCAAACTTGTGTCTAACTTTAGTCTGCTTCATGCTTTAACTTTCTGTTCAAATTCTATCCGGATAAAAATACACTAGAAGACATCTGAAATATTAAAATGATGAACCAAATTTTTTTCTTTAAAAAAAAAAAGAAAAATTACTTGATTCCGTAACAACAATCATGCAGGAAGTTGTTTTCCACAAAAAGGTGGCCCACGAATAATTGCCACGATATATAATTCATCATTTTGAATCATTGGTCTACGCTGTTGTTTACATTTAAATTTATATATATTGGTCTATGCTGTGTTTCATATTCTTTTTCTACTAAAGTTTTATCTATTCTTTAAAAAATTCATCATTTTGAATCATTTTTCCCTTTTTATTTTCAAATCTAACATTAAATTACTATACGTGTACATCAGACAAATAGGAAAAGCAATTGAGTTTGAATTTGTTAATATGGTCATGGGGCCTTAAAGGTTATTCAAAAATTTTATTTTAATTTATCTTCAAAACATAAATCTTACTTTTTAAAATTCATACTTGTATGTATACACTTACTTACTACTAGGGGTGTGCATGGTCCGGGCGGGCGGTTCTCGCCCTAGAACCGGGAATCGTCCGCTAAGGACCGATTCCAAAAAATTGGAACCGGGATCCACCCGTTTGTTGCATGGATCCACCTGGGAACCGGTCTCACTCAATTGAAGATGAAGAGTCAATAAGAACCTATTTGTTTTTATTCCCTAAATCGGCAGAACAGGAACAACGGAAACAGCAGCAACATATATTTGAAAATTGATAAACTCATTAAAAGAGGGATGTGCAAGCTGCAAATTCCACAAAATAGTCGATGTTTCTGACAATGTGAACATGGAGTACATAGAGAACTTTCAGTGTGTCCATCCACTACATATTTTGTTATTGCTAATGATTTCAAGCGGAAGTGGCCTTCTCATCCTTCTCGTAAATCCTAAGCTGTAGTGGGTAGGTTCATCTTTCTTATGCAGATGCCGATCTGTATAGCAGGAAAAGATTTACCAATGCCAAAGAATACCATAGCTCAATGGACTCCCTCGTTGCTAGTGGAAAAGATTTAACTTGCAAACCTTAGTTTCATAGGAACCACATCAGGGAAAAATGGTAGAGACACCATTCTAGATAAATTCTCTAAGTTGTTCATAATCCATCAAGACCATCTTCAACGTCGAGTGACTTGGAATCAGCAATCAAGTATTTCACGAGCATAGCAGCAGCAACCTAACTAAGAACTGCCCAGACGGCAAGCAGTACCTAGTCTCACGCGGTTCATGTCTCTCTCCTCACAAGTTCATATTTTTAGTTCATTGAATGGAATTTTTCACCCTCAATGAGAAGATAGTGTCACCACTAAGTACAGAAAAAAAGGACAAGGAGTTGTTTTTGTTAAGCAAGTCTTAGAGCACGCCAGTCGACACAAATGCACCGACATCGTGGAACCTCATATAATCTCCCACGCACAAGCATTCACAGCAGAGGGGCAGCGACAAGGGCGACGGCAATTTTTCGGTGGGCCGAATAAAGAAACAAAAATAAAAAAGCGGAGGGGCAGCGACTTAAGAACCGAGCACGGAATTCCACCGAAATTCTATAGGCTGTCGGCGAATTCTAACGGCGGTGAGAGATCGAATTCCTCGCGCAACGAACCTCGAACAAGGAGATGAAAGGAAAAAAAAAAAAAACAAGCAAAGGCACGAGATCGGGGGGACACTTACAGATCAGAGGCTGGAGCGCGCCGATGCGAATCACCGGATGGGGAGCGAGATCCGCCAGGCAGGAGCGCAATGCGGCGAAGCCAATCCCCCGCAGAGACTGCTGCAACTCCGTCGACGGAATTGGCATGGCGATCGGGGGAAGAGAGAGAGAGAGAGAAAGAGAACCAGTGCTATCGAGGGTCTGTAGAGAGAGAGACGGAACCAGTGCTATCGAGGGTTTGTATTGTTAATTAGTAATTTTTTTTAATATTAAAAATTAATCGGTCCGGTCCGGGTGGGTGGATGGACAGATCCGCCCATGGAACCGAGAACCGGACCGGTACCCACCAGTTCCCATAAATTGGAACTGGGAACCAGATCGGTTCCCTTAAGAACTGTCGATTCTAGGCGGTTCCAATCTGGTTCCGGGCGATCTAGACGGATCTCGATTCTTTTGCACACCCCTACTTACTACCGCCCCCAAAAGAAACATGTAAATTACTACATTAATGTAATACCAACATTAAAACTTCATTCGATCAAGACAGATGACTACAAATGATAGTGATAGGTTGTGACATGTCAAGAATAATCCTTATAGTCGTTTTCAATATTGATCTGAATGCTTAAACTTTCAATTTAGTCATTGTGCTCTATCACTAGAATTAATTTAATCTTGAAATCAGTTTGATCTTATTGGCATCTCATGTGATAATCCAATTCACCTATGGGATCATGATGTGGTTGTATACGTCATTGCCACATCAGCAAGATTTGTCAAAAGAATAAATTAACTGGCAAAAAAGAAAAGCGTTCGATTTCTTCAAAGAAACATAGCACATCACCGGGTCAATTTCATGATGGGTGATTACTAGACAAATAACCTAAAATCTATCATGTTAAAGTCAATTCCTTGAGGAATTGGCCTAAAGCCGAACTAGTCGGAGATCGACTTGGGAATCGAGCCTAGATAATAATAAAAATAGTTCTTAAACTTTGTTCCAAAATGCAATGTTATCTCTCAACTTTTATTTTGTGCAATGTAGTCCATGAATTTTGGCACAACATGCAAAGTCGTCCCTAAACTTTTAATTTGTTCAATATGATTTTTAAATTATTGATAAAATGTTTAATCTAGTCCTTTTGTTTGCGTCATTTTCACATAGTTCGGGGCCTAAATTAAAAATATACCAATAGTTCATGCATAATATTTCATAAATTAGAAGCTAAGGGACAACATTGCATATTGGACTAACTTCATACACCATATTAACTAAAGTTTATGGATTATTTTTGTCATATTCTTTTATAAGTAATAAAAACTAATACTAATGGCAACAGATCAAACATCTTAGACTAGTATTGGTCCTTCTCTCAACCTTTCGAACACTAATCTATCACAATACCCCCGACCCTAAAACACTTCATCATTTATAAAGTGGCAAGTAGAGAACATGCTTGCCGAACTAGTTTATCTTACCAATAGCTGAAACTCGGACAACCGACCAAACCCATTAGAGCCAATCTCGCCACACTGGGGAGTTTCCTCCCCAGCCCGGGTCATTGCACTGTACCATGCCTGACATCCTCGGAGCGATCGGGGAAGACGTCGCGGTGCTCTCCGGTGGGTCCCTTTCCCGCCCGAAGGGGGTTGTGGCGGGTGGCCTTGTGGGATAATACCTCCCATTAACTCTAGGAGGGAATCCATGTAGGGGGAGCCTTTTAACCTCTTGCTCGGGAGGACAGTCCCCATGTCAATCGACCCCAAGTAAAGATCAGTCGATTCAGGTTATCGAATTGAATCGGTTCGATTGTTCACCCATTGTAGCTCATGCCACAGCTCAAGACCAGCAGAGGAGAGCTAATACCACCTCGTTACCTTGTCTTCTACTACTTCACAGCCTTCAAGATTTCTTCTCTCCATCGCCACCTCTCCATCGCCACCGCACAGGTGTCACTCTCTCTCTCTCTTGGCCATCGCTTTCCGCACGAACGCCAAGATCTATTGATTCTTCCCTCCTACACGAAATTCACAAGGAGACCCACGAAGGAAAAAACTCCAGCTTTTGGCCTTTTGCGGGGTGGCAATCCCGATTCTGCACCTGGGTTCCCGAAGTAATTCCAGAATCTCTTGGTGGGTTGCGCGAGCGTGCGTGCGTGCGTGGGCTGCCGCCGGTTCTTGAATCCATCGCCCCATGCCCGCGCGGCGAGAAGGCCGAGGAAGCATGGGCTGCTTGCTGTCGTCGCGTGCTGTCGTCGCTTTCTTCTTCTGAACAGAGCAGAGAGGAGGAGGAGGAGGATTAGCAAAATTCATGGCGATTGGTTGAACCCCCCGCAAAAGTTGCGCCATACCCATCTCTCTTTCTCTCTGTCTGTCTCTCTCTCTCTCTGCTGACCCTCTTTTCCCGTGCTTCGTCTGCTGCGCCCATCTGGAACCCGCTGGCTCTGTCTATAAGAATGGCCGCGGCCCCTTTCGTGCACGCGCGGTGCGGTTGCTCGCCGAGGCTCGCTGGCGGTTTCAGGAACGGCTCGCCCGGCTCGTACCCTTCTTCATCTACCACGCCGTGCTCTTCCTCTTCTGCTTCTTCTCCGTCCCCCTCGTCGTCGTCGTCTTCCTCTTCTTCTTCTCCTTCTTCTTCGATCGGTGAGTCCTGTTTCGAGTTTCTTTTACATGGGCTTCTGGCTTTTTTGTGTCTTTTTGGCTTTAGCTATTCTGGGTCTTGCTCGTTAGGCGTTTGAGATATGGCTCGCGAGGATCTTGGTTTCCTGGATAGGGGCTGTCGAGCAAAGGCGGAGGTCCTCGGTGGTGTGTGTGATTTGATTAGCTCGGGTGTGAGGATGAGAAGTGGTGAAAATGAGGAGAACATCAGCTCAGGTGCCACCAATTGTGTTGGGAATGAAGTTTGGATGATACGAATTAGGTGTTATCGCTAATATATGCGTGGCTAGCATCTAAATAGTGTCTTGAATGCAGCAAATCTTGGGGTGATGATGTTATTTGCTTTTCTTCAAATGATGGTGTGTCTGCAGAAGGTATATATTAAATGGATGACGAGAAGTGATGATCGTATCCGACTGTTATCTATGAATCTGCTTTTGGACTAATGTTGTTGCAAGATTACCGATCGCTTCTAAGCAGATCTGGGCTTCAACTATGCATATTTTATTACACTTTCGAATTGAAAACACACTTGTCCAAGGACCAACATATCATATACGTTTAAGACAGAAGATTATTCATATTCATATGCATCAGAAGCATCTAATTAATCAATAATATCAAAGCAACATCACTGGTCCAGTCAACTGACTAATCTAGTGCTCATTGTCAAAATTATGGCCCTGCTTAATGCCCCGTTGCAAGGTCCACCAAGATTCCCCCTCTTGGTGATCATAATTAGTTGCGACAAATCATTGATTCTTTGTCTCTAGATGAAAAACAAAAGTAGCTTGACTGTTGATGTGTGCATGTATAAGTGTAACTTTAAGAAAACTATAATAGACATTTGATGAGATGAAGACCTCTTTCTAACTGTCATCCTTCTACACTGTTGTGGAGAATTGTATCCCTTGTAAGCATGCCTATCAGATAAAACGCTATCAACTTACTTTGTGGACTAATTGATAAGATTTTAGGATGTGATGCTAACTCTTTTGTACCTGTATACTTGTATCGATCAATCCAGCTTTACAACCCTTTCTTCTAAAATATTGAATAATTCTGTTGAACAAGAACTTGGAGCAGTGCAAGGGCTTGTAATTTAAAAAATTCTGGGAAAATGGAATAAAGCTAAACTTGTTGGTGATAGAATTATTGTGGATATATTTTGAAGGGACCTATTGGATCAGTTTTAATTGGATAGGTGAGGAAATGGTGCTTATGGAAGCCTTTATGATCATCTGGACATGTAGTGAGTTATAGATACTCTTTAAGCATTTCAATAAATGGCAACGACCCACTTTAGTCACCTGGGGTTCATGACTTGTAACTTGTTGCCTCTTTACCAATACACACAGATAAGCAACTAACTTAGGAAATTGGATGAACTGTAAAGGAGATAGTTTCATTATATTCTTTAACTGAACTGGACTACTTCTTAAAGTTTTGCATGGCAGATGAAAGAGCAACTCTGCAACAACTTGGCACTGGATCTTTTGAAACTAATGGTAATAATGCACTTCTAGAGAAGAAAAACCCAAATCCATGCTACTTAAAGAAAATATTGAGGCAGTAATCTTGGATGTCTAATTTGTTGGATCATTTGCCTGTTCTATGATAATATCACTAGATGAATGAATGTTCACTCTTTGTTTCTTTTGTTTTTGGGGGCCATGCCTTCAATGTTATTTAGCCAATTACACTGTAATAGATTACTGTGCTGACAGTAGAATGAGTTAAAACTTCATAATTAAAAATGAGCGACTATCTTTGAGCCATCTATCATTGACCAGTGCATGTTGATCATCATTTTCCCTCAATATAGTGTCTGTTTAAGAGACTGCATTTTGATCAAGAACTGAAATTGTTAGGTGCGTTTTTGCAGGAATAAGTAACAACAGAAACTGCCATGGTTTGAGGGCTCAAGCTATGAGCACTACTACTCGAGGAAAATCACCCTGGGGAACTACAACTCTAAAAAATGAACCAGATCATCTGCTTGTTCTGGTACATGGCATCCTAGCAAGGTATTCCTACTTTAACAGCTATTAAGCAGTAGGATCTGTTATTATCTGCTCAAGGGATTATGAGAATTAGACTACCCTAATCATTCTTGCGTGCCTGTCCTAGGGAAGAAAAAGTGTATAATGGTAGACACATGACGATGATAAAGAGTTCTTGTCCTAGGCGCTCTCAAGGGCTTCTTTATCTATCTTATATTTTCTTTTGATTTTTATGTTAAATCTTGTCCTTTGCACTGTATGTAGTGCCAGATCCTTCCGCAAGTACTGCTGGTTACATCGTCCATCTGTATTTATCTTATAGTGTCAGTTTGAGGTGTAGATCCTTCTATTAGGTGGATATCTTGGTCCCAATTGGAATTTTTAACTAAAAGTTGTGCTATGATAACCAGTATGAGCTGACTATATTAGCAGCCCTTGGCTTCTATGTCTCTTCATGAGAAAATTGACTGTATAGAATAAACTTGCATGGTTCAGATTCAGGAAAATGCTGAAGTCAATTAATGTCATTGGAATTGTCTTGATTTGTGATAGAGGCAATGATTTTAATTGTTCTAGGCTTATATCCAGAAAATAACAAATATAACTGATTCCTAAAGTGTTGCAGCCCAAGTGACTGGATATATGTAGAAGCAGAACTTAAAAGGCGCTTGGGAAGAAACTTCCTCATATATGGTATGTTCAGTGCTACTTTTTTAATTTCTCTGCCAAATAGATTTGCCAGCTTCGGGTATCTCAATTTGTAGAAGTAGGGTTGCCTGTCACGATTGATTAGCATTCTCAAAGGGAGTAGTACTCAGGAGTCAGGTGAGAAGTGTTATTGTCATTAGACTTGTTTGGTCAAGCTTTTTGAAGATGTAAAATCAGGCGATGTCTTGATTTCTAGTGCTTTTTGTATTTCGAGATCAAGACATGGACCATGATTTCCATGAGCTTCACATAGATAATTACATTAATTTCTAACTAATTTAAAGAGTCATGAGTTTGGAATTCTTAAAAAGTGCTGTGACATCCTAAGTAGTACCGACATGCGACATGAGACTGCACGACATGTCGACATATCATTTCTTAAAAGATAGAAGATTTCGACACGTTGAGACATGTTGTATGGTAAATATATATTTTTATATATACATGATAAATTATCATTTTTATGATTATTTCAATCAAATTAATTTGATTCAAATTCACAAATAAATAAATAATAAAAAAGAGCCTAGAATGAATTTACACTAAAAACATTAATCCACCATTTATTAATATCATTCATTATTTTAATTTAACAAATTCAGTTACATTACATTCCAATAATCCATGGAACTTGGGGGAAAAATGAGCAATCCACATTCTACTATTAAATTTAACATTTAACGTTAAGTTGGGGCCCAAAAAAGAAAAAAAACAATGCATATTTCACTATCAAAATATAGGTTTTACCTTCTCCCTTTTCTTTTGCTTTTTATATTTTTATATATTTATATTTTGAACCCTAGTTTATTGATAATTTTTTAAATTGATCCCATACGTGTCGGAATCGCATGTTGGGATTCTGGATTCGCGTGTCAGGAGAGTTGACCGCGTGTCGAATATCCGACACTAGTTGAATGCGCGTCGGAGCGTGTTGGACACGTATCAAGGTGTCTGACACCAATACGAAGGCTCCTGGAGAGTGTACATGCTTCCCAGTGACGTCAATCCTTAGAAGTTGAAAGAAGTAAATGGAGTTGAGGCTCGTCACTTCTAAGTGAGACTAATTCAGCATCTTTTGATTAGCAAGACATTTCAGCATTAGAGTATATTAGAGCTTTCTTAAATGATTAGTTGACTCAAGCTTCACACCATCTATTTCCAAAATTTGTGGCTCATGCTTCTAGGTAGGAGTAGGTTTCAGTACTGATATTTAATCTCTCGTATTTATGCTTATTTTTGTGTCATCTGGCATTGGAACTATGATGATTCCCACATACTGAAATGTTTGCATCTGCTTCCTCATTGCAGCGAGTTCGACTAACACTTACACTAAAACATTTGATGGTATTGATGGAGCTGGAAGACGACTAGCTGATGAAGTAAGCTCTCATTCTTCTCCCATTAGCGTGTTTTTTTTTTTTTAAGTCAATTTTTTTTTGTGTTTGTGTACCTTCATTTTTTCCTGCTATAACTGATGTTTCGCTGGATGACAGTATGGCTGCTAGTTATCTACCCATGTTACAGTCCCAAATTGACATGTGCATCACCTGCCCATGTACACAAGAGAGATCCTCATAATTTGAGAGTGCTCTAGTTTTTCCCTAGAGTTAAATAACAATTAAGGATGATATGATAATAATGCTTCTATATCGTTCTTTCATTTTTTATTTTTTTTAAATTTTGTGAAAGTACCAAAAACGAATCTCACTTTTGACCCAGTGATCAATTACATACCTCTACATTTGGTAATACCGTTCACATACCTCTAAATAAAATCCTGCATTAAAAAGACCGAATTACCCCTCTTTGCAAACTTATCGTAACATCTTGCTTAGGATTTGGATGTGGTTTAGTTAGTTGGTTTTGGTGTTTGGGATGGATGTGAGAATTTAGGATTTGGTTATGGGTATTTTTGGAAAGAATTTGGCATTTACGTGAATGGGGATACAAAGATATTAGATGTGAAGGTGCAAAGTGGTTTCCAACGGTAAAACTTAGGTATATATTCGGTACTTTCAAAAGTAGAGGTATGTAAGTGATCATTGGTTGAAAGGTGAGGTATGTTTTTGCTAGTTTCCCTTTCATTTTAATTTTTGTGCATGAGTGTGTTGTGGGGACTAAGGGAAAAGGAAAAAAAGAAGGGGGGGTGTCCTATCGGCTAACAGTATGAAAGGTAATTCTTCTTTCCATAATTGTGGTCAATATTGATGCAGCATCTGTTTTAGACAGTGTAGTGGTAATGATTTTTTTTTGTCCTTTCTGGTTACAACGTCTTCTAATTGATGTATCTGCTGTGATACGAAAATGTTTCATTACAATGTGTTTATTAGACTATTGCTTAGGTAAAAAGGAATAAGGGGTTTAAACACAAGAAGTGGAACCTTCTGTTTAAAGTTTGTGTAGCCTACGGTTCTACGCTGAGTTAAGCCAAACACATTGTCTAACTAATAATCTTATTTAAAGTAGGTCATGCAAAAAGTTCAAAAGACAGACGGTCTGAAGAAGATATCCTTTTTAGCTCATTCCCTTGGTGGATTGTTTGCAAGATATGCTGTAGCCGTGCTGTACTCTGCAAGTGCTGCGCTTACAGACCAATCAGGGGATTATAGTTGTACATCTTCAGATTTGGATAAATCCTCATCCAAGCAAGGTTTAATTGCTGGATTGGAACCAATGAATTTCATTACTTTGGCGACTCCTCATCTGGGGGTGAGAGGGAGGAGACAGGTCAGTTCTAAAGTTTGATGGTTGATTTTTCAGTTGTTTTTCTTTATGTCTTACTCTTATTCTTTCTCATCTTCAAAAACAAATTGGTGGGAAAAATAGAATAATGGCATTAGAATTTTGCCCTTTTTGTACTTGGACACCTAAATTTACATTGTGAGCCAACATCTGTGTATTCTTCTGATAGACCTTTAACCTTGTATCAATATGGTGATTGTTACGTAAATTGATCTCTTTGACATTTTCTATGATTGTTTCATCTCTTTAAGTCAGTTAACAATTATTTTGCAAGTTCAACGCCACACTTACCCACTGATGTAATTTAGTGAATTTACAATCCTCTGCTTTGTTTCTCTTCACTCTTCCTGGAGTAACATTTCTATTCAGCGACCTCCAGAGTGTCCACTACAGTTTGAAATTAATCCTTTGTACTGTACACGTGTAAGTACTTTGTGACTTGCACAATTGCATATCCTTCCTTTAGAATTTGTTCTGCAAAATCTTATCCTGTACAAAACCAAACACAAATAATCTTAAGACTAGACTGAACAGATAACAGACTGGGTTGGTGTCGAACCACTAAATGTTAAATACACATTCAACTTTAACTTAAAGACTCTGTATCCTTTGATATCAAGAAAGAAACTACTGGAAAGAATAATTTCTCCATATCCATAAAAAATAAGAAACGACAAGATTTAGGGATGTTTTCTGATTGATTATGTTCGATTTGGAGTGTTGTAACTCCACCCCAAGCCAGAACAAACTTGTCTAAATGAAAAATTTTCGAACTAAAACCAAATCGAATCATCAAAATGGTTGAAGTCTTTTCCCAGACCAATTACGATGATTTAGTAGGTTTATCTTGAAGAAGTTGCAATGAATCTGACCAGAAGTATGCTAGGATTAAATGGTTCAGAATGCAATATTACCCACACCCACCCTTCATAATCTTTATCGGGTAGGGAAGACGTGACAATTGAGTGTCTAAACCTGCAAATAGGCTTGACAATCTACCCGTTCTTATGTGAATGTGCCCTTCTTCATTATATTTACATTTTTTACTAGATATTTCCTCTCTATTATATACTTTCTTGTTATGTGTCTATAAAGTAGGATATTATTAGAAGAATATGCTACTTAATGTCAGAGGATTAGTGTTCTAGAAGTTTGAACTTCTTTCATGATGATTTTACTTTGTGGGATGAAAAGTTATATGTGTCCATGGGATATGTGTACCCTCTTCCAGGGTCCTTCACTTCCTTCAGAGCTTCTTGCTGCTTGTTAATTTACATGTTGAACATACTCAGGTCATAGTGATATTCCTGCCAACTCCTTCTGTTTTCTTGATAAGCTAGATCACTGATTCATGCCATAATTTTGAATTTTTCAGCTTCCATTCCTCCTAGGAGTCCCATTCTTGGAAAAACTTGCTGTACCAATGGCTCCATTTGTAGCTGGCCGAACTGGAGCCCAGTTATTCCTAACAGATGGAAAACCTAACAAACCTCCTCTTCTATTGAGAATGGCGTCTGATTGTGAAGATGGAAAATTTCTGTGAGTGAAGAATGCTTAAATTGAGCATAGTTCAATCAATTTGTCCTTGCAGTATTACTGACGATTGACTTGTAACGCTGTTATGGCTTTGCAGGTCTGCTCTTGGTGCATTTAGATGTCGAACTCTTTACGCTAATGTCTCGTACGACCGTATCCTCTGCTTTCAATGATTGTTGGTGCTTTTTTGTTTGATTTTTGGTCCTATGGTTCTTCCTTTCTCCTCCAAGTGAATTTCTTAGCATAAGCAGACATGGTAGGCTGGCGCACATCCTCTA
Source organism: Eucalyptus guilfoylei (assembly GCA_016097605.1). Lineage (NCBI taxonomy): Eukaryota > Viridiplantae > Streptophyta > Magnoliopsida > Myrtales > Myrtaceae > Eucalyptus > Eucalyptus guilfoylei. Next base: position 31,035,881 of record CM027864.1, on the reverse strand, counting down.
TAAGGAGGGAAAGAGAACTTGTAAAGGTGAGCAACATGATCCTGTATATTGCAGCATCAAATGCACCCAACCATTATAGAGAAAAAATTTGTATGAGTTTTAAGTTTGATGTGCTCTTGACTATATGTTCTCACCAAAAAGTGAGTGAGGATGCTGGGGTGGTGTTTCTCTTTATCACGTGGACACAGAGATGAAGTAACTTTTGTCTGAAAAGAGTACAAGCAACCACAAGTATAATTAGAGTACTCATTATGCTTTCCTTTTCTAAGTGGGTGGAACAGTGTTGTTTTCAAGATGATATTAAGCGACCATTATGATAAGTGAAAAATGTCTATACCAGGGAAACATTTTGTGTTGACATGCGACTACTCTATTCTTGTAGCCTCCTCGCCGTTCTTTGGATGGGTACAAACACATAGTAGATGTTGAGTATTGTCCACCCATATCCTCCTCAGATGGCCCACATTTTCCACCAGAAGCTGCAAAAGCCAAAGAGGCAGCACAGAATGAACCTAGCATAAGAAACACTGTCGAGTACCATGACATCATGGAAGGTAACGATCTATTTCAGTTGAAACCATTGTTCTCCATCATTGTTCATTAGAATCTGCGAACAACGCTGTGTACCAGTGGAGTCACAGTTTTCAAATGATTGCAGAGGAAATGATACGTGGCTTACAACAGTTGGGATGGAAAAAAGTTGATGTCAGTTTTCACTCGGCATTCTGGCCCTTCCTGGCCCATAATAACATCCATGTAATCTTTTTCTAACTATCTACCGTTACCGCCAGTGATTTTCTCCTACCATTTGACACTTGATATAATTTTGGTAATTGGGCAGGTGAAAAATGAATGGGTTCATAATGCTGGTGCTGGGGTGGTTGCTCACGTTGCTGACAGCCTGAAACAACAAGAGTCCTCCGCAATAATTGCTGCAAGCTTATAGCAGTGGTAATGTACAAGTGTACATTAATATCGTGAATTAATGGTAAATACGTTTGGTCCACTGTGCTGAGGCTCTAGTTTGCCATTCCTAGAGTTCCCTTTTCCTTTTTGTGACTGCACTTGTGACTGCAATCCTTGCCGACGACAGCACTCTTTAGATGTACTTTCAGGCGTTTGTTGTCAAAAGAAAATGTAGCAAATCTCTTTCATTGGTAGATCCGAGCCTTAAATGAAATTTGTGTGATGTCATTTCTCGTTCATCTTGAGCATGCATCTTTCAACCCTTCGGAGTAACTTCCCCGTGGTGACAAAATATATGCATTTAATGACAAAATTTTTGGAATAGAAATTGATTTCTGGCCATAAATTGATTTTTTAATTTCTATTTCAAAAATTGAGAAGTTAAAAATTTTATTTTCACGATTTCTTCTTCAAATCTATTTTCGGAATGAAATGCAATTGCAGAAATAGAAAAAATCAAATGTGTTAAATGAATTTCTATTCCAAACCTATTTCGAGCGAAGAAAAAAAGATAAATAGAAAAGTAGAAATTTAATCGTGCGTGCTTTTGGTATCTGTCGATTACCAGCATTTAGTTCAAGAAACGGCCTTGTTAATGCCTAATATGATTTGTTGATTTCACACGTATTGTCTTTTGCGTTGTACCTGGATACAATGGAGAAAATTGACCTTGTCCCACTAGGGGTCACGCCAGATAACATCATTCTGATGCCCTGTCCTTTTCAGCCTCGTCTATTCATTTCAGAAACCATTTGTAGGCAACGTTCATTCGACACTCGAAATGAAGCCGTTCGATGATGTGCTCCTAGCGGTTTGATTATTTAAATTTTCATTAGTGAGAGACGACCGTCGATTGATCGTGCAAATGAGGCTTTGAAAAGGTGGAAAAAGAGATCATCTGATGTATTTACTTCAAATTGACAATGTCAATCTTCACGAGCGCAATGGAAGAACGTAAGATGCAAGGGGAGATGACGGCGAATTATGCTTTCTTCGGTTGCTTAAGCACAATCTCTCGAATGGGAATACAATGATGTGGTCTGTCTACTCTTCTTTTGGTATAAAAATAAAAATATAAAAGTATATCTTCAGGAGCATCTTTTGAAAAGGGTTTGACGAAACTATTGAGTACGTGGAAAAAAAATGGAGGACCACTTTTCAAAAGTTGTAGGCCACCTAAAATGGATCAGCCCCTAAAAATATTCTTCTCACTCATGTTAGGAATCCACGTACAAGGAGCGACTACATATTCTATGACTTAAATGATTATTGTTATCATTATCTTGGTTGTTGTCAATATCACTATCGAGACTGGAAAATTTGCATTACATATATCACCAAATTCCAAGGTATGCTTTGAAAGTGTTTTTATTTCCTTTACACTGCATTGGTGCCATCATTTTAATTTTTTTAATCAACTCCATTGTATTGCACAGTTTTAATTGGTATCATCCAAATACTTTTCTCACAGCCGATTAATGCGGTTTCATGTTCACCTTGGCGGTTGTACGACATAATCTCGGATTCATCCATCGAGAAATTCGATCTTGTGAGATAATGACTGAAAAATGTGGAAAGAACTATATCTTTAAATCTCCTATGATTGCATTGCATATATTATGAATTTGATTAGTGCTCATATTAGTATAGATAAATTAAACCTAGCTTAATTTACTAGAGATGACGATAGGTCGGGTTTTAATAAGGCAACAAACCCATCCCAACCCCTAAGTAGGCTTAAATGGATTGCGGTTTAGAGGTGTTGGACAAGTTTGAAATTTCATTTACAAAACTCAATACCTGCATTTGACCACTAAGATTATGGATTGGGATACGATAGGACAAAGTGAGATAAAAAATCTCTCAATTTGTTGGTGTGGACATATGTAACCGCATCAAGTACTCGGTATTGTTTAAGATGGGATTCAAAAGAAAAAAAAGTTCAATGAAGTAAAATATTAGATTAGAATGTTCAAATAAATTATGAAAAATGAAACGGAAAAAAAATAATCCTATATCTAGGAATTGTGGCCACCGCTATTGCCACAAACATCACTAGTGTCGTAGTGATCAGTGCAATGGAAATAAGAGGGATCAAGGCTAATAGTGGCATGGTCGCAATTAATGACGACGACGATGGTAATGTTAATAATAATAATAATAATTGAACAGTCATTATATTTTTATGGATATAATTTAATTTGCTCATACTTCATTCACTATTCTCATTCAAAACAAAATTCTTTAAAAAATTATTAATGGCGATATTAAAATAGAGGCCCAACGACAACAACAAAAAGAGTTCAATTATAAAAAGTTGGATACTCATTAAGTACTTTTAGATGGTTGGTTAATGCGAGAAAATGATCGATCAATAAAAATATTTTAAAATATCACCTTAGACTTTGGTTTATAATTTCCTTTTTGGAGTTGGGCACATCATTTTCCTCTTGTCATTTTCAAATATTACTATTATTAATCAATCATTTCTTTACCATAACTAACACTTCAAATAAACATATTAAGTGACTAATTTATGTCATTTTATCATTTTTTTATTGAGACCCTTTTCTTTTTAAGTAATTTATGTTTATTCATTTCCCAAAATTATATTGTTCAGTTTTATTTATCAAAAAAGTATTTTTGATCGAATTTATCAAAATTTGAACAATTATTTTGCCTAATAGTACAATTAACAATTTTTTTATTTACTTATATTTCAATCGAATATTCTTCTCCCAATTTCCATATATTTTTTAATTTTATACAGCAATTAAAATTTAAAAAAGATATTCCCTTCAATGAAAATATATTTTTACCCACTCACAAATAATGTACATCATAAATATTAATAGGAAAAAACAACAGAGGGCCAACGGTTGAAGGAGAAAAAAGAAGAAGAAGAAGAAAGGCATTATGTAATAATTAAAAATTTGGGACCAAGCATATACTACTCCTTGATGGTAAGTAATATTCCTTTTTCCTTTTTGTACTTTTTAGTCCCATGAAAAGACCTCACTGTAAAATGAAAAGAGGAATGACCCAAAGGCAAGGGAGCCAAAAACAATTAAAATATTAAAAAAAGAAAAGAAAAAAGTGGAAAGCCTGGTGTCAAGACAAAACATGGAGAGCAACTATCTAGACATTACACAACCAGGAAAAAAAAAAAACAAGTGAAAAAAAAGGCCCTGGAAATTGGACTCTCTCAACCCACGCGCTACGTCTGGAGTGAACCGCACGCTCCGTCGCGATAGATTTCCAGAAGAGATCGGACGGTCGCGAGATCGGCGTGACGGCCACGCGCGGAGCCTCGCGCGTGGCGGAACGCGATTCCACCACCTTCCCCTCCGCCCCTAGAGAGACCAAAACCCGCACCGCGCTCGCTCGCCTCCGCGTCGTCCTCCTTCCTCCTCCACTTCCTCACCAGCCAGTCGTCTGCTGCTTGAGGGCTAGAGAGAGAGAGTAGAGAGAGAGAGAGAGAGAGTGTAGAGAGAGAGAGGAGAGGAGAGAGATGGCGTCGACGAAGGAGAGAGACGGCTACGTCTACGTCGCCAAGCTCGCCGAGCAGGCCGAGCGCTACGACGGTTCGTCCTCTGGATCGATCTTGTCTTTTTCGTTCTCTTGCTGCTTCTTGACGTCTTGACTCCATCTGGGTTCTCGCCGCGCTGGTCAAGTTCGGATTTTTTTCGTTCCCGATCTCGTCCGTGGCGTTGCTGTTGACTTGGGTTCTTTTCTGTTTTTTCTGGGTCTGATGTTTTCGGTTCTTTAGGGTGGAGTAGAAAGTCGGCTGTGTCGGAGTTTTTCTAAGTTGGGAAATGGTTGGGGGGGGGGGGGGTGGGTTCGGTGCTTCATCTGGGTTGTCGAGTTTGTATGGGTTGATTGGAATTTTTGGCCGTTTTGGATGTGGCAGAAATGGTGGAGGCCATGAAGAATGTGGCCAAGCTCGATGTGGAGCTGACGGTGGAAGAGAGGAACCTGCTCTCCGTCGGTTACAAGAACGTGATCGGCGCGCGGCGGGCGTCGTGGAGGATCCTCTCTTCCATCGAGCAGAAGGAGGACTCGAAAGGGAACGAGCATAATGTGAAGAAGATCAAGGAGTACAGGCAGAAGGTCGAGGCCGAGCTGGCGAATATCTGCGGGGATGTGATGAAGGTGATCGATGAGCATTTGATTCCTTCATGTGCTGGCGGCGAATCGACTGTGTTTTTCTATAAAATGTGAGTGGCTTTTCTCGGATTGGATGTTTCGGGTTTTCGTGTTGTTTATTTGCGGTTGTTGAGGATTTGAGGAGCTTGAGTGCGTTATATGTTTCAGGAAAGGAGATTACTATCGGTACTTGGCAGAGTTTAAGGCTGGTGATGACAGAAAGGAGGCAGCTGATCAGTCTATGAAAGCATATGAGGTGCTCTTCTTATCATACTAATTGCATTAGAAACTGTAAAAATCATGTGTGTTTGGTTTACTCGAATGAGTACGGAAATGAGGGTATAGATGACCGAACTATATCTAAAATGAGAGAAAAAAGATCCTTGAGTACTATATGAGCTTGACCCCTTATTTTACTTCCTGTGGTTTAGTTGCCGCAGCTTTAAGGATAAAAGAAGGGATTATGATTCCGTTCTCTACTGGTTGTTTCACAATGCTTTGAATCTCTTTGCAGATTCTATTTCTAGCATTTGGAAAAGATATAATCGGATGTTATCCTCCTCTTGAAATTGATGTACTTCCTATGAATGATGGATGTATTTATAGTTAATTATTTCACTTACAATCTTTTGTGACTGACGCTTTGCTTGCTTCCTGGGTCAAGCCGCATTAAGTGTAGGTCAAAATAGAAAAACGTGAGAATTTTAATTAGATGCGATAACTCTATATTTGTCATCGTTTAGTTTAGAATAATGACCACATCTTGTAAGGAAAAAGCATCTTTTGTCAAAAAAAGGCTTTAATGTTACCTTCTTCCGTTTTTTTTTTCAAGAATACCCAAGTGTTAAATGACTGAAAACATCATTATGGCAAGAAAGAAGTCCTCGTGAAGGCTTGCCAAACTAATATTTTTAGAAAAAAATAGAAGTACGGTCTGGAGTTTGTTTGTTGTCTGTCTGTACTCCTCTTAATGTTTTAGTTTTTCTTTGATTGGGAGTCTGCACTTTAAATATTGGTTGATTTCCATCTTTCTTGTATAATGACTCTGAGCTGCCATGATGCCTTCTTTTGTACAGCTGGCTTCCACCACAGCAGAGGCCGACCTATCCCCGACACATCCAATCAGATTGGGTTTGGCATTGAACTTTTCTGTCTTCTACTATGAGATCATGAACTCTCCTGAAAGGTATGTGCTGCATTGCTCGTCAGTTTTCTTTCGAGCAACCAACATGAGCCCATCTAATGGGACAACTTGTATGCCAGGGCCTGTCACCTTGCAAAGCAGGCTTTTGATGAAGCGATCTCAGAGTTGGATACTTTGAGTGAGGAATCCTACAAAGACAGCACATTAATTATGCAGCTTCTAAGGGACAATCTGACATTATGGACTTCTGACATCCCTGAGGATGGAGGTAAATCAGAGATCTCTGCAATGCTCAAATGTCTTTAGATTTAATTACATGGCAGAGAACATGTACAAGTAAGTGAAGGAATCCATTCTACAGCATGAACTTTTTATGTTCATGTGCTTCAAATCATTGCTCAGGATGTCTCCTTTTCTAATCCGTCATATGATTATGATCTGTCCACTGTATACGTAATGCTCAACAAGTTTTGGGCATTGTATGCATGTATTGATCATTGAAGTATCAATTTGATATATCATCTTGACCTGAAGTGGGTTAGTATTGCACTTCTGGGTAGTAGGGGTTCTCGGTTTTCTTTTGCTTTTGTCTTATTAAAGTATGAAGCATGGTCCTTTGATGTGAAAGCTTGATCCTAGTAGTAGGATTTGAATATGGATGTATGATCGCAAAGAAGATGGCCACATGCCTACCACAGAGTCTTCCTTTTATTGATATGGGTTTTCAAGTTGTAATTGTTGGTTGGAAATCTGGATTCAGTTTTCTTAACTGAAGAAAGTAAAATTTAAGTAGCTTTTTTTTATATGCCATATGGCAGGTCATGTTAGGTCGAATCCAAAATGTTGTTGGAGATGACACATGTTGATGTTCAACACAGCTTCTGTTGATGTTTTCTTTACCAAGTAAAAGGCCATCTGAGTATATGCTTCTGTCAAAACCGCATCGCACTACGTCCCCTTACAAAAGCTGTCATGATTGCTGGTATACACGGAATGTTTTGGTTGCTGTGATCTGGAGTGATAAAATCATATAAATATTGCATGGTGAATGGTGTGTTTGTCTTACAACCCTCCCTACTGCCAGGGATTTTCCATATGTTGAAGGTTTATAGAGCACTTTTAGTTGCTCCCTGATTTTACGATCGTCCAGTGAAAGGGTTAATGCCCTTCTCTATATATTTGAAGTTAGTTGGAATTCAATGAAGTAATGAGTATGCACTGTTGTTCACATTGTTGCCTTCAATGATACAGCTGAAGATGCTCAGAAGCTTGACAATGCTGCCAAAGCTGCTGGAGGTGAAGATGCAGAGGTGGTTAATTTGCTTCTATAGATGGTGGTTAAATTTATAGGATGTCTCTTTTATTTTGACCTCTGGTTTGTGCATTGCAGTGAGGCAGAGTGTTGCTTGGGAGCTCATAAAGGGAGTCAAATGGTTTGAGGGTGGTGTTTCCTTGTCTGAAGGCATATTGAGAGACTTTTTCTTTCTGTTTCCTTCACTTTTTTTCACTTCGTCGTCCTCTTTTGCTTCGACATTAGCTAATTATTTGGTGCTTGTTCTGTGCTCCCATTCTCACGACTGCTGATTAAACCTGATAAAAATTATGTCAAGACAGTCTGTTGTACGACCTAAGTCTGTTTAATTGAGAATGTAGCGTTATTAGATTATGAATCTCAACGGTTGCGCAATCAGATGTTAAGGCCCTACTTGTTGATCTATTTGCGGCTGTGGTCCCATGTGCTTCCCATATTGCCTATTGTCCTCAAGGGAAGAAACCAGAATCAAATCTAATTTATGTTCTAATTGACTGTCGGAATGGACGCAGAATCTCTGTTCAAAGATGATTATCTGCTTCATTCATTCCGGCCTTGATCTTTCATCTTGAAGCAACTCCTCAGGCGTAGGAGTCTGCAGATGTAATGAGAGAACCCTCTATCTGTTCTCTGTAACCTCGTATGATCCGGGCACACACTCATGTGTCACGGCCCGAAAGAAAACATGTCCAAGAGGTTTCCATGGCACGGGCGTGACACAATGATGACCCTCGGCCTATATTCTCGAGACTTGTAATATTCTCCTAGGGGCGAGCAATACTGTATTTGTACGCATACGTTATAAATGCGAGTAGCTGGTAGTTGATTATAAATGCTGGTAGTTGGTAGATGGGGAGGTGCAATCTCCACCGTTAGATCTAAGGGAGATCTACGGATACGGTTTGCCTTATACTTGTATATAAAGGGTCTCCTCCTCATTGTAATTCATTCACAAGATATATGAAACCAGAGCTTCTCTCTCATCAAAGAGTTTCTCTCTAAAAGTTCCTTGTGAGTCGAGTGTTGAAAGGCCGCTTAGGGGTAAAACCTTAAGGCCGCACGGTCAACCTACGTGTGATCGAGAGTGAATCGATCGGCCGTGACAAGTGGTATCGAGGCGATTGTGATCCAAACGCAAGTACAATGGGCGATCCACGATCCGATGAGGCGCGAGGCTATGGGTGATGATCGCGTTGATCGTGGGCGGAACGCCGAGAGGGTCTGTTGCCAAGGGGAAGAAGAATCGTGGTGTGTCAAAGGATCCAATGGGGGATCTTGTGCAACGCGTGACGAAGCCGGAGCCGTTCGTCGGCGATGTGCAAGGATCGGTCGATGACCCGACCCGCACCGTGGAAGGAGTCGACGTCGGAAGAGAGGAGCTGGTTGCCGAGGTGCAAGAGCTCAAGACCGGCATGGGAGAACTCCGCCACGAGTTGCCGGGGACCTTGCGGGAGGAACTCACACAACGGTACGAACCCTTGGAGGCCATGATGGCGGCCATGCGCGCGGAAATAGCGGAGCTTACGGGTAAGCTCGGCGAAGCACAAGCCGCACGCGTGAACGGTGTGATCACGGTGCAAGGTCCACGGTGGACACGCCGAAGCCAAAGGAATTCCGGGGCTCGCGGGTGGCCAAGGACGTGGACAACTTTCTATGGTACATGGAGCGATATTTCCAGGCCATGGGAATCAACGACGACCAAACACGGGTAAACACCGCATCGATGTATTTAGGCGATAGTGCATTGTTGTGGTGGCGTCGTCGGTCGGATGATAGGTGTGGGAACCCTATCACGACTGGGGGTGGTTTTGTCGAGGAGTTCCGACGGAACTATTTTCCCGCTTATGCGGAGGAGGAAGCTCGTGACGAGCCGAAGCGTCTCGAGCGAAGGGTGGTGTGCGCGACTACATCAAGCGGTTTTCGGAGTTGCTACTCCAAATCCCCTCGATGAATGAAGTTGAAGGGTACCACCAGTTCATGAGTGGTCTCAAGCCATGGACCAAGCAAGAGTTGAAGCGGTTCAACGTGGGAGATCTCACGACGGCCATGACCGTAGCTGAGTCACTCGTGGAGTACAAGGCATCGCCTTCCACATCTCGTCCGGACGCCGCCCGAGGGATAGAGCCACCGGTGGGGAGATCGGGGTAGATTCAACAATCGCCCACTGGAGCTAGACCACCGGGCGGCCCTCATCCTCACCGGGCTAATGCGGGACCGAACGGAGGTGGACAAAGGAAGGTACGCACATATAGCCTGCTTCTTTTGCGATGGTCCACACATGGCGCGGGATTGCCCGAACAAGGCCAAGTTGGCCGCTCTTTGCAAAGAGGACGAACCAAGGGAGGAAGCACGGTTGGGATCGTTGCGACTCCTTAGCACGATCAAGTCGAAGAAGGCAAAGGAGCCTAAAGGCTTGATGTTCGCGGACATGAAGATCGGAGTGACCACGATAAGTGCGCTCGTGGACACGGAGCATCCGACATCTTCATCTCGGAAGAAGCCGCGAAGAAACTTAACCTACGGGTTGAGAAGGGAGCCGGTTGGCTCAAAACGGTGAACTCGAAGGAAGTCCCCGCGATCGGTGTTGCAAGGGACGTGGAGCTACAACTCGGGTCATGGAGAGGCAAAGAAACTCTAGAGGTAATTCCACTTGACGACTATGATATAGTCATTGGAATCAAATTCCTAGATAGAATCCATGCGCTTGTAGTTCCTTTTGCCGAATGCATATGCGTGTTGGACAAGAGTAGTCAATGCGTGATTCCGGTCCATCGTGAGTCGGACCGTGATCGAAAGATGATCTCGGCTATACGACTCACCAAAGGAGCAAGGAAGGGTGAAGTGACCTTCCTGGCGGCCTTGAAGATCGAGGATGACAAGGGTGAAGGGGAGGAAGTCCCGACGGAAGCAACCCAAGTCCTCGACTCGTTCAAGGATGTTATGCCTTCGGAGCTGCCGCCTAAAAGGGAGGTGGATCACCGGATCGAGCTAGTGTCTGACGCTCGACCGCCTGCCATGGCGCCTTACCGTATGGCGCCGCCCGAATTAGAAGAGTTGAGGAGGCAACTCAAGGAGCTGCTCGACGCGGGTTACATCCGGCCGTCTAAAGCCCCATTCGGTGCGCCGGTGTTATTCCAAAAGAAGCACGATGGGTCACTCCGGATGTGCATCGACTACCGGCGCCGAACAAGCGACGGTGAAGAACAAGTACCCGATCCCGCTCATTGCGGATCTCTTCGATCAACTTGGTGGAGCTCAGTGGTTTACCAAGCTGGATCTCCGGTCGGGATACTATCAAGTTCGGATCGCCGAAGGAGACGAGCCGAAGACAGCCGTGTGACGCGGTATGGATCCTACGAGTTTCCGGTTATGCCGTTCGGCTTGACCAACGCTCCGGCTACCTTTTGCACAATGATGAACAAGGTACTCCACCCTTTCCTAGATAGGTTTGTAGTGGTTTACCTAGACGATATTGTGGTATATAGTCGGACGCTCGAAGAGCATACCGAACACCTAAGACAGGTCTTCCAAGTCTTGCGCGAGAACAAGCTTTATGTTAAGCGCGAGAAGTGTGCTTTCGCCCAAGAGGAAGTTCCGTTCTTGGGGCACATCGTCGGGGGCGGACATGTGCGGATGGACAAGGCAAAGATTCAATCGATCGTCGAATGGGAACCGCCGACGAAGGTACCTGCGCGAGGTCATTCCCCGGGCCTCACCAATTACTACCGACGGTTTGTGCGGAGTTACTCGAGCATCACCGTGCCACTCACGGACCCTCGAAGAAAGAGAAGGCGTGGGAGTGGACGGATCGGTGCCAAAGAGCCTTCGACCGATTGAAGCGAGCCATGACCGAGGAGCCGGTGTTGGCGTTGCCCGACCACACCAAGCCCTACGAGGTAGAGACCGACGCATCGGATTATGCCATCGGTGGTGTGCTTATGCAGGATGGACATCCGGTGGCGTTCGAGTCACGGAAGCCGAACGATACCGAGCGACGGTATACCGTTCAAGAAAAGGAGATGACCGCGGTGGTTCATTGCCTCCGCACATGGAGACACTATCTCCCGGGATCCAAGTTCGTCGTGAAGACGGACAACGTGGCCACGAGCTATTTTCAGACCCAAAAGAAGCCGAGTCCGAAGCAAGCTCGATGGCAGGATTTTCTAGCGAGTTCGACTACGCGTTGGAGTACAAGCCGGGGAAGGCCAACTCGTGGCGTACGCGTTGAGTCGAAAGACGGAGCGATGAGCCACACGATGAGTCGACCGAGCTGTCCTTGGGTCGACCGCATCAAGGAGGGATTGACGCATGATCCAAGAGCTCAAGCCCTCATCGGGTATGCCAAGGAAGGTAAGACTCGACAATTCTGGTGTGAGGACGAGCTCCTTTACACCAAGGGAAGGCGGTTGTACGTGCCTTTCTATGGGAAGTTAAGGAAGGAAATCTTGCGCGAGTGCCACGACTCGAAGTGGGCGGGTCATCCGGGATCCACCGCACATTGGCCCTCGTCGAAGATCGGTATTATCGGGCCCCAAATGCGGGACGATGTTGAAGCGTATGTGAGGACTTGTCCGGTATGCCAACAAGACAAGCTAGAGCAACGGTCGTCGCCGGGCTTGTTGGAGCCACTTCCCATCCCAACTCGTCCATGGGAAAGCATTTCCATGGACTTCATCGTCAACCTCCCGAAGTCCGAAGGGTGTCGGACCCTAATGGTGGTGGTTGACAGGTTCTCAAAGTATGCAACCTTTGTGCACGCAACGAAGGATTGCCCGGCCGAGGAAGCGGCCAAGCTGTTCATGAAGCATGTGGTGAAGTATTGGGGAGTGCCACAAACGATCGTGAGCGATCGGGATCCTCGCTTCACGGGACGTTTCTCGGTCCGAGTTGTTCAAGCTACTAGGGTCGGAGCTGAATATGTCGACAAGTCTCGCATCCCCAAACCGACGGTCGACGGAGCGGGTCAATGCCCTCTTGGAGATCTACCTCCGACACTACGTGAGCACGACGCAAACGAATTGGGCAAAGTTGATCGACGTAGCCCAATTCTCCTACAACTTGCAACGAAGCGAGTCGACCGGCCGAGTCCGTTCGAGGTTGCAACCGGGCAGCAACCGAACACCCCGAGCACAATTGCTTCGGGCTACCGGGGAGTAGTCCGCCCGCGTACAAGTTCGCCAAGAATATGCAAGAGGAGGCGGACTTGGCACGGGCGTGTCTACACAAAGCCTCCAAACGCATGAAGAAATGGGCGGATAAGAAGCGACGGCACGTGGAGTTCCAAGTTGGAGACCAAGTGTTGGCCAAACTACATGTGGTCCTTCGATACAAGGACGTGCACAAGGGGTTGATCCGTCGCTACGAAGGGCCATTTCGCGTGCTACAACGGGTTGGGAAGGTCGCATACAAGCTGGAATTACCATCAAAGCTAAAGGTGCATCCGGTTTTCCATGTAAGTATGCTTAAACCTTTCCAAGTTGATGAGGAAGACCCGGATCGAGGAGCGTCGCAACGGGCGCCGCTCGGAGCAAAGACCTCGTATGATCGGGAAGTCGAGAGCATCTTGGCAGACCGAGTCATACGAAAGAGGTATTGCGCGGCCAAGCGTGAGTATTTGATCCGATGGAAGGGTCTTCCGGAGAGTGAAGCCGATTGGGAGCCCGAGGAGAGTCTTTGGCGGTTCAAGAAAGAGATTGAAGCCTTTCACGCCGAAGACGCGACGAGGACGTCGCAGCATTAGGTGGGGGAGAATGTCACGGCCCGAAAGAAAACATGTCCAAGAGGTTTCCATGGCACGGGCGTGACACAATGATGACCCTCGGCCTATATTCTCGAGACTTGTAATATTCTCCTAGGGGCGAGCAATACTGTATTTGTACGCATACGTTATAAATGCGAGTAGCTGGTAGTTGATTATAAATGCTGGTAGTTGGTAGATGGGGAGGTGCAATCTCCACCGTTAGATCTAAGGGAGATCTACGGATACGGTTTGCCTTATACTTGTATATAAAGGGGTCTCCTCCCTCATTGTAATTCATTCACAAGATATATGAAAACCAGAGCTTCTCTCTCATCAAAGAGTTTCTCTCTCTAAAAGTTCCTTGTGAGTCGAGTGTTGAAAGGCTGCTTAGGGGTAAAACCTTAAGGCCGCACGGGTCAACCTACGTGTGATCGAGAGTGAATCGATCGGCCCGTGACACATGTCTCTGAACCAGACAATGCCATGCAATTTTTCATGGTTGTTATCAGTGCTATTTCCCTAGTTGGCTTTTGCTGAGATTGTCAGTTTCGACGATTGTCAGTTTCGACTCCGGTAGTCACTTGCCGTTCCAAGCCATCTGTTTAGAACACCGCCCGCCTCGGCCAGGGCTGACCTGGTAACAGAGAGGTCTCGCCCATGTCGAAATTCATCAGGCAGCCGAAACATCTATGGCACTAGTTAGACCCTGTATTTTTCCCCTCTATTTTAAAGATCTCGCCCATGCTCAATCCGACAGTACTGTTTGTCCGAACTCTTGTGGCAGCCTCTTCGTCCTGGTAAGTAGTTACCATCTTTAATGGATTCCATCCTCTCTAAGATCAACCGAATAGTCATTATGTGCCCTCTTGACAAGAAATGGCTAGAGAGAGAGAGAGAGAGAGAGAGAGAGAGTCTTAGTCATTATGTGCCCTCTTCACAAGAAATGGTTGCTCAGAGAGAGAGGGGGAGAGAGAGAGAGAGAGAGGAAGAGAGGGAAGCGGGTCAAAAGGATTTCCAAACCACAGGAGGAGAAGGCAATGACCACCTCACAAAAATAACTGCAATCAGGACATATCAAGACCTTCCCAAAAATAAACTGCTTGACTTGGCCTTATAAGAATAAAAAGTTAAGCCCTTAAATTCTTCCTAAGACTAGAGCCCTCCTCTCCATACACAATCTCCATCTTTAAGTCCAGAAAACCCCCAACAGAGGCAGAGAAACGCATCAACGCGAGCAATGGCAAAGTCTCTACAGGCTATCATCTTCCTGGCCTCGGCCCTCTCCTTCTTGTCCCTCCTTGGTGCCGTGTACGGCGATTCCCGCTTCTTCGTGGAGGGCAAGGTTTACTGCGACACCTGCCGCACCCAGTTCATAACCAAAGTCAGCAAAGACATGCCAGGTTCGAATTCCCTTCGTTGCATTGCGAGAACAACGCGATCTAATCTTAGTTCCAATGCTAAAGATATGGTACCAAACTAGGCAATTTCTATCGTATAAATGCATTACAGGAGTAGATCATGTTATTAGTAGGGCCGAGCATAACAAACACTGACATTTTAATGCAAAATAGCTCTCTCAAAGATCATAACTTCCGGATATTTTTGGCTTTTTTTTTTCTTTTTTCATGACAAGGATTTTGATCGATCCGAATGTTGTTGTTTTGTAGTACTTGTACATACAGCTTTCATTTCAAGCTGTGCAAAATTATCATTAGTTGATCAAACCACAATTGCCCTTTTCAAAATGCCTCAATGTTTCGCTTGCTCCCTACGTTAGATTCATTGCGCATGATCTGTTTAATGACTCCCGGAAATTTGTCCACATGAAATGGTTCCAATATGGCGTGCAGATGCCAAGGTGCGGTTGGAGTGCAAGGACCGTGAAGGCGGAGCCGTGACCTACAGCGTCGAGGGCGTGACCGACAACACCGGGACCTACCGCCTTCCGGTGGACGGAGAGCACGAGGAGGAGATCTGCGAGATCGTGCTCGTCAAGAGCAGCCAGCCAGGGTGCGAGGAAGTCAGCAATGACCCTTTCCTGAGGAAGAGCGCGAGGATTAGCCTCACCAAGAACAATGGCATGGCCACCCCGGTCCGCCAGGCCAACCCGCTCGGCTACATGAAGAACGAGTCTCTTGCCGAGTGCCCCGACGTCCTCAAAGAACTCGGAATGACCCCGAACGGCCTTGCTTAAACCTCAAAATTTTAGTGCTTTTGCTTTTCCATTTCACAATGTAATGTCCTTAATCTGTGTCCTTATGCAGGAGGTAAACAAACGTTAAAAGTACCAATACGAATGTTTTGCTTGCCCATCGAATTGTTTTAGGTTTCGGCTTATGGTGAAAAGCGGGCAAGCGTTTCCTTGATTGAACTTTATGTATATGTAGTTTGCATGCGGGTTGTTGAGCAATGATGAAGCTGCAACTAAACATATAGAAGAGTAAACAAAAATAAAGTAGTGACTACTACACTTCGAACCGGGTTAATCTAACAAAATGTTCTGGCTTCCAATCATATATAAATCTATCACTAAAACCATAATGTGAGGAGATATATTCCCCTTCCATTGAAATTATAGCGATTTGATCCGATCCATGTGCTATTTCATGTGGGACTTGGGTTTTCATAGATAAAGTGTGCAAACTAATCGGGAATTGTCCGAGCCGAACTGAACTGGACTAGAGCGGTTGATTCTGGACGGGTTCCCATGAGAGCTGATTCGATTCTTGGTTTTAATTTTTTGAACCGGCGAGTACCAATCTGATTTCTTGGTTGAAACTGCCCACCCGGATTGGACCGGTACACACATATAGTTTTTGGTCCTCAGTCCTCCTCACGAATGATCAACTCTCTGGTGGCCTCGCCTCATCTCGCTCTCACGAGTCTATCTCGACCCTTGCACTTTGCTCTCGGCACTCGCAGGTCGCATCATCGATCACGAGTCACAACGCTCGTGGCTATTCTCGTAGGCTCGGTCAGCTTTTTTGCATTGCCAATGGGTCTTCTTCAAGTTTAATAATACTGGGTCAGCTCTGGGTGGATGCTTTGGACGGAAGAGTAGACGAGTTATCTGAAGAATCTGCAGGGCTTATGGAGGCAATTCATGCTTTAGGTGCAGATATTACGTGTCCATTTAGAAGAAGCTCATAGGCCGTCGACAAATTTCTGAACTCCAATAATCCATTTGGTTGCCAATTTATCAAGAGGGCGAGCAGAATTATACTGCCAAGAAAATGGTTACGAGCCGAAATGCGAAACACCTGCGGACCAAATACCACCATGCACATCGTTACTATCTATCGAATGTGAAAAGTGTTAAAAAAGTCCTAAATCTTTTGCATTTGTGTCAATTTAGTCCTAAACCTTTTTTTGGTGCCAATTAAATCCTAAACTTTTTTACGTTGTGCCAATTCAGTTATTTCCGATCAATTTTGGCCGAATTTTGCTGACTAGACGTCGGCCGGTTGACATAGTCTGATTGGCGTTGACGTGGACAACTTTTAATAATATTTTAATATTTTTGAATTTTTTTTCTTTTTTCTATTTCTTTTTCCTTCTCCTCCTTATTCCTCAAGCCGGTCGCCGGACCTTGGCAACCAACCAGAGGCGACGGCCGGTGGGGTCAAGGTCGACCTCGCTAGCCACCTTGCCAGTGGCCGAGAGGACAGCCTCGCGTTGGGCAGCGAGGCTCGCCCTCGCCGGATCTAGCGAGGGTCGAGCCTCGCCCATGGCCGGTGAGGGCGAGCCCCGCCAACCCGACACGAGGCCGTCCTCGCGGCGGCCTCGAGCTGGCCTCACGCCAAGCTGGTGAGGCTTGCCCTCGCCGCCTAGGCCTCAAGGGCAACCTCGTGGCCACTGGCGAGGTGGCCGGCGAGGTCAACCTCGACCTTGCCGGCCGTCACCTCTGGCCAATTGCCGAGGTCCGACGACTGGCTGGAAGAAGAAGGAGGAGAAGGAAAAAAAAAAAAAGATTCAAAAATATTAAAATATTATTAAAAATTGTCCACGTCAATGCCGATCAAATCACGTCAGTTGGCCGGCGTCCAGTTAGCAAAATCTAGCTAGAATTGGCTAGAAATGACTGAATTGGCACAACGTAAAAAGGTTTAGGACTAAATTGGCACAAATGTAAAAGGTTTATAACTTTTTTAACACTTTTCCCCTATCAAACTTGTGAGTTTTATGATGCTGATGACTCGGGATTTTTTGCGCCTGATTTTCTGATCGTAATTAAGGAATTCAAAAATTTGCACATGTACATTGTCAACATCGACCTAAGCTTGAACGGAGCCTTCTGATTAGGCTTGATGAGGGAGATGCACTGATAAGGGTGGGATCATCGCATCAAAGAATGCCGGGGGCAAACGTCATTTCGAGCTTGAAGAACGATGCCATCGTCTTCTGCTCGCAATTTTAAATCCGACTTCGTCTCAATGTCTTCGCACACCAAATCCTGGACGTTCCCGAGTCGATAAATGCACGGATAATATCATCAGGAAGGAGACCGCATAGGTCATGGGACGATCATGCGATTTTGACTCGACTATCTTTCCATCCGGGTCGATTCATCTAGGCGATTTGAAGCATATCCACTCAGGAACTTTACGAACTTGAAGAACTTCTTCCGGTTGTCTTGATCCAAAGTGTAAGTTACGGGTGGTTTTACAGTAAGACTAGGGATGTCAAATTCCCGAACTCTTCCACCAAAAACTATAAATAAATAAATAAATAAATAAACCCAACCGGCCCGACTGACCTGATTCGACCTGAACCATACCACCAATGAGGTTAGCTTGTCTTTGTCCAATTCCCTTTTGCAGTGGGTTGGCCTTTCTTATTTTACCTACGCTTCCCAAAAGTTCCTTCGTCCTCTTGCAGTAATTCGCCCCGTGAAGAAAATGTCATGACGTTATCACTGATGGTCCAAAGCACAGTGAGATGCATACCATAGTTACGTTGTTCAGCATATTCGTATGCCTCGCATCAATTGATGGTACACATATTTGATCTCTCTTCTAAGAAACAAGGTCATAGATGAACTTGTGTGGGATCGTGGATTAGGCCATCTAGAAATTCAGGATCAAGCCCCAGTCTTTCTATGCAAAAATTTCGAGTTTATGTCGTGCTTACTGATGATTGTATTTATTGAAGCGAAAATTGGATTTTCTTTGAGATTTTCCTATCTTTTCATAGGTTAGTTGGAAATTGGATTGTTAGGAAAATCAAAAAATTTCTATCAGATGGGAGGAGGTGAATTCACAAACAATAGTTTTCTTGCACATCTTTATGAATATGACATCTAATAGTAACTCTCTTATCCAGGTACACTAGAGTAAAATGGTGTCAGTGAGAGGAAACATCAATAAATTTTTGAAATCAGGCTTGCTACATTATTTGAGGCCTCTATGTCACTCAACCATATGGCGGCGGCATTTACAACAACAAATTGGGTAGATCGACTTTCCTCCATTGCTTTAGGCAATTGAGGCCCATACTCAGTCTTATTCAAGACTATTCATTACTAAGTGTTTGGCTCTCATTGTTATCAATATCTACTCAACTATAAGATGAACAAATTTGATAATTACTCTTTGTCATGTATTTTTGGGATATAGTGAAAAGTACAAAGGATGTCATTGTCTTCATCGATCTACTGATATATACCTTGACATGTTTTTAATGAGCATTATATTCCTAAAACTCCACTTCTCAAATTATTATGACTCAAAGTTCATCACAAATAAAAGCCACCGGTGATCATTAGACCATGCTCCAATTTAATCTAGAAATTGTTCATAATGATTGTTCACCAACAAATCTTGACTGTGCATGCAAGTGTAAATGTCTATTTACTGAGATGGAACCGAACTCAAATGCTTCATCAATTATTCTCACTAATCAAGTGCCATGACTAGCAGAGATTGAATTTTAGTTCAATGTCAATTTGAAGCTTCCAAATCCTTGATGTATCCCATGATTACCCATTCAAAGAGCAAAATCTCAAAGCCAAATCCAAAGTATGCCAACCTAGCAATATCACCTATCCTTCTCGTGCCACGTGCAGTCCATTTGCCTTAAAACACACTAGTTGGACAGCCATCATACTTGAGAGTTGGAAGCTTTTGCAATCAACAAAGCATAGGAACTTCTTCCCCATTATCCCCTCAGTGAATGTGGTGGAATGTCGATGGATGTACAAAGCAAAGCTAACTTGTTGCAAAAGGATTCCATCAGGATGAGGGTGTTGATTTCCTATAAACTTTTAGTCTAGTGGTCAACCAAACCACCGTTCTATCCATTTCTACCATTCAAAACTGGAAATTGGCTAATTAGCTACTAAGAATGCCTCCCCATACAATGATCTCGATGTTCACATTTACATGGAACAATCACCCAGCTTTCATAATGTAACTCGTCCTGATCATGTTGGGTTACTTCGACGTGAGTTATATGGGCTCAAACAAGCTTTAGGGCATAGTTTAACAAGTTCATCAACTTTCCTTTTTAATATAGATTCTTTTACAACACTACCAATCGATTAGTGTTTGTTTATCATCATCGAGGTGAGATTATCATTCTATTGGAAATAAGGACACAAGTAGTATAACTTTCGTATAATATTTACTTTAGTGCGGTAACTTTTTTTTCAACAACTTGAATGCCAATTACCTCTAAAAAAGTTCGTTTACATACTACAACTTTCAATTGATTACTTGACTATAGTAACATTTCAAAAACGTACACCCAAGTGCCGAAAATTCAACATGACTTGGCACTTATTGTTAACATTTTTAAAAAATTATGGTACTCAAGTAATCAATTGAAAAGTTATATAATCCTCAAATGATTAGAACAAAACATCATGACATTCACTTGAATATCGTACAACTCTTCCGATGCAATGGCAAGGGCTTTTTTGTCCCAAATCTTCCAAGTGTAAATCAAGTTCCCAATAGCGTTGGTGAACCGCCACCATCGACAATGGAGCCCAGCCCCACCACCGCAACTATGGAGGTCACTAGCAACGCACATCAATAGACATGAGGTCAAGCAAGGTGTACAACCTCCATCAAAGTAAGTAGGGCCGCGAGTCTCTATCTGTTGCTCCAAAAATTAATCGAATCGACTAAGTCGAGCCCTGACACTATGGCCAGCCTCACGCAATCACAGATTTATGGCCGCGCAAGGCTATCGACCTATGTCGAAGTGAATCGCGGTAGGTAGCCGCGACTTCCGTGGACATATTGGACGACTCAAATGGGTGAGGAGTTAACGTCGCCGCCGGAGGAGATCGTTGCAGGTGGATTGATGCCTAAAGGTGAAGGCTAGCGACAGTGAGTGGTTGTTCCCTCATCCTGTGGGGTCTTAGTCCAGCGTAGATTGGAGCAGATGATCGAAAATGAAGAAAAGAGAAAAGGGAGGAAAAAAACAAAACAGATAAGAAAATATTAAGGAGAAGATAAAAGAAACATACGAAAAATTGCCCCGCCATTGCCGCAAAAAGTTGCATGTGCTTGTCGACTAGCGAAGAATTTCGCTGGCCAGCGAACTGAGCGTGATTTGAGATTGAGAACGTGAATATTCTATTTTAGAAATTAATAAAAATTGATTTTTTTTTAATTTTCCGGACGAGTTTTTAAAAAAAATACGTGTTTAACAATCTTATAAAATTTATATTATTGAAATAAATTCGTTTAATAACAATACAAAATTTTTTCTTCTCAAGTAGTGATGGGAGGTGGCCGGTAGACAGTGGGTGACTAGCAGTGGCTTGATAGGTGATGGCGAATAAGAAGTGAATGATGAGAAGAATTTTCATTTATCACTTTTGTTTCAAAAATATAAAAGCTCTTATTTTTGTTTTAAATCTATTTATAGAATAGAAATCAATTCTAGAAATAAAAAAATAAAATTGTATTATCAAACAAATTTATGTTCCAAACCTATTTCAAAAATAAAAAAATTGAGGAACAGAATAGTTACCATGTACTTTTTAGGTTATTATTTGAGATGAAGATCCATTCTATGGATTCTTTAGAGAAAATGGCCCACTTCAAGGACTATTTGAAATTTTCCCTTCCTATTAACCAAATAGTGCTCCAGATCACGAGCAATTAAGAGAAAAAATGACGCCCTTTTTGCCCGTGAGCAACTCCCAAAAAAAAATAAAACAGGCAAGATCATGCAGCAAGATTTAGTTGAAGAACAAAATCAAACCATGAGCGAGTATATCAGGAGAACACCTAGCAAATGATGCCATCCTTTGTACGACGGTGAGGAGAATTCGAAGCATCCATCTTATGCGAGCACCGGCAGACAAACTCTCCGCAAGAACACAGTATGCATGGATGATTCGAACTCGACACCCGAAGGTGAAATTGAAGCGACACCATCCCTCACACGCTTCACTCCTTAAGGCGAGTTGGCGGAGCTGAGGGTTTGAAACCCTCACCTCCCGTTTCTCATTATCGGCCTTAGCACTTTCACATTTTATCTAAGTTCAAGCATCCATCGCTGGGGTTTGCCCCCTGTGGAAGTGGAGGTTCAAATCTCCACCTTCTTAGGGGGTTAGGATGGGGACGATTTAGTTTCAAGAGTGGGTTTCGATTCCCACACCTTGCAAGGAGGTATAGCAAAAGTCTGAGAGTGAGCGTTAGAGTAAGGTTAAAATAGGACCGACAAAAAAAAAAAAGTCTTAGCATTGCCAAGGAGTCCAATAACTCTTATGTTCACATTTGCTGGGGAAATACAACGCCATAATGGCAAAAACTTTCTATTTCTTAAAGTACGAGGCATTCTTACTATCGCAAAATCAAAAGAGCCGTGATTGGAGAAGCTTTCGCCCGCCCTCGAATCCATCGGCTCGGGTCCACCATAGCTATTGATTTTTGTAAAAGTTCACCACAAATATAACAATGCCCTCAAAAAGATGCAAACAATGCTTGGTTCCAATTTCTTTGCTTGAGGAAGGTGGCAATTTTCTGCATTAATTTGCCGTCTCCTCCGGCCTGCTCCATCCAAGATTGGCCCACCCTTCTCAGGCTGCTCCATAATGCAGTACGGCGGGCGAACTTTGCTTTCGGCTTTCCCTTTCCACGAATGACGGCCCTTGGCCGGCGGATCCCGCGTGATACGTCTCTCGAATTACGGACCCCACCCTCGCCATCGGATGCGTCGCGTCCGTTCGTCCACGTACGGCGATCCGAATTTCCTATAATTGATGACCATCGAAATCGTCCGGGCGATCCTAAGATCTTGCAAAAGCCAACTAGTTACCGCCCCCTGTGAGTTCCTTTCTGACTTTAATATTGGGGCTTAAAAAGCTCGAACATATTCAATTTCAATTTCACTTTATACTTTTTATTATTCTACAAAGAATTTTCAATTTTAAATCTAATCTCAACTCTACAGTCTACTCCAAATTTCATTTTGTCTCATAGAAAACTATCAACATTTATTTGAGTCCTAAAATTATCCCCATTAATTCTTTTTCCAAAATTTCTTTAGAACTCTTCGGCACGAATTGTTTGAGTATCTCGAGTTAGGACAGAGTTAACTATAGGACTCAAGCAAAAGTTTATTTTTTTATGAGAGAGAATTTTTTTAAGAGTAAAATTAAGACTAGACCTAAAGTTGAGGAAAAGAAATTTTAGGGGGCTCTCTCTTCGGTAATTTTTTAGGAGAAGTGGCATAGGAGAAAGGAGAGAGAAGTGAGAGATTAGACTTAAGTGATGGAAAGTTGATTGATATAATTTGAAGTGACAATAGCGAGAGGTAAATCAACTCTCATAAGCTAAAAATCCTAGGCAAAAAGTATGAGTCGAATGGAGGGCTGTGGGCTATATGAGTTAAGAGGCTTTACTTGGTTATGCTCTTGTCTAAAAACTCTTGATCTTCAAAGTGAACATGGAAGAATGGATGTGAGAGCAAACTGGCCACAAAAATTAGAGCAAAATGAGGATAAATAAGGGGAGAGGCTTGTGGCTTTGAGTTTCAAGGGAAGTTTTTGAGAGCGGTTGGCCATTCTTTCCTCAAAATCGTCTAGAGCTTTAAGGTGGAATTAGAGAGCAAAAATGAGGGGAAATTGTGCACAAAAATGAGAGGAAATTGTGCGCAAAAATTGGGGAAATCCAGTTGAGCAAGAGAGTCATTGTGAGTGAGAGTTTAAACACCTATTTTGGTCATTCTAATCTCTCTCTCCCTCGATAAAAACAGGCTATCTCGATTCCTTTGCCTCCTCGTTAGAATCTCACCGAAGGTAGGGAACACTTTTCCTTCATGTTCGACTCGCCAAAAATGCCTCGCTAAAACCGAAGTTCAAAGTCAAGCCATGATTGCTTGTATTTTTCTAGCGGGCCCCGTGTGCCTAATGCCTCAATTTTTAGGTTCACTGAGCTGGCTGTGGCACTACTACATTTTTGCTATTTTCATGTTTTGGCTGGTGGAGTAACTTGTCTTGTCCGCCATTTATCTTGGTTTTTTACGTGCAAATATATTGGTGCATTCACCACCTACCTGGGTGGCGTTGTTAGCTTCGAGCCTTCTCCCCCTCACGAAGGGGAGGGGTTCAAATCCCCAGCGCGTCGTAGAGTGACTTATCGGCTGGAGTGAGTGTGGTGGCCAACTTACGTCAGTCTCATGGTTGGCCTGCCAGCTGTTGGCTTACGGGTTTCCCTGAGTCACCAAAATATATATATATATATTGGTGCATTCGATCGTTCATGTTTGTAGTGTAGTATTTCGCCGTATCAAACCATAGGAGCCATTTGGGATATCTTCGTTGCCACTCGTATCCATGATCCAAAAATGAGCATCAAGAACCTGTTGTCGAGCAACTTTAATGCATTGTACAGTTCTTGTTATGGCCTATCTGAAGATCTTGAACGGTATTGGGGTGTCCTTCTTACTAGGGTTGAGCATGGTCCGAGTTGGACTGGTCCACCCCCTAACCCTAGGACCAACCTGCACAGTGCTGGTTCTCAATTTTTGGGACCAAGGAACAACCCTATTGAGCTTAAGACCGAGGACCCAACCGACCCAATGGGTTCAGTCCGATTCTAGAGTCAATCCGAGACCAACTAATAATTTTTTATTTCATTTTTTGTACTTCTTAAAAAAACGATTGAAGACTGGACTAACCCAATAGATTCGGTTCGGTTTCAAGATCAACCCAAGACTAACTAATAATTTTTTATTTCATTTTTTGTACTCCTTAAAAGGGCAACTGAGGACCGTACCAACCCAATGGGTTTGATGATAAGTAATGTCAGCTAAGAAAGGCAAGCGGTGAGAGTCAAGTGGAGTGAGCGTTGAACAGAATGAGTATCGAATGTCAAGCAGAGAGCAACAAGCCAAGCTAGCATCGAGCAGCGAGCAGCACGAGTGACCCAAAGCAAGTGAGGCGAGTGTCGAGTAGCGAGCAGAGAAATTATTTTTTTCGATTTTAGCAAGTGAGGCGAGTGTCGAGTAGCGAGCAGCGAGCAGCACGAGTGACAAATAAGACAGAAGAGAACGAATACTAAAGTCAAAATGTCATAAGGTGCATTTTTGAACGCCATGAGGACTCTTCACGAAAATATTTTCCTCATTTGTAAATTATGACTATTAACGTCATAAAATACATTAAAAACCTAAGTTATTAAAGAACAATATAAAATTACTTGAATTCCTCACTAAAAACTGTTTAATGTTGTTGACGCCGTTTTATTTTAAGATTTTCTTTATATAAAAAAATTATATATATATAGTCAGGGTTGATCTGAGTTGGACTGACCCGGAACTCTCAGGACCGAGAACCGACTCGCACAATGCTGGTTTATGAATTTTAAGACCAAGGATCGATCCAGTTTTCCTAGGAACCAGACCAGGACCGCTCCTATTACCTTGGTGTAAGTAATGGTGTTGGAATCATATATATATGTTACTATGCTTTGATTACTGTAACTGTGGTCTATTTGTGGTTTATTGTATTGTTTACTCTGATCTTAGCTTTAAAATTAGTACAAAGTGGCATGAAAAGCATGTGAATGGAAAAGTACAAAAAGAATATGGGATAAGAGTATTAGAAATCATAAAACTTGTCAGCAAAGTGCAATTGAGTCATAATATTTTCAAAAAAATGCAATCAAGTTTTAAAACTTGTCAAATGATTCAATTAAGTCATTTTGTAAATTGCTATCTTTTTTTTTTTTTAGATTTGTGGACTTGATTACATTTTTGGAATAGTTTCAAGACTTGATTGTACTTTTTGAAAATTTTAAAACTTAATTACACTTTGGTGACAAGTTTATGACATGCTTGAATTTTTTTTTTTAAATTCACTTTTATAAGCGATAAAAACGATCATTTATTATAAAAATATTCTCATAATCATTCATTTTTTACAAAACAAATTGACCTTAAAAAGCTACTAAACTTGCCTGGGATGTATGTAGAAGAAAACCAATATTCACCCCCCACGAGTTTCTCCTTATTTTCTCCTTGGCACACAACAATCTATCAGTTTGTATGCCAACATCGACATATCGAACAATTTACAAACCGTGTTAGTGTCCACATCAACAAATATTTCGTGTGCTTAACTGAAGTCTAAACACTAAACCATGCTTGAAAATTCTTGTCCCTTAATAAGAGAAAAGAAAATCCTTCAAGGTATTGAATTGCTCATTGAAGAAAAGTTCAGACACTTTCGTTGGCATGACCTTTAATATAGGCCCCCATGGAAGACAGGATAGGTAGATATAGCCCAGTCACAAGCAAGTACTCTATAATCATGTCACCATTTGCAGTTTTTCACGACGGACTCATCATAAGAGCCAACGCGGCAGTCGAAACGAATTAGTAACATTTCGATTTCAAGAGGGAAACAATCACTTGTTGTGGCTTGAGGACGACTTCATGTTGTCGGAGAGCCCAGCATTTTGCGGACACATCAATCTTCAATCAGAGAGTAGCTTTGATGGCTGGATTCCCAATTTTACATGCATCAGCATGAACATGACATCGAAGAATCATCTGTCCGACACGCAAGCTCGTGTACCGTCAACAGAAGTAAGCATGGCGCGACAACAGTCAGTGGGGGTAGGTTTGATCCCGAGCCAGGATCCCATTTTTCCCAATTCACTTGGAAGAGCATCCTAGAATCCGTGTCAATATAGGAAAAGTGTCCGAGTCTCGGCGACCCAAACTCACCTGAATAACGGGCCTGAGCAACACCACAGAACTGACCGGGCAGCCCCTAGCTTCACGGTGCCATTTCGCGCAGGTCAAAGACAGACTTGTACAGTGAATTATGACGGAAGCAGTACCTTCTACAACACTAGCTACAATTAATTAAAGAGTCGAACTCACCTAAATCATTCATTAACAGGGATTCCTAGAGACGACACTAACAAGAAAAATGAGTAAAGAAGAAAGGGAAAAATCAAAAGAAGACGAAAAAAGAAAAAGAACAGACTCACATTGTTACGGTAGTACAACTGGTAGGGCAGGCAGGCAGGCAGAAATTGCACAAGAAAAACTATGCGATAATTAGGTTTGCAAAATTAACTTTAAATTACTCCGACAATCTTCTCCACCTATAATTTTGCGCCGCAGCTGGACTTCCATGTGCAACTTAGTAGTACGACACAGGGATCGACGCGACAGGGTGGCGAGATTGGCGTCACTTCCATAAGGCTAGCTATAAATATCTGTCACAAAGGACAAAAAGAACCATCATCAAAAACCGTGCATCTGCAAACTAATCAGCAGAAGTGCAAAACATGTTTCAAAACCATTAAAATACTCAAACCTCAACTCAGCATCTTTCTACGTTAGCTCTACCATTTAAGCACACTACATATAGGCCAGTAACAGTTGGTCATCGCACTAAAGTATCACAAGAATTTCTTGTCTAGGTGAGAGCTACATACTTCCTACACATCAATTATTTAGCAGGACACAATGCTTGTTGAACTTAACAACAAGCAAGAAACAAATGGACAAGATGATTTTCAGTCCTCTGCTCTACTAGAGTTAACTAACCTTACTTATCATCGTAAAACTTTATAAACGAGCAATCATCCACTGAATATAATAAAAAAAAATCACAAACTTCAGAAAATGAAACAACCTTTTACACCAAGCCCTGTGCAAATGGTATAATGGATGTCGACATGTAACAAGAATTGGAAGTTTAACAACCGCGCAAATCTATCTTTTAAGTACTGAAGCTGAAAGAGCCCTAAATGTGCTAAAGCCTAACATACATGGAAAGAAGATGAAGACAAATAGATGCTCGATTGACTTTCATGCAATCCAGATTCAGTGCTTCAGCTTTCTATCTGCTGTCGCTTCTATCAGGTTCTTCCCTTTCCCATTCGGTTTTCCTCCTCATCGATTTTGCTTCTTCCGTTTCAGCAAATGCTGAGGTGTATCATTAAAGGCTACCTGCCGCTATTTACTAATCGGCTAACAGAGAGTAAGGCAAATATCAGCAAGAGGATTTGCTGATACTGTTGGCTGAGGACTCTAGCTGTCATTACACTTGAAGCAATTTCATGCATCAACCTAGAGCTGACCACTCCATTACATGTAGATTTAGGAGTACCTTTGGAAATTTCTCCACTTACTAATATCAAAAAATTCTTTTGAGTAGTTGCTCGTCATGCAAACTAAACATTGTACAACATCCAAACATGCAAAATATGCCAGCTAATGCTACTGACAATCAGTGAAACCAATTGGTAGCCAGAGTTCATCTAAGAGCCCACCGCATCCTCCAGAGTTTCCTAAACTCTACATCAAAAGATGGCAGAATTCTCATAGCTAACATCTCCTCATTCTATGTCGACTTCATAAATAGAAAATTATCTCAATATGAGCCATTCATTGTCCAAAGTCATTATTCAAAAGTAGCACAAATAATATCACAAAATATTGTCCTCTACCACTACTACAAGCATTGGCCGAGCATGTCAAAGATCAAACTTGATTTTGATCTAAAGACCTAACAGTTTCATTGCCAGTTCAACAACAGGATAGACCCCTAATTCCATCAAAGAGTCAACAACTTGAAAGGAAATGTCGAGCTCTTTTGGGTTCATATCTCTCTGTCATAAAGGAACATGGTACTTGATTCACAGAGGGGAAAAAAATAATAATAATGCGATTGGTTTTACGACACTTCTATACTGGTCAATTTACATTTCTTGAATGACATCCTTCGGGAGTATGAGCTTAATCTTGAAAGAAAAGAGAAAAATAGCCATATAGGACTGACCAAATAAAAACCTGTCAAGTTTTAATTTTGTTAAGACTATTTACATAAAAGCCGACATTCTCATTACGTTGCAGATAACAGAACCTTCAAAACATACTTGAAACCCACAAAACCCATATCACAAAAGTAAAAAAGACGGAAAAACAATATTCCACCGTAACTCTTTGAAAATACTGCTGCTAATTTCAATGATAACCACAGCAGGCCCCATGATAAGACAAGTTAATTGATATAGGATTGAAGCCTACCGTAGCTAAGGATCATTTCACTAAGAAACACATGGATTCAACTAAGTAGACAATAAAAAAGAGCAGTAAAGAAATCAGTAGTGTCACATGGAAAGGAGAAGAAACTGAGATTACAATCCAACATTGAAAAAAAAGAATTTCGATGTACCGCAAGAATTCAAACAAAGCATTAAACAACAATGTTCTGACAATGGAGATCAGACCTAAACCCACTCCATTCTCCAGACTTCCCCCCTCCCACAAAGCAGAAACTGAGATGGAATTCGGAATGTGTAGACTGCATACGGCGGCCATCTACAAACAGGGGATAGAGGTCATATCTGTAGTCTGATATTATGAGACTTTGCTTATAACTTGTCACCTGGACATTTTCTAATAATTTCCAAAACAGTTGGCTGTGCTTCCAATTTTCCACCAAATATCTCAGTCTCAAGAAATCATGAATAAGAACTTAACACAGCTTTTAAGTCCATACATGTTAAAAACAATTGCTGATCCACAGATACCAACACAATCACTCAGGACATAATGCAAGACCATGTTTTTGGCTACATGGACATCTAACATTGCTTGTCCTATTCCATTCCCTTACAGACAATTCCAAACTAGAACCCTGATCCTCAGTTGCAGCTCTAACAAAACAAGAGGTCAAGCATAATATGAAATGCCTCTAAAATTAAACACCACCCCAGTCTCACCCCAACCCTCCACTAAAGATATCTAATGCAAACAAAAGGCATTTGCCAAGTTCAGTGCCTAGCATCTGTATAAAAGATCAGGGATGGCATCAATTTTCTTCACCAATAAATCCTGTGACCTAAAAAGATTAAAGAACTGACCATAAAAATTATTTTTCAAGAAATTTAGACAACTAAATAAACGAAGCTTTGACCACGAACAAAACATCTCACATTCTACATACATGCCATATAGTATAATGACCTCAGTGACAATGCGCCTGTAACCCTTTATGAACTTTAAACAGTTAAGGAGGACATCTACCCACAAAGCCCAAAAAATTATTGAATCTCCAGAATGAAGTAACAAACTGGGAATCCATGAAAATGAAAACAATCCATTAATCATTGTGTAAAGGGATCCACAATGACGATATTCCTTTTTCCCATCAATTGATG
The DNA here is from genome assembly GCA_016097605.1 of Eucalyptus guilfoylei. Classification (NCBI taxonomy): domain Eukaryota; kingdom Viridiplantae; phylum Streptophyta; class Magnoliopsida; order Myrtales; family Myrtaceae; genus Eucalyptus; species Eucalyptus guilfoylei. Next base: position 31,005,927 of record CM027864.1, on the reverse strand, counting down.
TCACCTTAATACTGCAAATGAACATAAGAAAAAACAACAATAAGAAAAAGAAAGAGGCTAACCAAGACTAATTTGACGAATTCGGTCTCAGAAAACATCTAAATAGCACACGCACGCACGCAAAGATTATATTTTTATGTTCTCACCATCAGAGCCCGAACGCTTGGCGTGCTTTATCCTCTCGAGCTGAACCTGCGTATCCATAAACATCTTCAGCCTCTGCACTTCCAAATCCTTGGCGAACTGCATCCGCTGCTTCTCCAAGTCCACCATCTGCCTCAGCTTCTCAGCCTCCACCCTCTGATACACCTCTCCGAACCTCTCGATGGCCTTGGCCAGTCTCCTCATCCCTTCGCCTTCGTCCTCCTCGCTATCCCTATCCTCATCTCTCTCCTCCTCATCCTCCTCCTCATCGTCGACCCCCGCGGCGGCCGCAGCTGCGGCCGCGACCTCGGAGTAGTTCCTCCTGAAGTATCCCTCGTCCACCCTCTCCGCCGGCCTCTTCTGCGGCAGCGCCACGGCCGCCACCACCGCGGACGACGGCGTCTTCTTGTAGGGCAGCGGCAGGGCCACCGGCGGCGACAGGGGCGACACCGACGGCGACGGCGACGGCTTCTTCCCCGCCGACGACGACGACGAGCTGGACCCGATCAGCGCGTCGAGCCGGTCGAAGAACACCCACGGCGACGGCCCGCCGCCGCCGCCGGAGGACGAGATCCTCGCCTTCTCGATCTTGTACTTCTTCTTGACGGTGTCGATCCGGTTCTTGCACTGGACGTCGGTGCGGTGGGTCTTCTTGGAGTGGCCGTGGCGGGCGTTGACGGCGTCGGCGACCTCCTGCCAGTCCTTCTGCCGTAGGTTCCCGCGGTTGAGGTCGACGTAGCGCCTGCCCCAGGCCTCGATGAGCGTCGCGGTCGCCTCCTCGCTCCAGCAGTCCTCCCGCACCGGCAGCGGCCGCCCGTGCCCGTGCCCGTGGCCGCCCCCGCCCTGTGAGGGCGACGCAGACACGTACTCGATCAGGTCCCCCATCCTCCTCCTCCTCCTCGTCGGCGTCGGCGTCGGCGTCGGAGGTCGTTCACCGGAGCAGCAACGGCGGCGGCGGCGGCGGCGGCGGAGGAGGAGCTAGGGTTTCGGTGGATCGGGGAAAGGGGAGAGATTTTTGGGGGGGGTGGGGGAATAGCGTCGGTGTTTGGCTTGGGTGGCTGCCGGTGACGAATACGAGACGCGTGCGTAATGGTGGGGAGGGGCAATTCCGGAAAGGAGGAAGAGAGAGAGAGTCGCCGGGAGGGGAGGGGAGCGCGTGACGACAAGTCGGATCTTCTTCCCGTTCGTGGGCCGGCTTTCGGTCGTCGGCTCGGCTCGCCTTGCGTTTTGGAAACGGCATCTTTTCTCTCTCTCTCTCTCTCTCTCTCTCTATCTCTTCCTCTCTCTTTCCTTCTCTCTTCTCTTCTCGCCCGCCCGCTCTTCCCTGCCCGCCCCCGCCCGGGCTTTGCTGTGGTCGCGACCGGATCGAAGTTTGACCGTCGATGGATCGTTCGTTCGTTCGTTCGGTCGGTCGGTGATGTTGTCTTGTCCGTGCACAATTTCTTTCTTTCTTTCTTTTTTGTTTTTTTTTTTGTTTTTTTGTTTTTTTTTTTTTTTTTTTTTTGGAGATGGGGGGGGCTGCTTGGGTGGCGTTAAACGTTAGGTGGGAGTCGGGGAGGGGGCTGCCGCTGATGATGAGGGAAGAGTGGGGAAGAAAGGATGGGAGGATAGAGAGTGGGTTTAGGCTTTTTCTTAGGGAGATAATGGAATATATAAGTAAATGACAGAACTTTTGGGGCCCACTACTTTTTTTGTTCATGGGATGAATGCTTTGGATGTTCTGACATTGTTTTTTTGCTTTAGTTTTTCTTTTTATATTGATGTTTGACATCCCACTTCTTGTGATATTTTAACAACCTTGACTTGGAAAGTTAAAAGTGATTTTCGCTTGTGGTGAAAAGGATGGCAAATTTAGCGAGGTTGGTTTCATGTTTGTTATAAATAGCCGCACATTTAGAAAATAAACTTTTGTTATTGAAACATCAGCCCTACATATATGTAATGAGATATGAGGAAATATTATTAGATGTTTAGATAGGTTGAAAATATCTAGGTATTTGGGATGGTTAGGAGAATTGACATATTAAAGGATCCACTTATTTTGCAAAAAAAAAAATGAATAATTTAGAAAATATATTACTAAAAATAATGACTTGTATTTCTTGAAATAATTTTCTATAAAAAAATATTTTTATCATTGACAACGATTAGTGTCTAAACATTTTTGCAATCAATGAAAATATTATTCATTCGTTCATTTTTGTAGCAATACAAATAATAACTTTAGAAGAAGGGTTTGAATTCAAATAATTTATTTTTCACAAAATAAATGTATCATAACTGTTATGAGAGATTACAAGTAAACTTTTTAGAGAATGTTATATTTTATACATGATTTGAGGTTGTCAGATCAATTTCTTGAATCAATATTACAACTTTAGCACAACTATAAAGGTTCCTTGACATCGGTATTGTTATGTTCATTAAAAAATAAATATATATTATTATATAATGTAAAGAGAATATCTTACTTTTAAGGAATATCACTCGTTCTTCTCCTTTCTAAATTTTCTTAATTACTTATATGCAAATATTATGCTCATGAACAAACGTATAAGCCCAAAAATGTTTTATCTCTCACAATTTCAATACTAAAATTTGGTTACATCTATCCTACAACGATTTTTACAAAAAAAAAAAATGTCAAATTTTATTTTTTTTCTTTCCACATATATTGATACAATTTCTTTGCATCATATATTTTTATCATTAATTTATTTTCCCTAATTTAATGACTTTATTTCTATTTGGGGTGACAATCATAGTTCATTATCACATGAGGCCCCCTGTTTAGTGTTGCACGCGAAATAGGTATTTTGTAAAACTAGTCAAGGAAAGCTCCACCAACCTCTCAAATGAAAGCTCAATATTTACTCCAATCTAAAACATCGACCTGAATGAGAATGAATTGGTCGAATAAAATTGGACCTACTTTTTTTTTGGTGAAAAAATTTGACCTACTTGATCACCAAAGAAAGAAAAAAAAAAGGGAGGAAGGGGGGGGGGAAGAAGAAGAGGAAATGCAAATGATGAGCATAGAGTGTCGCAATCCTACCCACACAAGATGGGGGGATAAAGCGTTGGTTAGGGTAATGGCTTGCCAAGTTAGAGAAGTTAGAGCCTATTATGAGGTTATGATAATCTATCAATCCATGACACTTAGCTGACTCGGTTCATTATGGTTAGCTATGTTCTTTTATTTTGGAGCGACATTGACCTAAATTTGCTTTGTTTGTCAAAAACGTTATTCAAGTTGTCTTGCTAAATTTTAAACTCCTAGATACATTCCACTAAGTGATCATGCATGGTAACTTGCAAAATAGGTATTAATCAAACATATAGAACAAACAACACACCAAATCAAGATGAGTATGTAAATAAGGAAAATGGAATGTAAAGTGCAAGAAATGTAAAATTCTATATATTATAGGATAAAGAATATACATGGCCTTTTTACCACGCTCGAGAACAGGATCTCGTGGGTAGTATCTTAAACTAGGAGATCAAACTTGGCCGAGTGTTTGGGCTTAATTGAGCTATAAAATTTGCTCTCTTCAGTAGATTTTTAGGGGAAGTGGCGTGCAAGAAAGGAGAGGGAAGTGAAGGATTGGACTTGAGTGATGAAGGGTTGATTGAGGTAATTTGAAGTGACAATAAACATAGAAAAATCAGCTCTCACAAGCTTAAAATCCCTGGCAAAAAGTGTGAGAAGGAATGGAGGGTATGATGGTGTGAGTTAGGGGTTGCTGATATTGAGGGGAAAGCATGAAGACAAAAGGGTTTAGGCTCTTTCTTTTTTCTTTTTTTTTTAAGGAGATGATGAAATGATATATAAGAAACAACTTTTGGGGCCCATTACTTTAGATGTTATGATATTTTAATAGAGAAATACATAAATTCCATCAACATATTGAAATATTGATATCCTACTCTTTGCAATATTTAAATTGTGAAAGATATCCTAAATTGTGATTGGGAAAGTCAAAAGTGATTTTTGTTTGTGTTGAAAAAGATCACAAATTAGCAAACATGGTCAGATTCATTGTAAATAGTCGCATGTTCAGAGAATACACTTTTTGACATTAAAACATCATTGCTATAGATATTACTACCTAACCAATTTGAGATGTAAAAAGAAGTGAGGAAATATTGTTAGGTATTTATTTTGATAAGTCAATAATATCTTAGTATTTGGATAGTTGATAAAATCGTCATACGAAGTGGTATAATAGGATACAAGTTAACTTTTAAATCCTTATACGAAGTGGTATAAGGATAGAACTTTGGGGCCCACTATTTTTTTTTTTATAGGATGAATGCTTTGGATATTCTGACCTTTTTTTTTTCTTTTAGTTTTCTTTTTATTACGAGGTATGTGGATTTTATTAATATATTGATATTTTGACATTGTACTCCTTGTGATATTTTAACAACCTTGACTGGAAAAGTTGAAAGTGATTTTCGCTTGTGCTAAAAAGGATGGCAAATTTAGCAAGCTTAGTTTTATGTTTGTGATAAATAGTCGCACATTTACAAAATAAACTTTTGTTATTGAAACATCATCCCTACATATATTAATGAGATGTGAGGAAATATTGTTAGATATTTAAATGGGTTGAAAATATCTAGATATCTTGGATGTTTAAGAGAACTCGCATAGGATTCGCTTATTTTGCGAAAAATGAATAATTTAAAAATTATGTAACTAAAAATAATGACTTATATCTCTTGAAATAATTTTCTATAAAAAATATTTTTATCATCGACAACAATTAGTGTCTAAACATTTTTTGCAATCAATGAAAATATTCTTTGTTTTGTTCATTTTTGTAGCAATACAAGCAATAATTTTAGGAAAAGGGTTTGAGTTCAAATAATTTATTTTTCACAAAATAAATGTATCCTAAGTGGTATGAGAGATTACAAGTAAACTTTTTAACGGATGTTATATTTTATACATGCTTTGAGGTTGTTTGATCAATTTCTTGAATCAATATTACAAGTTTAGCCCAACTCTAAAGGTTCCTTGACATCGGTATTGTTATGTTCATTAAAAAATAAATCTATATTATTATATAATATAAAGAGAATATCTTACTTTTAAGGAATATCGCTTGTTCTTCTCCTTTCTAAATTTTCTTAATTACTCATATGCAAATATTATGCTCATGAACAAACGTATAAGCCCATAAATGTTTTATCTCTCACATATTTCAATACCAAAATTTGGTTACATCTATCCTACAACAATTTTTATAAAGAATGTCAAATTTTATTTTTTTCTTTCCACATATATTGATACAATTTCTTTGCATCATATATTTTTATCATTAATTTCTTTTTCCTAATTTAATGACTTCATTTCTATTTGGGATGACAATCATAGTTCATTATCACATGAGGCCCCCGGTTTAGGGTCACGCACAAAATAGACATTTCGTAAAACTCGACCAATCTCTCGAATGAAAGCCCAATATTTACCCTAATCTAAAATGTTGACCTAAATGAGAATGAATTGGCCGAGTAAAATTTGACCTACTTGATCACCAAAGAAAGAAAAAAAGGGGGAAAAAGAGGAAATGCAAATGATGAGCATAAAGTGTCGCAATCCTAGCCACGCAAGATGGGGGGATAAAGCATCGGTTAGGGTGATGGCTTGCCAAGTTAGAGAAGTTAGAGCCTATTACGAGATTATGATAATACTTATTGCGGATTATCCCAAACTATTCCAATCCATGACACTTAGCCGTTTCGGTTCATTATGGTTAGCTATGTTCTTTTATTTTGGAGTCACCATTAACCTAAATTTGTTTTGTTTGTCAAAAACGTGATTCAAGTTGTCTTGCTAAATTTTAAGCTCCTAGGTACATTCCACTAAGTGATCATGCATGGTAGCTTGCAAAACAGGTATTAATCAAACATATAGAACAAACAACACACCAAATCAAGATGAGTATGTAAATAAGGAAAATGGAATGTAAAGTGCAAGAAATGTAAAATTCCATACATTATAGGATAAAGAATATACATGGCCTTGTTACCACGCTCGAGAATAGGATCTCGTGGATAGTATCCTAAACTAGGAGATCAAACTTAGCCGAATGTTTGGGCTTAATTGAACTAGAAAATCTGCTCTCTCTTTAGTAGATTTTTAAGGGAAGTGGCGTGCAAGAAAGGAGAGGGAAGTGAAGGATTGGACTTGAGTGATGAAGGGTTGATTGAGGTAATTTGAAGTGACAATAAACATAGAAAAATTAGCTCTCACAAGCTTAAAATCCTCAGCAAAAAGTGTGAGAAGGAATGGAGGGCTATGATGGTGTGAATTAAGGGTTGCTGATAATGAGGGGAAATCATGAAGACAAAAGGGTTTAGGCTTTTTTTTTTTTTTTAAGGAGAAAATGACTTGATGTTATAAATAAGAGATAACCTTTGGGCCCATTACTTTAGATGTTATGATATTTTTTATAAAGAAATACATAAATTCCATCAACATATTGAAATATTGATATCCTACTCTTTGCAATATATAAATTGTGAAAAATATCCTAAATTGTGATTGGGAAAGTCAAAAGTGATTTTTGTTTGTGTTGAAAAAGATCACAAATTAGCACGTATGGCCGGATTCATTGTAAATAATCGCACGTTCAGAGAATACATTATTTGACATTAAAACATCATTACTATAGATATTACGGCCTAACCAATTTGAGATGTAAAAAGATGTGAGGAAATATTGTTAGGTATTTATTTTGATAAGTCGCTAATATCCAAGTATTTAGATAGTTGATAAAATCATCATACGAATGGACTTGTTATATTTAGGGTTAAAACAATGAAAATTCACAAATTGGTACACCTATAATATTTACCCTAAATTAAATTTTGGGTCAATAAAAATCCTAAATTGATACACATATAACAAATTTACCCTAAATTGATATAGAGCCTAGTAAAAGTGACTATAGCCTTTTACAAGATTGTATTAATACTTAGCGCGGTTTCTCCCAAACTTTACTAATCCACGACACATGATTGACTCGATTCATTATGATTAGCCATGTTTTTATTTATTTATTTTGGATTCATCACTAACCTATTTTAGGCCGGTTAGAGATCAAGTGAAATGCGGGAGGACATTTTACAATCCACGAACTAGAGATGCTAAGATTAGGGACTTATTGTCGTAACCCTCCTTGAGTTTCTATTGATGGATGGGAAAGAGGAAGAGGTTGTAAGAGTATTGCCCAAAGGCAGGCTAACAGGCCTCAATTAGGTGCGGGCTCTCCAAAACCAATACCTTACGTGATGTTGGATTTTATTTAAAATTTTGATTTAGCCTAAGGGAACCTATGAGTCATCACCAACATTTCAGAGTCGGCTAGAAATCAAATAAGATATGAGAGTTTTATCTCATTTTCTACGCAGCTTGAAATTAACTGGATTTATTGACCTAATTATGCTAATAATATGATCATGCCCTATTAGTGCATATAAGTTGGTGAGATCATTCATTTAACTAATTAAACATCTTTTTACCAATTATGATCCTAAAGGCATTCAATATTGTTACATGTTTAAGCAATGTTCTTAAGGTTCCATTATGGTTATAAGAGTGATTCTAGTCAATCTAGGAAGAAAAGAACAAACAATTTATTGAAAATGTGGAAATTAAAAACTCAAGTTATTAAAGCTCAACTGAAAATGTAGAAATGTAAATCTAATTGTCGTCAGACAAAGAAAATTACATCGCCTTGTTGTAAGGCTTGAGGCATAAACCCTCATAAGCTTGACATGATACTAAATTGGGCCAAAAAAAATAAAAAGGTACATTGCAGCTGGTTTGCTCTGACTTTTATTCTTTCATGTTCATTTTGAAGCTCAAGAGTTTTTACTAAAAAGAATGACCAAGAAGAGCCCTTAACTCACGCCGCCCACAGCTTCCATTCTACTCAGACTTTATGTCAAGGATTTTCAGCTTGTGAGAGCTAATTTTCCTCTCGCTTGTCACTTCAAATTATCTCAATCAATCCTTCACCACTCGAGTCTAATCCCTCGCTCCTTGCAGGTCAGTTTCCTTAAAAATTTGCTGAAGAGGGAGCTCCCTAAACTTTAATCCTACCCTAAACCTTTTTTTTTCTCTTATAAAAAATAATCAATTTTTACTTAAATCTCATATCTGCTTTGGCTTTAGATGCTCGAACAATAGAGTTAATACTAAATCTAAAGTTGGGAATTTTTTATAAGAAAAAAAAATTAAGGTAAAATTGAAACCGGATCTACTGGAGTTTTTTTAAGGGTATTATGTTTGAAAAAAAAGTCACTAATGTCATGTCCCTAATTAGTTGGCTTTTGCAAGAAATTAGGATCGCCAGGACGATTTCGATGGTTATCAATTATTTGAAATTCGGATTGCCGTACATGAACGAACGGATGCGACGCATCCGACGGCGAGGGAGGGATCGGGAGGGAGCCATCGTTGGGTCCGGAATTCGAGGAAAGGATCACGCGGGATCCGCCGGCCAAGGGCCGTCGTTCATGGAAAGGAAGCCGAAAGCAGTTCGCCAGCCGTACTGCATTATGGAGCAGGCTGAGAAGTTGGGGCCCGTCTACATGGAGCAGGCCCGAGGAGATGGTAAACTAACGAGGAAACTTACCAGTTACCACCTTCTTCTAGCAAAGAAATTAGAAAACATTTACCCACAGCATGGTATCATTGATTTTGTGGTTTCACATATGGCCTTTTACAAAAATCAATGACTATGAAGTTGATGGATTCGAGTTTGGGCAGTAGTTTCCCTGACCACGGCTCTTTTGATTTTTCAATGACTAAGAATGCCTCGTGCTTTAAGATACAGAAAATTTTATCCTTACGGTGTTTTATTTCCGTGCAAATGTGAATATAAGAGTTACTCCGCTCCTTGGCAATGGTTGGACTCAAATAGGCTTAATAGTGCTAAGGGTGAATATGAGATCATTTATAGCGGATAGCGGGAAGCGGGAAGTGAGGGTTTTGAACCTCGACTCTGGCAACTTGCTCCACGGAGTGAAGCATGAGACTTGGTGTCGCTTCAATCCCACCTTTGGGTATCGGGTTCGAATTATTCTTGCTTACTCACTTCTGACTAACCTAGGTGCAGTGGTGGCAACCCTTTTGCACTCCTGCGGAGAGTTTACCTGCTGTAACTATACCCATCGTTGTACAAAAAATGACATTATTTACTAGGTGTGTTCTCTTGATACACTCGAGTATTGTTTGATTTTATTCTTTAATCTAGTCTTGTTGCATGATCTTGCTTTTTATTTTTGTGGAGTTGCTCGCTGGCAAGAAGGGCATCGTTCTTTGTGTCAGTCGCTCTTTATTTGGAATGTTGTTTGGTTAATAGGAAGGGAAAATTTCAAACGGTCCTTGAAGGCGCTGTTTTCTCCAAAATATCCATAAAGTAGATCTTATCTCAAATAAGTTCTTGAAAATGATTAGTTTAATCTCAAATCATGCATAGCTCATTGGCCGGCGAAATTCTTCGCCAGTCGACGAGCAAATGCAACTTTTTACGGCAATGGCAGGGGCATTTTTTCATATGTTTCTTTATTCTTCTCCTTTTATTTTCTTGTGTCTTTTTTTTTCCTTTTCTCTTTTCTTCATTTTCGATCTTCTACTCCAATCTTCGCTCGACTGGAGCCCACAGGATGAGGGAACTCCCACGCACTGTCGCTGGCCTTCGCCATTGTGCATCAATCCATCAGCAACGATCTCATCCGGCGGCGACGTTAACTTCTCATCCATTTGAGTCGTCTACTACGCCTTCGTCCCATTTTCTCTTCGTGCAGAGTTCGTGAGCTATTTCCGTGGAAGTCGCGACTTCCCACGATTCACTTCGACATAGGTCGATATCCTTGCACGGCCATAAATCCGTGGTTGCATGAGGCTGGCCATATTGTCGAGGCTCAAAATTAGTTTAGTTGATTCGATTAATTTTTTACCAACGGAGACTCACAGCCCTATTCACTCTGATGGAGATTGTGCAACTTGCGTGACCTCACATTTGTGGTCGCGGGATGCCGGTGACCTCCATAGTTGCAATGGTGGGGCTAGGCTCCACTATTGATAATGGGTTCCCATGCTTTATTAATTGTGAGGGCTTCCACCTTCTCAAACATGATGGCTGTCTAACTAGGGTGTTTTAAGGCAAATGAAATGTGCATGTCTCGAGAGGAATAGGCGAATTGCTAGGCTGGCATCCTTTGGATTTGGCTTTGAGATTCTGCTCTTTGAACGAGTAATCATGGGACACTCCAAGGATCCAGGAGCTTAAGGTTGAGGCTGAACTAAAGTTCACTCTTCACTAGTTATGGCACATGATTAGAGTAGAGAGAGTAATAGATGAAGCACTTGAGTTTGGTTCTATCTTAGCAAACAAACATGCATGCTTGTGACATGGCCTAAGGACGAGCATGATCCAAAACCATCCAAAATGATGGGGTCGTGTCCCATACAAGGCCTAGCCCACGAGCTGCCCATGAACGACCCACGAGTGACCCATGATCAATGCAAGAGTCAGCCCATGTGCAATGCAGGGACAAGCTCGTGACTGTTCGGCTTCCTTGAGTTAGGCGATCCTTTGGCTTCCCCATGGACTGATCCACCCATGGCAAGCGTTCCTTGGGCTTCCTCACGTCCTAGGGCCTTTTTAGCTCTTCTTGTAGCCTTGTAATGATTGTATATATTTGAATACTATCGTTGGATCAGAGAGGGATCAACAACTGTGATCAATATCATCCATGTATAAAAAAGGAACCCTTCGCCTTCAGTTGTACACGCTGATTCACGAGCAATACATTTGAGCTTCACTTCCATACTTCGTCCTTGTGAGTTGAGTGCGTGTAAGGTTGACTTGGGATTAGGCCGCGCAGGTGTGTGATTTTTTGGAATCGACCAATCCCCGACACTTGTGTGCAGAGTCAAGATTAGTTGGTGAACAACAATTATGAACAATTTCTACACTAGATTGGAGCATATACTAATGATCACCGGTAGCTTTTGTTTGTAATGAACTTAAAGTTAAAATCCATTGCATTAGCTCCCTCTCAGTCGCAATAGCTTGAGAAGAGGAGGCAAAAGGAAAATAATGCTCATTAAAAATATATCGAGATATATACTAGTAGATTGATGAAGATAACAATGTCCTCACTATATCCCAAATATACACACAACAAAGATGAATTGTCAAATTTGTTCTTCTTATGGTTGAGTAAATATTGACAATAACGAGAGCCAAACACTTGGAGTAATAAATAATCTTGAATAAGACTGATTATGGGCCTCAGTTGCCTAGAGCAATGGATGGAAGCCGAGTCGATAAATCATTTGTCATTGTAAACACTGTCACCATATAGTTGAGTGACCTAGAGGCCTCAAATAATGTAGCAACCTCAAGTTCAACAATGTATCGGTGTTTCCTTTCACTAACGTCGTTTTGCTTTGGTGTACCTGGACAAGAGATTTGTTGTTGTATGTCGCATTAATGAAGATGTGCAAGAAAATTACTGCTTGTGAATTCACTTCCTCCGTCCAATTGAAATTTTTTAATTTTCCTAGAGATACGATTTTCAATTAATCTATGAAAAGATAGGATAATCCAAGAAAAAAATCTGACTTCGCTTCAATAAATATAACCAATAGTAACAGAAGAAATCATCGGTGAGCACACCATAAACTTGAGGTTTTCGCTTAGCAGGGCCTGGGCTCGGTCCCGAATTTCTGGATAGCCTAATCGGCAATGCCACGCGAGTTCTTCCACAATCATGTTTCTTATAAGAGAGATAGATGCGTGTACCGTCAACGGGAATTGCTGAGTGAAGACATAATGTGGGAAGAGGGATGCAAGGCATTCGAGTATGTTGAACAACGTAACTTTGGTATGCATGTCACCGTGATTTGGACCATCAGTGATTTTCCTGTTTATAGTGATCAATCCGCATGGTGCTCGGACGATTACAAAGCATGCCCGGAGTGCAATTGGAACATCACCATTGCACCTAAGCGATCGCCGGTTGCTTTATCCCCTTTAGTAACAACAACACAAAAAATGAATCAAAGAAACTTGTCATATAAGTCCTTTGAAGTCATGAAAGATATTGAACCCTATTCAACAAGTTGGAACCACTCTGGCATCTTTTTTCTAGGGAGACGAATACAGCAAAAATAATTCTGTTATAAAATAGATAGTCAGTAAGTACCCAAGTAGAATCATTCGATTTGAGTCTAGTAAGTAATCCTAGTGAATTCCACTTCCAACTACAGCTCTATCTATGAGCAGGGATCCATTGGTCTTTGCTCGCATTAATATAAAAGAATATGCTCAATTTAAGTCAAAATGCCATACTAATTGGTTTGGACAGACTGAGATGTCTTAGCAGCTAGTGTAAAGGATTCTGAATCAAACCTAGCCAGCAGAAGATGCTTAATTTAAGCCTAAAGGATCCCTAAGAATATCTTCCTGCTAATTTGTAGTTACAAAAGAGAAGATGATTTTGGCCAATGAGGCAAAACCTCAGGTCACCATTCAGATATAAAACAGGGTCTTGCATCAGGCGGGAAAAAGAGCCATAGAAGTATAATATGACATTTAGGGTTTTGTCAACCCTTTGAATACACTGAAGAAGGTAAGCACGGCCCAATCAATCTGTTGCAAAGTTTCTGCGTCATTGATGAGGCTCAAACTGAATATTAAATAAAAAATGAGCTGTTGGTCCTGCCTGCAAAATCAGCTGCTTTTTTGTTTGACTAAGGCTCCCAATCAAATGTGTACCCTGCAAAGAAGGATGCAAAAGAAAATCACTCCACCTGTTGTCACATCTTCGAAGTTGCGGAAAATCCTTAACAAAAGTAGAAGGAGAAAGAGGTGCGTATAGCACAAGAATTGGGGTAAGAACCGCGCAAGTATCTTCTCCCTCTCTCTCTCTCTCTCTCTCGCGCCCGCTTCCCCCTGCCCCCGGCTTTGCTGTGGTCGCGACCGGATTGAACTTTGACCGCCGATCGATCGTTCGTTCGTTGTTGTTGGGGGTCGTCGTTCGATGAAGTTGTCTTGTCCGTGCATAATTTCTTTTTTACGTTAGGTGAGAGAAGGGGCTGCCGCTGATAATGGGGAAGAGGGGAAAGAAAGCATGGAAGGATAGAGGGGGTTTAGGCTTTTTCTTAGATAATAGAATGTATAAATAAAGGACGGACTTTGGGGCTTACTACTTGTATGGGTTTGATTTTTTTATTAAGAAATATTCGAATTTAATCAAAATATTGATATCTGGACCTCGTACTCCTTAAGATATCTTAAAAATTTTGATTGAGCAAGTTGAAAGTGAATTTTGCTTGTGTTGAAAAGGATTGCGAACTTAGTGAGCTTGGTCTCATGTTCGTTAGAACAGTCGCGAGTCTAGGCTCCATTTATTTTGCTGAAAATATGCCATTTCTGAAAAATATTTTTTAGAAAGATGGTGTTTGGCTAAAACCTAAAAATGAGTTAAAAAAAAATTTCATCTTAGTAATAAAAAATCAAATTTGATTTTCCTAAATAGACAAACATTATTTTAACACTAGTGACTTGCACATAAACATCAGTAGAATTGAGTTATGAGTATCAAGGTCCTAGGTCGGCCTTGATGGACCCCGACTTGGGCATTGGGGAGCCGGGCTTAGCCTTTATGGACATAGGCGTAGAAGCTAGGGACCCGAGTGCTGGCACTATGCTCACAATCTCAGCCTTGATGGACCTAGTCCCAAATGTGGGGTCTCGAGCTTGAGCATTGCATACCTCAACCCAACCTCAATGAACCCGAGCCTAAGCATTAGAGACCTTGGTATGAGCATTGGGGTCTTAGCCTTGACCTTTGTGGACCCGAGTTGGAGCGCCAAGGAGTCAAACAACAATATTGGAGTCCAAAGCACTACCATAAACTTTGGTGTCCCGAGCCCAACTTTTGTAGACTTGAGCCTGAGCAATAGGGTTTCGGGCCTGATCTCTTTGGACTTGGGCTTATCCTTAATGGACCTTAGCAGACTTGACCCCGACCTATAGACCTGGGTCTATTGCCAAGGGCCCGTAAACAAGCATTGGTGTTCATGTGCTCAAATATAGAGTTTCTAATCTAAGCGTCAATATCTAATCATATTTTGAATAATAATTTCAGATTTTTTAAGGAGAAAATCATTTTCTTGAATTTAAGCATAGATTTTCCATTGACTAAGAAAATATTTTTCGTTGAATTATTTTCTTAAGCAATTCAAATGTTGGAAAAATTTTTCCAAGAAAATATATTCCACGAACAAATAGAGCTTTAGAGAATATGCTTTTATCATTAAAACATCATAGCTATAGATATTACGGCTTAAGCAATTTAAGATGTAGTGAGATGTGGGAAATATTGTTAGGTATTTAGATAAATTGAGCATCCAAGTACTTGGAATGGTTGAGAAAACTCTCATATTAAAAGGTTCATTATGAATGATTTGAAAAATATTTTTTCAAAAATGATGACTCGTATCTGTTGAAATAATTCTCTATGAAAACATTTTTATTATCAACAACAATTAATTTCTAAATATTTTCATAAAAAATGAAAATATTATTCGTTCAATCATTTTCGTAAGCAATATAATCAATCATTTATAGGAAGATGGTTTGAATTCAAATCATTCAGATTCTGTAAAACAAACGTACCCTTAGTGGTATGATAAATTACAAGTGAACTTTTTAATGGATTATTTATATTTAATACATGATTCGATGCCGCTGGATCAATTTCTTGAATCAATGTTACAAGTGTAGCCCAATTCTAAAGGTTCCTTGACATCGGTATTATTTTGTTCATTAAAAGATAGATCTTTATTATTATATAATGTAAAGACAATATCTTGCTTTTAAGGAATATCGCCCGTCCTTTTCCTCCCTAAATTTTCTTAATCACTTATATGCAAATACTATGCCCATGAGCAGAGATGTAAAACCATAAATGTTTTATCTATCATATATATCAATGCCAAAATTTGGTTACATTCTATCCTACAACAATTTCCATAAAGAATATCAAATTTTAAAATTTTCTTTCTTTCTGATACAATTTCTACGCATCTAGTACTTTTTTATTAATTTCTTTTTCCTCATTTACTTTATTTTTATTTGGGGTGAAAATCATAGTCTATCATCAAATGAAAGCTCGATGTTGACCCAAACCTAAAACGTTGACTTGAATGAGAGTGAATTGGTCGAGTAAATCTCGACTAAGGGTGATCAGTTCTCGATCTGGTCCGAAACCAGACCGAAAGGACCGGTTCCCATTTTTTAGAAACCGAGGATCAGACCGGATGGTCCTACGACTAGGAATCGAATAGGACCAACCGATCCAATCCAATCTAATGATATGGCTTATTGCTATTTTTACGAAATTAAAAAAAAAATTTGAAAAAAAAAGTTGGTTCAATCTAGTAGTCCAATCCAAAATCGAGAACTGGATTGAAAATCATTGTTTCCATTTTTATGGAATCGGGAACCAGACAAATGCCCTAGGGAATCGAACCAAATCGGTCGATCCAATCCAGGTGATTCCTGGTTTAGTCAGTCGAATATGCTCACCCCTAATCTCGACCTATTTGATCACCGAAAAAAGAAAAAAGAAAAGAAGTGCAAATGATAGGCTTGTGGTAGAGTGCTTCAACCCCATCGACGTGAGATGCAAGGTGATAGGGCATCCGTTAGGGCAATGGTTTGCCAGGTGAGAGTGACTAGAGCCTCTTATGACATTATGATAACACTCGAGGGGGATTCTTCTGGATCATATCAATCTATGACACTTGATTGACTTGATTCATTATGATCTCAATGTTCTTAAATTTTGGAGCTACCACTAACCTATTTTAGGCCAAGTAGGGGCAAAGTGAAATGTGAGAAAACATTTCACTTTCCACAATCCAAATATCCTAGGAACGGAGTTGGCAAGTAGGGGCAAAGTGAAATGTGAGAAAACATTTCACTTTCCACAATCCAAATATCCTAGGAACGGAGTTGGCAACGCTAATTGTCTTAAGCTCCTAGGTACATTTCACTAATTGATGATGTATGCTTGTAAAACGGGTATCAATCAAACATATAGAATAAACAACACACCAAATTGAGATGAGTGTTTAAATAAGGAAGACGGAATGTAAACTTCGAGAAAAGTAAAATCTGATTCTGTATCAGGCAAAGAATATACATGACATTGTTATCACACTCTGTGGTAGGGCTCTAATGAGTAGTACCCTAAACTAATTATGCCTATATATCTGAAAGTAAATAGCATGAAACGACCATGAACTAGATAAGATGAAATGATGAAATAAGGATTATCAACAAAATTCTTATCAATGAATTAAGCAAACCCCAAGACGAAATCCTATTCAAATGAAACAACGCACTTTTTTTATTTATTTATAAATTTCCCTTTTTTATTTTTCATTCAAAATAACATGACCTAATATCTATATGACACAATACATTACAAAATATATAATTTAACACTAAACTACCACAACATCTCCAAAAATGCTATATGTTTTTTTTTTCTTTTTTTTTAATACTTTTCTATTTACATACTTTTCAAGCCACTTTCTCACCTACACTAACGGCAACTAATTTTAAATCTAAGACCGTAATAAACAACCACAAATAGACCATGGTTACACTAATCAAAGCATAATAACATATAAATATGCAATTCCAACACCATTATTTACACTTAGATAAAAGGAGGGCTTCGGGATTGCCCGGAACCGTTACCAAAGCCAAATGAGAGCCCGAGTTCCACCCAATCGAGCTCGGAAACGCTTCAAGTGACCTTTACTAGTGAAAAGGACGTCCTAATACCGTTCGAGATCGAGTCTACTGTACAGTGCATTAAAGGTGCTGGACGACGTGCGCTCGATGCTCCTTTTTGGATCAAATGGATATGAACAGCAATGAAAATATCCCGAATGGCTCCTATGGTTTGATACGGCGAAATACTACACCATAAAGACTTGAATGACTGGCATGCACTAACAAATTTGCACGTAGAAAACCAAGATAAATCACGGACAAGATATAATCGACTCAAGAACATACTAGACATGCAAGAGCGGAACTAACCAAAACATAAAAATAGCATAATATAGAAGTGCCGTAGCCGGCTCGGCGAACCTAGAGATCAAGACATTGGGCTCGTGACGCCCATTAGGGTGCGACGAGCTGTTGTGGCTTGACTTTGAACTTAGGTTTTAGCAAGGCATTTTTCAGCAAATCGAACATGAAAGAAGACTGTTTCCTACCTTGAGCGGGACCCTAATGAGAAGGCAAATGAACTGAGATGGTGTCTTTTCATTGAGGGAGAGGGAGATTAGAATGACCAAAAGGGATGTTCAAACTCACGTTTGCAGCCCCTCTCTTGCTCCGCTAGATTTACCTAATTTTTGTGCACAATTTCCTCTCATTTGTGCTTTCTAATACCATCTCAAATGTCTAGAGGATTTTGAGAAGAGAATGGCCAATCACTCTCAAGAACCCCCCTTGAAACTCACGGTCACAAGCCTCTCCCTTATTTCTTTTAAGTTTGCATCGGTTTTTGTAGCCGGTTTGCTCCCACTTTTATTCTCTCATGTCACTTTGAAGCTCAGGAGTTTTTACAGAAGAGAGTGACCAAGAAAAGCACCCCAACTCACGTTGTCCCCAGCCATCCGTTCCACTCACGATTTATGTCCAGGATTTTCGACTTGTGAGAGCTGATTTTCCTCTCGCTATTATCACTTCAAATCACCTCAATCAACCCTTTATTGCTCAAGTTCAATCCCTCACTTCCCTCTCTTTTCTTTCATGCCACTTCTTCACCCACTAAACTTTTTTTTTTTGTCAAATAAAGAATCCTTAACTTTATGTATATTCTTAATCCTATATTAAATTTTTTCTCTCATAAAAAACCACAAACTTTTATTTAAGTCCTATATCTACCTTCATCTCAGTTCGATATGCTCAGACAGCTTGTGCTCGAGATTTTTAATGGCCTATTTTGAAAGAAGAGTTAACGGGGATAGATTTAAGACTCAAATAAACATTGATGGATTTTTATGAGATAATAAAATTTAAAATAGAATTGAGATTAGATCTAAAGTTGATGAGATTTTTGTAAGATAAGAAAATATCTAAGTTAGGATTAAGACTAAATCTAAAGTTAGAGGTTTTTTATAATATAAAAAAATTAAAGTAAAATTGAAGCCGAATCTGTTGGAGTTTTTTCCGGGTATTATGTATGGAAAAAGAGTCACAAACGTCATGGCCATAATTATTTTTTTTTTTGGATCAAAAATACGAATGAGATGCATTAATTAAGCGAGTTCTTTGCGAATACATCAAGAGCATCAGCATATAGCAAATCTAAAAGTGCATACGGGGGGCTAGTAACCCAATTAGTAGGAAGACACTTCATTCGTTGGGCTTTCGCAAGCCAATCCGTTGCTTTATTCGTCTCTCGGTTGCAATGGGCTAGTGTAAGGCCCGATATTGTCTGCAGCTTTGTCATGGCTCGGTCCACCAACGTTTGTGCATCCCAACTGAGCTCCTCTGAATTGAAAATGCTTTGCACGAGCCTACTACAGTCATATTGTACTTGCAGCTTCAGTTTAGTTTTGTTCGGGGGAAACTTGATGGAGATAAAATCTAGGGTTTCGACGAGCGCCACAGCCTCTGCTTGTTCCGTCGAGCTAACTACAACCGATTTGGTGAACCCATCAACTAATTTGCCATAAGAGTCACGAAAAATACAGGCGACGGCTCCTTTAAGTGGGTCGGAGGTTGGACGTGCTGCGTTGGTGCCGGAGGCGAGCATCGTAGGCTAGGGAGGCGCGATTGTGATGATCAGTGGCCCTTCTATTTAGATCTGCAGCAAGGAGAGGGCCTGAGTTGCAAAGGACAGCTCCTCTGTTTGCTTCGAAGGCTGAGTGTTCATCTGCCCCTGTGGTAGGAACAAAGGCTGTAGCGCCAGCCTAGGTTGCACGGACACTCTCCAGGACCCTTCGTGTCGTGTCCGACACTTCGACACGTGTCCGACACGCTCCGACACTTGGTCAACTGCCTTCGACACACTCCGACACCCACGGGGTTATTTTTACAAATTTCCAAAATTTCTAGGCTCTAAATATAAATATATGAAAAAAAAAAGCTAAAACAAATTTCCAATACTTCTGGTTCTAGACTCTTGTCAGTCGCACCGTCGCACGCACCTTCGTTCTCTTCTTTCGCCTTGAGTCTCTCGCTGGTGTTGCTTCACCGGCCGCACGGCCCACCCCACTAGTTGTCGTAGCCCCCCACACCTCAGCCCCACCCGTCGCCACAGTCGCCTCCGACCCCATCTTCGTCTCTCGCAAGCATTGGGTCGTCGCCCCGACTGTGCGACTAGCGCCTCTGCCTCTCACAGGCATTGTGGCATTGCTTCTCTTCGTCTCGCAATCACAATTTCATCTTTTTGCTCATCTCAGGTTAGCAAGTTGTGTCATTCCGTTTTCTTTTTCAACTTAGCATCTTGGATTTCTTTATAATACGATTTGGGATTTTTTTGCAAACCCTAGAATTAGTTCCGGGAAAGACAATAGTGGAAGAGAGGGGGGGGTGGGGGTGGGGGGGGGGGGTTGGAGGGGGAATTGATTCGTGAGGAGGATATGAGTTGTTGAGCTCAAGTTGGAATTTTATTTAGGTAATGAATTTCCGGCCGATGGTGCTTGCTCGTGTTTTGTGAAAGTTGGGAATTGTTTTGTGAGAAGGAGATGAGTTGTTTAATTTCTTCATAACAGACGAGCTTATATTGCTGTTGTAATCTAGACGTCACTGACGTTTGTTTGAGTTAAGATGGATGTTATGGCATTCGAAAGCCGCGTCAATTGTGTTAGTTTTGAGGATTGGTAGCTGCTGTTGCTAGTTGTTTGCTAATGAAAAAATGGTTATGGGACGTCTAGCCATGGGTTCGAGAAGGGGGAGCTACAATGTGCATTTTAAATCTCTTCATGATGTTGACCTTTACTGATCTTTAGAGGCATGTTGCCCGTGATTAGGAAAATCATGTTTTCTTATTCTATTTACAAGGTTTAGATAAGTGGGAAGTGGTGCCATGAATTTAAGTACTTGTAAGGAACAATGATACATCTCATTCATGCAGCCGGTTTTCTTTTATTAGTATTTGTACAACTGGTTTGTTGACTTGATTATGTCAATGGTCATGCAATAAGTAAAAACACGAGTGTCTTGTCCAATGCCCTCTTCATAATGGCTTTGGCCATGTATGTGTGATGGTCTGGAATTGATGATGGAAATTTTGTTGTTGCTGTTCATTGTCGTATTGCTGCTGTTCGCTGCCGTACTGTTGTTTTTCTCTGCCGTTCGCTGCTGTATTGCTGTTGTATTATTACTATTCACAGCAGCTCGCTGCTGTCTACTACTACTTACTGTCATTTATTGTTGTTCATTGTTGTCCGTCGCTATTTTGCTACTGCTTACTGCTTCTCACAACGTGCTTCCAGTTGGTACCAATCTTCCTTAGTTAACTTTAACTAAGAAACCTTATAGCAATTGATAATAATATGTTTTGTTTTGTTTTGTTTTTTTTTTTTTTGCAGAATGTCTTCAAGTTCAAATATGGCTAGTAGTACTTCAAGTACACAACCACCTACCTCTAGCAATGAAGTTGTAAAACAACAATTATGGAGATATGTTACTAAGTTAGTTAATCATACTGATGCGAGGGGAAATTTGTTTTGGAGATGCAACTTTTGTCAAAAAGATTTTAAGAGTTCATATACGAGAGTGAGAGGCCATTTGATGATGATAAATGGAAAATGAATTGGAAAGTGCACAAAAGTAGAAAAATAAAAAGATCTTTTGGAGATGGAAAGATTAGAGGAAGAAGTCAATACTAAATTAATGAGTATTGCACCTAGAAATGTACGTTTGCCTCTTTCTAGTTATCACTTAGTGGTAGTAGTGGTGACGGAATGGATTTATCATTTAACTTCATAAAAAGGAAATGTGGAAGTGGAAGTGGAAAATCACTTGAAGATTCATTTAATATGATTCAACAGGAACGTCTAGATTGTGAGATTGCTAGAATATTTTATTCGGCGGGCTTGCCGTTTAACCTAGCAAAGAATCCTTATTTTTAATCCGCTTTCACTTATGCCACTAATCATAATATTGCGGGTTATGTACCACTGAAATATAATTTGTTGGGGACCACTTTGTTGCAAAAAGAGAAGACAAATATTGATAGGTTGTGTGCACCTATCAAAAACATGTGGAAGGAGAAGGGTGTAAGTATTGTGAGTGATGGATGGAGCGACTCACAAAGAAGATCACTTATTAATTTTATGGTGGTATCGGATGGAGAACCAATGTTTATAAAATCAGTTGATTGTTCGGGAGAAACAAAATATATGAATTTCATTTTTAACTTGCTAAAAGGAGTTATCAATGAAATTGGGCATAAGAATGTAGTCCAAGTAATTACGGATAATGCTTCAAATTGTAAGGGCACGTGACAACTCATTGAGCAAGAATTTCCATCCATTATGTGGACGCCTTGTGTGGTGCACACCCTTAATCTAGCTTTGAAAAACATTTGTACCGCAAAAAATATGGAGACCAATCAAATAGTTTATGAGGAATGTAGTTGGATTTCAGATATTGTTAAGAAAGTTATGTAAATCAAACATTTCATCATGAACCATTCTATGAGATTATCAATATACAATGACTTTGTTAGCTTGAAGTTGCTTTTTGTAGTGGATACAAGTTTTGCTTTGATGATTGTGATACTTAGGAGATTCAAGTTAATAAAAAGTAGTCTTCAAAACATGGTGATTTGTGACAAATGGAATATCTATCGAGATGATAATCAAGGGAAAGCTAAATTTGTCAACGAGAAGGTGTTGGATGATTTTTGGTGGGATTCGATTGATTATATACTTTCCTTCACGGCTTCTATTTATGATATGCTTAGAATTTGTGACACCGATAAGCCTTGTCTTTACTTAGTTTATGATATGTGGGGTTCGATGATCGAAAAAGTGAATAAAGCTATATATGCACATGAAGTGAAGAGGTTAGATGAAAAGTCCACATTTTATGAGATGGTTCATACAATTCTTGTAAAAAGTTAGACAAAGAACAACACTTCACTTCTTACCTTTTACCGAAAAAAGAAAAAAAGAACAACACTTCACTTCATTACTTGACACATGCCTTAAATCTGAGGTAAGTTCTAAAATTGTATGAGATTATTACTTTAGTAGTTATTCTTTCTTTAACATGATAATATAATACTCCTCTTATTTATTATTGTTTTCTAATTTTATTTTATTTTATTAAATAAATGTACTATAGTGATCAATGGCTTGATGAAGATCCTACTCGAATTTCTCCATATAAGAATAAGGAGATCAACCAAGAAAGACTGAAATGCTTCAAGAAATACTTTCCTAACTTGGATGAGCGCAACAATGTGAATTTGGAGTATGTAGATTTTGTGGGTAAAAATGAGGATTTTAGAGATTTTGATTCCATTCAAAATCCATATTCTATGGATCCTAAGACTTGGTTGGTTAATCATGGTGCATGTGCACTGATGTTTCAAAGCATAGCTTTAAAGCTTCTTACACAACATTCTTCTTCATCATGTGCTGAGAGAAATTTGAGTACTTACTCATTTGTGCACTCGGTGAGAAGAAATAGAATAACCTCAAAATGTGCAAAGGATTTGGTTTTTATTCATAGCAATCTTCGTCTTCGAAAGCCCACAATACGCAGAAGGAGAGACTAAGATGTGGGATACTGACGGAGATGCATTTGACTCGTTTGAATATATTGGAGTGCTTGAAGTTGCAAATATTTCACTTGATGAGCCAGAGATAGAGTCTGGTTTTTTTTTTTTTTTTTTTTTTTTCCAGAAGAAGTGGATAATGTGGATGAATGACTTTGTTATATTTGATGATGGGATGTTGATTTTTTTTTTCCTTATTGTTAAATTTTAAATTTAATAATGGAACGTGGATTACTTGTTTTTTCTCCAAGTTTTATGGATTATTAGAATAAAATGAAGTTGAATTTGTCAAATTAAAACAATGAATGATATTAACAAATGTAGGATTAATGTTTTTAGTATAGATTAATTCTAGGCTATTATTATTATTATTATTATTATTATTATTATTATTATTATTTAGTTATTTATGTATTTATATATTAAAATATTTATTTAATATATAACGTATCGGAACGTATCGAAATTTTCTATTTTTTGAGAAATGACGTGTCAGCATGTCGTGTGTCGCGTGTCCATATCGGTGCAACCTAGACGCCAGCTCTTCTAAGTGGGTAAGAAGCTGGCCGTGCTTTGTTGCTGGGATCTAGGGATCCAAGGCTGGATTTTGGGATCACCCGGATGATTTCGATGGTTATCAATCATCTGAAATTTGGATCATTGTACGTGGACGATGAGATTGCGACGCATCGGACGGCGAGGGTGCCGTCGTGGGGTCCGGAATTCGAGGAAAGGATCACGCGGGATCCGCCGGCCAAGGGCCGTCACTCATAAAAAGGAAGGCCGAAAGCAGGCTGAGAAGGTGGGGCCCATCTATATGGAGCAGGCCGGAGGAGACGGCAGATTAATGAAGAAAATTACCACTTTCCTCAAGCAGAGAAATTAGAACCATTGACCCACTTGATTGTCGGTTTAGGATTGTTTTTATTTTTTAGGGCATCGTTAATTTTGTGGTTTCATGTATGACCATTTACAAAAATCAATAGCTATGATGGACTCGGGCCAATAGATTCGAGATCAGGTGAAAGCTTCCTCGACCACTGCTCTTTCGACCTTACACTGATAAGAACGCCTTGTACCTTTAAGAAATAGAAAGCTTTTGCCGTTATGGCATTGTATTTTCTGGCAAATGTGAACATAAGAGTTACTAAATTCCTTGGCAATGCCTGGATTCAGATAAGGCGTGAAAGTGCCAAGGGCGAGTATGGGATCATTTAATGGTAGTGAGAAACGGGAGGTGAGGGTTTCGAGCCTCAGCTCCACCAATCCGCCAACTCGCCTTACGGAGTGAAGCGTGAGAGATGGTGTCGCTTCAATCCTACGTTCAGGTGAAGAGTTTGAATCACCCTTGCATTGCAGCTAGGATAAGATGGATGCTTCGAATTCTCCTCATCGTCGTACAAAAGATGGCATCATTTGCTGGGTGTTCTCCTGACGAACTCGAGCATCGTCTGATTTTATTCTTCAACTAAATCTTATTGCATGATCTTGCTTTTTATTTTTTGGAGGAGTTGCTCACAAGCAAATATTGCATCGTTTGCCAACAAGTGGTTGGTCTAGTGGTAGCAGGCTAGACCCCAGGTGAACTTTACTTACCAAAGGTAAGGGTTCGAAACTCGGAGAGACCCTTGCTAGGAGGGGAGAAACTTTCTCTACTCTAATCCCCGAGTCCAAATTAGTTAGGGCTTTGATTCTGGATAATGGATGGGTTATACCCAACCCACCCAAAAAATATTGCATTGTTCTTTTTATTAGTTGCTCATTATATAATATTGCATCGTTCTTTTCATTAGTTGCTCATTATATAGAGTGTTTTGGTTCATAGGAAGGGAAAATTTCAAATAGTCCTTGAAGTGGGCCGTTTTCTCTAAAGAATCCATATAATGGATTTTTATCTCAAATAAGCCCTTGAAAATGGTTAGCATAAGACACGCATAATAATCATTCCGTTTTTCTATTTCTTTATTTTTCTTTTTCCTTGAATAAATATTAAACAGAAATCCGTTTGGTAACACAATTTTATTTTTTATTTCGAAACGATTTTATTAGGTAATAGATTTGAAACATAAATCAAAAGTTAAAATTTTTAAATTTTTTATTTCGGAACTAAAATGAAAAACGAAAACTCTTCTCATTGTTCATTTTCGTCACTACCCATCGCTCACCCACGGCCACTCACCTATTGCCTATCAACTACCTTCCACGACCACTTAAGACAGAGAAATTTTGTATAGTTATCAAACGAATTTCTATTTCAAAAATAGAAATTTTATAAGGTTATCAAATACATATTTTTGTTTAGAAACTCATCCAGGGAATAAATATAACAAAATTAATTTATGGTCAGAAATTGATTTGTAAAATAAAATGATTATTATTCGCGCCCTTAGTTTCAAATGATGCTTAATTCATTGGCTAGCAAAATTCTTCGCTAGTCGATGAGCACATGCAACTTTTTGGGGCAATGGTGGGGCGATTTTTCATATGCTTCTTTTTCTTCTCCTTCTATTTTCTTCTCTGTTTTTTTGTACCCCTCCCTTTTCTCTTTTCTTCATTTTCGATCTTTTACTCCAATCTACGCTGGACTAGACCCCACAGGATGAGGTAACTACCACTCACCGTCGCTGGCCTTCACCTTTGTGCATCAATCCACCAGGAACGATCTCCTCCGGCGGCGACGTTAACTCCTCACCCATTTGAGTCGTCTGCTATCTCCATGGAAGTCACGACTACCTCCTGCGATTCACGTCGCCATAGGTCGATGGCCTTCTGTGGCCATAAATCTGTGATTGAGTGAGGCTGGCCATAGTGTCGGGGCTTGACTTAGTTGATTCGATTAATTTTTGGAGCAACGGATAGAGACTCGCGGCCCTACTCACTCCAATGGAGGTTGTAAACCTTGCTTGACCTCACATCTATTGCCATGCGATGCCAGTGACCTCCATAGTTGCGGTGGTGGGGCTAGGCTCCATTGTTGACGGTGGGGGTTCGCCACTACTGAGAAACTTGATTTACACTCAGAAGATTTGGGATAAAAAAAGCCCCGCCGTTGCAATGGAAGAGTTGTATGATATTCAATTAAATGTCATAAGTTTTTATTCTAATCATTTGAGGGTCATATAACTTTTTAATTGAATACTTAAGTGCTATAACTTTTTTTAAAAACGTCAACAACAAGTGCTTTTCAGCACTTAGGTGAACGTTTTTAAAAGGTTACTAGGGTCAAGTGATCAATTGAAAGTTATAGTACTCAAATGAGCTTTTATTTAGAAGTAATTTGCACTCAAATGATTAAAAAAAAATTATGACCCTTAAGTGAGCGTCATATGAAAGTTATAATATTTGTGATGTTCTTATTCGCAATAGAATGATAATATGACCTCGATGATGATAAACAAACACTGATCGATCAGCAATGCTGTAAATGAATCTATATTAGAAAAGGAAAGTTGATGAACTTGTGAAATCATGGCCTAAAGCTTGTTTGAGCCCATATAACCCACGCCGAAGTAACCCAACATGATTAGGATGAGATAAATCATGAAAACTAGGTGATTGTTCCATGTATATGTGAACATCAAGATCATTGTGTGGGGAGACATTCTTAGCAGCTATTTAGCCAATTTCCAGCTTTGAATGGTAAAAATGGATAGAATGGTGGCTTGGTCGACCACTAGACTAAAAGTTTATAGGAAATCACCGCCCTTATCCTAATGGAATCCTTTTGCAACAAGTTAGCTTTGTTTTGTAATTTGTACATCCATTTACATTCCACCACATTCATTGAGGGGATAATGGGGAACAAGTTCCTATGCCTGTTGATTGCAAAAGCTTCCAACTCTCAAGTATGATGACTGTCCAACTAGGGTGTTTTAAGGCAAATGGACTGTATGTGGCACGAGAGGGATATGTGATATTGCTAGGTTGGCATACTTTGGATTTGGCATCGAGATTTTGCTCTTTGAACAGATAATCATGGTACACCAAGGATCTAGAAGCTTCAAATCGACATCGAGCTAAAATTCACCCTCCGCTAGCTGTGACACATGATTAGTGAGAATAATTGATGAAGCATTTGAGTTCGGTTCTATCTCAATAAATAGACATTTACACTTGCATGCATAGTCAAAAATTTTGGTGGACAACAATTATGAACAATTTCTAGATTAAATTGGAGCATAGTCTAATGATCACCAGTGGCTTTTGTTTTGATGAACTTATTAGTCATAGTAATTTGAGAAGTGGAGTTTTAGAAAAATAATGCTTGGTAAAAACATGTTAAGGTATATATCAATAGATTGATAAAGACAACAATATCTTTTGTGCTTTTCACTATATCCCAAAAATATACACGACATAGAGCAATTGTCAAATAGACGAAACTCGCAAGTTCAAGAGATAGAGACGACGTGCATGGTGGTTTCTACGATCCTTCGATGGATCAATCCTTCGTCCTCAAGTTGTCATACCTAAATTCATTTTTGTTGTATATGAAATATTGGATTTTATTAATATTTTCAATAAACAAAAGAGATTTATCTCGTTAAATTCTACCATCTAATTTTTTTTTTTTGGTTGAAATTCTACCATCTAATTGCCAAGTTGGATTATGTATTAATTTTGGAATTTACCCTCCGTTTGTTATAAGTATACTAATTTGAAGCTTTTCGTAATATATAAAAGGTAAATTTGTCATAAATATACTAATTTGAGATTTTTTAATAAAAGAATTAATTTTGAGTAAATTATATATGTATTTGTTTGGGATAAATTCATTACAGCTCAACAGGTATTCATGATATTTAACCTTATTTTTTTATATTTGCGAATATATTTTCAATCTTCGCTTTATTTGTATTGGAAAAAAGAAAAAAATCCTTTATCACAAATATCCAGAAGAGAAAGGATAAAGCTCATCACTGGTTTCGAAGCAGCCCTTTCTACTGAATATCTTTATTAGGCAAACAGAAATAAATAAATAAAATTAAAAAAGAAAAAGAAAATTAAAAAAATTAAAAACTAAAAAGACAAAATGCCCCTCGGCCTCGCCTCCGATCCGAACCAGCAATCCACAAAAGTCAGCTGAAAACTCCAAGGCGCAAACCCCGACCCACCAACCGCCGCCGCCGCCGCCGCCGCCAACTCCTCCGCCGTCGCCTCCTCCGCCAACTCCTCCGCCGTCGCCTCCGCCGTCGCCGCCACGATGCCCATCTTCAAAGCCCCCTTCAACGGCTACTCCGTCAAGTTCAGCCCCTTCTACGAGAACCGCCTCGCGGCGGCGACTGCCCAGAACTTCGGCATCCTCGGCAACGGCCGCCTCCACGTCCTCGCCCTCCCGCCCTCCCCGGGCGCCCCCGTCGCCGAGATCGCCGCCTTCGACACCGCCGACGGCGTCTACGACGTGGCCTGGTCGGAATCGCACGACTCCCTCCTCGTCGCCGCCGTCGCCGACGGCTCCGTCAAGCTCTACGACTCCGCCCTCCCGCCCGCCAGCAACCCGCTCCGCTCCCTCCACGAGCACACCCGCGAGGTCCAGAGCGTGGACTACAACCCCACCCGCCGCGACTCCTTCCTCTCCGCCTCCTGGGACGACACCGTCAAGCTCTGGACCGTCGACCGCCCCGCCAGCGTCCGCACCTTCAAGGAGCACGCCTACTGCGTCTACGCCGCCGCCTGGAACCCCCGCCACGCCGACGTCTTCGCCTCCGCCTCCGGCGACTGCACCGCCCGCGTTTGGGACGTCCGGGAGCCCGGCTCCACCATGATCCTCCCCGCCCACGAGTCCGAGATCCTCTCCCTCGATTGGAACAAGTACGACGACTGCGTGATCGCCACCGCCTCCGTCGACAAGAGCATTAGGGTTTGGGACGTGCGGAGCCACCGCGTCCCCGTCGCCGTGCTCAACGGCCACGGGTACGCCGTGAGGAAGGTCAAGTTCTCGCCGCACCGGGGGAGCCTGCTGGCGTCGTGCTCCTACGACATGACGGTGTGCCTGTGGGATTACATGGTGGAGGATTCGCTCGTGGGGAGGTACGATCACCACACGGAATTCGCGGTCGGCGTCGACATGAGCGTGCTTGTCGAAGGGCTTCTGGCTAGTACAGGTTGGGATGAGCTTGTTTATGTCTGGCAACATGGGACTGATCCTAGAGCTCCTTGAATTGGGATAAAGTTTGATTCTTTTTGGGTCCCCTCCCCTCATTGAGCTGATTTTCTTGTTCTTATTTATGAACTCGGAATCTCAATTCTGGATGGCAGAAGTTGAAAGTGTAGCTGTCGTTCCACTGTTGATCTTGGTAAATGGCTCGCGAATAGATTGACTGTATATTAGATTCAATAAAGCAGGGCAAGTTTCTATGTGCATTTTCAGGATGATGAGTTTGCGCTTGTTAAAGTTCACCTTGTATGGTATAGCATCCGTCATGGTTCTCCCGTGTTTGTTTGTTGCTGTGATTGTTTGAACTCAGCTTTCTAGTCTTATTATAAGGATCTAGTTGCTGTTGCTCTAGTGAAATTAATGTCTTGGCTATGAATTTTCCATGTTGCCTGGTTTGATCAAGGAAAGACCATGTGGCTGCAACTTCTTTGTCTTGCGAGGATGAGGTTGACTTCCAATATTATCAGTTCCTTCGTTCGATTAGTGCAGCATTCTTTGATACTTCTTACTTTATGGTCACTCTTACCAACTTGTATATCACCTGTTCCGGGCATGGGAGTTCCAACTTCTTTGACAAAATAATTGTGGTGCTTGTCTCAGAACATCGTTTCTTTGTTAATTGTGTTTTTTGAGCATTTCAAATGATTTGAATTGTCATTTTAATGCCTCTCTCTGATGCGTCTAGTTGGGTTACTTACTATTCTCTGATCTTCCTATGGACAAAATGGGCACTTTTACAGACAATAATTTACTTATGCTGAGTGCAACTATTGGCCGAAAGTTCATGCTGTCATTGAGTTTGGTTATAGGTTTGCTGAGTAACTCTGCTAAAGACAGTCATTGATATAAACTGATATATAGAGACTTTTAGCAATATGAATCTATTGTTGATAACCGTGGGAGATCCAGCAACAATAGTTTTTCTGAACCGATCTTTCATAAATATTTGAAGGTAGAAATTGCTCATAGTTAAATTCTAAAGCTGAAGTGATCAAAATGCAAGATTCTTGGAATATTGTGTTTTTCAAATTTTAGTTTTTTTTTTTTTTGGGTGCAATGTCTTATCTACATGCCTGTCAGAGCTTTTTGCTGGGCTCTGCCCCCTGCTCCGGTCTTTCAATTCTCCTAGAAAATTTGAGCCTTACAAGATATGCGATCCCCAGGTATGCTTAATGCTGCTTCCCAAGTGAGGCGATTCTCTTTCTGATTTTAGTTGCTAAGTCTGGGATGATGTTGAGGGTCACTTGTTTACTCACGGCAGAACAATGGCTTTCGTGGAATTGGCTTCTTAATATTTTGTAATTTTGTGCATGGAATTTTCTGTGGTGTTGCAGGATTGGTAGTACACTTCCAGGCATTCTTTGTTCTTATGAGTTCCTTGTTGGCTAATCTTCATACTTATCAAGGATGCATCGTCATAATTGTGGCTGCTTCACTCTGGAGCCTGATTTTCGAATTGGTCTCTTGCTTTTACAGATAATTGGCTTTTCATCAGCTAGTTTCCATCCAGGTCAGGTTTTTCAATTGCTAGCGAAGAATATTACCATTGGATGCTCCTGGTAATTTGACTTATAAAGAGTTTTGCCTTATCTAGCTAGGAAATGGTATTGGGATCTGAGTGCAAGTTGGAGTTTGATCCTGTCTTGGTTGTACGATATGACTGTGTTTTTTTGGGATTACATGGTGGGGGATTTGCTTGTGGGGAGGGCAAAATCAACCGACAGGATTTTGGTTGACCTTGACATGAATGCACTTGTCAGAGGGCTTCTTGTGAGTTCTGGTTGGGATGAGCTTGTTTATGGTTGGCAAATTGGGACTGATCCTAGAGCACCTTAAAGTAGAGTTAAGTTTTTTCCCCCTTTCTTGTGTGTACCCTTATTGAGCTGATTTTGCTGTGGTTGTTAAAGTACTTAAAAGCAGGATTTTGAACAGTTGACGTCGAAAGTGTAATACGAATATGAGGGTGCTTTGCCTGTTGAACTTGACTAATAAGAATAATTTATGAACAAGTACACTGCATATATAAATTGGGAATACAGGAAAAATCTATGCTTGAACTTGCATATCATGATTAATTATCTGCTTATCGAATTCACTGTAAATGGTATGGCAGTAAATAGTAGTTGTCCCGTTTTCATTTGCTCCAGTGTTTAAACTAATTGGTACAGTCTTCTAATATGGATAAAAGTGCGTTGGCGATAGTTAATGTTTGTTACATGGAGTTTTTGTCAGGCTTAACAAATGAATGCCTTTTAAATGTTTAAATTTCTTGTGATGAGAGTGAAAACTCAAGTTTCAGTTTACCGGTTTTTTTGTTTAATTGTGCAACATTCTTTTGGCCCTTACTTAAATTCAGTCACTGTATTCCACCATGGAGCAACAAAAGCTATATCTGTGGCTTTTCATGGGTTCGTTTCTGCCTTATTAGTGCAAGTCTTTCACCTGCTAGCTAAGAGCAATACTATTGAGATGGTCCAAGTAATGGAAATCTAGAAAGTTCTCTCTAAATCAAGCTGTGAAATGGTATCAGTATCTCAAAGTTGGTCAAAGTTTTGATGTTGAGCTTACTTTGGCAGAATGTGATGAAGTGATGCGAATGAAGATGTGAGCTAAATCAAGTTAAACAAGTTACATCTAGTCAGGCCACAAGTTTGGTTTAGATGTGAATAATGTGTGGTTAGGTAGCTGTGATTATTGGTGCTTTTTGTACAGATGTATGTATGCTCATGCATTTTTTAGCTCCTGAAGAACTGCAATTGCTTATCAGGTTGATGATGGTTCTATAGGGCTTTATATAGAATCTTTCTGACTTTTAAGATTAGTGAAGCTGGAGTCATTTGCTGAACTTTTGTTCTTTAGTGTCAATTGTCTCCATGTTGGGTTAGTTGAGAATCGTTTTGAGGTTTCTAATCACATAAATCACGCACAGAGTGAGTGGAGGTTGAGAGGTGATTTATTTAGGTATTTTCCTATCGAATTGATGGCCTGGGGGTTTTCGCCATGGAGTCAAAGCCATTTCTTCATTTCTATATTAAAAGATATTCTAATTTTTCCCAGCTTCCGTCTGTAGTTGATGTCTAGTCTTAGTCTCAGTTTTTCTGTCATTTAATCTTTTGACATATCTCCTTGTCATATCCTAACTGAGCTAAGGTTTTGAACTGTGTAAGGCTGATTCTATTCCTGTATTCCAAATTCCTCTAAACTTACAATCCTTCTTCAATTCAAACTGTGATGGATCATGTATTCATAAACTGATACTTTTGTTTTACTATTGGGTCCAAAGCATAAAGCATATGATCTCAAGATTAACTTACCATAAATGACCTTGGCAGCTGGTTAAACTCTTTTTTACCTTGCTATAGAATATTTAGTCTTCTTTATCCCTCATATTGAGTTCCTATCAAGATTTGCTTTTTTAAGTTTTGCCGCTCTACCTAGTTTTGTGCATATTTTA
Source organism: Eucalyptus guilfoylei (assembly GCA_016097605.1). Taxonomy (NCBI): domain Eukaryota; kingdom Viridiplantae; phylum Streptophyta; class Magnoliopsida; order Myrtales; family Myrtaceae; genus Eucalyptus; species Eucalyptus guilfoylei. The sequence continues at coordinate 30,973,309 of CM027864.1, read as the reverse complement.
TACTTTCCTGTGAAAGATCAATTGCATTTGACCCCCTTGATCTGCTGTTTGAGTTCTGGTTGAAGGGGAATACCGCAGAGGCATTAGAAGGGTGAGAGAGTTAAATAATTCGATTCCTTGGGGAAGATCAACTGCTATGAGTCTCTTCAATATCTCACTCTCCTTGCCTTCTTGCTTAAGGTTTGTGTCTACAGGGTCAAATCTTGAGAGGGTCTTGCTGTGACTAGTGGATAGTATATACTGTCGAGAGACTTTTTGGTGACCACTACTGTGAGGAGATTCTCGTTAAAGGAAAAATTTAAATAAATTTATCTGTCTTTAAACGGGAAAGGGTATTTATAGCTCAGGCTTTTGTCATGACATTTGGTTGTTGTGTATTGTGGATAAGGACATTCATTTACTGGTCTTGTAGTATGGGGTCCAGAAGATGAATACTCTGCCATATGAAAGGAACAAAAGATTCTCGGTTAGTTTTGTCCTTGTGAAGCAACCTGGTTCCTTTTGCTTGTTTTTTGAATAGTCGACATTGCATTGCCCGTGTATTCACTTACCAAAATCAGATTGTTGATTTGCCCCAAAGAATTGATTTTGGCTAGAATTGTTAGCTGAAATAATTGAAAGGATTCTGTTGATAAGTCCAAGTAGATTCAGTGAATAACCCTTTGTGGGAAATACATCTCAAATTTATGCTGAACATACTGTCTGACAACGTTTGGAGATGCATGCTTAGGGGGCCTTGTCTGCTTTGATGAATCATGTGAATGTCCAATGTTGATCAAGAATTACTGTACACCATATTGCATCGTTGTGACTTGAGCTTTCTGATATTTCCTGCCATTTTCCACTTCGTGACGAGCAATGAAGGTGGCAATCTGCAGCAGACTGCTTTGAGGTAATCTAATATGCGTTCTTATGTGTAGCTCCAAGCCTGAAACTTTCTTACTCAGAATCTCAGTGCTTGAGATGCAATCCGATTCTTCATTTCAATCTTTTGGCAGACGATTATTTGTTCTTCCTTTTTTCTGGATTCTATGTGATGCTAATTCTGGATTGCTCGGAATATGACTGTCCTATTTGTTTTCTTTGCTAGCTAGTGATGCATCGCTTGAACACCAAACCTAGAGCAGTGAACCACATCTGGTTGCAGATGAATTCGCTTATCTCTCCGTTGTGAAGATTTGCGGGATATGATGACTGGGGTCATCGTCCTCAAATTGCTGGAAAGGCCCTCGCTTCTCGGTTCGAAATTTGAACCAAATTTTTCTCTGCGGTAACTGTAAGAGGCTAAAGCTGCAGCAGTAAGTCCTTCTGCAGAAAATGGAGAAGAAGATAAAAGAACATAGAAAATATGAGGGTTAAACCCTTTTTTCTTCTATGTGTCTTCTCTACTCATTCAAATCCTCAACCCCGCCGAACATGAATGCTCTGCCCTAGCTGCAGAAGCAGCCGTTGCAATGAATTGAACACAATCGCTTCTCTGTTGTGCAGTTGCCGACACGTTTTCCACATTCCCAGTCCTGATAAATGTTGTTCTCGGCTTTGCCTGAAAAGCCCATATCTGTACTGTAATCAAGAATGCGATCGAGTCGAGTGTTAAAGATCGAGTCGAGTGTCAACAGTCTGTTTGGTTCAGCATTTGGGATGGGCTTTGGGGCTCTAAAGGGGTTTGGCTAAATGCAGGTAGTGTTTGGTTCAATTTTTTGAGGACTTTGGGAAGATGCAATTGCATCTTGAAAGGGCTTCAAAGGCCTTTGGGGGAAATGGAGGGATAGAGGTCCATTGGCAACTTGCATTTTCGGAATGCAAGTTCGTCACTGTTCATCTTCTTCGGTGGAGAAGCTGATTGGAGGCTGACAATCGCTGGCCAATGAGTCGCGCGCCGGCGACCGTTGCTTGAGGGTCGCCCGATCCCAGCGACCGTCGCCAGACCTTAGGCGATGCTTGGGTCGCGTGACCCAAGCGACTGGTGGCTTGAATTGCGTGACCCAGGCGGCCGCATGAGGTCGCGCGACCCAAGGCAACGGTCGCCGGGGTTGGGCGACCCTAGGCGACGGCCGCCTAAGGTCGCACGATCCTAGGTGACCGTTGCTTGGGGCCGCGTGATCCAGGCGGCCGTCGCAGTGACCTCGACAATTGTCTGGGGGCCAAATCTGGCGGTCCGATGGCTGGACTTTAAAAAAAAAATACAAATATTTATTTTGTTTTCTTATTTTAATAAAAGCCTTTTACAAATGTAAATTTTACCAAACGATATTTGCATTTCTGAAAATCCCCTTCACCCAAAGTACTTGCATTTTTGCAAATGCATTCCTTAAAAGTCGAACCAAACGGCCCAACCTTGAGCTCTACTCGATTCGCTTACTTGATGCTTGATGCTGGAAACTCGACTCAAGCTCCATAGAGTATCAAAATTTAGGCTCGAGCTCGACTTGAATAGAAAATTCAGATGCTTGAGCTTGACTCAATCATAATATAGTTACATATGCAATCGAGCTTAAGCTGAATAAGTTCGGATATTTTTCTCACGTTCATACACGTGATGGTACAATATGTAATTTTACAGACTTTTGTGTCTTCTTATGTAATTGTAATATATTTCTTAAAAAAAGTAATAAAAACTTGATTAGGCTTGCTAGCTTTCCGAACTGAATGTTGGCAAGCTTGAGCTCCACTTGACAAAATACTTGAGTGCCTTGAGCTCGAGCTCGAATTACGGTTGAGTAGCTTCGAGCTCGACTCAAATTCACCCCTAGCTATGGATATGTCCATGGCAAGGTTTAACATTTTAACCCTGATATTTTATTTCTTCTTCAAATTTGCGACTCTTGCGACAAAATCTAAATCTCAAGACAAGTTTTCCTTACCAGCATCTATGTCCACAGGAAGCAATCTCACGTTGAACTCATTGATCCAAGAGTTTCTGGCCTAATCTCTCTCCTCCCCCCCCCCCCACAACAAAAAAAAAAAAGGTTCCAACTTTAAATCAAATGACAATTTTAGCTGCAATTTTTTTGTCTCATAAAAAGCACTAACTTTAGGTCAAATGACAATTCTACCTATAATTTTTTTTTGTCTCGAAAAAAAAATCATCAACTTTCATTTAAATCCCAAATCTAGCTCCCCTTAACTTAGAACCATTATTGTCCTCAGCGGTAAATTCATATGCACTTGCTGGTTGGATTTAAAGCACTATTCATTGTCTTCTTCTCTGAGCCATAGCTTGGAGAATAATGGTTAAGTTGTTCATCGTCTCATACACTTTACTGACAAGTCAAAAAGATTTCCAAATTGAATTTCTCTTACTAGACTTCGTCGTTTTATCATAATTTGAAGTTGTAGAGCACCACCTGTCTAGACAAGATTCGACATGCTCATGACTAGAAGTTTTTTTTCCCAAAACAAGGTTGGTTTCAAACAAAGAGTTAATGGTGGGGTCAGATTTGGGATAAGGGTGGAACTTTGTGATTTTTTACGAGATAAAAAAAAGTTGAGGTCAGAATGGTCACTCGACCTAAAATTATTATTATTATTTGTCTTTTTTTTGGGAAATTAGCCCAAGAGTTCACTATTCTATAACAGGCATTTGGCCACTGAACTGCCATTTCTCCCCTTTCTTTCTTTTTCAACGGAAAACTAGGCAAAAGAAAGACCTTCTGGTGAAGCGAAGGCTCGAGGGGTTGTCCCTTATTAAAAATATTGCAATCTGTATCACGTTGTGTATTTGCAAAAGACAGCAGCAAAGGAGACACACATCTCTCGCCAGCTCACGGACAGAGCCGTAATGTAGGAAATCAAAACCGCCACCACCTCCTCCCACCTAATCTTCCTCGTTGTCTGACCCATTTCTAAGCTTTTTCTCAACGTAAATCCGGTTCCAGTACCGGTAATTCAATTGAATGGTAGGTGTACCTGTCCAAGTTCAGCTCATTCCCAAATTAAAGTTGTCCTTTCTTGTCTATTTTGTGTGGGGAGATATGGGTTTTCTAATTAGTTCGGAAGGGGGAAGGGAAGAAGCTTCTGATCCTATTGATGCTATTCCCAATTTATCAGGAATAGATAAATGAAAAATAATTAGTAGATCTTGAGCTCAGCACTTTCATATTAAATTAATCCAATTTATAATGTACCAGTACCTAACATGGCTATCAACAAGAGCCCGGACTACTCGTCACCGAGATTCTATGTCTAGTGTCCTAACTATGTCCTCGGTCTTGCCTCCATCCTAGAGAGTGGCTTCTCTTGTAGTAAATAGATGATCCATTTTGGTATAATTAGCTATCGGCGCCTTATAAAACATTCAATTTTCTAGTGCCGCCACCATCGAATGGTTATCGGCTAAAAGGAATCCTTAAGGCTAGCCCCAACCCAAAAGAGAATGTTGGGTTGTGCTTAGATTTCACGATTGTGTTTTGTATAGTGTAATTAATCGGGTGTCGAGTTTTAATCAACTTACAAGCTCTTAGATTTGGGAGGGGCCACCTTACATCCAACAACCTTTACAACATAGGTCGGCTGAGAGATACTTTAAATAGAATTGGCAACCTTGAAAAAGATTTTGGGGTTATTATCTTTTTTTTTTCCTCTTTTAGTGAGATAATGAACACTATCGTCGGTAAATCTCGAAATCTCCAAGATATCTTCTCATTGAGTAATGCTAATATACTAAGCCTATTTTATGAAGCTTGTATAAACAATGATGTGGCAAACCGCAAGTGGCAAACCGCAAGTGGCCATTTAAATAAGTGGGTCATATTCAACATCTACTAATAATTTGTTATGTCACTTAGAATACTAACTCTATAAACCAACCTTACTTTTTTGATTGTCCAAGGGCATGGGCATGGGGAAAAGATTATCTTGAGGTCTATGAAATACTCTACAGTCTCAAAAATTAGTTAAGTGTAGACTTTTGACCTGTGCAAATAGTTTTAATTGTAATTAGTTGGCATGTAATTGGCAAGATTTGGATAAATGGTTTCCAATTCTTGAACTGCAAATTCCCCAATGCCTCAATCAACTAGGCCAATCCTACTATGTTAACCTTGTTGTGCATGTCGTTTCTCTCTCTTCTTTCCATGAAGTTTCTTGTCTATTGCAATAGAAATAGTTCTGGAGGGGAGAATCCAATGTGATTATTTATTTATTTATTTATTTATTTACTTGACCTACAGTCAATTGGCCGTGAATAAGCAAATTACTCGCCTTTTGAAGTTGAAAAAAAAAAGGCATCGTTAGCGCATGCCCCAACGAAACTCGATAACAATTTAAAGATAAGAAAGAATGAATGTGCATAAAAGGACATTGAAATTGAAAACTTATTCTCTTTCTAGCATGTCATGAATAAAAACACGAATTTGAAAGTAAAACTAATACTTCTTATCAAGTGTCCTATGAGTATTTTATAGTACCTAAATATATGTGAAATTATAATCTCCTTATATATTTCGGTATTTTTGATGACCTTGATGTGTCGAAGTTAGACCATTTTCATGGAAATATCTTATAATAGAAGCGTCAAGAGAAATATATAACAATACTTAAAAGTCAAATTTCGATTGATCATATAGCTCCGAACATAGCTCCTTATTATAAATCTCAAAAGTCCTTATCATCACAAGATGGGTTGATTGTTAATCCAATGGAATTAAAGCTTTTGTCATCCGTCATTGAAAACGTGGGACACTGAAGCACGGACAGGGAAAAGGGAAAGAAAGAGAAAAGAAGCTGTTGAGCTGACTGGTAGGCGATGCTGCGAGTTCCCATCTTATAAACAAACCCTATACAACGAGAGAGAGACCAGCTCTCACGCCAAGCTAAACGCTATTCTCTCAACCCAAGTTGAGAGAACATCATCATGGGTTCTTCTTCAAGAACTCATCATCAACTTGGCCTTGCCATCCTCTTCTTTGCTTCCCTCGCGCGCCTGTCTCTGTCACACGCCTCTCTCCCTAGCGAGTACTCGATCATCGGCCATGGACAGGACCCGAACAGCGCCATGTCAGACGAACGTGTCGTTGAGCTCTTCCGGAGATGGCAGGCGCAGCACAAGAAGGTGTACAAGCACGCCGGGGAGGCCGAGAGGCGGCTCGAGAACTTCAAAAGGAACCTGAGGTACGTGATGGAGAGAAGCCGGAGGGATGGCGGCAAGCGGCATGGCGTGGGGCTGAACAAGTTCGCCGACCTGAGCAACGAGGAGTTCAGGCAGCTCTACCTGTCCAAGGTGAAGAAGTCGGTGAACCAGAAGTGGAGGGCCAAGAGGGAGAGCTTGACGAGGAACAAGAGGAAGGGAGCGGAGTCCTGCGAGGCGCCGTCGTCTCTGGATTGGAGGAACTACGGCATTGTCACCGGCGTGAAGGACCAAGGAGAATGCGGTACGTCTTTTGACCTTCTAATTTGATTGGTTTTCGCTTCTTTCGATCCTAATCATTAGGAATATACCTTGTCCTTTCTTCTAGATTTATTTATTTTTGTCGAGTCGTTTACATTTCAAGAATCAGGACGACCCACATGAGCACGCACGACGTTAGACGGAGCTGTATCTGAAGTTTGAGATTTGTATTCCATCTGGTTCGGACTCATGTTCACGTTAGCTCGATATCGAGCTTCATCATGCCTGAACATTCCACAAAATTTGTTTATGGTCGATTCTGTTTCCTTAGTTGGCAAGTGAGATACAGTAGAGAACATGGTGTGCACGCACGTGGCCAAGCTGCCATTGAATTGACCACTAGAAATTCTCCCTTTGTCGTATATTATATGGTTCGGTCAAATATGAGAAGGTGAGACCTTTAGGTTCAAAATCATTAAATTATGATCTTGTGAATACGACCGTATGAAAAAAGTTGCGGGCCCTTGTTGTTGGCGGGCGATTTTATGATAAACGTGGCCGGGTTTCCACCCCGTCGCTGCACCGCAAGAACATTAGGTAGAAGCTTGGAGGGTTTTGGACTGATTGTGTAGCGATGTCATAATCTTTCTTATCGAGGTGTACGAAACGCGACCACCTTGACCGGTTCTCGAGAGTGTTAGTCTGGTTGTGAATTCCAAAAGTAAAACTAATGTCCAAGTGATCCGATTTCTGATTTTAAGAGAACCAAATTGGATTGATTATATATTTTTTATTATTATTTTGAAAAAAAAAAGTAACCAGCTTTTATTTCTTTTTATTTCTTCATAACACGTAGTATCAAGTAATGGGGAAAAAAAAGTGATAGGTTCCATTGGACTAGTCTGACTTCTTATTTCATCTTAGAACCGAACTAGACTGAAACCGATCACCCCACCTTTTTAATCAAGGGACATCAATGTCTTTAAGGACTTTACTATAGAAGGTCTGAATTGTAACAGAAACTTACGAAATTTACACCAATAAATGTAAAAGCTTAAGCTATTAGGAAACGATGAGTCATGCTATCGCCTTCATGTGAAGGCTAGAAATAGTCAGACGGAACGGTGAAATCTTGGAGCATTTGATATATGAAAGAGGTTTTAAGAATGCTGAATATGCCTGCAAAATTAACAGAAGAGAGTTGCCTGATCTTAGTAAAATTTCATATGGTAAGACTAGAAGAGGATCGGAAAGCCTCCCTCGACTTGACGACCCGAAAGTTTCTCTACACATGCTTCGACGGGGACGACGACTGGAAAATTTGCCGATCAAGCAGAAATACAAGAATGAGCTTCGGAATGGCACTGTGGCCGTATGAATTATTCAAAATTGTGTGTTAATTGTGTGTTTTCGGGGGATTTGCTCTTGAATAATGTGATGTTCGCCTGATTTTTGCACTCGATCCATGATCACAGGAAGTTGCTGGGCGTTCTCTTCGACCGGAGCAATGGAAGGACTCAATGCGCTCAAGAGCGGGGACCTGATCAGCCTTTCGGAGCAAGAGCTCGTGGACTGCGACACCACCAACGACGGTTGCGACGGCGGCTACATGGACTATGCCTTCGAGTGGGTCATCAACAATGGCGGTATCGATTCGGAAGAAGACTATCCCTACACCAGCGTCTTTGGCATGGGTGGTGTCTGCAACGTCACCAAGGTTCGTTACCCTTTATTTCCTATATCGATATATCCCGAGGATAATTGGCTATCGTATAATAGGTTTATAATTTTTTAGACAAATGTTCCTGAATTTTCCATACGTGCGAGTCTGAGAGTTCTTAAATCTTCCTTATGAACTTGATTAGCATTTTCTTGAGGAATTATGAGCGACATCACAGGAAAACATGATGAAAAACATCAGTCTTTTACCCTGTATCTGATCCATAGATTGGATCTTGTTCAATCAGGAGGAGTACAACAAAGCGGTCACCATTGATGGGTATGTGGACGTTTATCCGTCGGATGACGGCCTTCTCTGCACGGTCGTCCAACAGCCGATTAGCGTCGGCATGGACGGATCGGCGCTAGATTTCCAGCTCTACACTGGGGTAGGTCCTAATTCCTGATGTTCTTGTGTTATACACTTGCGTGATGAGAGTTTGTGCATACAAACCGTTTGCTTGATGCTGCTGCGAATTGGCGCATCAGGGCATCTACGACGGTAGCTGTTCAGACAATCCCGACGACATCGACCATGCGGTCCTGATAGTTGGTTATGGCTCTCAAGGCGGCGAAGATTATTGGATCGTGAAGAACTCCTGGGGAACAGATTGGGGAGTGGAAGGATACTTCCTTATTAAAAGAAACACCGACCTGCCGTTCGGCGTCTGTGCCATCAATGCGATGGCTTCTTACCCGACCAAAGAGTCCTCCGCGCCGTCTCCCTACCCATCTCCAGTCGTTCCGCCGCCCCCACCCCCGCCAGTCACTCCCCCACCGCCGTCCCCACCGAAGCCAACGCCGCCACCCCCGTCTCCTTCCCCCAGTGAATGTGGCGACTTCTCGTATTGCCCCGGCGATGAGACGTGCTGTTGCCTCTACGAGTTCTACAATCTCTGCCTGGTTTATGGCTGCTGTCCTTACCAGAACGCGGTGTGCTGCACTGGGACTGACGATTGCTGCCCCGGCGATTATCCGATCTGCGATGTCGAAGAGGGACTTTGCCTCAGGGTATGTGAACTTCGGTCTTAAGAATTCAGGTTCTTCAGTCGATTTCAACATTGCTCATTCACATCACAAATTCACTGACCTTACACTTCTCTTGCTCAATCCTAACAGAATGCCGGAGATTACTTGGGAGTTGCCTCGAAGAAGCGAAAGATGGCGAAGCGCAAACTCCCATGGAACCGGTTCGAAGAAAACAAGAACAAGATCTACCAACCACTGGTGTGGAAGAGGAACCGTCTCGCGGCGATTCGCTGATGACTAGAGAAGCACCGATCATACCGAACATTTCTCAGGCTTCGGTACTAGTAATAGTCGGTAATCTCATCTTACTCCCGTCGATAGGCATCGACAAAACCTTGTATCAGGTCCATGTTCATATGTATGGGATTTGAGCATGTCCTGGCTTCAGGTCAAAGGTTGTTTTTTTCACTGCATCATGTGTATTAAGTACAATACTTGCAATTGCTGCTTCTGGTACTTATTGTTTCGTTCCCACCTGAGTCGATGCTCGAACATGTTTGCGCCATCCCGGATTCTGAAAATAAGGAGTATATACTCAAAATGTGTGTTTTCTACCTTATATTTCTGCATCTCGGTAAGGAATTAGAGCTTTCTTCAGATATCAAATGCCATCCATAGCCATTAAGGCACATGCTAGGAAGCGAACATGTGAAATCTGAAGTTTCATTCAGCTTGGGAATATGATCTCGTTCATCCTTTTCTTTTCACCAATGAGATCGGAGAATCCTCGCTCGACCACAGGCGAGGACAAGCACCCTCGCGCGTGGTAGCGGTGCCACCAGTCGCCTAAACCACTTGAGGACCGGCCGACCCTTGTAAGGTCGAGCAGTGGTGGTGCCACCGCTTGAAGGGGCTTCATTAATCAGGGATTGATTTAGTGATTCATGTACATGGATCCTGTGTATAATATAGATTTGATTTTTCATGCCAACAATACAATCTCTAGTTTTGGACAACCAATTCAAGCTGCAGCTTGCATGTTAATTAGCATATAAAGTGAAATACATGTAGCTAAAGGATTATCATTAGGTTCATCACTAATGTAATTAAAGAATTGCACATTTACCATCAGATGAGTTATATCTGTTTGAATTGGTTATGACTTCACGATAAAAAAGAAAAAAAAAATACTTTCCAGAACATGGAAAATATTTTCCCTTTTTAGATTAGAGAATTCATTTTCCTAATTTTAAGCATACATATTTTCTATGATCATAAATGGTTTTTCATTGATCGATTATTTTCAGTAAACCAAAGGCATGCATGTCCAGAAAACCAATTTGCCGAAATTTTTTTGAAAAATAATTCTTGAAATGCCCAAGCGAAAAATGGATTTTACATATTGTTTCACTGAAAATGTTCTCGAACCAACTATCTTTCACTGAAGGACAATTGTCGACTTTTTATTTGTATTGGGTCCTATGTCGTTTCAGAAAAAAAGCTACGGATTCTATTACAATCATGATAAATAAAGGATAAATCTAATGCAATTAAACGTAAATACGAAGCAAAAATAACTTAAGAAAGATAGCTGAAAATTGAGTATATGAGGGTTTTCTTGTTCAATTTCGTGATCCTTTACAATGACCTTTTTTCGGCTATTAATAGTAAAACTAAGAAAATAACCGCTTTGACAGTTATGTGTTCAAATTTAAATAACCCGGCATATTCAGGGCTTTGCTGATAACTAGATTGCCTTATCCTTGATTGGAACCGAGCATTTCGGCAACTGGCATTTTCCTTATCTTCTTACGCAGGAGTGATCATCGGTACTGAACTGTCGGTAACTATGACAGTGATTTTGCCCAAACTCCCATGGACTTGTGTGTTTGATTTGGGTCCGGTGGGCTTCATTGGTTGTCCTGGCCCATTAAGCCATTTTTTTTGTTAACACATGTATAATGACGATAGATAACGATGCGTTTCGATTTCGGCCAAATACTTTCAAGATTTTTGGGCCAGGAGCATTTTGGCCATTTGGAACGTGTTTCTTTACCTACCCATAGATTATGTAAATCAATATCATCTCGACCATTAATTGTATGACGCTCACCGTGGGGCCCTTTGTGACAGATGGAGGAGATAGTTTCTATAGACCATGCGATAATTTTGAGTGCCCATCGAGATTCGAGAGTCGTGAGAGATGGGATTGAAGAGGGATTTTTGGTAATGGCTCACCGGTTCAGTTTGCAGAAGCTTATGGGCTGTGATTTTGGCCCATTTTACTATTAATCCAAAAACGGCCCATGAATAAGAAAGCCAGATGTGCATAATCATTTTTGTCTGAAACTATTAAAAAAAGGCGAAATGTCTTAATTTATAAAATTAATTAAATGAGGTACCTACTTGCAACAAATTGAGAGCACAAATTGCGGCAATAAGCTCCTCTTAAGTTAAACTTGATTACTCGTGATCGTCCATCATTCACATGTTGATGACATTGCATCTTTAAAAGCTCATCAATAATGAGTATTTTGTTTTTGGTCCAATATCAATGATGAGATTTCAAAAATTGAAAAAACAATGAGGGAACATATTCTAGCAAGAATGTGTTCATTTTCTATATGGAAAAATGAGCATGACAAACCCAATCTAGTATTATTGAGGCCCGTTTCAATTTCCTAACTTGTAGTGTTGTGCAATTTAGTTTTGCAATATCGTTTTTAATATGAAAAAGGTCCTCAAATCTCTTCAATGGGCTAATCAACAGTTAGTAATTGTTATAGCATCCAACCTAAAAGCTTAACTGAAAGGTGGATGGAGATATTATCAAGCAATGAAGGATATTTCAACACCCTCTCTCACATGCAAATTGGATTACAAGTGGCGTATGGAATTTGATTAACAAGAGTGGGAGCACAAGAGAAATAAATTAGGGCAAGACTGGCTCTAATACCATAAAGAATAAAGAAAAACAAAGAATTGATTGAATAAAGGGGAAATTGCAAAAGTGAAAAAGAATTTACGGCTGTTATAGAGAGATAAAAAGTGATTAAAATGGCGACAAAGGGAAAGGGAGGGGGTCGAGTGGCAGGACATTCTTGGGCATATCAAAGACATGTGAGTTTAGTTTGTTTTAATCATGAGACCCGCCAAAATCAAAGATTGGAATGCAATGGGTCACATGCATCTGAAGCACATAAGAATCTTTCCTAAGTGGCAACAGGGTCCGACAACCCTCATTCGTGCATGTTAATTATTTGTCACCTAAGTAACGTCGCGTCAACCAGTCCTTAGTCATCGGCTACATTTGTGGACTAATTTGTCACCCCTCTACAAATCATCCTACCTTTTGCCTTTTGTAGAGTATTTATCTAGCTAGGTAGGTTACACTTTTTTGCTAATAAAGGCTTGAGATGCGGAAAGATAGCAAGGAAACAAAGTATCTTGAGCACATGGTAACCTCAAAAAAGACGTATTGCCTTTTGAGATTGCCTAATCAATCAATAGTATATGCTCTAAATTTTATTATTTCATGTGTATGAATGGACAATTTATATGTGGGACAAAGCCTATAAAGGTCGAGCCACAGGAGGGCGCCGACCAGCACTTGTCCTTTGTAGTGATATATGCTTTCGGACAAATAGAATGTTATCAATTATGTTTTAGGGCCTTTAAATAGATCACGAGCAGATTAGTGAATAATCAAGACATGTTTTATGCTCACCCATTAAATTATGCTCGGAGGAATCAAATTCTAGCATTTTTGTAAAAAAAAGTAATGGTGCATTTGATAATTATTCTGAACAATTTATGCTCAAAGATAGTTTTTTTTTTTGGTTCCTGGATGACTTTTTGAGCATTCAAATGAGTTTGATAATTGTATAAAATTTTATTAAGGAATATAAAAAGAATAGGAATGAGTTTGATACTGAACCTCAATTTTTTTTTTTTTTTTCGATGTAGAATTTTTTAAATTTTTTAATAATATATTGGGATTTTTCTTTTCTTTTTTCCTTCTCTTCTTCTTCCTCCTCTAGCCAGTGACCTTGCTATGGTTAGGCAAGGCTCCGGCAAGGTCGCCAGACCTCACCTTTGCCATTGCCGAGCCCAGCAATTGACCAGAGGAGAAAGAACAAGAAAAGAGAAAAAAAAATAGCTTGATTCTAGAATGTTTTTGGGAATAAATAAGTAACTTTTTCCTACTTTTTGATTATATTCAAAATCTATTTTGCAAACAAATTTGTTATCGGAATAGAAAAGTTAGTTAACATCACCAAATGGATTTTTTTTTTTTTTGTTCCGGAGAGTAAAAGAATAGAAATAGTTAAGAATTGACTAGATACTCAACGGTCCCTAAGCTAACCTTGGTGAATTAATGGAAGCCGAAAAGATATCCTTTATTTGATCTTGCTTCTTGAGTTAATATCATTAAAGATATCAAACTGATACTCCCGTTACACATTTATCCCAATTTAATTTTCATCTCGTAAGTAACTCCAAATTAATAATCCATAATAAATTTATAGCAAACTAATTTTTGTCTCGTGAAAAATTCGACTACAACTCCAAATCCAAATTTACCCTTGTGAATAGTTTGAGACATGACGTAAAGAGTCTATTTGGGTCTAAGGTACAGGTCTAAAATCTTTTTGCGAGACGAAATCTAGTTTGGTCGTAAATGTCTCGTGAAATATCGATTCGAAATCTTTTTTGTGACATAGAAATTAATTTCAATTAGATACATCGTCACCAATGATGAATCAGTTTGGAATTTTTAATGATATTTCGAGTGGAAAAATTGAGACCAATCAGATGAGGTGTTCTATCGTTACTGTTGTTTTCATGACATGTGTGGGCTAGTGAATTATTAGGGCGTGGAGACTGATGGTTGGACAAGGACAGCAGCGTGAGTCAAGAGGGGACATGAATGTGTGGATAACTGTCCCCTTCTCTCCCGTGACCCTCCACTCAATAGTTCCCATCACCCACAAAGGAAAAAGAATCATATTATTTAATTATTCTAATAATCCGAAAATCCCTAGAATCGAGCCTGTGTGTCTACCCCGCTCAAGACTTTAAGTCGTTTCGGTTAGGGTTCGTACTATTAAAAATTCCAAACAGGTTCATTTGGTAGAAAATTCCAAATCAATAACCCCCATAACACGTTTACTTCAAAGTTATTTCCATTTCATAGACATCCTAAATCGGGAGGAAACAAATTCACATTCCTTTACACTTGAATTTTTCTTATGGGATAGTTTATTCTCTAAAATGGATCTGTTTAGCAGTTGTCTATTATGTGTGTTGACATGTACGCATTTTCATAAAACATTAGATGGAAAGCTAATCGATGGTAGGCCGGATCAAGATTACCAATTTGGATTTTTTTCTTTTGTGAGAGAAAAATTAATTTAGAATACCGCCTTGAGATTTTTTACGAGAAGAAACCTAAATTGAGTTAATTGTATGCCAAGAGTTGTCAATTCAAGAATTTTTTATGTTGTTGAAACCCATTTTACATTTACGATTTTTAAAGACCATTTCAACCTATGTGCTTAAAGAACATATTGCTGCATGGACATGCATCAAAATCACATTGCTTTGGGAGATTTTTTCAGCCAACTTGAGAGAAGACAAAAATAAATATTAAAATAAAAAAAAAAAGAAGAGGAAAAGAAAAATTCAGATCAGTAGGTTATCAACTGGTCCCCAAGCGACTTTAAACAAAGGTCGGTCAGTGAGACCGGGGGTTAAGTCTTGTCCCCATTGTCTCTCTGGTCACAGCCCTCCTTCGGGGGGTAAGGAAGGCACTTGTGGATGCTCGCGACGCCTTCCCTCCTGAAAGGATGGGGGCGAGGTATAAGCAAATGAAATAAGCAGGGTAAAACTTGATGGCGGGGCAACAAAAAGAAGAAGAAGTGAAAAATCAGAGGCGCGTGCCCCTCAAACGCGACAACCCTTACACTCCAGGAAGCAACACAAAAGCACACCCGTGTCTGATCTTCTCTCTCTACAAAGATAAAAGCGCAAAGCTTTGGACTTTCGAATCCCCCTCCCCTGAATTCTCTTCCTTTTCCATCCCTTGCCGTTGCCGCTCCTCGTTGTTTACTTTGTTCCCACTCATCCCCTGAATTCTCGCCATCATTCTTGGACCCCAGAGGTGGAAAAAGCATCACCAACTTCACCCTCTCTCTCTCTCTCTCTCTCTCTCTCTCTCTAAAACCCAATAATGGCTCCGAATTTTCGTGACTGAATTTGGCTCTTGATGATGACCGGTTTGAACGAAATTCGGACTCCACCGGGCTCGTGCACCCCCCGCAATTTCATGCTGATTCCGTGACTGGGTTCTTGCTGTCCTGAAATTCTTGCATGCTTCTTGTCGGTTAGTCTCTGTTTCTTGAATCGTAGATCAGGACAATTTTGTGATTCGGAGATCGTCCGGCGCGTTGGTCTTTCGTTGAGCTTTAGTTCAATCGTGATGTGTTGAGGCGGATGTCGAACGTGTCCGTCTTCTTGAAGGAAGTTTCGTTGCTGCTTCGCCTTTCACTACCAGCACTGTCGACTGGCTTGTCTTCAGCAGGCTGAGTCTCTGTAAATCTCCATTGGGTATGCGGATATGGTCTAATCTTGGACTGTTTCTTCTTTTGAGCTTCATTTGCATATCGATTTCTCTCGGCAGTAAGAGCTCACTCGAGGCCGGGTGATCATCCGACTTTCTTGAATTTTTTCTCGTCCTGAGAATTGCATAGTCAGGGATGATTTATCGATATTTCTTTCCTTTTTTTTTTTCTTTTTTTTCATGTCACTTGATCTGCAGAAGAGACCATCTCGTAATTTTCAGGAAGTAAATTCGATAATTCGCTTCGTCGTTTTCAATATATGGCTTCTGCAAAGATCCGAAACTGCTCTGGTTCTCAACATTTAGTAGCTTCTTTTCGACAATTTCGCATTGGTTGTGCCATCATAATCAATTTGAGGAGCTTCCATTTCACATTCTTGCTTATGCTTACAGATACTACTTGGCTAGGACTGGGTTTTCAAGTTGAAGTGAGGCTTTTACTTTTTGCATTGTTGTCCTTATTTCCTTTTTTTGTGCTCAGATGCTCTCGAAATATACCATTCGAAGGTCATTTACAAGCTTCCTTGGGTGCAATATACGTGCCAAGAAACTTGAATGAGCTGGTAACCATTTGAGTGAAGCGAGGGTCAGAATCTGCTAGCCGTGACAGAACGGAAGAATCACCAGAATGGAGGAAAGAAAACTGAATTTCAACAGTCCGCTCTTGTCTGTGAGGCGATATTCGATGCCCACATCTTCGAGTTCAAACAAAGGGAGGAAAATTCAGAAGTCCTTATCCAATCGACAGCACACGCTCCCCTCGAGTGATTCGGACTCGAACATGGATCAAGTAACTGAACCAGTTGCTGTGCCTTTTACATGGGAACATATTCCTGGCAAAGCTAAGGACAATCATCAGAAATCTAAGGTCCTGCTTTTAGAAGGACCTAGTGTTTCTCCAAGGCTGCCTCCACGAAGATCTCGGGAATTTCCACTTGCAAGACACTTGGAAGGACCTAGCTCAAATAATATCACTGCTAAATTAGATAGCTTCAAACAAGAAAGAACAGGTGAAAAGGAAGGTGACTTCAAGGAGGATGATGACGATGATGATGAGGATGCTTATTCCGATGCAGTTGAGACATTGTCTCCTCCAGAGTCACTCTCATTTTCTGTCAATTGCAGCGTAAGTGGTTTGAGTGGAACAGATGGGCCAGTTATGAAGCCTTCAGGAACCTTCTCAGTAGATTCACAGACTCGAGACTTCATGATGGGTCGCTTCTTGCCCGCAGCAAGGGCAATGGCCTTGGAGGCTCCTCAATATTCTTCCAGAAAGCAACCTGCTACAACTGAGCAAACAAGAGATGTTAAGAAGCTCATTGTCAGTGAAAGTCGACCTCCTCCGAAGCAATACAGTATGGAAATTGTACAGTACTATAAGCAAGACACATGGGAGGAGGAAAGTGCAGATGAAGATGAAGATAAAGGTGAAGAGAACAATATTTATGGGAGTGTATCAGCCAAAGGTTGTGGGTTACTTCCTCGCCTATGCCTCTTAAATCCAATTCCGGGAATGAAACAAAGGTCGCCAAGTCCCATCTCTTTCATGTCCCGAATGAAAGGAGCGAGCAAGGATGGTCCTCCTCGATCGCAAAGCCAGCCTAAGGTATTACGGTATTCTGCTTTATGCTTCTGTAAATCATGATTTTGCAGACATCACTAGTACGAGTTTTGTTAATTATCTCGCAGGAAAGTTGTTCCTTAAATCTTGAACTATGGGGGATCCTGCATTTGACAACCTAAACAATAAATGCAGGATAGCACCATCCTATGGTTTCATATGACCACAAACTCACAATCAAATCAATAATTTTTATATTTATGCTTAAAAGGACCACCACTATATTTAAGTGTAAAACCAAATCTCCTTTTCTTAGCAAATAAAGAATATTAGTCCGTTGCTCAGAGTGCTCTGGATGTCAAATTTGCAGAGAGCTGATTCTGAGCACAAGTTGGACCATGGTAATCTCACTCCTAAGTTGCCAGGTGTCGAGAATAGGATGCTTAGCAGCTCTAGTCGGTTTAATTATTCTGGTGAGCTGAGGGCGAGAGGTGGATTATCTCCTTACAGGCGTTCTAGAAATGACGGTGTTGCTCCACAACAAAACAGACCAGCTCTGCCTCCTCCTGAAGGATTTGGATTTCTTGGCCTATCAAAAGAAGCCAATAACATTGACCCAAGCAGGTTGAAGTTGCTTTTAAAGAAAGTCGACAATATGCAAAAAGTTTCAACAAAGCATATGGCAAATCAAAGCAATGGTTTGACCAGCCCTGCTGCAGAGAAAACTTTATATGTAGATACTGTAAATACTGAGGCAAAATCATGTTGCGATTCAAGTTCCTCTAATTTGGAGGTGCTCTTGAATCGTGCTGCAGAAGACGTGGAAAGCCGTTCTGACACAAGAAAAACAGAGGAGAATCCTTCCGAAGAATCTTCTTTTCAAGATATAGAATGCTTGGATTTCCAGAGGTCAGGGACCGCCTTGGGACAAGATCTCTCTGTGCCGATAGATGCTAGTCCCTCTTCTTGTTTCTCTACTCTCACAGGCCAAGTTGAGAACATGCGCATATCGGCTGATGGAGATTCAAACATCAACACCACTCTGATGGTGAAAAAGGTTGATAAGGAGGAGATGGATGTCACTTCACTTCCCTTGCCTTTACTGAAATCTCCTTCTGAGTCTTGGCTTTGGCGTACCCTGCCGTCAATTCCATCACGACATCCATTGTCACATTTGACCTCAACCACTAATTCCAAGAAGCAGGATGCAAAAGTATCCGGCGCCGATACCAAGTGGGAAACCATTGTAAAAACTTCGAATCTTCACCATGATCATGTCCGGTATTCTCAGGTAAAATCATTATATGAAACTATACATCTTCCACATCATTATGAGCTCACCGAGTGATGAGAGAATTGATTACCTGATGAATTACACTGCAGGAATTAATTTCTCATGTTTCAGAGCAACCCAAGTTCTAGATGTGCAAAATCTCCGTTCAATGATTGAAGTTGCCTGCTTTGGAATCTGCGGTGCATGCATAAGGTCAAAATGGCACATAATTATTTTGGGTAAAATTCTTTTGGGACTGTTCTTTTGTTCTGCTACAGTGGATGTTTCGTGTGCTCATTTTTAGTTTGAGTTACACAATTGTTGTTCCTAAGAGAGAGGATATGGAGCTGAGCTTGGAGAAACAGGAGCCGATGAAATTCTGAACAGAACCAAAGTGCCTCAGCCACTCCCTCTTTTACTCTCTTTTTGGTTAAATTTTATATATAGGTCAACTAGATATATTCCAATTGCGAGCCCTGTTTGAAGTGGCGATGATAGTGTTGTCCATGATACTTGAGGAATCCATTAATTTGATGATTGAAATCTGTTTGAATTTGTTGGTGTTTGTTCCTTTGCATATTTAGAAAAAGATGTGCTTTACACATAGAACTGATTGTCCCTGCAACTATAATATCCTCAGGATTGTAACATAAGCTGGAGTTGATTCTAACAAGTTTGTAGTCAAATGAATTATTGTTGAAATACGGTAAGTGTTGTGCTCAAAAGCATATTGATTCATCTTTGATTGATTATGCATGGCCAACGAGCAGATGCATTCAGAAGAATAAGCATACCAAGGAGTGTGCGGAGGTCCTCAGGTACTTGAAGTTTGAAACATAGAGCAGCTCTGTAAAAACTATGCAATCCATCGTCCAATTTTTGTTGGTTTGTTTTACTAAATACTAGTAGAACGCATCTTATATACTTTCTCGAAGTAGATATGAACTCCAAAGATGGGTGGCTTAGTCGCCGCTGTATCCAAATGGAGCTGTATTATATCCCACACATAGGCATAATGTGCAGTGTTCAGTTTAGCCTTGGCCAAGGATCATATTTCATGACTAGGTCAGTCGAGACCTCTATCCATGTTATTTTTGGTTTTGCATTGTTAATTTAATCCGGGTATTGGTCTCTTTCAGCAGGACCTTCTCGACTCTGAAAGCTAGGAGAAATATCATATAGACTGAATTTATAGATGATGTGGTGTACACACTCTGTGCTGTATCGTACTTTTTGCGAGTCTATTGTGCAATTGTAGATCCACCCATTTCTTGATTCATGGTCTACTAGAATGGATTTAGATGATATCAAATCGATCACAGTAAATCTTTTACGCGGGATTGGTTTGGTTTGATATAATCTGCCTACATAGATCTACATCGACCAATTTCCACTTTCATCAAGGGAGATAGACGTATGTCAACAGGCAAAAGCTCTATTTTGGTTATGACGCAACTTGGCCAGACAAGATCTTGAACTGTTAATTTGAACTCGACTTTTCGATTCTTTTCTGCTAGTTTATTACAATGGAATGACGTCCTTCTCATGATGTTAAGAGGCTACATCTGATGCCTTGTCCAGATCTTGGGACTATTCATTGTAAAACAATAAGAGGATAGAGTCGGGTACAGAGCTGAAAAAATATATTGTACCAACGAGGGGAGCAGGGAATGTGGGCATCGACATGTTAACATAAGAAATGTAGTCCAGTAGCCCACAGTATTGTGAAAAGGCGTAAACAACCCTTGTTGGTTGGTAACAATCTCTGTCTTCGTGAGGTTCCTTGTAACTAGCACCAAGAATCCAATGCAAGCCCCCTGATCTATTACAATGGAAGGAGCTAGGGCAAGGTTATCCGGGCTAGCTCAACACACAATGATAGAAAATAAGTCATTTCGTTATAAAATTAGGCCACCTTAGGTTTTCAACACTTAGGGCGCGTTTGGTAACCATTCTATTTCCAAGAACAAATTTTTATCGGAAATGATTCTTTTTTATTTTGCTCTTAGGAATAATTTACAAGCATTTTAAGGGGTTTGGTAACTGGTCAAAATTTTTATTCCCAAAATAGATTGCGTTTGACAATGTCCTCCAAATTTCTACTCCAAATTATTTTTTTAATTTTTAATAATTTTATCACTTTTTCCTCTTTTTTTCCTTTTCTTTCCCTTCTTCTTCCTTAAGCTTTGGTCGATTGCCGATCTCGGGATGACTGGCGTCTGGCCAGACGAGGGCCGGCGACCTTGCTGGAGTATCGTCAGCCCTCGACGAGGCCTCACCTTGTTGGCCAAGCCTCACCGGCAACTGGGCGAGGCTTGGCCGAGCCTTGGTTGGGCAAGCGGCCTCACTAGATCGCCTAGCCGCCGGTAGGGCTTGACCTTGCCAAGCAGCTGAGCCCCATTGGTGGCTGGGCGAGCTCGGCTGAGCCTCACGCGGCCAGGCAAGGCTCCTTGGTGGCCTGGGGAGCTCGCCAAACCTCACCCTAGCCTGGCAAGCCTCCCCCGAGGTCGTCAAACCTCACCCAATTGGTCACCGGCAACCGGTGGCGGTGAACGACGATAGTGGCGACGACGGTAGTAGTGAAAGAAGAAGAGAGAATGAATAAGAACAAGAAGAAAAGAAGAGAAAAGAGAAAAAATGGATTGGCTTGATTTTGGAATTGTTCTTAGAATGAAAGAATCAACATTTTTTACTTCTTAATTCTATTCCAAATCTATTTCCGGAAATAAAAAAATTTACCAAACAAATTTATGTTTTAAATTTACTCTCGAGAACAAAAAAATAGAAATTTTTATAATGCACTATTAATTGATTAGAACAAAAAACTAACTACTGCCATGAAAGTACATAACTTCCCTTTTTTTCCTGACGTTTTGACATTCGCATCCATTTAGTCGAACCATATTCAAGGCACTCTGGCGTGTTATTCTCTCTTGTATTGAACGAACACATAGACCACACTACTACACACTCGCGAGACACACAGTGCAAATACACGCTCAACGGTGCAAGAAGCAGAGAAGACTCTTAAATTTAACTGATGGCAAATGCAAAAGCTCTCTTACAAGAACACTGTCCAGAGATATGCACAATAGTAAAACTCTAGGGAAGAACTAGGTTAAGACACAAGTTTGAAGGAAGTGCAGGGATTAAATCCAAAGTGCTTCCTGATCTGCGCAGACGACTTTGCTCGATTTGGAGGATCATGATCCATGTGATTTTCGGGCTTCATTATGTATAAGTAGCTTTTGGCTAGAACTGGTTG
The DNA here is from genome assembly GCA_016097605.1 of Eucalyptus guilfoylei. Lineage (NCBI taxonomy): Eukaryota > Viridiplantae > Streptophyta > Magnoliopsida > Myrtales > Myrtaceae > Eucalyptus > Eucalyptus guilfoylei. Next base: position 30,951,572 of record CM027864.1, on the reverse strand, counting down.
CAATTGCTTTATCTTGATTGAGTTTTGATGTAGCTGTTTTTTTCCTGGAGTGATTCGTGGCGTAAGTTCCAGGATATTTGAGTATGTGATTGGATGGTTTTGGCACCTCTGAAGTTCTGCAATAGAAGGATTTACTTACTCCTTCAAAAAGGTAAAACTAGGAACTTCTATTCTTTTAACCTAGAATTCTTAGAAGTAATATTTAAAATGGACAAATGCATTGAAAGCCCTAAAATTTTCAAAGAGTAATGAAATCCTAAAATTTGTCGCGAAAGTATAATCAAGCCCTATAACTTACTAAGAAAATGCAATCAAATCCTAAATTTTGTCAAATTGGTCCAGCATTTTTTTTTTTTTTTAAGTTTTAAGGCTTAATTTCACTTTCGTAATCAATTTTAGGACTTGATTACACATATTGAAAATTTTAGGACTCGATTATACTTTTTTGACAAGTTTTAGAACTTAATTGCACGTTTTGAAAGTTTTAGTTTTCAATTGCATTATCTTGTGATAAGTCTCAAGACTTCTAGTGCACTTATTCTCATTTTAAATCATAGAAATAAGGAAATTAGACTAAATTGCAATCAATAGCCAATTTCCATTTCATTCTTCTCTATTTGGGAAAAACACAGACCGAGTTATGCACGCTTGGTGCTCCCTCAATGGGAGAAAACTAGACCTCAGGACAGGGTGTCAATCTCGAGAAGTCCAGTAGTATCTTTTTTAGTCCAAATTTCAGTGACTTGGAGAGGAGGAGGTTGACTGAAATTCTTGGCATCAAGCAAGTCCGAAAACCTGGCAATTATCTTGGATTGCCTACCTTGTGGTGAAGAGCAAAGGATAAAGCATTGGGGCTGCCAAAGAGAGGATTCTGAGGAGACTCGACTGTTGAAAGGCCATACTTCAGTCTAAGAATGGAAAGAATGGCAATGGCTAATGCAATCCCTACTCACTCCATGGGATGTTCAGAGTTTCTTAAAAAGTGGTGCCAATAATTTGATGCAGCTGTGGCTAGAGTTTGTGGGGACAGAGGAATGGTGAAAGAAAGATCCATTGGAAGAATTGGGAGTCCCTTATGGCAGCCATGGCAGCAGGTGGGCTTGGTTTTAAGGACAATATACGATTCAACTTAGCTCTTCTAGCAAACTGGCTAGGACTAGGAGAATTTATCACAATCCCAATAAGCTTAGGGTTTGCATTCTAGACGGACTCTACTTTCCTATGAGTGATTTCCTGGAGGCCAGAAAAGGAAGAGGATCTTCATGGGAAAGTATATGTGAAGGGAAGGTCCTGAAGGATGGTGGTCTCTGGCAGATTGGTGATGGTAAGCAGCGTATCTTTTGAATAGTAGATGAAGCCCATCTACCTGGGACCATAAATTGCATCCTATTGCTGTCAATCCTGAACTGGCTCATATGAAGGTTGTGGAACTCATTGATACTAATATAGGATGCTAGGGATTATCTGCAATACAGGATTGTCTGACTGATGAGGAAACCGGGCATGTTCCAAGTATTCCTTCGTACAGTGTTAGACGTCTGGATCGATCGGTGTGGCCATGGGACAGAAGAGGGTCTCTCTCTGGCAAATCTGCCTAACTTTTTCTCATAAAAACTGCTTCCGCTAATGTTCATGCTAAAGCCTCTAGCTCAAGTCAGGTGCATAGCAATCTTTGGAATAAAAATTTGGGAAAATATTCGTACTTCCCGGGCATGTGCTTCTTGCAGAAATACTGAGACAGTAGAGCATCTGATTCTTTAATATGAAAAGAGTAGAGCTGTTTAGTTTGGTTGCCTTGGTTACGGAGTGCAGAAGGAGAAAGTCGCTACCCAATGGCTTCTAACAAATGGCTCGGCTAAAGGGTAGTGAAAGAGAAGATTATCTGTCTAAATGTGCTTTCATCTCTTAGCACATTTGGAAAAGCAGAAATGAAGGTCTCTTTAATAGGGAAATGCCTGACCCTGATGAAATAATAGCCAGGGTGAATCAAACCTACACAGAATTTATTGAGGTATCTATCCAACCAAAACTCAAGGGCTGTCCTACGTGAGCAAGACGCTCCTAACTAATGCTACTGATGTAGATATGTTTTGGCAGAAACCACCCCCAAAATTGTTGAAGATTGAAAGATTTACACGAAGGAAGAACTGTCTGCAGAAAACTGCCTGCAGAAAAAACTGTATTATAAAACTGACGCCATAGCCATTATATAGGCTTTACACCAATAGGTAACTACCACAGCCCACTAACTTAACATGTACAGCAACAAAACCACATAATAGGAGTGCTTAACAGACTATGAACACATTAAAAACAAACAAAAAAGAAATTGACTCATTCAACATTTCCTCCCTTAAACTAATGTTGCAAACAATCAGTTTAAAGGACCTTCTCTCAATTTGGAATATCTAACAAACGGACACCAAGGAGCTTTCTCAGCTTCTGAAACATGGGCAACTTTAGGGGCTTGGTGAATATATCAGCCACTTGATCTTCACTTCTACAGAAAACTAGCTCAACTACTTCATCCTTTGTAAGATCTCTTAAGAAGTGGTACTTTACATCTATATGCTTACTCCTCCCATGTAGAACTAGATTTTTTGACAGCTTAATAGCTGAGCTGTTGTCACAATAGATTTTAGTTGCTTCTTGCTATTTGAACTGAAGCTCTCCAAGAATCTTCCGTAACCATATGGCTTGACAAGCGCATGAAGTTGCAGCAACAAATTCTGCTTCAGTTGTTGATAAAGTGACAATTGATTGCTTCTTTGAAGACCATGAAACTGCCCCTAAACCAAGCATGAAGACGTACCTTGAAGTACTTCTTCTATCATCAACATCTCCAGCATAATCGCTATATGTAAATCCAAACAAATCTGACTTTTCCCCCTTTTTATAGAACAACCTGAAATTTTTAGTTCCTTGCAAATAGCGAAAAATCCTTTTTGCAGCTTGTAGATGTAACTCTGTTGGGTGCTCCATATACCTGCTTATAAGGCTCACGGCATGCATGATATCTGGTCTTGTCCCTGTCAAATACATTAGGCTTCCAACAATTTGCTTGTAGAGAGTGCTATCCACCTTGCTTCCATTAGGATCTTTCAAGAGCTTAAATCCAACTTCAGTTGGAGTAGTCACAGGGTTACAATTATTCATTTGAAACTTGTGCAAAATCTCTTGAACATATTTCTTTTGAGACATAAAGATTCCAGCTGCAGATTGAATCACTTCTATGCCCAGAAAATAATGCATCAATCCAAGATCAATCACCTCAAATTCATCCATCATAGACTCCTTGAATTTGTCAAACATGGCACTATCATTCCCAGTAAAAATAAGATCATCCACATATAAGCATACAAGAAGCAACTTTCCACCATCACCAATTTTAATAAAGAGTGTATGCTCATATGGACATTTTCTAAAACCTTTCTTCAAAAAATAGGCATCAATGCGACTATACCAAGCTCGAGGAGCTTGTTTTAACCCATATAGCGCCTTTTTTAATCTATAAACTTTAAGTTCACTACCGAGTTTCACATAACCAGAAGGTTGATCAACAAATACATTTTCTTGAAGATCACCATGCAAGAATGCCGACTTCACATCCAATTGGAAGATAGGCCATGAATTTTGCGCTGCTAATGCAATTGCCAATTTGATTGTGTCAAGTCTTGCTACAGGTGCAAATACTTCTTTGTAATCCACTCCAAATTCTTGCTTGTAGCCTTTCGCCACCAAGCACACCTTATACTTGTCAACTTCACCATTCTTGTTCAATTTTGTCTTGTACACCCACTTGACCCCGATTGTTTTGAGTCCTTTTGAAAGATTTGTCGACTCCCAAGTATAATTCCTCTTAATAACTGCAATTTCTTCATCCATTGCTATCCTCCAATTTTCTTTTTGTACTGCTTCATCAAAAGTTGTTGGATCACAATCTGAAAACAAAGCAAAATGGATAAGTGGATCTTCATATTGATCAACTCCTGTTACTTCATAATCACTCATCCATGCAGGCCTTCGTCGAACACGATGAGGCCAATCTTTAGGTTCCGCAGCTGCTGCTGTATTTTGGACACTGCCCGTGGCGATTTGGGTTGTTGTGGATTGTTGCACCAGCTCATTTTCATCTTCAAAATTCATTGGAATTTGCTTACCAACACCTTGCGCACCCCACGACCAAGTTTGTTCTTCATCAAAAATCACATCACGGCTGATAATGATTTTCTTGGTCATAGGATCATAAAGTTTATAGGCTTTTGATTGATCAGTAATGCCAAGAAAAACACATTTGACTCCCTTATCATCTAGCTTCTTCCTCTTTTGGTCAGGAACATGGGCATAGGCAATACACCCAAAAATCCTGAAGTGATCTACTACAGGTCTTTGGCCACTCCAAGCTTCTTCTGGTGTCATATTTTGAACAACTAGAGTAGGACTTCTATTTAAAATATGAATGCTCCATTTGACTGCTTTAGGCCAGAAACTTTTTGGAATTCCACTTCCCCTCAAGAGACTTCGCACCATATTGAGAATGGTACGATTCTTCCTCTCACATACGCCATTTTGTTGTGGTGTATAGGCTACTGTAAGTTGTCTCTTGATGCCATGCTTCACACAAAAATCTATAAACTCAAGTGAGTTGTACTCTCCACCACGATCTGTGCGAAGAACCTTTATTTGATTTCCTCCATCTTTTTCAACAAGTGCTTTGAAGTTCTTGAAAGTTGCAAAAGCTTCAGATTTTTCTTGCAAGAAATGATATACCATTTACCTCCAAATCTTCCGGCTAAAATCATCGATGAAGGTAATGATATACCATTTACCTCCATTGGAAATAGGAGATATTGGTCCGCAAATATCCGAATGGACCAACGCCAACGGGCTTTTTGCTCTCCATGATTTTCTGTGGAAATTGAGCACGATGTTGCTTGCTAACAACACAATCTTCACAAATTTCCAAAGGAGCAGATATTTGAGCAAGACCCTCCACCATCTCTTTTTTATGTAGTGTCCGTAACCCACCGAGATTGAGATGCCCATAGCGAAAATTCCATAGCCAAGCCTCCTCCTTCAATCTTGCAGAGAAACATGAATTTGTAGTGTTGTGGAGATACAGTGGAAACATCCGATTGCCCGTCATTTTGACTTCAGCAATTAAACCCAACTTCTCATCTTGGATTCTGCAAATCCCACCTTTAATAGAGATTTCATATCCTTTCTCTTGCAGCTGACTAGCACTTAACAGATTAGTCTTCAATTCAGGGACATACAATACATTTGAGATGATTTGTACCGAAGTCCCTTTTGGATGAATTGCCACCATTTCTTTCCCCATTACCGACACAATAGAATTATCACCAAACTTCACGGTGTTGTGGTACGATTTGTCTAGATTAGAAAACATCTTCTTGTCTCCACACATGTGGTTGCTACAACCAGTGTCGAGATACCACATGTTTGGTTGAGTTTCTTCCTTCTCATGGCACACCATCAAAAGAGATACTTCTTCTTCTTTTTCAGCAAAGTTAGTTCTTTCCATACTTTGTCTATTCAAATTAGTTCGGCATTCAGATTTGTAATGCCCATACCTGTGGCATCTAAAACACTCCACTTTGGATTTGTCTGCTGACCTTGGTCTAAAACCAATTGAATGTCGTCCTCCACGACCTCTTCCTCTCCTTTGGAAATCACGATGGGAATGGCTTTCAGACTTTTGATCAAAGCTGAAGCTACTGCGATCGTTGTTCCCTTTTCCTCTGCCTCTTCCTCTATTCACCCTTGCTGCTAATAAAGAAAGATCTCCAGTTGAGGCCTTCAAAGCTTGCTCTTCCGTCTCTTGCTATAGGAGTTTTTGTTCGTGAACTAACAAGGATCCTTGCAACTCATCAATGGAAAGTTCTTCAATGTCCTTGGCTTCTTCTATGGAACAAACATCAAAGTTGAACTTTGGTGTCAAAGATCGAAGAATCTTTTCAACGATGGTGACATCCTCCGTCTTGTCGCCATGAATTCGCATCTTATTAACTATTGCCATTGTCTGAGAGAAGAAATCTATGATTGTCTCTTCCAACTTCATTCGTAGCATTTCGAACTCCGAACGAAGCGTTTGAAGCTGTTGCCTCTTTGCTCTTGCTGAGCCTTGATACTTTCTCTTCATGGAATCCCATATTTCCTTGGAGGTATCCTTGCAAAGAATTGTCTCCAAAATGGATCTGTCAATTGCTTGGAAAAGGTAGGTTTTGGCCTTGAGATCCTTCAATTTTGATGCATCCAAAGTTGTTCTTTGAGCTGCTGTTAACACAACTCCTTCTTTAGGTTCAGCAACTCCCGAGGAAACAACATCCCAATACTCCTTGGACTTGAGAAAATTCTCCATTAGCATGCTCCAATGATCATAGTGACCATCGAAGTGTGGAATAGCTGGTTGTACAAATGGTTCTGAGGCCATTATTGCTGCTGCAAAACAGAACCACTACTAAAGCAACCTGCTGCTGCTACAAACGAAAATAGCCTGCTGCAATACTCTCCTTTGACTGCTGCAAACGAAAGTACTTGCTGCAAAAAACTCTCTTTTGGTTCTCACCTTTTTACAGCACTCAAACACACACTTTTCTTCCTAACCAAGCTCTGATACCAGTGTTGAAGATTGAAAGATTTACACGAAGGAAGAAGAACCGTCTGCAGAAAAAACTGTCTTATAAAACTGACGCTATAGCCATTATATAGGCTTTACACCAACAGGTAACTACCACAGCCCACTAACTTAACATGTACAGCAACAAAACCACATAATAGGAGTGCTTAACAGACTATTAACACATTAAAACAAACCAAAAAGAAATTGACTCATTCAACAAAAATGTCATTAAGGTGAATTTTGATGGTGCCTTTGAGGAGGTTACATAAAGGGGCTATTACTGGAGTCATAATAAGAGATGAGGAAGCGAAGTTAGTAGGAGGCTTCGGAAAGAGGGCTTGGGTAGTAACTGCAAAAATGACTAAATCCCTGGCGGTGAAGGAAGGTTTACGGTAAATTGACTTGTAGTTTCCACAACATCACTTTTGCATGTCGGCTGTCCCTTCTTTTATGTCAGGAACTTCACTTCGACGTGACAACACGCCCATGACCAAACTCTTCTAACACCGATTTTCCTTCCTTGAAAATTTGATCAGCTAATTCATATTTGACCTCATTATAGTGTATAAAACGATGACCGAACTATTCAAGACTCACAAGCAATCTTTCGAGCGGTGAAATTTAGAAATGACTGTTTGGTAAGTCTTCAAGAACATCATGGACAAGATTACGTATGTCTATCGATCCTCAAACTTCTCTCGAAGTTTTGCATTCCCATTGGTCTTGCATATGGGGCAATATATTCGACCACTTTCTTTGCTGCTGTACACACGCTTTCAATTTTCAAGTCAAAGGAATTCTGCAAAGTTCATTGGCAAGTTCCACCGGTTCAATGGCTTTCGCATCTTCAACAGACTCCTGATGCTGTCTCGCCTTCCTTCCAATGATCCTCGGTTAATCTTTTCCCATGGTAAGCTTATACCCTTCAATTTATACTTCACTAATTGCACCATTCTATGCACCAAGATATTCTTTAATAAATGAAAAAGGAAAATCCAGAGTGAAGTGAAAATTCCTCTAATTCTCATCTTGCATGTAATGTTGATTTTTGTGCTCTACTATGTTAATCACATCCACTGTACCATCACAACCTCCCCAGTTATGATGAAATTGATTGTCTTCATGACCGCTATCAGATTGTGTTGACACCTAAATTTTGACTAAATATTTCAAATTAATTTACATAGAAAATTAGGGATCAATTAGACTCTAACAAAAATATTTTGTGCATCAATTAGGTCTTAGTTTTTATTTGCATCAATTAATCTTTATTTTCCTTTTTTATTACTTTTTTTTTTTCACTTTTTTTTTTCCGGATAATCTACTAAAAGAAAATGGGGGCATTCTTTGGGGGCCCTTTTTCCTCCCCCCGCACGGCCCGAGGCCCACTCCTTCTGTTCTTCTTCTTGGCCCGGCCCCCTCCTTCTTGTATTCTTCCTCCACCTTTGCAACTTGCACACAAGACACCTACAGCCAAGAGGGGAGTAGGCCGACGACGGAGGGAATGTTTCTCATGCTCCATCAATGCCCGCCTTCAATGCCGAGCATGCCTCGAAGAAGAAGAAGGGATGGGACACCGGTTTGGCCAAGAGAATCTGGTCGGTGAGCCAAAGATCGGTGGCCAATGCTCTTCCGTCAACCAGACCCTCCTTGCCTATAAATATGCGGGTTGTGATCTCTGTCGGTAGTGAGCGAACTTGGAGAACTTCCTCGGAGAGACTTCAGGGGAGGCTTGAAGAGCAAACGAGCCACGAGGGAAGAGAAATCGAGGCAGTGAGTTTAAACGACCCCCCCGAGAGTCATCAGGGGAGGCTGGCGAGTGAGTAAACCTGAGAGAGAGAGAGAGAGGCGGGTCGAGCGAGGGTTTCACGGTTTGAGAGAGATCGTGGGCAAAGGAAACCAGATCTAGGGGTTAAAACATCACCAGCCACCACACCTGCATCACGGTCGGGTGACCCACTGCCGCATTTCTTCCTCGGTGAACTAGGGTTTCTTTTTATTTATCTATGTCTTAGGGTCGTTGGGCCAAAACTTGCAGCCGTTCGATACGAGTTTCGGCCCCAAACGTCCGTCCTCCAGCTACCTCGGATTTTTGCCCGTTGTTTGCCCTAAGTCCCGTCGCGATCTCGACCTCGAGTGGTTCAGTTTCTCTCCTCCCAGCCAGCGTCCTCCAGGTGTTCGACAAAATTCCCGAATGAGTGCGGCGGCCGCGGCTGGATTCGCGATGACTGGTGATGATGGTCAACAGCAATGGCGAGCCGGGTGAAGGCCGACTTACCAGCTTAGGGGTGGTTGAGACGGTACCGGAGGCCCAAACTTAGACCAAATGAGCTTAGTCGCCTCTGCTGTAGATCGTCGGGAGTAAGGGGCACGGGGGGAGTCGAGTCTGCGAATACAACGCCGAGTTGTGAACTAGGTCAGACGTGGGTCATGGACAAGTAGGGTTTGGTCCTCGAACCAGGTCGAGCGTGGGTTGCCGTTCGAGCTAGGGCTTCATTGGCTCGGGCCGACTGGGCCCATTTGCATGTGAGCTGATCTTGCGCGGGCCTAGAAGATGCGAGCCCGTTTTGTCTTTCTTTTAAATTGTGGGCTTTAATTAAAAAAAAGAAAAAGAAAAGAGTTCTAGGCTGAGCCCGCACTTCAGGCCCAACCCCGGAATTTGACCTGGGTCCCTTTTTATAATATATATTATTAGATAATAATATTTTTGTTGTAAAATATTGCGTTGCAAATATGTAATAGAGAGAATAAAGAGATTAAGAAGAGAAAGTAGGTAAACACCAAATATAGTAGAGAAAGTCAGAGGAGAAGATTTTATTTCTAGTATATCATTGTTATGTCTATGACAAAACTAAGCTCCTATTTATAAGAAAAGAAGGATGTACTTATCATTAATATCAATGTATCGAATAATACATGTATTGGATAGGGAGATGAACATTCATTGTATATGGAGATGTACTTAGAATGTATGATACAAATGTACCATAATAAGTACATTAGATAAGATGAATATAATGAATTATTCATTCATGTATTTCATTCATTCATATATTTCATAACAATCCCCCTTGAATATTCGTTGTATTAATTATATTACAAATGTGCATTGAATGATACTTCCTCATTAAAAACCTTAAGCTGGAAAACCCAGTGGGATAAAAACCGAACAAAAGGGAAAAGAGTGTAGAGCACAAATTTTATGATCTCTCCCTTTTATAGATGCATTAATTGTCTCGTTAAAAACTTTAAGCGGGAAAAACCCTGTGAGAAAAAACCGGACAGAAAGAAAAAAAGAGTGTAATGCATAGTTCATAATATCTCCCCCTTAATTGAGCCATATAGCCACTGTTGGGGCTAATTAATCTTGCATCTTGTGAACTCGCTGCATACCAATGCCATATACTAATTTCTCAAAAGTTGATGTTGGCAATGACTGGGTAAAAAGATCTGCAAGATTATTTATGGATCAAATCTATTTAACATCAATTTGTCGACTTTCTTGGAGTTCATGAGTATAGAAAAATTTCGGCGAGATATGCTTGGTCCTATCACCTTTGATATATCATCCCCTAACTTGTGCAACACAAGCAGCATTGTCTTCATAAATTATAGTGGGAGAATTTGTAACCGGTATTAAACAACAAGAATTATGAATATGCGTTATAATGGATCTTTACCAAACACACTCTCTTCCAGCTTCATATAAAGCAATAATCTTAGAGTGCCAAGAAATAGCGGTGTCGTTATAACAAAATAAATACCCGTTTTGAGAGCGAGCCTTATGTGGATCAGATCTATATCTAGTATCAGCATATCCAACTAAACCAGAGTTAGTGGAAGCCTTGGAGTAATATAATCTAAAATTTGTGGTTCCTCGAATATAACGGAAAATATGTTTAACTCCATTCCAATGTCTCCGAGTTGGCTCAGAACTAAAACGTGCCAATAAATTTACCGCAAAAGCGATATCTAGTCTCGTACATTGTGCCAAATACATCAAAGCCCCAATTGCATTGAGATATGGTACTTCAGGACCAAGTATCTCTTCATCAGATTCTCTAGGACGAAATGGGTCCTTTTGGGGATCTAGAGACCTTACAACCATAGGAGTGCTTAATGGGTGAGCTTTGTCCATGTTGAAGCGTTTAAGCAATCTTTGAACGTATGATGATTGATGGACGATTATTCCATTTGCTTTATGCTCAAGCTCTAGACCAAGACAAAGTTTGGTTTTACCAAAATCTTTAACTTCAAACTCCCTTTTCAAATACTCAACAGTTTTAGCTAACTCTTTTGGAGTTCCAATTAAATTTATATTGTCGATATAAACTGCTACAATAGCAAATCTGGTTTTTGATTTCTTAATAAACATGCATGGGCAGATAGGATCATTCTTGTACCTTTCCTTAATTAGGTACTCACTTAGGCGTTGATACCACATGTGACCGAATTGCTTTAACTCGTATAAGGATCTTTGGAATTTTATTGAGAATAAATTACAGGGAGTGCATGCTTTAGGCATTTTGAATCCCTCAGGAATTTTCATATAAATATCAGAGTCTAATGAGCCATATAAATATGCCGTCACAACATCCATAAGACGCATTTCCAATCTTTCAGAGATTACTAGACTAATGAGAAAATGAAATGTAATCATATCCATCATAGGTGATTATGTCTCATTATAATCAATCCTAGGTCTTTGGGAGAATCCTTGGGCAACGAGTCGGGCTTTATACCTGACAACCTCATTTTTCTCATTTCGTTTTTGAACAAATACCCATTTATATCCAACAGGCTTTACATTATTGGGGATATGAGTTACAGGTCCAAAAATCTCTCGTTTAGCTAGGGAAGCTAATTTAGCCTTAATTGCTTCCTCCCACTTAGGCCAATCTTGCCTTTGACGACATTCAATAATAGATTGCAGCTCACAATCATCATCCATAATTTTATGAGCAACTGAGAATGCAAAAACATCATCAATGATGATTTCATTTCGATCTCAAATTTCATTACAATATGTAATGGAATTCTCAGTATTCTCGAGGTTGGTGTTCTTTTCATGGGTTTGCGCTTCTTCATAGGCAATAAGCTCTTTAAGATCAAGCACAACGCCGGGCTCTTCTGGAGTGGATTCCTGATTCTTTCCCCTTCGTTTTCGAGGAACAGTATCTTTTGATCCTATTGGTCTACCACGCTTCAAGTGCGGGGGATTTTGATCCATTTTTTAGCCTGTCCTTCGAGAATAGCTGTCCTAGCTGGCGCATTTGCAGCTAGAATATGAGACTCCGTTATCTTAGTAGCATCTTTAAATGCGTCAGGAAGTCTATTGGCCATAGCCTGTAAATGGATTATGTGCTGCACCTCATTTTCACATTCAGGAGTCATTGGGTTTAATTGAGATAAATTTTTCTCATTCCAAGAGAAAACCTTAACTGGTTTTTGTTTTGCAGTCATGGAAGCTGTAGGTATCCCAATTGATGGAAACCTAGTCTCATCGAAATGACAATCTGCAAATCTGGCAATAAAAAGATCACTGGTAGTTGGTTCCAAGAACTTAATGATATACGGTGAATCAAATCCAACATAAATGCCCAAATGACGTTGGGGACCCATTTTCGTTCTTTTTGGCGATGCTACAAGCACCTGTACTGCACAATCAAAGGTGCGTAAATGCGAAATATTTGGTTCATAATCAAGAACCATTTGAAGAGGAGATTGTAAAAGACTAGCAGTGGGGCGTAATCTTATTAGAGCTGCCGCATGCAAAACTGCATGACCCCATGCCGTATCGTTGAGATTCATTCTCAATAATAAAGTGCGGGTAATGATTTGGATATGTTTAATCAAGGATTCTGTCAATCCATTTTGAGTATGAACATATGCAACTGTGTGCTCAACCTTGATTCCGAGTGAAGCACAATAGGTATAAAAACTCTTTGATGTAAATTCACTAGCATTATCCATTCTTATGCTCTTAATTGGATAATAGGGAATTGTACCCAGAGCTTTATAATCTGCACAAGTAAACGTGCAAATGTGACATTGCGCATAAATAATAGGCGAACATGGGGCCATCTACAGGATGCGTCCACTTGTACCATAAAATATCGAAATGGCCCTCTTGGTGGTTGTATTGGTCCACGAATATCACCTTAAATTCTTTGCAAGAATAAAGGGAATTCAAGATTAACATTTATTATAGAAGGTTTCATAATGGGCTTTCCTTGTGAACAAGCTTCACAATTATAATCTTTGGACAACAATACTATTATATCCTTTAAAGGGTGCCTTTTTGTATTTTGAATTATCCTACGCATCATTGAAGCGCTAGGGTGACCAATGCGATCATACCACAGTCCAAACTGATCAGGGTTTACCAATCTCCAGGATGTGGTGGCATAGGTTTCAACAGCTTTAATCATGACACAATACAAACCCATAGAAGAAACTTCTAGCTTCTCATGGATGGTCTTTAGGCACATCTTATAAGAGGAAATGCCAATATATTCCTTATCTTGCTCATAAATAGTCTCAATATGGTACCCATTACGGCGTACATCTTTGAAACTGAACAAATTCATTTTTGATCTATTGCTTAGAAATGCATCCACAATATGCAGGATGGTGCCATTTGGCAAAACAATTGTGGCATTCCCAAAACCATCAATAATCGGAATAGGATATGATATTGTATGGATTTGTGCCTTACGCAATGTCATACTCAAGAAAAAGTGTCTACTATGAAATATAATGTGTTGTTGCACTATCAATCAAACAAACATCTTCATTTTTCTCGGTATTTTCCATTTGCATTTATATTGACAACTTCAGGTGTCAAGTATCATAAAATTTGCATATTAGTTATAGAGTCAAATAAAATTTCAAAATAAATATTATATAAGGTTCATAAGCATTTCATAACCATATTAGAGAACAATAAAAAGAAATACATTTAAAGTGAAACAACTAGAAAAGAAATTATTAGAATCATAGAATTTGAAGTTCAAATTATCATCCACCAATTTGATGCCTCATCAAAGTAATTAGAGGCCCTCAAAGAAATCAAAGACATCCAGGGATGCATTTGCTACTTCAGGAGCAAGAGGAGTCTCACCAACAAAGATATTATTGGCCTCAGTAATGGTTATGGCAGTAGGATTGATTTCAATGGCATGAGATTCACCACGCTTGCCCATGTTTTTTAAAGATGCCTGGTATAAGTCAACAAAGTGCTTTGGCGTACAACAAGTACGTGACCAGTGCCCAGTCATGCCACATCGATGACAAATACTGTCATTAATCACCTTCTTTGGCTTCTTTTCTTTGCCATGATTCGGGCTAAAGTTAGACTTCCTAGGGCGGTTAAATTGTCTGCCATCCCTTCTAGGATTATGTTCTTGCTTGCATTTATAGCTTTTAAAATGGCTAGTATTTTTCTCAAAGTTAGCATGTGCTTTAGGCAATACTTTTGAGCCAGCAGGTCTAAGATCATGATTTTTGAACTGCAATTCATTAGTTTGCTCGACAGTAAGGAGCATAGAAATTAATTTAGAGTATGTGGCAAACTGACGCTACCGGTATTGCTGTTGCAATACAATATTTAAAGCATGGAAGGTGGAGAAAGTTTTCTTTAACAATTTCGCATCAGCGAGTTTGATACCGCATAACTCAAGCCGAGAAACAATATAAAAAAAAAACTGAGTTATAGTCAGACACTAATTTAAAATCTTGCAGTTTGAGATTTTGCCAGTCATATCGTGCTTGAGAGAGGATAACAGTCTTGGTATAATCATACCTATCCTTCAACCTCCTCCACAAGATCTGAGAGTCTTGAATGGATAAATATTGAGTCTGCAGGCTCTCATGCAAATGACGGCGAATAAAAATCAGCGCATTTGCTTTATCTTTTGCATTTGAGGTTCCATCCTCTGTAATTGCATTAGCGAGACCTTGCCCTTGGAGGTGCATTTCCATGTCAAGGCACCAAGATAGATAATTCTTTCCACTCACTTCTAGGATGTGGAATTTGGGCTTTTCAATATTTGCTATAATCTTTGCAAAAATAAATCCTTAAATTAATTAAAAGGATTTCCAAATATCCAATGCCACTTCAAGAGCAAAATGATACTTTTAGAATTGAAATTTGACTTTGGGCCAAGAAAAATAAAAATGAAGAATTGATAGAAGAAGATGAAGTATGAGTTGATTAATAAAAAGAACGCCTACTTTGCAAAAATTACTTACTCAATTGGTAGATCTTCGTGCTAATAACATGTTGTAAAATATTGCGTTGCAAATATGTAATAGAGATAATAAAGAGATTGAGAAAAGAAAGTAAGTAAACATCAAATATAGTAGAGAAAGTCAGAGGAGAAGATTTTATTTCCAGTATATCACTGTTATGTCTATGACAAAACTAAGCTTATATTTATAAGAAAACAATGATGTACTTATCATTAATATCAATGTATTGAATAATACATGTATTGGATAGGGAGATGAACATTTATTGTATAGGGAGATGTTCTTAGAATGTATGATATAAATGTACCATAATAAGTACATTAGATAGATGAATATAATGAATTATTCATTCATGTATTTCATAATAATTTTAATAATAAATAATAAAAATAATTTATTTTTAAAAAATCCAAAATATTTTACATTTTCTTATAAATAAAAAAAAAGTCAAAATGATTTATATTTTCAAAAAAGATCAAAAATCCAAGAATGCTTTTTATGTTAAAAAAATAAAAAATAAAGACCAAAAAATGTTTTTCTCCACAAATGCATGGAAAAATCCTTGAAAATCCAAAAAGCCTTAGGGTTTAAACAAGATTAGGTACCGGAAGGGCATTAGTGATTAACTAGTGTAATCAAGTCCCTAATCCTACTTTCTCTAGTTGCGCAAATATTTCACTTGGGTTTCTAATCGACTTATCCCAAATTGATTAGTGACAACTCATTTTTAAAATTAACTTATAGGTTAAAAATTCGGATCATAAGTTGTGAATTGGTGGATTTGGGAGAGCTTGAGCTAAGCCTAATAAAATTAGTGAGCCATTAGCCTCCATCGACGCCTGCGCGATTGGGCATCGAAAAAGAGGTTGCGATAGCTTGGCGACTCCGCTGAGGAAATTTTTTGGACTTAAGCTTTTTTTATCTTGTTTGAACACTTCACTAACTTGTTTTTTTTTTTTCTACTTTTTTATGGAGGTTAGTAGCTTAGAGATTAATTTTAAAATAAAATGTTTTGTGATTATAAACTACCATGCATGTTTTAATGTTTTAACACTACACGTGGCACACACAACCTGGCCGCCGGACTTGGGCTGCCATAGGATATTTAGAATGGTGTTAAGAAAGATACGGCCATGAATGCGAGACTGCGATGTAGATGTTGCATTTCTTTTCCCCGAATTTCTTTAGGTAGAGCCTAGGTTAAGAGGGCATGATGCTAACGCGAGCCTGCGATGGGCAGACACCCTCTTAATTTCCTTAAACCTTCTCAGTTAGACATTGAGCCGCACGTATCATACTCATGTCTATGTGCTTGCCATTTTCTTTACAAGTAAAGTAATTTCTTCTTTTTTTTACTCAGTTTTCTTATTGACTCATGGCAAAATAGGTTGGCCGTATAACTCCCCGTTTTATATGTGATGGGAAGAGTCGATATTTAGTTCATTCCTACTCCCAAGGAAGAGCTCCTCAGATGGTGGAATCAGTTAGATCAGCTTAGCCAAGAACGTGTTGAAGCAAGGATCGGTCATCTCCTCCCATTGCTTTGAATCAATGTCCACTCTGGGGTCATGCAAGCACTACCACATTTCTGGTGCCCTAAAACATCCACCTTTGTATTCGACAAATTTGAACTAACTCCGACTCTCGAAGAGTATAGTCTCACCATATGAGTGCCCCTAGGAAGGGAACTTGTTAGGTCACTGACGAGCATCGACCCTATGATCTCTCTATCACGGTTTTTAAGAAATCATTTGGTAAGAGGAATTGTTAAAGCCAACAATGATGCTTTCCCATTATCATCTTTGACTGAATGTTTTGAAAAAAAATCAATGGCCTAGAAAAACAAGATCTTCATCTTAGCATTCTTTGGATTTATTATCTTTCCCCATCGAAAGAATGCCATAAATCCTTCAATCGCATGGGTGGTAAATCAAGTTGATATTAGGATAGGATATGTAAACATGGTTTTAGCCAAAACATTTTTGTTCCTTAATCATTTCAAAGAAAACAAAGAAAAAATCATGAGAGTTGCCTCAGAAATTTTACAAATGTGGTTCTTTTCCCATATCAAAGGGTTTGGGCACCTCATGCAAAATATATGAAATCAACAAATTCAAGCACAAACTACGAAAATTTCAAAGCTTGGGAAAATACTCCCCAACAGGGAATACTTTCGTTGGATTAACTTACTAAGGAACCCTGTTCCTGAGGCATTCTTATGGCGAGCTAAATGGTTCAATATAGGAGAAGCCCACTTTACGCTTGAATATTACGACCCTATCCCACTACTAGGTTTATCTAGAACCACCTCATATTACCCATATAGGGTGGCTCGTTAGTACAGGGCCCTTCAAGAAATCCCGCCACCGCTCAAACCAGGATTGTTCCGAGTTCTCTTCACCCGTATGGGCTATGACTACTTAGATGAAATCCGTATAATCCAGAATGCATGGAGTAAATACCATATTGAAAGGATTGTTGTACCCAGAAAGCTGAAGGGATAGGAAAAAGCCCATCACGCATCCACGTTTTACATTCTCAACCATGGGATTCCCAATGAGCTGCAATTGGTGATCCCTAACGTAGTTGATAAACTCACTCGGCAAGAATGGATTGAATCTCTTGAAGGAAGTTTGGAGACAAGCAGGAGACATGTATCGAAGCTAGTTCGAAAGAACAAGTAGCTTCGCAAGACTGGGACTTCCCATCGCATATAAAAATAGGCAACTTAGTCTTCTAATATGAATATTTAGGATCGTTCTATCTACTTTCTATCATTTATGCCTTGTTTAAAGAGTCCTTTTTAGTGTTATGTAATCCCCATGTTGATAAATAACAACGACTCGACCCTTGCCATGGGCCAATGTTCTATCTACTTCCCTTGCTTACGTTCTTTTTATTGTGTGCAATGAAGGTAATTATGGCATAGCCACATTCGCCAAATCCAAAAGCAAGAGTGGCTAAAGAGAACGTACCGAGCCGTGTTGCGATTGTGGAAAGTGAAATGAAGCAAGTCTTCAATGTGCTTCAACAACTCTCGAAGCAGATAGATTCCATCCAGGGCAAACTTGTTCCCGCCTCGGCCTCAATTGAAGTATTGTTACCGCAATCATCTATCGGGGGTGATTAAGGAAGAGATACCAACGATAACATGCCCGAATTGGAAGATCATTTGCACCAAATCACAATTGAGAAAGCTAAGCCTAACAGTTTGTCTAAAATTGAGCATGACAAACTCTTCAAGAAGCTTGAAGAGAGGTTGAAACAACTGCAAGGCCTCCAAGATCCTACTCCGACAGACCTCTCCATCTATTCCAAGGTCAAAATATCGGATAAATTCAAAATGCCTGAGTTTGAGAAGTACAATGACACGACTTGCCCAAGGGCTCATTTGCAAATGTACTTGGTTCAAATGACCCAGTACATCAATAATGCACCATTAATGATCCAATTGTTCCAATCAAGTCTAGTAGGTCATGCCCCGAGATGGTATATCTCGAAGAACATGAACCTCCTTGAAACGTGGAGCAAAGTGAGTGAGGCATTCCTCAAGCAGTACAAATTCATAATGGGCATTACCCCTTCTTGTGAGGATCTTGAGCGTACCGAGAAGAAAAAGTATGAATCATTCAAAGAATATGCCATTAGATGGAGGAATCTAGCCGCCAAAATTAGCCCTAAACCAACCGATTTCGAACTAAGAAAAATGTTCATCAAAACCTTCCCCTGCGAATACCGCAATCGAATGGTGACCACGATTGCTGAATCGTTTAATCAACTCATTCCAGTCGAAGAGCAAATTGAGATAAGACTGAGGGATGGTTGGTTCACTGAACCTACACCCACAAGTAGGAGGCTCAACATGAAAAAAAGAAAAAGAACCCCTGGTGGATATCAATGCAACCTATACTGCAAACACCAGTCATCCCCCGATCATTCAGACAAGCGCGGGACAACAACAGACCACCAGCCGTCAGCCGTCCCAGCATTACAACAACATGAGGCATTTCACTCCGCTTCCCGGACCTTCATCGCAGGTACTGGCAATCCTTCGGAAGACAAACCTCTTCTCTATTGAGCCAAAACAACCCAACGCCGAAAACTTCTCTAGCTATGACCCATCCAAAAAATGCAACTATCATATGGGAGAAGTGGGACACTCAACTAACGAGTGCTTCACCCTTAAGCATCGGATCCAGAACGTGCTGGATACTAAGGCCTTCTCAGTCTAAACTACAAAACCAAATGTCCAAAGCAATCTGCTCCCCGACCACATTGACAAAGTAAATGCGATATTCAGTTCTAAAGCCAACCAAATCAGAAACGTCAAAACACACACTATTAACATCTATCGAGGGCTGGTAAAGGCTGGGTATTATTCAGGTGATGAAGTACCACTCTTAGCAACAATGAAAGAAAGGGTATCAGAATGATGGAGGCTGGAATAATTGTATATGTCGACCACATTGGCATAGTCTCTACTATATCACAAGTCGTCATCGATAAGGATGAAGAGTTTGCCACACTAAACTCGGGGAAGGAAAAGATGAATTCTGCCCCACCTGAAGGCGCCTTTGAAGGGAAAGGAGCTATAGCCTAAGCGTCGACAGCAGAGACACATATAGTTATTGAGATCTCCCAACCTTATAAATATGAAAGCAACAATGTAGTTCCTTGGTCCTTCAAGGAGTTTTTGGCCATAGTCAAAGCTAGTGAATACAATGTGGTGGAACAATTGCGGAAATTACTAGCACAAATTTCTCTACTAGAATTACTTCAGACATCTGTCAAGCACCAGAAATCCTTGATGAAAGTATAAAGTGAAGTACATGTCCCTGAAACGATTGAGCATGCCAAACTCAAGGAGTTTGTCGGGGCCATCCTTCTAAAAGATCAAATGGTGTTTTTTGATGAAGAGATCCCTGAGGAAGGTAGAGGGCACACCAAAGTCCTCTACATATTAGTTAAGTGCAACGCCTCCCATGTCACTCGAGTACTGATTGACAATGGATCTACTCTAAACATATGTCCACTAGCGACGCTTCATCATCTTAAAATAGAATCGTCCCTGATGCAGGTAGCTAAGACTTCCATTCAAGCATTCAACGGGACAAAGAAGGAAATAGTGGGTGAAATCAAGCTTGGTGTTCAAATAGGCCCAACTATATTCAAAATTTTGTTCCAAGTAATGGATATCCCCACCGCATTCAATTTCCTCTTAGGCCGCCCATGGATCCATGTCGTTGGAGCAGTACCCTCAAGTCTTCACCAAAATGTAAAGTTCATGGTTGAAGGAAAACTGGTCACGGTCAGCGGAGAAGAAGACCACCATATCTACCATGAGACGACCATCCCTTATGTTGAACCTAATGGTAGGAATGAATCCAGCTATCAATCATTTGAACTCATGTCTACTATACACGGGACTTGAGGGACTCCACCCCTTGTCCCCGAAATGTCAAATGCTGCAATCATGGTAGGGAAAATCATGGCTGGATATGGTTTTACCTTAGGTCAAGGGCTCGGCAAAGGAAGCCAAGGCATCTGTAAGCCTATCAAAGCCCTAAGGAGACCCCACACCATTGATTTAGGATATTACAAAGGAAAGGAACAACACCGGGAAGGAAAGGCAAAGGAGAAGGCTAGCCTCGTATACCCTCGCCTCGAGGTAACCTTCCCAGGCCCTACAGGGATGATGCATGAGGAGGAAGAAATGATCGGTGCTCCAAAATAATTCAACCATGAAAGCTCAAAGTTTCCCATTTACTTGAGCATGGGTTAGGAGAACATAACTCAGCCGACATTTACAAAGAAAGAAGGACCAAATGACATGACCACTATGTTTGGAGACTTTTTCATTGGTGCCATCGAGGAGCAACAACTAGAAGAAACATGTGATAACTTCTCGTTCAACCAGCTTCAACGTCAAGTTGACGAACTACGAGAGGCAGTACACCACTCGAAAGAAAATTTCACTCAAGCTGCTCGTGCATTCCTCTTTTATCACAATGAAGAGTCGACAACCAAAATGAATGAAGAAGACCCTACTGACACGACCTGGCAAAGAGCTCAACTACCCCAGTCCTCAAGCAACACGCGACCATATTCGCCACTGCCTAAATCGATGGCCACTATTTTCCCCATCCTCCCAGAGCAATGAATGATCTCTAAAGAGCTCAGACGTCCTGCTCCCGAGTACTTCCCTGATTATGATCCATCCAAGTATTGTGACTACCATTCGGGGAAGTTGGGGCATTCACTAGATGATCGTACTATCTTGAAAGACAAGGTTCAAGATCTTTTGGATGCTGGAGTATTCACGTTCCGCTCTCCATGGCTATGTTATGGCAAAGATGACCTCCTCGTGGTACCTAGCACCCGTACCATGTTCCTTGAACACACTAAGGAGACACATGGAGGAAAGGTAATCATGGACACCTTGTGTCAACCGATTGGTAAATTCGAATACTATGTTAACTACTTGGCCCCTCAAGGTTTCTATGACCATCATCGGAACATTGTCCCTGATGGATGGGGAGGCATGGATAATCTAAAATTCACGAAACTGGGAGCACAAGAAGGCGTGACTAGTGACTACTATGAAGATTTTTCGTGGGTGCTATCAACGAAGGACCGTCAAGGGGGATGGGTGCAGGTCCACTCGAGTAGAACCCTTTTTAATTTCCTTGCATATTCCCCTACGTGGGAGCCTGTCCATCTTTCTTAAGTCTAGCTTGTTTTGTTTTTAACATCAGTTCCACTTGAGGAACTAACTTTTGAAATCACTCTTCCAAAAAGTAAATCCACCTAGTGCTAAATAAAGTTGAAAATATTTTGAGGGCATGAGGAGACACACCAAGTCGACCTGCTGATGATATCCAGCCACGAAATGAAAAAGGAAATCTGAGGGCCAGGTTTCCACATGCTTTCTCGTCTTGGATCTTCAAAAACAATTCATCACATTTTCAAAAGAAAAAGAAGCATACATGCTGTTAACCTTATTTGTTTCGTTAACCTATCTACTTTATGATGCAGACATAATCTATTAGCAGGCGTGGGTACAAAAATGGTCCAAACCAACACTGTAGGTAGCCATGATAGCAATTCCGATAATTCAGATGATGATTCCAACGAAATGCAATGGAATTGGGAGCGACACGAAGAAGCAAGGCCCCCTACTACCGAGGACACTGTCACCATCAACGTGGCCAACACAAAAAGCCCCATGGAGATAATGATCGGCACAAACCTTTCTAAAGAAGAAGTCGTAAGCTTAATTGTCCTCCTAAAGAAATATCAAGATGTATTCACATGGTCATATATCAACATGCCAGGCCTCAATCCAATGATCATGGAACATAGCCTGCCAACCAACTCTGACGCCGCCCCCAAGAAGCAACGACTAAGGAGAACCAAGTCGGAGTTGTCAAAGAAGATTGAAGAAGAGATAATGAAACTCCTATAAGCGGGCTTCATTGCAGTTTCACGATACCTTAGTTGGGTAGCAAACATTGTGCCAGTGAAAAAGAAGGACGGCCGAATTTGGGTCTGCGTCGATTACCAAGATCTGAATAAAGCTAGCCCAAAGGATGATTTCCCACTACCACACATAGACATTCTTGTGGATAGCATTGCTAGATTCAAACTATTCTATTTCATGGATGGATTCTCGGGATACAACCAAATAAAGATGAAAGAGGAAGACAAGGAAAAAACGGCGTGCATCACTCTATGGGGAACCTTTCACTATAAGGTCATATGCCCTTTGGCCTGAAAAGTACTGGAGCAACTTACCAACGTCCCATGGTCACCCTTTTCCATGACATGATATACAAAGAAATTGAAGTATATGTTGATGACATGATCGCCAAAACCAGGCATGGAGAAGACCATGTGAAGACCTTGGAAAAGTTATTCAATCGACTTCACTAGTTCAAGTTGCACTTGAACCCAGCAAAATGTGTTCAGGGCAACCTCTGGCAAGTTACTTGGGTTCAATGTGAGCTATAAAAGGATAGAAGTAGACCCGTCAAAAATCAAGGCACTAATTGAGATGCCTTCTCCCTCGACTGTAAAAGAAGTCCAGAGCCTTCTAAGAAGATTAAACTACATCGCGCGATTCATATCCCAACATTCTGAAACCACAAAACCTTTCTTTAAACTTCTCGGAAAGCATGCACAGATTAAATGGGATGACGACTGCCAATTGGTATTCGAAAATCTAAAGCGGTATCTAATGAAATCCCTGGTTCTAGTACCCCCGACCCCGGGGCACCCTTTGATCCTCTACCTTACCATCAACAGTGAATCCCTAGGTGCAATGCTAGCATAGAAGGGGCCCCACGATAGGAAGGAGCAAGCCATTTATTACTTGAGTAAAAAGTTCACCACATCGGAACAAAACTACTCCAAATCAGAAAAAACATGTGATGCATTGGTATGGGTGTTGCACAGACTCTAGCAGTATACCTTGCATCACCAAACATTCCTCGTAACTAGAAAATGACCTAATCAAGTATTTGCTCGGTCGCTCGGCCTTAGTTGGAAAATTGGCCAAATGGCAAATCTTGATCTCAGAATTCGACATTCAAGCGATGTCACAAAAATGAGTTAAAAGACAGGTGATTGCTGATATGTTAGCAGATTGCCCTAGGGAGATACATGAGGATAATCCCCCAGATGACCAGATTTCACTAGTGGAGATATACAGATGGACCATGTTCTTCGACGGAGCCATAAACTTGTCAAGTTCCGGCATCGGGGCAGTTTTGATATCCCCGAAGGGGCAAAGTTGATATTTCCATGCACCAACAATATAGCCGAGTATGAAGCATGCATCCTCGTCCTGCAAGCGGCTATTGGAATGGAAGTGACAAAACTAAAAGTGTTCGGTGACTCTGCCTTAATTATCCTTCAGATTGTGGGCGAATGGAAGACAAGAGACGCCAAACTCGTGCCTTATCATGACTACTTGGAAGGATTGGTGGAAGAATTCCAGGACGTCTCATTTGAATATCTACCTAGATCTCGTAACCAGTTCGCTGATGCACTAGAACCGTTATCATCTATGTTACAAGTGACAAAGGGATTAGAGGTGGAGCCTTTGAAGATTGAAGTCCTGGCAAAATAGGCTTACTGCATGACTGTAACTGAAGAACCCAACGGGAAGCTCTAGTATTATGATATCATGAAATACGTCCAAAAGTAGGAGTTTCCTAAAAGAAGCACTCCCGCTGAATGAAAATACCTAATGAAAATGGCTTCAAAGTTCTTTGTCAATGGTGAAAATTTGTACAAGAGATCCTATGACTCAGTCTTGCTAACAACTGAAGCCACACGAATAATGCAAGAAATGCACGAGGGAGTGTGTGGCCCACACATGAATGGGCACATGCTAGCCAAGAAAATAAGGAGGATGGGTTATTACTAGCTCCTCTTAAAGAGCGATTGTGCCCAACATGTGCGAAGTTGTCACCATTGTCAGATTCATGGGGACAAGATAAATATATCTCCAACCGAATTGCACCAACTATCTGAGCCATGGCCATTTTCAATGTGGGGGCATCGACGTGATTAGCCCAATCAATCCAAAGGCGTCAAACGGGCACCGGTTCATCTTGGTTGCAATCGACTACTTCTCAAAATGGATCGAGGTTGCGTCTTATATGAGCGTAACTACACGAAACGTTATAAAGTTCATCAAGCGTGACATAATCGCCCGCTATGGTGTACCGGAAACTATTGTCACCGACAATAGGTCGAACTTGAACAACAAATCGATTGACAAATTGTTTTCTGAGTTCAGAATCCGACATCTGAACTCGTCTCCTTACCATCCACAAATGAATGGAGCTGTGGAGGTAGCTAACAAGAACATAAAAAAAAATCCTAGCCAAGACGGCTTGAAACTACCGCGATTGGCATGAGAGGTTGCCCTTCACACTAACATCATATCGAATCTCGATTCAAACTTCCACTAGGGCAACCCCTTTTTCCCTGGTCTATAGCATGGAGGCAGTCTTGCCTGTGGAGGTAGAAATCCCTTCCCTGTGAATTTTATCCTTGGTAGGGTTGTCCGAGAGAGAATGGACGCAACAAAGGCTTGAGCAACTGAATATGATTGACGAAAAAGAACTAAAAGCCCTTTGTCATGATCAGTGTTACCACTAGAGGGCAACTCAACCGTTCAATCAAAAGGTGCGACCCAGGCACTTTAAGGTAAACGAGCTAGTCTTGAGAAAAACATTGCTAATTTTTCTAGAGCCTGAAGGCAAGTTCACCCCAAACTACAAGGGTCCCTATGTGATAAAGAAGATACTCCTCAGAGGAGCCTTGATCCTGACTAAAATGGATGGTTCGGAATTCTCCAAACTAGTCAATTCTAATGTTGTAAAAAAGTACTACCCTTGAAAGATCTTCTCCCGGAAAGGCATAAATGCTCATTGTCTAGCATTGCCAAGCATTTCCCTATCTGAATGAAAATGCATATGCACCCCTCATATGAGTGATTTTTTTACACCATCATGAAAATGCATTTGGCTGACTCGACAAAGAAGAATGACAAGATAAAACAATAATCACCAACATTAAAGGCAGTATTGGAATTCAAGCAACAAACTCAATAAGTTAAATTGAGTAAATCGATACTGGTCAAATTTGAAAGTGCTAGTGGGGGTGAATAGTTGTTTAAAATAAACCTTGGCAAATAAATGCGAAATAAAATAAATTTTGAGTAAAGTTTGAATAAGGATCAAACTTTGAAACTGAGTCTGAAGAACAACAGATTTTGAGCGAGTTCAGATTTTAACAGTTAAATAGAATTACGAACAAAATAAAGGAGTTCAAGGAAGAGAATAAAAACACACAATTTATAGTGGTTCGGCTTAGATTAAGCCTACGTCCACTCTCCCACGCTAACAGCCTTCTGGCTGGATTCCACTATGCAATCAATAAGAGATTACAACTTTGAGTGCAAACACTTAGAAGTAGATCACACTATCTCAATAAGTCACTCTTTTGGTATTTCTCTCATGATCACAAACGTTTAAGCTCATGAGAGACAAGTGTATGCTCGAAATTCGCTCAGACTTTGGAATTATAAATTCTACGATCCGTGTCTTACTTGTTCATCGGTCCTTGATCTCCTTAAATACTCCTCCACTTCCAAACTAGCCATTGGACAGTATCTAGAGGATCATCTTCCAATCTACCCATTGGACAAATTTGTATCAAGAAGATTTAGTAGCCATTGAGTGATAGAAGTAGAATCCCAAATTGATTTTGATCGTCCATACAAACAGAATCTTGGTTTCCATAAATAGAGTTTCTTCGTATAGAAAATTCTTGTCTTCAATATCCAATTGTCAAT
Source organism: Eucalyptus guilfoylei (assembly GCA_016097605.1). Lineage (NCBI taxonomy): Eukaryota > Viridiplantae > Streptophyta > Magnoliopsida > Myrtales > Myrtaceae > Eucalyptus > Eucalyptus guilfoylei. The sequence continues at coordinate 30,925,308 of CM027864.1, read as the reverse complement.
CAATTAGATTGAGTCAATCAAATCTATCTTGATGTAGAATCTAAACTAGATCACTAGCCGTTATATGTTTAGGGCTTGTGTTACGTTCTGTCAAGTTGTTTCGTTCTAAACATGCTTCATTCTGAATCTGCTACGTTCTGAACTTGTGTCTCGTTCTGGACCTTGTTACGTTATGGACTTGTGTCTCATTCTAGATGTAAAGTCTGAGAGTCTTCAGATTGAAGTAGAGTCTGAGTGTCTTCAGACTGAAATAGACTTTACAATCTGGACGTAAGTCTGAACTGAAGTAGAGTTTACAATCCCATTTACATGTTCTATCATCCGCATAGTCTATTACTCAACCATTAAACACGTTAGTAGCTTTTGATTTATTTTGTCATCTTCAAAATATCATAAGGGATTTTCCTAACAAAATTCACCTAATTGGGTGCGAAAAGACGTGTCGTCCAGGAGTCGGTTTGGCTAGATAAAAAAAGAAGTGCTTTATGAACACTACCAGTACCTCAGCCTGGTGGAATGGGGATTGAAGTGGTCCAGACATGACTAGGGTTCGATCCTCAAAAGCAGCGACTAGTTACCATATGCAAAAGACCACCTGATCGTCAAAGGCATGGATAACAAATTAGTGATAGGCATGACAAACTCTCCTAAGCGAAATGGTGTCCCGAGTATCGCCAAAGCAAATGACAAAAATCCTTCAGGCCCTAACTCATGTTTGATTTTGGCCCTACTGATTTATCTATCTTTGCATCTTCTATACTGCAGGGGCAAAAGCAGAGATGCCCGTCAAATCAATGATCAGATTCCCAACCCTGGCTAATCATTCATGTGCCATCTCCCTATTGAATAAGGGCAGTTTATGGACACCCATTTGTGAATAACCCATTTGATGTTCAACATTTAACATGTTTGTAAATACAATTCTGTTAAATAAATACATCTAATGCTGTTAGTCAAATTTTTTAAGTAAATTCAATTATTTGTACAAACTCCCCCATGTTTAAAATGCTCTATACTTTTTCAAAATGGATTACGCATAATATTTTTGTCTATCTAAATCACTAATTTCACTGAGGATTATCAAAATAGACAGCTAAATGAAGGATATGAGATTGATCGAGCATGCTAAATGAGGTGCATCAGGATGATGAAAGGCAAGCCATGTCCTACACACAGTCCCATATCTATACACTTGTGAGATGAGTGTAGAGAATTCCATGTCTACACGGTAAAGGGTTCTCTCGCGAATAGTACAATAACCAAGGTAGTGAGGGGCACTTCATTTCTCTACCCTAAACACTACAAGTTATCCATTGCTTACCCCCTTTGAGCCCCATACACTTGTAAAGTTTCTTTCATACTCCTATCAAGAACCACCCCATACTGAGGCAGATCGAAGGCGAGGCGGCATCACAAGGTGAGAAAGGGGATAGAAATTTTCTTGCTTGCACTTGCATTAATCTTTGGGTGTCTTTACTGCATATGAACACGCACGATAATTTAAGTGCCCTAGAATGACGAAGAATGGTTCTTTCTCTACCTAATGCACTTGTATTTGTTATACAACCCAATTGAGTCTGTAATTTCACCCTCACATTGAGGCAAAGCAGAAGTTACTGTCATTCATGCAGCATAATCCGGAGCGCCAACTGTAGATGAAGACTCAAGAGTCTAATAGCAAAGTTTTGTTTGAACTTGCCTAGGCCAGTTCTTCAGAAAAAAAAAAAAAAAAAAAAACTAGGGGCATGAAAAAACAGTGTACCTAGTAAAAGCAAGATCAATGCCCATAAATGAGAAAATTGGAATTTAAAAAATTAAGGGTATGAAAAAGTAGTGTGCCTAATAAAAAGCAAGGCCGATGCCCTAAGACAAAAAATACAGCCATTTGTATTCCCAAGTAAAGCTGCTATTGCGATTTAATTAATGGAGCCTCCATTTGACAGTGAGAAGTAAGACTGGTGACAGTGCCAAGGCAATCACCAACTCTCACCTTTTTACACATGAATCAAGCCTACATTGTGTCCCATTGTAAAAGTCTCTTCAGACTATGGCACTTCAATTAACGTAAGATTTCATATGTTTATAAGTATCATTCGAAGAAGTACGAGCAAGATTATTCTATCTCTTTTCACAGGGTTCTTGATTTGTAAACCTGAAGATGATCATGCAGCATTTCTTTCATAAGCCTTGACCTTGATGGTCCCCTTTCATAAGCCATTGACCAAGCCTACATTATGGTCCTAACAAAGACCTCTCAGATTGGTAAATTCGTACTACTTTGCGAGAATACTCGGACCCCTGCTGACATCATGATAGTGAGATGGTGTGGTCCTTATAAATCCTGCATCAATAGTCAGGATAAAACAGTCTTTTCCATGAGAGTGAGCGGAAAGTCCTTTCGGACTGAAAGTCCCTCATCTAGCATGTTCAAGACATCTATATTCTGAATGAAGGTTGTTTTTCAAAAATTTTCCCAGTGGAACTCAGATAATGCAAAACTGACAAAATTGTCATATATAAATCACATTTAAATTCATGAATCTAAAGCATATACAATCATGTGTGCATATTGTGTATAACAAACATACTCTCAGAGACCAGATATATCACCAGGTAAGCATATCCCTATCCCTTTTGTCATTCAGTACCTGCCACTGTCCAGGTACTCTCTCTCTCTTATCGACACTCGACCTGTTCGAGTTGTCTTCAGAGTTTGGATGCTTGCGCCTATCCAAGTATCCAATTGTCTTTGAATACCCGACATTATTTAGGTACTCCCTCTTATCGACACTCGACCTGTTCGAGTTGTCTTCAAAGTTTGGATGCTTGTGACTGTCCAAGTATCTCTTTGTCTTTCGGTATCTACCATTGTCTAGGTACTCTCTTATCGACACTCGACCTATTCAAGTTGTCTCCAAAGTTTCGATGCTTGCGACTGTCTAAAGATCCTATTTTCCTTGAGTACCTGTATTCCCTCTTATTGACACTTGACCTGTTCAAGTTGTCCTCATGGTATGGATACTAGTAACTGCTCAAGTATCCCATTGTCTTCAAGTACCTGCCACCATCCAGGTACTCCCTTTCCATGACGCTCGACCTGCCCAAGTTGTCTTCAAATTATATCATTGAATACTAGTAGCTGTTCAAGTATTTTATTACTTTGGGTGCCTGCGGTTACCCGAGTATACTCTCTTATCATCATGACACTTGGACCTGCTTGAGTGGTCCCAGATTGTATCATTAAATACTTGTGATTATCCAAGTATTCCACTGCTTTGTATACCTGCGGCTACCCATGTGTTCCAGCCCTTTTGATTGCCTGTGGCCATCCAAGTAAGTCTCGTGCTACATTTGAAATTTATGTTACCAGGAGGTGGAAGACCTTCACCAATTACCAGGAGGTGAGAGACCTTCCTAAGTACTTAAGGCTTGCAATTGTCCAAGTACTCCTTCAATACCTGCGAATGTCCAGGTATCACCCAGGGTTTAGTACTTGTGATCATCCAAGTACTCATTTGATGCCTACGAATGACCAGGTATCCTCCAGGGTTTAGTACTCGTGATCATCCAAGTACTCTTTTGATGCTTGCAAATGTCCAGGTATCCTCCAAGTTAGTACTTGTGAATGTCCGGGTACTCTTTCAATGCCTACGAATGTTCAGGTATCAACAAACAAATGCCCCGAGAAAGGTTGGCACACCCCCGAAAAAGGTCGGGTAATCAATCGATTTTTTTGACAAAGATTAGGAACCCAACAAACAAATGTCCCAAGAAAGGTCGGCGCATCTCCCGAGAAAAATCGGGTAACCAATCGGTGTCCTTGACAAAGATCGAGCACCCAATAAACAGATGCCTCGAGAAAGGTCGAGTAATCAACTGGTGTCCTTGAGAAAGGTCAGGCACCCAACAAGCTGATGTCCCAAAAAATGTCGACGCATCCCCGAGAAAGGTCGGGTAAACAACTTATTGCTCTAACAGGCAACCAAAGAAAAGTTTGGATCCTGGAAAGGCAATTTCCCATCAAGTTGATCGAAGAAAGGTTCAAGTCCTAGACAAGCAACTTATTGCTCTAATAGGTGACCGAAGAATGGTTCGAGTCCTGAAAAAGCAATTTCCCATCAAGACGACCGAAGAAAGGTTCGGGTCTTGGAAAAACCACTTCCTCACATCATCATGTAAGATAATACCCTGACAGTTGCCAAACTCGGGATCCGTGCCCTATCTCACTCGTTCCCAGTAAGTAACTACAAGTATCCCCTTATCTGTCTTAGTATGTATAATCTTATATTGCTCTATTTTTTTTTTTTTTTTTTTTGCATAAGGACACCTGATCCCAAATATAATCTACTGCATATGCATAGACAAAATTTATGTATCAATTCATCTTTGAATGCAACCTCTACAAGCTCACCTTCAAAGAGGGGCAGCTATTGACACCTAAATTTTGACTAAATATTTAAAATTTATTTGCATAGAAAATTAGGGATTAATTTGACCCTAACAAAAATATTTTGTGCATCAATTAAGTCTTAGTTTTTATTTGCATCCATTAATCTTTATTTTCCTTTTTTTGTTACTTATTTTTCACTTTTTTTGGATAATTTACTAAAAGAAAAAAGGGGCAGCCGCTGGGGCCGAGCCTTTGCGCCTAGCCCTTTTTCCTCCTTCCCTCCCCCCCCCCACGGCATGGGCCTGAGGCCCACTCCTCTTCTTCTTCTTGGCCCGGCCCCCTCTTCTTGTCTTTTTCCTCCGCCTTTGCAACTCGCGCACTAGACACCTACGACCAAGAGGGGAGTAGGCCGACGACAAAGGGGATGTTTCTTAGACGCCATCAATGCCCGCCTTCAATGCCGAGCACGCCTCGGTGAAAAAGAAGGGATGGGACACCGATTTGGCCAAGAGAATCCGGTCGGTGAGCCGAGGACCAGCGGCCAACGCTCCTCCGTCAACCGAACCCTCCTCACCTATAAATAGGTGGGTTGCGATCTCCATTGGCAACGAACGAGCTTAGAGAACTTCCCCAGAAAGACTTCAGGGGAGGCTCAAAGAGCAAGTGAGCCACGAAGGAAGAGAAATCGGGGTAGCGAGCTTAAATGACCTCCCCTAAGAGACATCAGGGGAGGCAGGCGAGCAAGCGAACCCGAGAGAGAGAGGCGGGTCAAGCGAGGGTTTCGCGGTTTAAGAGAGATCGTGGGCGAAGAAAATCAGATATGGGGGTTGCGACATCGCCAGCCACCGTATCTACATCACAGTCCGGTGACCCACCGCTATGTTTCTTCCTCGGTGAGCTAGGGTTTATTTTTATTTCTCTGTGTCTTAGGGTCGTTGGGCCGAAACTCGCGGCCGTTTGCCTCATGCGAGTTTTGGCCCCAACCGTCCGTCCTCCAGCTGCCCCGGATTTTTGCATGTTATCCACCTTGAGTCCCAATGCAATCTTGACCTCGAATGGTTCGATTTCTCTCCTCCTAACCGGCGTCCTCCAGGTGTTCGACAAAATTCTCGAACGAGTGTGGCGGCCACGGCTGGATTTGCAGTGACCGGCAATGATGGTTAGCAGCGATGGCTGGCTGGGTAAAGGCTGACTTGCCGGCTTAGGGGTGGTTGAGACAGTACCGACAGAGGCCCGAACTCAGACCAGACAAGTTCGGTCGCCTCCACTGCAAATCGTCGGGAGTTGGGGGCACAAGGGGAGTCGAGTCTACGAACGCGATGCCGGGTCATGAACCAGGTCAGACGCGGGTGACAGACGGGTGGGGTTTGGTCCCCAAACCGGGTTAGGCATAGGTTGCCATTCGGGCTAGGGCTTCATTAGCTCGGGCTAACTGGGCCCGTTTGCGTGTGGGCTAATCTTGTGCGGGCCTGGAAGATGCGGGCCTATTTTGTCTTTCTTTTAAATTGTGGGCTTTAATTAAAAAAAAAAGTTCTGGGCCGAGCCCATGCTTCAGGCCCATTCCGAGCCCCTAGCTTCAGCGAATCGGGTCGGTCCCAACCCGGGAATCCGACCCGAGTCCCTTTTTATAATATATATTATTATATAATAATATCTTAATAATAAAAAAATATATAATAATTTATTTTCAGAAAAATCCAAAATATTTTACATTTTCTAAAAAATCAGAAAAAGTCAAAAAAATGATCTATATTTTAAAAAAAGATCAAAAATCCAAGAATGCTTTTTATGTTAAAAAAAATAGAAAAAGGCCAAAATATGTTTTTCTCCACAAATGCATAGAAAAATCCTTGAAAATCCAAAAAGTCTTAGGGTTTAAACAAGATTAGGTACCGAAAGGACATTAATGATTAACTAGTATAATCAAGTCTCCGATCCTAGTTTCTTTGGTTGCGCAGGAGTGAAATATTTCTCCCAATATTTCACTTGGGTTTCTAGTTGACCCACCCTAAATTGATTAGTGGCGACTCCTTTTTAAAATTAACTTATAAGTTAAAAATTCGGACCATAAGTCATGAATGTAGGCTTGGGAGAGCCGGGCTAAGCCTAATAGACTTAGTGAGCCATTAGCTTCCGACGGTGCCCACGCGATTAGGTGCCGAAAAAGAGGTCACAATGGACTGCTTAATGCTATCAAAATGGCTCGCGCCTTCATATCTTCATCAACGAGATGGTTGTCGCCCAAGACATCATTATCAAACGATCAATGCTTCTCAATGATTCACCTGCTCTTGCACCAATTAAGCTATACATCCAAACATATACTTTTAGTTAGCTTGATATTTCTACAACTTTCATTAATATAAAATATAAAATATAAATTTTATTTTATTTTTTTAATTAGTTAAGTTTATCAAATATTTATTCAAGTAATGAGAATAATTTTAATTTTATTTGACCATTTTCAGATTTAAAATTAATAAAAGATGACAAAGATAACTATCGTTATCCTCTCTATAATGAAAAACAAAAATCTGAAAAACAACTGTACAATCCATAGGGGTGCAGTACCATATAACCGTTGAGACTAAACAAATTAAGCACTTAAAAAACTCTCACCCTTTCATGATTCACCTTTAAGTAGATGAGATCCATTTCAAGTACTCATGACATCTTTCACTTTGGTTATAAGTTTTACTTGACTAGAATTATTTTCTCCTGGCAATTCTCCATATAACTCTTAAGTTTGAGAGATCTTTGAACAAAAGGAATCAAGAAAGACCCAGCTTTGTGCAGATCTCTTGGTGGCTCCTATATTTAGTCTGCTCATCAATATCTCCAAGCCCTTGGCTTAGCCTCAGCTGCAAATCAATCAACCATTCCTTGCCCCTTGACACACTCTGTTGGTTTAGCTGAATTAAGAATAGATAATACAATTAAGCAAAGATTTAATAACACAAATAACAAAATTAAAAGAGCTAGATAACTAATAATAGCATAATGATGCATTAAGAATTTTTCAAGAGGACATTACCTCAATCTGACATGAAGGCTCTAACTTCAGCTCGAGTTTGTTGGATTTGAGAATCGGATCAAACATGTCGGAGTTGTATACCCCAGCATTAACTCCACGTGACTTTCGCTCGATGCACTGTACATTAAAATGAGTGTGATGATGCGGTTGTGAATGGTTGTTAGCCCAAATGCTGGTTGAAATCTTTTCATTTTTCCATTGATTTGTAATTGCTCTTTCCGGAGGCCACCTCTTTTCCTCGAGAAACCGAGCAGGTCTCATTGGGCTGAATTTCGTGTACTTATCAATTGGATAGATTTGCTTCATAGCCATCAACTTATTCCAGCGTTGAAATAGAGTTTGTGCTCTTAAAGCTTGCTCGTCAAAGGCCAATGGTAACTGCCTATAAGAGAGAGAGAGAGATGTGAGATTGTTGGAATTTGTGATCCAATTTCTGACATGCACTTCTTTAGTCCAATCCAGACAACTCCAATGGACGTGAGAAACAAACAATGAAAAAACAACCAACAAGCTGCCAACTTGTATGAAGACATCCACGCTATCTCTTATCTTTTCTAGAACACTCCATCTTTTGTAACTATAAAATAATAATAGATATTTGTAATAGAGAGGTGGGGAGACTTCCTCCACCGACTTTGGCAGCCTACATGAAGGAGCAAGTGCTCTATGTTTTGTGTGGAGCTGACCACAAAGTCCACGTCATGTAGCTCCTCCATCAACGCATCCTTCAATTATCGTAAAACAATCTTTATAAATCAGTGAAACTATCTTTATCCCATAAACCTTCTCGAAATAGCCTTACCCTTATCCATCTTCTATCAAATACAATTTATACCATGCTTCCGCGCACATTTAAATTTTTAAGAGAGATAATGCTCCTCAAATCAAGAATATTTCAATTTATAGGAAGGCTGATTCAAATCACCACATTTGATCTTCGAATGGGAAAGAAATTCTCTAACTTTTGGCTCTTAGAAGAGAGAAACAGTCACAAGAGTGACATAAATAGTGGCAATGACGAACTATACTATGGTCCATCCTGATCAGAGAGACTTACTGTTGAGTTTAATAATTGAGATTTCCGTTACAAAATTGGCATTGATACCATCTACCCAGGATCAAAGTGAGAACATGCATAATGCATTTTGTCATGCTGCAGTAATAATAGCTTTTGAATACAGATACCTTGAAAAGTCTGAATCTGAATAATTGCTGTCTCCACAATGGTTTCTAGCGAGAACAATTCTTCCGTTCTCCATCCCGAAGTGATGGTCAGGACCAGTCATTTGATGAATCTTTCTAATGATGTTGTTGTCTCTTAATCGTGTCAATCCATAACCATGCAATACTGCAAAAAGAAAAATGTCAAAATACAGATGTCTTAGGTGTCTTAGTAGAAGATCTTGGGAAAATTATACATTTTAGAACAATGAAGTTCGACTTTTAACGGCTGCAGTTCTACTGTAACGATAGAGTACTTAAATGTTAATATATTGTGTGATAATTCACCTTGTCCGACCTCATCAAGCTTCCTGCTTCGGTACATCTGCATTCAAGTTGCATGCTCAATATGACAAAATGAAATGAGGAACAGTTATAAGGTTTGAATCAATGAAAGTTGGTAGTCAAATACTAAGCTATAGACCTGCAAGTGACTCTTGACATGGTTAACGCTGAGTCCCTTCACATTCATTTGCTGAAGAACCGACTTTGGAGTGGCCCCTGACCAACAAAAATCGGGTAATTCCAAGCGGAAATTGATAATATACATCTCCATTTTTCTTGCACAATGGAAAGGAAAAAAGAAATTTTCAATTAGAGAATGAAGGGGCAGGAGTTCACTTTCTTGTCCTCCAAGCCTTTCCACGGCTCGGACAAAGGAGTAATGTAGCTTGGGTGTCCATCGTAGCCGAGGCATCTTCGATCTCACATATTGTCGCACTGCTTTCATAGTTTCAGCAGACTCAGCATTCCTATTTCCAGGCTTATCTTCAGCTTCTCCAATGCTACCGTTGTCATCTTCATCGGAAATGAGGTCATCGTCCTCAGCAGGGCTATCATGCTCATCAAAGGTTGCTTCTTCGTTCAAGTCAAAGGATGAGAGCTTCTGAGAAGAAACGGCTGGTGATGATTTTTCACCTTTTTCCTCACTCTTGTCTTGGTGATCCTCTGTACTCTCAAGGCTCCTCATGGTTTCTCTCATTGTCGAGTGCTAACAAAAACCGCTTCTTCTTTATAAGTTTCTGCAGTAGCAAGGAGGGGAAAAAAGGAGGAAGTAGTTGAGCAGAATTTAGGAACAAAAGAACAATTGTACTTATTGGAACCTCATTTACACATTTTTGGCAGCCTTTTGGTCACAGAGAAACAAAAAAAAAAGAAACAAAGGTTAAACACTTGAAAAGCAAGTTGATGACCTAGCATTGGTATTTTTATTAAAGAAACTCCATCTATAACATACATATATATTCAAGAGTCTACATTTTCCAGCATAGTGAAATTTCTCAATGTTTTAATTCTAAAAAAAGAGAACATTAACTTAGGTTGCTGGCTAACCAAAAGAAATCACTGCTCTTTAAACCTCATCTGTTGAATCATATAACGGGGAATTATTTTGCATAAAGTTCATCAGCCACCCGCATCAACGGAAGCAGTTTGGAATCATTTACTTTAGGTGAAAGAATGCCATACTTATACTCCAAATAAACAATTTCACTCATCATTCAGGGTAATTACCTCGGACTGGCTTTCAAAATTTTGTTTCCAGACCCGTGAAGAGACAACATTAATTGTTGAACTGAACAGTATTCAAGTTATAGAGATGGAAATGATGGATGATTGTACAAAGCAAGAAATCTGAAACCTACTACAATTGAAGTCATTTAGGTACGAACAGCATCCTATAATGCTACCATAATAGGAATATATCTGAGAGAGAACTAAAACCCTCGTTCAGGAGATCTTTGGTAATCACATGCATCTCACTAACTTGTCAACCGTGACTATTTTCCCCCTTTTTCGGAGTGACAGTTGGGTTTGTCGTGTGTCGACACTACCAAACTCTGACAAAAACTGCAAAGGTCATTGAAGACTACAAGAGTATGCCTTTTCATGTAACGAAGATACGTATTGGGGTTGCTAGAAGTCAAAACTAGCCCGTATGCGCCTAGAAAAACCTTGCTCTGTGTGTTTGTGTGTGTGTGTAGAGAGAGAGAGAGAGAGAGAGAGAAAGATCAGGTGCTGAAATAGATCAAGGGAATCAGTAAGAGTGATGATCGGGTGCTATATCTTGAGAAATTGGAAATTCTGCTTTGGCAAGAAAAGCACACCTATATGAGTGAAAAGGGAGGAACCTCAACATACATGGTCTCACACAGATTATCTCCATGCGATACAGACAAACCGCTTATCTTCGCGGTATCGCCTTGTGCCCCTCGCTGCAGATTCCTCGTGTATTCCTCTCTTCTGATCCATCCTTCTTCGAAGATTTATTAACATCCTAGACGCCACATTTATATTTGGTAGGTGTAAGATGAAGAAGCATCGGATTTGTGCTTGATTATCTTAGCAATGAACAACAAAGGAAGAGAGAGAGAGAGAGAGAGAGAGAGAGGGAGGGAGGGAGGGATGGACGGATGGACGGAGAGAGAGAATATGGTATTTGGTTTCTTATTCTTTTCATTAATGAAGCTGCTGCGGTTGAAGTCATTTCCATATTCAGATATTCCAACTTATTGTAAGACCCTTCTCTCATGGCACGGAAGGTGCGTTTGGTTTAGTATTTAGAAAGTCCATTAAGAAAATGTAAAATAATTTAGCTTTAAAAATTTTAGATAAATGCAAAGACTATTTGGTAAACTATATTTTGAGAAGCAATTAGGAGGAAAATGCCATTTGGTGAAAAAAACACATTTAAAAAGCTCATTGGATGGGTAATATTAGTTTCTTAATTTTTATTTATTTAAAATTGAAAAAATAATATATGTAGCTTTTTAATATAAATTTTTACAATAATGCTAAAAAAATCAAATATATATAATTAAAAAAATAAAAAGACCAAACCCTTTGTCGATTTGGTAAAGGGCTACGACTGCCAGCAAGCCAAATCTGGCACCAGCGGCCATCAGTCAAGGTCGCTTTAAGTCAGTTAACATCCGACAAGGATTGGGCAACCCTAACGGGGGCCGCCGGAGGTCACCCAACCTTGGGCAACCCTCAACGAGGGTCACGCAACCAAATGCAATGCACAACCCAAGCGACCACCGCCTAGGTCTCACAGCCTCAAGCGGCCCTTACTTGGGTCTCACTCGCGAGACCCAAGCAAGGGCCGTTTGAGGTCGCAAGATCCAAGCAACAGTCGCTTGGGTCGCGCGCTGCCTAAGTCGCCTGAGGTTGTGTGACCTTTGGCGGCCCTCGCCAGGGTTGCATGACCCTCGCCGGAGGTCACTTGATGACCAACGACCACCGACGCCAAATCTAGCTCGCCAGCGAAGAGTTTGATTTTTTTTTAGCATTTTATATTTGATATTTTAGCATTTAAAAAAAATAACAAGGGCAAAAATGGAAATTTAAAGAATGGATAAAGGTAGTTTTGGAAAAAAATAAGTTTCAGCATTTGAAAGTCGCATCTGCAAAAATGAATCGATCAGACTATTATTGATCATCATCACTCTGGTCACAAGTTATGAAAAACGAGCAATTGAAAGTCGTCTAAGCTATCGTAGCAATCGGGATTGACTTGGTCTAGTACACCGTCGCAAAAGACCAAGAAGCCTCACGCATGTAATTTAATTATGTCTTTTCTCTTTTTGACTATCTTAACTGTTTGACCTCCAAGAAAATGCCGTCGTTGTCACCGCGACAATCCAGGCTTTGTTTTTTTCTTCAAATAGCTTGAGATTTTCAACTGGGTGTCAGAATGTGGGGCCCGTTCTCTTTACCTTCATCAACCCATCAATGTCATCCTTACCGAAGCCTCGACTTTCTTCCCCAAGTCATGGCATTATTTCCCTGTCCTCACTCTCTCATTTTCGGCGTTCACATCAAGCTATGACTGAAGATAGTCCGTGAGACATGTGATAAGACTTTGAATTCTAGACCCACTTTGAAAAGTATAGACATAAAAGAACAAAAAAAAAAGGGGAAAAGATGTGGATGGTGGTCCATTCTGATGGACTTGGCGTCCAGCATTTCAAACAGCCGGGGGAATAGAACCTTTCTCCTCAATTTTCAAAAGCCTTGACAAGATTAGATTAGATTAGATTTTTTTTCCCAGATTTACATAATTATATCAAGTTTGAATGAGCTATGTGGGGTTGAGTCCTGCTAATTAGAAAAATAAAGAATTAATTAGTGAAGACTCGCAGTTGTATCACAAGTGGAATTATTGGAAATCTTGCGAGAATCTAAGATATTTAATTTGTAATTTTTAAGAAATTCATAATATTCCCTTCCCCCATAATGCAGATTTAGAATTCCCTTGATTTACTCTTAGAATAAGAACATTCAAACGTTCCTTCGTTTTCCTGAGGAAAATTGGTTGCCAACAGTTGGTTATTACTATGTTTTACATTTGTTGATACTTAAAGTCAATTATTTTGCTCCAAAAATTGTTCGTTCTAAATTGGTTGCATCATAGTTACTGTTTATACTTTTTACGTACATTATTTGTTGTGTAGACATTCATGTCTTTACGAGAATTTGCTAATATTTAATTAAAGGAGCGTGAGATATTGTTTAGAATTTACAATAAAATTATGATGTAGACTGTATTTTGAACTTGTTACTGAATATCAAACTGTCCCGTGCTAAACCTAGGGTCAATCAAGGGGCTACCAGGAGGAGAGCCTCCCACCACGGTGGTGAGGGAGGTGGTGGGAGCCTGGGCAGCGGTGGAGGAAGGCGGCATTGTAGGCGAAGAAGAAGAAGAAACGGAGAACAAACCCTGGGAAAGCGAAATGTTGGCCCAAGAACTCGAGTGTGCCATTTGGTCAAGCCTAGAGAACTTCCGTTGAGGGAGAATCCTGGCAAAGAGCAATCTCAAGAAGATGTACATTAAAGCAAAAATGACGGAATCTTACCCTAAATAACCGAGGGTTGACCGTTGAGAAGCTTTTTGCAAAAGTCAATGGCCGTGAAACGATCTGAGAGTCCGGCCAAGATGGACGGAAGAGATGGAGGGGTAGAAGAAGCAACGTGATGATCCTGATCAAAACCACCTGATCCAAAGGTAGTGAAGAAACCTCAGTTCAATTTCTCACCAACGTTTCACATAGATCTCAAAGGAAAAGTAAGGTTGACACAACGTGACACCTATCTAATCTTACAAGCTCTCGGGATAAACTCGATGAGTTTGAGAGCTGGGAGCTAGTGATATTGGTGGATATAACCCACCAGTGAATACCCAACATGTTTTCCTCTTGGACCCTTCAAGGGCCACCAACCAAGGGGGGTTGGACTGACGAGTAGTGTCACCTATGCCGGTCGGATGAACCATACCCAAACCCTCAAACTAAGTAAGCTCATCCTATTTGAGAAGGTCCCGGTCTATCCACGACCCGAAGGACGAATACCTATTAGCCCTCCTCCACAGCTTAACAATCGCCCATCTACCGGGATAGCGCGGCGACGACCTATCCACCAATCAAGGAAAACCTTCGTTGAAAAGTGAGCTCACTTATAGATAAATACTCTCCGTGTCCAATGCAAGTCACAAACCCTAATGCCTTAACTTGTTATCCATAGGTACAAGTCAATCTCTTGACTGGAGCTCTAGCGGACTATGCAAGATCAGATTGCGCATCAGTACTGGTCTACCTTCAATTGTGAGGTCATGGAGATATATGTAGTATTGCTATTTTTTTTTCTTTAATTTCATGAGACACGAAGAACCATTATGGAGCATGAGATGCGAATGCAATCATGGGACCTCATATTTTTCCAAGACTTTTTAGAAAGAACTTGAGACTGCACTTGTCTTAATCATTCATGACATGCGAGAGGTCTTCTTCTTTTGAGTATCTTTTACGTAAAGAAGAGAAGGAAACAAAGCTCACACCGGTGAGGTTTGGCGAGAAGACATGTGTGGAGAGAGCTGCTCGATGTCAAAACTATGGACTTAATCGGTTTAAAGAACGTGTAAAGTGTTTCATAGGTTTTCAGCTAATTGGATCTAATATTAAATAAATGAAGGACGCTTGACCAACTCAAAAAGAGAGAGAGAGAACCTTTATAATTTGTCTTATCCTATGGGTACACTATATTGACGCTCCAAAGAATCTTTTCTATTTTATTTCATGGATGAAGACTTCCGAACCTCTCTATTAAAACATGCTATCAAGTAATTCATGTCTGTCCAAATATTCTAAAGATAATGTATTAGTATAAAACGAGTCAAATGACCACGAAAGAGAAAGAACACCGCTAGCAAGCATGTAATCACAAACCGACTTTTATAAATGAGGGGAAATTGCTAAATCAATCCTAAACTTACTATAGAGATATTAATTCATTTCTAAACTTTTCAATCTTATCAATTTAGCCATAAAATCTTTGTGCAAAATTTTAATGTAGCATTTCTAATCAATTTTCGCTGAAAATCATTGACGTGACAATGTGCCATGTAAGACATCCGGCAATTTCAAGTGAAAATTGACCAAGAAAACTACATTGGAATTTTCCTCAAATATTTAAAATTAAATTGGCAAAATTTAAAAGTTTAAAACTAAATTAGCATTCACACAATAAATGTAGGACTACTTAGGTAATTTTCCCTATAAACGCCGAATTGCATCAATAACGAAAATTTTGTGATCACGGCATTACACATTTATAAATTCCCACAATCACACTATTCATAAAAGAATTAATGCAAAAATCATAATGCGTACTTTATGCATGCCAATTTGTAGATCAGTTGGGTCTATGCTGAGGCAATTTGGATCGACGTAACTTATCAAATGGCATGATAAATTTTAAAATAAAGCGTGGATATATATTCTATCGCCAAATTAATACATCTTTAATTGATCTTTTAAGGTATGCATATGATGAAATCATATATTAAGATAGTCCTATTCAATTCATTAATAAAGAATCACATGGTCCCAAGACTGATGTCTAGAGTGTTGAGTTGTGGTATGTATGTTGCTTTGGGGAGTTCATTCTTCATCGTCGAAAACTTCATTGTTAGTGGGAAAAATTTAATTGTTGGACCCACCAATATACGGACTACAAACTTATGAGGTAAAGCCCAGTTGACAAGGGCCAATGGATAGTTTAAACTATAGCGTAGGCGAGGAAAGTAACTTATAAACGACATTGGGTTAAAAAAAACAAAGGACGGGAACGATGCCACGAGGGGGACCAGTCAAGAAGATTAGTTAGATCCACTTCTTTCCAAGAACCATAAGCTTCATTGAAGGACCAAAGTTAGAGGTAATGAAACTGATGGGATGGAACTCAAAAGTTAACTCGACGTTCAATCTTACAATTAGACTTTTGCCTGTTTGATCAAGTGCCATAACTTTTCAATAACTTGGATCATTTTGTCAAAATAGCTTATTGTAATATAAGTTGACGTGAATGGTTTGGTCATTAAGCTGCCCTTAATAGTTCACGTCAAACATTAATATTGTCTTCGCCAACTCTATTAATGTATTTGGAGTAGCCAGTCCTGAGTATGTCTCCAAATCATCGGGATGTTCTTCTTCTTACGGAGCAAACCCTCCAAGTTTCCGGGTACTACCTGATAATTATGCCATCTTAGTTTGCAAAGTGGAACTCATCATATCGAATCGAGTGGCATATGCGGCATACAAATTCCAGAGCCAACTCATTGTTATCGCTCATATCTATTCTATTAGGAACCTTATCACCTAATTTCAATTTTCATATTAAAGAACAATGAGAGTTTTGAACCCTTCTGCCTGAACCTCCAATATAAGCTAGTGGTTGCCGGGAAAAAAAAAGCTGAAATGTAATATGTTAGGAATTTCACTTTCATGGCCACTCCTACTTAAAGAAGGAATCACCCTCCTTATTCAGATTGAGCTCACGTCATGTATGGAAACATAATAGGTCGATTGTTTGAAGGATAATCTTTGGCACTGAAGGCATTGAAGTATCACTTAAAACTTGCAAGAAGTCCCTAAAGATTTCGGCAACCCTCAAATCGTGTTGCGTCAAAGTCGAAAGGCCAACACTTCCGCTATGAATTGTGGAGTAGAGTATCAACACACCCATTTCCTCGCATGTCTGCTCAATATATTGTATGTCGTACTCCACCTTATTAATACGTCTGGAGGGAATTTTTCAACTTGCCTTCCCTACATTATGTACAAGACCTTCAACTCTTGATGTCTCATTGGGGGTGGGTCTAATATATTGAACCCCTCTAAGTATGCTGGCCACGGAATCATAAAGCTAGCAAAGACCGTTTGGCACGCATAAGTTAATGCGGTGGCAAATGTACCGCACATAGAAGAAATTTCCATTACAAATGAGATATAATTGTTGGGCTAGACTCCAAATCAAGGGAATGTTCACTCTGGCATTATCTAGCGTGATGTTGAAGATTTTATCGGAGATGCCAAATTCATTGACAACTCTCATTTTTTTGGCAGCCACATTTGGAGAATCAAGTGGAAATATTTGCTTTTTACGTAAGAGCTCGATGACATATTTCCCATTCCCATCGACCCAATGACCGGTGACGACACAATGTACTTACTTTCTAAGGTAAGTCCATAAATCCGAAGTGAAATAGACTCTAAAATTGTCAATGAATTTGGCATATCCGAAGTCAAATGCACCAATGTCGCCCTTTTCTCTTTATACAGGACTTGTAGTTTCTAGAGATCTATTCCCTGCGGAACGACTTGAACTGAGCTTGCAAAGTTGTCTGCATGTAGTGGTCCAAGTGGGGATCTTTAATGAAGCTAAAGGGTTGCTCGGCAATAAGACAATAATATACAAGCTTCCACTTATTCCTCGTATCGCCATACTTAAACGAGTTTTAAATATGCGACATGCTTGAAGAGTGTTAGAATAATATAAAATTGATTTTTGAAGATTCGAGCACGTTGGTTGCTAAGCTCCAGATTTTATTGTTAGAATTCCTCAAAAGGCCTTGATTTATGGTGGGCATCAGGAGAAAAAGAAAACGAGTCGGTGTGTTGATGTTTGTGAAGATTGAAGAACAAAAAGTCTACAAGCATTTAATGAAGAATACGTACTCAAGAGGAAGACAAAGAATGCAAACAAAGTCTTTAAAGAAAGTCTCCATGGATTGATACGCTTGTTCTTCTGCATTTATTGATTGTGTGCCGTTTCTTCTTTTTGCTTTGTGAACTTTATTGTCAGAAGGAGTGTCGAAGACTCCATGTATCTGTTAAGTGTGAGTGTTCTGCTTTTATATAAAGATAGAGGGTGAGTGTTGTAGATTGACAGAGGCCACCGGAAAAGTATTCTAAGAACTATTTCTCCCTTCAACTTGTGCCTCGTTCCAAATTTCCAGAATAGCCATTATTTTTTTGTTCCAATATTTGGTGTCAAAGCTAAAAATGACATCTACTTGTTCCGCTCAATTGCAACTTCCAAAGTTGAATGGAAAAAATTTCAACAACTAGTCCATCTAGATGAAAGTTCTCTTCAAATCGCAAGATTTGTGGAATCTAGTTGAAAATGGCTATACCGAAGTAAGCGATGCTAAAGCATTTGAGGCTTTAAAAAAGAAGGAGAAAGATGTGTAGGTGGAGTCCCGAAAGAAAGATCAGAAAGCATTGTATGCAATCTTTCAAGCAGTGAAGTGTAGGATTTTGCAAAAATCCTATAAAGGTGATGACCATGTTCAACAAGTATGGATGATTGGGTCCAGGGTGGGTAGGGTCCAGACTCCATATCTGAACCCTATACCCAACCCTATTATAACCAGTTCCCTTTTTTTGGACCATATACCCAACCCTGTTTACACTAAACCCTATACCCGAACCAATATGTTTTTCCGATCCAGTTCCAGAATCAACCATGTTTCCACTAGAACCTATTTTGCAATCGTCTGATATCCTATACGGTTTCGAATTTTACATTAATACACGAGAAAACAACATAATCCTCATAATTTGTATTGAAATATTGAGCACATGTAATCAATAAGTACATAAACTTTTTAGCTAAATGAAAAACTAAGGATCCTCAAGGTTCATTATCATAACCAAAATCATAAGGCAAAGCAAAAATCCTAACATTGTATAAACATTAGCAACAAACATGGGTCTAATATTACTCTCATTCCCATAACTACTACTTGAAGCTGTTCATTTATCTAAAATGATTAGCAAATCTCTACTGCAAGCACAACTCCTCCTACAAAAGTGAAATTAGGTGAGCCAATCCATGTGGTACAAAATCTCTAACAAAGACCTGAAATTCATACTTAAAGAAAAATCAACAAGAAACCATGCTCTAAAGACATATGCAAAAGTTATGGTTTAATAAAATTTATTTACTTACCACAAAATCAGAGTTTCTACAAAATGAAGTCTATTTTCCAATGATAATGTCTTCAGTAAGACAATCCAAATCTAAAAACCAAAAAAGAGACTAAATAAAACATTCACTTAATAGATAGTTATGTGAATGAGTTACAAGATAGAAAGAAATATATACAACTTACCCGCCTCAAACTTTTCCGCATTCTCGATGCGCTATTCAACATTGATCGGCATGCAAACAACTCTCAAACAATCTTGAGTGCAAATGAAACCTTCCACCACTGTAGGAATCAAAGAACTTTGAAAGCCATCAAGTACACATCCCGATGTACTAAAAGTCAACTCGGAAGCAACGGTAGTCACGGGAATAGACAAAATATCTCGAGCCATCGAATATAAGATTTTATACTTTGACCCAATACTCTTCCACGACATCAAAAGGTCGAGATTAAGGACATCTTCACTTTCAGCTTCAAGATATCGATCAAGCTCAGATTTGTTTTCATCCAACACTCTTTTCTTCGCGTGGAGAAAGCTTTTATGCCAAGTATGGATTTCACACTCATTGCCATCAATATCGGCATTGGAAGCACTGCTACTATTACTCACACTTGAACCACTAAAATTTTCTTTACTTGAAGAACCAACAAAAGATTGCTCATGAAATTTATATAAATCATTCTATGGCAACCTTCATTTTATCATGTATCTCATCAATTTTTGCTTCATTATCATAAATTTGTTCAAAAAAGTACTTCACATAATTCAACTTCTTTGTAGGATCCAATGAAACCACAATCAAGACCATCATATTTACTTTATCTAAACTTTCATAATACTTGTCAAAATTCTCTTTCATTTTTATACCCATCGCTTGAAGCTTTGGGTCCAAGGAATTCGCCGCATTATTCAAATATTTATACAACATAGCCATCCCCTCAAAATAATCATTTAAAGTAACATATGAACTCCCCAATATCCTTTTGGTTGCATCATAAAACCGTTTCAGAAATTTAGAAAGAATGATGGCATTTTTCCAATCTTCATCTTGAGGAAAATCATTGTCAATCTCCCTGAAGAAAGATAAATCATGTCACACCCTGATCCTCGAGCATGTGCCCATCCCTCGGTGGTCGATAAATTTGCGACGTCCCATGACGCATCACCGACCCATTCATTTTTAATGCACATGCGGAAGCGAAACAATTATCCCTGACAATAACCAACATGGGATAGAAAAGCATGAAACATATTCACAACCAGAACACTTTTATAAACACCCCGGTTTATATACAACAAAAGACTAAGTCAAGAGTCTACAAAAGACCGGCCCTCAAAACAAAGTTGTCCTATGACCAGCTAGTCGGACCCATTCGCCGATCCTTCGGTCTCCACAGGCTCCGGGGGCGTCGGGTCCTCCACAACACCATCAGGAGGGTCAGATGCGTTCTCGCCCAGAGCGGCGTTGAGCGCAACGGCAGGGATATCAAATCGCTAGATGGGGCCCACCCTATACCCATTGAGTCCATGGAGGTACCACGCCTTGAATCAATAAGGCACCTTCTCAGGTAGGCCCTCATTGACCTAGACGGTGGTCACCACTAGCTCATAGACCAAATGACTACCGGGGAATGGGACGTCCATACCCTGCTCAGTGATAGCTCGTGGCTGTCCAAAACATTCCAGAGGAACCGTCATCTAAGGACCTGAAAAGGTTGAGCCCACGATGGGGTGAGACAATATCTCTGCAAGTTCACCCCCTAAACTCCGACTAGGAAGGAAATACGCCTAAAGGCAGTCTATCCACACACAAGACAGAGGACTTACCTTGCCTCAGATCCTTCCTGCAAGTCAGTACGATTCATATACTCAACCAATCAATTCAATTCACGTCAATGATCCATCGATCCACTCAGTCAATTAGCTCAATTCGACACAATCGATATGATTCGTACTATCTATCAATTCAATACTATTTATCAATTCAATAATATCCATCAATCAATACCATCTATCAATTATTACCATCTATTAATCAATCGATTCGATTACTGCTCACACAAGCTGAAGTATAGACGGTAATAGCTCTCACAAGCTGATATATAGATAGATAGTAGTTCGCACAAGCTGGTATAGATAGATAGTAGCTCGCACAAGCTGATATAGATAGATAGTAGCTCGCACAAGCTGATATACGAATCGTTGCTCTCACAAGTTGATAAACGATCATTGCTCACACAAGCTGATAAAGTATACTACTCTCACAAGTTGACATATCAAGCTCATATAGGCTGATATAGTATACTGCTCTCACAAGCTGACGTGCAATAATACTATATCTTTCTCTTCAAAAATCTCATTATTTAAATAGTTCATAAAAACATTTTTGGCGTTAAAAACTGACGCTCGATATTTTCTAATTAAAATACCGAAATTCCACAATTTTGGAATAAATACCCAAAATCACAAATTTCACTCAATTTGCATAAATTAGCACTCAATTAAATAAACCAAGAATACCATTATAATCAGCACGAAATTCGATCACTGACTATCCGGTATAATTTTCGGAAAATAATAAATAATTAAATAAATACCAAAAATAATTAAATAAATGCAATTAAATGCCAAAAATAGAAACTTAAGCCGGAAATGCCTAATTAAACACCGAAACGGGCCCAGAAAATTTCTGAACCTATCTAGATAAATAGTACAACTTATCTAGTCTCGAATTAAGTCGATCTAACCACCTAACATGCACAAACGAATAATTAAATCGCTAATCTGTTCTAACTAACCATATAAACCTTAATTAGCCTAATCTAAACACTCTTAAACGTCATTAACTCCCTAAGCAAAATTTAGTGAGTAAACTCATCGAATTAGCAAGCCGATGAGTCCATGGCGAAGACGGCACGACGGCGGTTGAAACTCGAGCTTACGGCGGCGCCAATGGGAGCCCGGGAGGGCTCGAAAAAGGCCACAAAGCCCACGGTTAGGCTGCTCGGTTTTGTTTCGAAGGGGGGCTGAGCTTGCCGGGATGAGCTGGTCGCGAAAGAGCTAGCTTCGGTGACAGATGCGGCTCACTAGACGCAGGTAGCTGGTGGCAGATGATGCGGTAGTAACAAAATGAAGGGAATGATGCTAGCATGGGGTTGTTGGTCGCGAGTGTTGGGCGTGGGGGTGATGGTGGAAGATGGGATGATGATAGATGTTGATGATGTGGTGGTGGAGATGGATGGGTGATGAGGATGAAATGATAGTGGAGGTGTGCGATGCTGAAGTGGTGTTGGGGTGTGTGGCGGTGTTAATCGCGGGATGATGCTCAAAACATGAGGGAGGATGGCCGATTAGGGGAGCAGGCGATGGTGGAGATGGAGCGGCTGAGTCGGTGGTGCTAGATTAGGGGGGTTTGACTTCACGAGTGGAGGAGACGGGCAACATGAAAGTTGAGAGAAGTAGGCTAGTGGCGTTGATTCGGTGGGTTTGCGAAGAAGACCGAGGACGTGAAAATGGGAAAAAGAAGCAGCTGTGGTGTTTTGCTGAAGCAGACGGGCTCGCACAAAGGATGGAGGAGAGAGGGATGTCGGCTGAACGTGCACGAAGAAGGAGGGAGGGCTGCTTGAAGGGGGCCACCACTTGGCCACATAGTCTTCTCAATTATCCAAATTCACTCATCATAATGCTCCACCAGCCAAGCCTTATCCACAGCCACCATTTTCTCTTCAATCTTTCTCAACAAGTCTCAATTTGGTGCCCAAATGTTGCACACCCCTTGGACCTACGAATTTGACACATTTCCCACCAAATTCAATTCAATTTCTCATCAATTTCTCCAATTTGATATCCAATTTTGCTGAGGAAGAAGCCCACACAATTTCCACTATTTCCATTTACCAATTAACTCACTTTGGAGGCCAAACATCCCCTTGAAAATGACCAACCGAATTTCCTTTCTTTTCCAAATTGTCCGAATTGATTTTCCATAAAAATCTCGAACTCGCCGAAAATTCTCGAATGATGAGTTGACATTCCTAAAATAAATCGTGACATACCAGATTTTTCGATTTCTGAAATCGGGTTCAAATTCGCGATTAATTTCAATCTAACATGATTTTAGCGTAATCTAACCTATCGGGTAGCTTTTAGAAATTTTTAGCGCATTTGACCCGTGGTCGATTATTTTTTAGCACAATGTATATCTTCAACACATTGGCAACTCTCAGTTATCGTGAAAATCTCAAGGTTTCAAATACTGACATAGGGTACCAAAATGACAGAAAAATCGATCTAGTGTCGATCGACGAGAATTTTGTAATTAGGTGGAATCACATACACTTAATCACACACCTCTGTCAAATCGACCTATCTCCGGTCTCTGATCGATTTTTAACTGTGCCGTAATGACCCTTGCAGATTAGCACGGTCGAGCAGTCGATTCCTGATCGAATTCTCAAGTCTATTGCATTTATATTCCTTAACGGCTTCACATGATAGGCTAGTTATCTCGTGAGTGGCCAACTCAAAGAAAAGAACTATAGGCGCGTCGATGAAAAGCCCAACTTATTCAATCGAAAATAGAACCTAAAAATCAAGATGTCACAAATCATCTTCTTCCATCATTTCAAAAGCTTTTCTACACTTTATGGCGGTGTCTAACATCATGTAAGTGGAGTTCCATCTAGTTGCAACATCAAGACAGACTGAACCCTTATATGCAATCATCTCACTCTTAATACAATATTTGAATGTCTTCGTTCAAGTGGGAGAATTCCTCACATACCTAACTACGTTTCAAATACGTGCAATAGAATCACACACCTTATTCAATCCATCTCTTACTATCAAGTTAAGTATGTGAACAGTGCACTTCATATGTAAAGCATCGCCCTTCTCTTGAAAATTTTCCTTCAAATAACCAACGGCCACATCATTTAAACTAGCATTATACATGGTTACTGTAGATATCTTTTTATTCTATTCCCCAGTCATGAATGCATTTCTCCACCATTTTCTCAATATCCTTATCCTTGTGACTATGCATCACCACATAATTGATGATTCTTTTATGCAATTTCCAGTTTTCATCAATAAAATGTGTACTGAGACATAAATAGTTCCAATTTTGAATGAAACTCCACATATCAGTTGTGAGTGCAATCATAGATTTAAACTTACCAAAGTAAGCTTTCAAACAAATTTTTTTCACTCAGATACAATTTCATACAATCTCTAGCCACCGTTAATCTTAAAAGATGTTGGAAAAGAGATTGTAATTTAGTAACAAAATCACAAAAACTAACACGTTCAACCATGGAAAACAGTTGTTTATCAATAATAATCATCCGTGAAAGCATGTGCCTATAATGTTCTTGATCAAACTTCCACGTCGTTAAGACACTATCACCACTAGTAGTATTTTCCCCTACCTTGCTAGTTACATCTTTTTTACGTCATGTAAACAACATTTGCTTTTTATCTACATGATGATACCTTTTGTACTTTTTCAAGTTCTTCCACATAGTAGATGTTCCATGATCAACATTATACACATATCCAACCCCATGATGAATGCACTTCACCCTAACTGTTTTCAGTGTTTTCTCATCTATGATTCTCGAAAAATTATCCTAAGCCTCTTATTGATTAGCTCGCTTTTTACCCAGAGGAGGACGAGAGTTAGGTGCCCTCACCTTGTTTGTCACTCCCACGGTCGCAGATTCTACTTCATTAGCTCCATGGAATGGCAATTCCATAAGCGAACTCATTTCATTATGTCCATCCACTTCCGTTGATATTTTTTTGTCTTGATCCATCGACTAAAAATAAAAAGAGAAAATCAACCCCAGATAAGCGCAACCGAGACCTGCGAGGAAATCATAAGAATCTTCACATCAGCTTTGGAGAAATTGAAGCAAGGTCGATATGCAAACCTTGCAGTAGCAAAGATCTCGGAGATGAGGAAGTCAAATAGTTTGGACATAAGCTTTTGCGTTTTTATTTATGTAGATATTTCATGAGCTTATCTTAAATTGCTCTAAAAATTATTAACCTAATTTGCCATTGATCCTTCTTGTAGAATGCCCCCACCCAATCACTTTTAAGTGTGGTTAATGGAATTCTCGATGAAAGCATCGAAAGGCAAAACAGCAAAATACCTCATGTATGCTAAACAATTCGCAATCAAAGTGGACATGTTCATACACCTGTTTTACACTTACAATGAAATATTACTTACGATTTTTTGTGCTATTCTTGCTCAACGTGTTGCGCGCCTCTTGAGAAAAGTTGTGCAGGAGATAGAGTAGCGCATGTGAACTCAAGCCGAACATTTAAGAACTATAAGATGCATCTAGTTATTCTTGGCACTCTATTGATTCTATTAGATGATTGCTTAATAGATGCACCATTCATTCAGCAAAATAGTCTCTTCAAGTCTTGTGAGGAGAAGTATCAATCTAGGATTAAGGTACTTGAAAAGCTGGCAACTAGACCTTGCAAGGAGACAAAGGTCAGTGAAATGATCAACTTGGTGCAGATGGAAGGTCATATTCGGGTTTATGAATATGTCATATACATAATTCAATATGTACTTTTCATTATGCATAGATTTATGTGGATCAGCTTCAGCAACTTCAGGTGAAATGCCATCTGGAGGACACTTGTGATATGATTCACTAGTGCTCTCATCACGCAGACCGAGAAGGTCAAGAAGGAAGAGAAGATTGAAGAGAAGAGGAAGCTTGAAGAGGAAGACCTAGCTAGATTGACTAAAGAGAAGGAAAGTTATAACTTAGAAATTTTGGCACTAAAGCAAGAGCTGGAAATGACAATAAGAGTTTAGATGGGAAGTTGCCAGCTTCCCAGATCACGAACATCCAAAACATCACCCGATTCCACTTACTAACTGTATCATTAGATTCTCAGTAAGTGAACTACCTGAAGTTCTCTTTTAAAAAAAAAAAGTACCTAAAGTTCACGAAAGGTTGCCTCCTCGATTGTTAACTTAGATGCTATCCCTGCAACTTGCTTGTACTTCTCTTCATACTCTTTCTCAAGTAACTCAGCCTATGATGTTACTAAACAAACAAAACCAATTACAAGAGTTGGTAGCGAATACCAAACAAGAAGCCAATATGAATAGTCAGCATACTAACGACATTGGCAAGTTTTAATTTTTTTTCCTGCTCAGTCCCAATAGAAACAGTCAGCAAACTAACGACATTAGCAAACCAAACCTTCGACCCTCCCAAAAAAGCAAAGGGAAAAAGGGTTTACCAAAAAATTTCAATTTTGGACTCACATCGCTATGGATAGTTGCGTCGAAGTCGATGAGATGCAAAAGAGAGGTGATGGTAGCAATTTTGGGTCTAGCGAGTCGCTAATGATGAGAAGCCTACCTGTCTTCAATCGAAGAAGATTTGTCATTGCCGAAAACAAGCGCGACAACAACCTTTGCAAAAACCCTTTTTTAAGGCGAACATAGATATCATTGAGGACAAGCAACCATTCAACACCATTTTGTGACCCCAGTAGCCCCAGTGCAAATGCCCCAAGTACAATGTCTATGCAAAATAAAAACTTCCTAAAACCACAACAAATTACCTTGTATCTTGATGTCAAATCCATCCTCTCCTCCTACCGTCACTTCCCAAGCTCAGTCAATAGATCAAAATCACGAACCACCAACAAGAGGTGACAAGGAGACGAGAGGCGACAACAAGTTGCGTTCCAGCGACGCACCAACGAGAGGCAAACCAGTTGGCAACAATGGTGGAAATTAGCGAGGGTGCGACGAATCCAGGGTTACTGGCCGCAGGCTTGCTGCTTGCTACGTATAAAGGGTTCCTGCAAATCATAGGCTACGATTGAGAAAGAGAGAGCAAGATCGCACGAGCTTGAAGAGAGATTAAGAGATAGAATTACATATTGCAATTGAGAGAGAAGGGCAGGA
Organism: Eucalyptus guilfoylei; assembly: GCA_016097605.1. Classification (NCBI taxonomy): domain Eukaryota; kingdom Viridiplantae; phylum Streptophyta; class Magnoliopsida; order Myrtales; family Myrtaceae; genus Eucalyptus; species Eucalyptus guilfoylei. The sequence goes on along the minus strand of CM027864.1, from coordinate 30,898,441 downwards.
TTGTAATCGCACAAGAAGATTGAAAGACTGTGAGAGAGAGAGAGAGAGAGAGAGAGAGAGAGAGAGAGAGAGAGATATATATATATATATATATATATATATCAGAATGCTTAAGGTTTTACTTTTTTAACAATATCTGAAAACCAGGTCCAAAACCTGTTCGGTTCCCGGGTGGGTCTTCACTTAGAATTGGGAACCAAACCGGTTCTAACCAGTTCTCGGACCAGTTTTCTGGGTGGTCCGATCCGGTTGCACACCCCTATCAAAGGGTGCGACTTCAAACACTTCGAGGTGATTTTGAATCTTTACACATGAATGACTCTGAATCAATCTTGATGTATTTTGATCATGTGCAAACCATCGTTAACCAATTGAGGGTTAATGGTGAAGAACTCTAAGATGTACGAGTCGTAGAAAAAAATCTTGAGGTCTTTGACTGAAAGATTTGACTATGTCATCGCAGCAATCCAAGAAGAGCAAGATGTCCTAACCCTAACATTAGAGCGGTTGATGGGTTCATTGTGCTCGCATGAGCAAAGAATGAATCAAAAGTACATTGGTTCAAATCCCGAGCAAGCATTGCAGAGTTGGGTTGCTTCATCAAGTCAAAGAGGCTATCAAGGAGGTCGAGATTGTAGAGGAGGCCAAGATAGAGGTGGAAATTCAAATTTCATTAGAAAATATAAAACATGTGACAAATCAAAAGTCAAGTGTTTTAAGTGCAATAAATTTGGACATTATAGATCTGAATGTCAAGCAAAGGTGACATACGAGCAGGCAAAATGAGCACATGCCACCGATGCTGAAGAATATATGGTGCTAGCATGTAAGAAGGGTGACTCAAGCACCATAGACACCAACATATGGAATCCGAATACTAGTTGCAACAATCATATGTCTGGCCAAAAAGGGTTATTCTCACAGTTAGACAAGACGAGTCGTGGTGAAGTCAACTTCGGGAATAAATAAAAAATTCCCATGATGGGCAAAGGTAACATTAATATCAAGTCAAAAGATGATACTAATGTTACCATGACTATTTTAAAATTTGCTAAGTGTTGGGCAACTTTCCGAAAAAGGTCACAAAGTTCATATTGAAAATGGAGTTTGCACCATTGGAGTTGTTGAGAACAAGTTAATTATGACGGTGTAAATGACAAAGAACTAGATGTTTCCCTAGACTCTTCAAATGAAGAGTTTCTTGAGTTTTCGAGCAATGATGAAAGATAGCAACTGGTTATGGCATCTCCGGTTCGGGCATCTAAATTATCGTGGACTTTCTAACATTAATGTTGCAAAAAAAGATGGTGACCAGCATGCCATTGATTGACTGTCCATATCGTCCATGCGAAGGGTGTTTGGTTGTGAAACAACATCAAAACTCTTTTCCAGTTGGTAAAGCTAGAAGAGCAAAACAACCATTGGAGTTGGTACATACAAACATTTGTGGCCTTGGTGGGGTGGAATCATTTGGACAAATAAGGTACATATTAATTTTTATGGATGATTTTACCAAAAAATTTTGGGTATATTTCTTAAGAGAAAAATATGAAGCTTTTGGGAAGTTTAAAGAATTTGAAGTCTATGTTGAAAAACATAGTGGCTTTAATTTAAAGATGTTAAGATTGGATAGAGGAGGAAAATTTACCTCTTATGAATTTGACAATATACAAATATTGTAAAATTCATGAAGTGAAATGTCAGTTGACTGCCAGTTATACTCCTCAACAAAATAATATAGCAAAAAGAGAGAACGGGACAATTTTTGAAATGGCAAGAAGTATGCTAAAAGCTAAAAATTTACCCAAGAAATTTTGGGCAGAAGCAATTGCGTATGTTGTATTTGTGCTAAACAGGTGTCCAACAAGGAGTGTTCTTGGAAGAACCCCATAAAAGGCTTGGAGTAGCAACAAGCCAAATGTTTTGTTCCTACAAGTATTTGGGTCCATGGCATATCCCCATTTATCATATGAACGAAGGAAGAAGTTGGATGACAAAAGCGAGAAGTGCATCTTCATTAGCTTTACTGACACAATTAAGGGTTACGAGCTGTATGACCCAATCATTGAAAATGTAATTATCAGCAAGGATGTCCAGTTTTTAGAAGATGAAGCCTGGGACTAGAACCAAAAGGGTGACCAAAAAAGCATTACCATCAAAGAGGAACCATCGGAGGGAGATACAGAAAAGCCTCCATCATCTTCAATAGGTGGTGCTTCTTCTCCATCATCTTCGACTAGTAGTGCATCTTCTTCACCAACAGCAACTTCGGAATCACCATTACATCGTTCACAACGATTGCGGGAGACTCTAGCAAAATTCAAGGATTATGTGGTCACAAGAGACGATGACAATGACAATTAAGGAATCACTGATGAAATAATGGTAATTTTTTGTCTATCTATTGAACGTAACCCAGTATCCTATGATAAAGCAGCTCTAGATGAGAAGTGGATCCAAGCAATAGATGAAGAAATCTACTCCACTGAGAAAAATGACACATGGGTGCTAACTTCTTTATCTCCTGGTAAGAAGCCCATTGGTGTCAAGTAAGTGTACAAGATGAAGTATAAACCCAACGGTCAAGTGGATCGTTACAAAGCCAGACTAGTTGTAAAGGGCCAAGCAAAAGTCAAGTATAGATTATTTTGAAGTATTTGCACTAGTGGCCCAAATGGAAACCATTCAGATGATCTTAGCACTTGCAGCTCAAAATCATTGGAGGATCTATCAAATGGATGTGAAATCAACATTTCTTAATGGTTTCCTTGAAGAGGGAGTTTATGTAGAGAAACCATAGGGTTATGAGAAGAAAGGGCATGAAAGCCAAGTTTGCAAGTTGAAGAAGGCATTGTACGGGCTAAAATAGGCATCTCGTGCTGGGTACATGAGAATCAACACGTTTCTATTAAAGCATGGTTTTCAAAAGTGCCGCTATGAACATATATTGTATATCAAGTCAAATACTAACAGTGACATAATAATTATGTGCCTTTATGTTGATAACTTGATATTTATAAGGAGCTGTGAAAGATGTTTACCGAATTCAAGGAAGCTATAAGTAGCCAGTTCGAGATTACGGATTTGGGATTGATGTCCTATTTTCTTGGCCTTGAAGTGAAGCAAACAAATGATGGCATATTTATTTCATAGCAAAAATATGCTAATGATATTTTGAAGTGATTGAAAATGGAATCGCTCAAACCAATTTGGACTCCCATGGTGGAACGATTAGAGCTTAAGAAAGAAGAAATCGTTGAACTAGTAAATCCCACTTAGTTTAAAAGCATTGTCGGGAGTTTGAGATATTTGGCTTCTACTAGGCCGGATATTACCTATGGAGGGGGAATTATTAGCAGGTTCATGGAAAAACCATGCCAATTGCATTTGTAGGCAGCAAAAAGAATATTACAATATGTTAGTAGAACTCATGATCTTGGAATTTTATATTCTTATACTTACAATTTCAATCTAGTGGGGTACACAAACAGTGATTGGGCAAGTGACGCTAAGACTCAAAAGAATACTTCTGGATATGCTTTCTTTCTTGGATCAAGAGTAGATTCTTGGTCCTCGAAGAAATAGCTGTTGGAGAAAACTTCCTTATTTGTTTTGAAGTTGACAAAATGTTTCCATCAGTCTAGTCTGAAGACTTGCAAACTCTATCGTCAAAGTCTGAAGACCTCCAGACTCAAGATTTAAAGTATACCCCCACTGATAGTTTCCAGACCGACAAAGACAAGGGTTATCCGATGAAGAAGACTTATCCAGATGCGAGTATATCTTTAAGGATTTGATTCATACGGTTGAAGAAGATCTCACGGCTGGAGATAGCATCATGTGATCAGTTATTCGTATTGAAATTAATTCGAGTAATTAGATCTGTTGATTGGCGAAGTATACTTGGAAGGTTCTACTTATGGAAACCTAGATCCTGATTGTATAGGCGAGCAGGATGATGGGCTATCATCACATTCCTTAAATAACTCGAAATCTCCCTAATTGATTATGTCCAATGGGTAGATTGGAAGAACTCATTTGGAATGTGCCAACGGTTATGAAGGCATGGAGGAGTATATAAGGAAGACGCTCAAGTTATTCGAGAGTGTGCGTGAAAAAAAAAATTCCTAAGTCTGAAGCTCTTTTCTTTGCTGTTTCAATTGCTGAGCTTAAATTGTATTCAAAAGAAAGATTAAATATTTGTGAGACCTTGAGAAAGTGTGGTTGAGGTTGTACACTGTGGAATCAAGGACGTGAGGCTATAAAATCTCTTTTGGTTCTTAGTGGAATCCAGCCAGTGGGCTGTCAGTGCGAGAGAATGGACGTAGGCTTGGTCTAAGCCGAACCACTATAAACCTTGTATTTCGATTCTATTTCCCTAATCTCTTTACTTTAATTCGTAACTTTATATAACTGTTTATAGTCTTTTACATCTTCAATCTATTATTCTCAGAAGACGAGTTAAACTGTTAAGTTTTGCAAAAACTTCTTTGATCACCTATTCACCCCCCTCTAGGTGCTCTTACTAGCCCTATCAATTAGTATCAGAGCCTATGTGCTCATTTAATTGAAGTGTTTTTATTTTCTGAGTTAAAGATCTACGGCTAGTATGTTGGCTCCAGGTTTGGTTGAAGGCCAAAGCAACACTAGACCACCTTACTTTGATGGGAAGGAATACGGCATATGGAAAAACAAGATGAAGGCATTCTTAAGATCAAAAAATCCTCTGGAATGGGATGTGGTAGAAAAAAGAATCATTCCTAAAGCTACATCAGCTTCAGAGAGAGGAAAAGAAATTGCAGACACTAGCGAGATGACTCAAGAAGAAAGAATCAAGAGACAAGCTCTTGATGCTAAAGCAATTTACTCCTTATATTGTGCGTTATCTCCTACTGAGTATAACAGAATATCTTCTTGTGAAACAGCCAAAGAAGTCTGGGATAGGCTGCACATTACCTATGAAGGAACTGATTGAGTGAAAGAAACAAGGATCAATATTTTACTCGTTTTACAGAAATTGTAAACGGTCTAGAATATCAGGGACAGCCAATCTCATGACCAATGAAGGTTAACAAATTGCTGCGTGGACTCTCCAAAGACTAGAATCACGTGAAGACTTCAATAAGGAAAACACAAAGGATCATGCCACTTTCGGTAGACGAACTGGTTAGCACACTTCAGTCTTATGAAGTGGAGCAAATCAACGAGGAAGAAGATCCCAAAGGTAAGAAGTCTATTGCCTTAAAATCTAACGATGATTCTGATGTTACAGACTCTGAAGATGATATGGGCGATGAAGCGCTAGCACTCATGATAAAAAAGGTTCAGAAAACTAAACAAAAAGGGAAGAAGATTCAATTGAAAGAAACAAAGCACTCAAAAGTTTCAAAACAAATCAACTGAGGATGATAAATCCATAAAGAAGTGATCTGCTTTGAATGCAAGAAAAATGGACACATCAGACCCAACTGTCCTCTGTTGAAGAAAAAGAAGGGAAAAGCTGAGAAGTACAGAAAGGCTCTCAAAGCAGAGACATGGAGTGATACTGAATGCAAAGAAAGTGATGAAGATTATGCCAATATTTGTTTAATGGAAAAATCAGAATCAGACTCTAACTCTGAGACAGATACAAATTCAGACTCAGACAACGAAATCGAGGTAAGCAATTTAAATATTCCTGCTAAAGTCTCAAAATACATTGATGAACTTTGTCTTAGTCTCAAAACCTCTCTTAAAAAGGATTTCTGAGCTAAAAATGGAGAATTCTACACTTAAGCAATAGGAAAATTCTTGGAAAGAAAAGTTTGAAAATTTAGACAAAAGTTTTGTAGTTTTAAAAGAAAATGCAGACTCTATTTCAAAAGAAAATACATTTTTGAAAAATGACATTTCAAATATTTCAAAAAGGTTTTCAATAAGATCTAAAAAGTTGGAAAAGATTCTTTCAGTACAAAGACCTTATTTCAACAAGTCAGGCTTGGGAATGACTTCAGAAACTATTCCTCTAATTGATTTTCCAAAAGTAAAGGAAAGAATCAAGCAAAGACCTACAAAAACTTTTTACAAAAACCATTTTCAAAAAGTCTCTATAAAACCTGTTGGCCGAAGTGCTCTCAAATGTTCTAAGTGCAACAGCTCAGAACACTTTGAGAAAGAATGTCCTATGGTTTGGAGACCTGTTAGAAAGAACGGGCTAAGACTGTGTATTGTACTAACATCCCTAGACCCAAGAAAATATGGGTACCAAAGAAAGCTTGAGTTTCTTTTTTAATTGCAGGTCACTATCAAGAAAAAGGATAAATGGTATTTGGATAGTGGCTGTTCAAGACACATGACAGGAGATTCAAATTGTTTTATAAAACTTGTTCAAACAAATGGTGGAAAAGTCTCTTTTGGTGGAAATAGCAAAGGAAAAATTGTTGAGAGTGGAATTGTAAAGATTGGAAGTCTTACAATCAACAATGTCTCCTTGGTGGAAGGACTAAATTACAATCTACTCAGCATTAGTTAACTGTGCGACACTGGATTCAAAATCAATTTCTAAGAAGGAATATGTTCGGGAACTAGTCAAGATTATTCTCAATCTTTTACTAGACAAAGACATGGGAACATTTATCTTCTGGATACAAAACCATAAATGTCTTAATGTCTAATATCAATTCAAGATTAACCGAACCTTTGGCATCGAAAGCTTGGCCATGTCAACATGAAGCAAATTGCCAAGATCTCTTCCAAGAAACTTATTCGTGGACTACCCAACCTGAAATATCAAAAATCTGACTTATGCACACCTTATGTGTTAGGAAAACGGGTTAGAAGTTCTTTTAAACCAATAAATCAAGTTTCTACTAATCGTGTTTTGCAGCTTCTGCATATGGATCTCTTTGGACCAACCAAAACTCAAAGCATTGGTGGAAAGAGATATTGCCTAGTAATAATGGATGATTATTCACGATTTACTTGGGTTTACTTTCTGGCAAGTAAGTCTGAAACATTTTCTCACTTTTCGAAGTTTGCTAAGAAAGTTCAGAATGAGAAAGGATATGTTATTTCAAGCATACAAACAGACCATAGAGGTGAGTTTGAAAATCAAGACTTTACAAAATTCTATGATGAATCTGGTTTTCAACATGTTTTCTCCTCTCTATACACTCCAGAACATAATGGAGTTGTGGAAAGGAAGAATAGATCTTTGCAAGAAATGGCACGAACGCTTTTAATTGAAAGTAATATTTCTTCTCGTTTTTGGGCTGAAGCAGTTTCTACAGCTTGCTATGTTATTAACAGAGTATTCTTAAGGCCTATTTTAGAGAAAACTCCCTATGAGTTATTCAAAGGAAAGAAACCAATTGTTTCTTATTTTCATGTGTTTGGTTGCAAATGTTTTGTCTTGAAAAATGCAAATGATCGAACTAGTAAGTTTGAAGAAAAATCAGACGAATGAATCTTCCTTGGATATTCAACCACTAGTAAAGCCTACAGAGTATTCAACAAGAAGACTCAATATGTGGAAGAATCTATGAATGTTAATCAAGACTCTTTGTAAAATCAATTGATTCAGACTCAACCTGAAGAATCTGAACCTGCTCCAGACTCTACAAAGTCCACCTCCCCTGAAGCAGCTCAGACTTAAGAAGAACAACAATGAACGGATGTTGAAGAATCAATTGAAGAAGAAGATCAGTGATCTGTCAGACTAACCAGCAACTGGAAGTACAAGTCTAGTCATCCCAAAAAAAACTCATCATCAGTGACATTGATGAAGGGATTCGTACCAGATCCAAAAAACAAGAAGAGTCTAGCGCCGTGGCACTTATTTTTGAAATAGAACCCAAAAGCATAGAAGAAGCTTTAACTGACGAAAGCTGGATTGAAGCTATGCAAGAAGAGCTTAGACAATTTAGCATTAATGATGTTTGAGAATTAACTCCTAAACCAAAAGGTTATTCCAAATGGACGTCAAAAGTGCATTCTTAAATGGATTTATCCAAGAAGAAGTTTATGTGGAACAACCTCCCGGATTTGAAGACCCAAGGAAACCAGACTCAGTATTCAGACTGAAAAAGGCTCTATATAGATTAAAACAAGCACCTCGAGCATGGTACGACAGGTTAAGTAAGTTTTTAATTCAAAATGGTTTTGTCAAAGGAAAGGTGGATACTACTTTGTTTATTAAAAAGGAAGGTAAAAACTTTTTACTTGTTCAAATCTATGTTGATAATATTATATTTGGATCACCTAACGAAAACTTGTGCAAGAAGTTTTCTAAGTCTATGCAGGATGAATTTGAGATGAGCATAATGGGTGAACTATCATTCTTTCTCGGATTACAAGTAAAACAATTGAAGGAAGGAATTTTCATTCACCAAGAAAAATATGCAAAAGAACTTGTTAAAAAGTTCGGATTAGAGAATTGCAAAAAGACTGAGATACCAATGTTTAGTTCTTTGAAGCTGGATAAAGATGAAGGAGGAAAGAAAGTTGACCAGAAGCTCTACAGGAGTATTATTGGTTCACTTCTTTATCTTACTACTTCTAGACCTGACATTTTGTTTAGTGTTTGCATTTGTGCTAGATTTCAATCTGATCCCAAAGAATCTCATCTAAGTGCTGCAAAACGCATCATCAAATACATTGCAACTACCTCAAAGTTAGGTCTATGGTATCCCAAAGAATGAGACTTTACTCTCCTTGGATATTCAGACGCAGATCTAGCAGGTTGTAGAGTTGATAGAAAGAGTACTTCCGGTACTTGTCAACTACTTAGTAACAGGACAGTATCATAGTTCTCAAGGAAGCAAAGTACTGTGGCTCTTTCAACAGCAGAAGCAGAGTATGTGGCCCTTGGAAGTTGCTGTTCTCAAATCCTATGGATAAAACAACAACTAAGAGACTTTGGAATCGAAGACTAATGCACCAAGATCAAATGTGACAACACCAGTGCAATTAATCTCACAAAGAATCCAATTCTTCATTCAAGAGCAAAGCACATAGAGATTCGACACCACTTTATTAGAGATCATGTTCAAAATGGAGAAGTTATGATCCAATTTATTGATTCAAATAATCAACCGGCGGACATATTTAAAAAGCCACTGGAGAAAATCCTATTTGAGTCTATTCGCACCAAACTGAACATCATATCTTTTATTCAGTAAAGTCTGAAGGAGCTCAGACTCAAAGATAAAGTCTGAAGGTGTTTATACTCAGAAGACCAAGAGTTACGACTGTAAATTATTTCAATACTAGTAAATTAATTGTTGGTTAAAGATTTGAAAAGGTACGGTTACTTTTTAAATTGCTAATTGATTGAAATTGCCTTGCCAAGTTCTTTTTTTATATAGCATTCATTCATTTTTAAAAAGGCATTTATTCACTTTCAAAAAGGCAGTTATCTATTTTCAAAAAAGGTAGTTATTCATTTTCAAAAAGGTATTTTTATTTTTTCTTTTATGTTGTTTCGTTTACCACGCTTCACTTGCTTTATGTACTGTTGAAATCTGTCTTCTTCATTTTCACTCTCAAACCCTAAAATTCCAAACTCCCACTTGCTATCACTTTCACTGTTGTTTAATCCAAAAAGTTTTCACCTTTTCGAGCAAGTCTGTGAATTTCTCATTTGAAGAGACAATGTCTTTGAGAAAGTCTTCGAGAATCGCAAGCAAGGGACCACGACACATGCCTGAGGGTCCTACGCGTTTAGACTTGACCGAAGAAGAAGATCTTCTCCACCACAGTGACCAAGTCAGCAACAACCTTCTCAGCAGCGTCAGTCTCCTCCACCGACTCATCCAGAAGAAGAAATTTTGAAAGTAGTGGAACCTGTAAGAACGTTAACTCCTAATGTTGCTTTCAAGCTTTATTCTAGTTTGAAAAAAGGGGGAACTACTATGTCCTTGATTGATGAATACCTGTGAGAGAGAGGCTATAAGAATGAGACTCTTTTTTTGCGCGATATGGAGAAGATGGGTATTGCCGAAAAGGGATCGGTTGAAAAAGCCTTCGCTAATTTTCCTAGTGACCCGCGCTTTGGCACTGCTAATCAACCACAAGGACAGGACGACGACGAACATATATTTACCCATTTTCAGCCTAGAACAGGAGTGGCTGTAAACATTGCTGGTGATGGTTCAAGTCTTTTCAGATCGAAGAACCACAAGAGGGTTTACTTGGATTTAATAAAGAGAGGGGTCATGAACCTTAAGAGTGTCGATTTTGATTTCCTTGATTCGGTGAAAGTAAATCTGCGAGAAAAGTTTGCTCTACTGCAATTGGAGCGCTTTTGTTCTGAATATACCGATGCTTATCCTAAACTCACAGCTGACTTTTATTCGAACTTATCTTTCATGGATGCAAACAGCTTTTCTTTCACAGTGAGGGATGAGTTTTTGGTGGATATGGACACTTTGGCTGACATAATTAGGGTGGAAAGAGCGAGTTTCCAACCAATTAGCGTGTCCATTGCTCATGCTACTCTATCATTGGTGAAAGATCGGGATGCTGAAGGCAAGATTTCCTACTCTAGGATGAATGCCTCCAACATCTTGCTGCACAAGATCGTAATCAACTGCATCCATCCAAAGTCGACATCCATGACTAATTTCTCTTAGTCTGAAGCGAAATTGATGTATGCCATCAATGCTGGATTTAAATTCTCTTTGCCTCACACCATCCTGTTTCACATGTACAGGACAGTGGTGAAAGATAAGGGACAACTCCCTAATTATGCTATTATCACGCGCCTTTTTAGACATTTTAAAATTCACATCCCTGCATCATTATGTTTGACAACAATTTCCCCAATGGTGATTAGATTTAAAATGGTCATAAAGATGCACTTGAAAGAGCTTAACAAGGTGTTAGAGCGCCTGAAGGAGAAGTCTCCCATCAAAGCAAAACAATACTCTGTTGCATCCAAAAGGAAAGGCAAGGAGCCCATGGCTGCTCCAGAAAAGAGGAAGAGAATTCTCATCTTGCAGGATGAAGAGGATGAGGATGAAATGACTCTTTCAGCCTTACGAAATTTGAAGAGTTTTGTTAACTTTCAAGAGACTCGAGAAGAGCCAGAAGAAGGAGAAAAAGAGAGAGAAGAGACAGAGAAGGAAGATAAAGAACAGAGGAGGACAGAGGAAGAAAGAAGAGAAGAGGAAGAAGAAGAAACAAGAGGAGAGGAAGAAGAGGAAAGAAGAGGAGAGGAAGAAGAAGAAGCAGAAAGAGGACAAGAATGAGAAGAAGACCAGGGTCGAGAAGACTCTTTTGAGCCAACTTTGGCTATCTCCTTGTCCAGTGATTCTGAGATGGCAGGAACTGGAACTGTTGACGTGCATCACTCTGAAACTAAAGTTGATCAAGAAGAAATCTTACCTACTCCACCTGAAGGCAACCAAACAGAGGGAGCTGTTGGACAACAAGGTATTTCTTCACCTATATTTACTAGTGATGTGAGTCATTCTGCAGCGGATCCAGAGGATGTGTATGCCTCTCATTATCCAGAAGCCTACACTCATAGTCATGGTAGACAATCTACTGAAGTTCCATCCATTCTCAAAACCTCTGGAATTGACTCGGCTGGACCTAGTGCTGCAACAGAACAAACAGCAGACTTTTTGAGATTGCTAGAGATTATATCGGATGTAAAGAAGCAGCAATATGCTATGGGGTATAAGATGCAGGATCTCAAGAATGCTTTCATGGCCACTGTAGTGTCTTTGCACGATCAGTTAAACGCCCTAAAGAATCAAGTGCAGTCTACTGTGCAAGGTGAAGATTTTTAGTCACTGAAGCAGAGTTTTGCAAGGCTTAAGAAGACATTGAATTCTATGGGAGAGTTCGAGCTTGTTCGCCTTCCAAAATAGCCATGATTCTGACTCTATTTTCACACAACTCTTTTATTTGTTCTCCACTTTTTGCTATTGACAAAAAGGGGGAGAAGTTGATGCAGATTTGACTTTGGTTTTTTTTTTTTTTTTCTGGACTTATCTTTTGTTTGGTTAAGATTTGAACTAGTTTGGATTGATTGATTTGATCTTTTGATGCTTGCAGTAACTTAAGCTATGTTAATGATTATGGAAAGGGTAGTTGTTTTTACAGGACTAACATGTTTTTTGTGGTTGCAGAATCGCCACTATCTATATCCTAATCTATATATCTCTTTTGAAATATCTTGTTTTGCTTAAGTGTTGTTTTGTAAGTCCAAAGTGTTCAAATTTGCGGGAAAGTTTTGTCACCATCAAAAAGGGGGAGATTGTTGGAGAAAACTTCCTTATTTGTTTTGAAATTGATAAAACGTTTCCATCAGTCTAATCTGAAGACTTGCAGACTCTATCGTCAAAGTCTAAAGACCTCCAGACTCAAGATTTAAAGTCTGCCCTCACTGATAGTTTCCAAACCGATGAAGACAAGGGTTATCTGATGAAGAAGACTTATCCAGATGCGAGTATATCTTTAAAGATTTGATTCGTACGGTTGAAGAAGATCTCACGGCTAGAGATAGCATCATGTGATCAGTTATTCGTATTGAAATTAATTCGAGTAATTAGATCCGTTGATTGGCGAAATATACTTGGAAGGTTCTACTTATGGAAACCTAGATCCTGATTGTATGGGCAAGTAGAATTGGTGGGCTATCATCACATTCCTTAAATAACTCGAGATCTCCCTAATTGATTCTATCCAACGGGTAGATTGGAAGAACTCCTTTGGAAGGTGCCAACGGTTATGAAGGCATGGAGGAGTATATAAGGAAGATGCTCAAGTTATTCAAGAGTGTGCGTGAAAGAAAAATTCCAAAGTCTAAAACTCTTAGTTCTTTGCTATTTCAATTGCTGAGCTTCAATTGTATTCAAAAGAGAGATTAAATACTTGTGAGACCTTGAGGAAGTGTGGTAGAGGTTCTACACTGTGGAATCAAGGACGCGAGGCTGTAAAATCTCTTTTGGTTCTTAGTGGAATTCAGCCATTGGGATGTCAGTGCGGAAGAGTGGACATAGGCTTGGTCTAAGCCGAACCATCATAAACCTTGTGTTTCGATTCTCTTTTCCTAATCTCTTTACTTTAATTCGTAACTTTATATAACTGGTTATAGTCTTTTACATCTTCAGTCTATTATTCTCAGAAGACGAGTTAAACTGTTAAGTTTTGCAAAAACTTCTTTGATCACCTATTCACCCCCCTCTAGGTGCTTTTACTAGCCCTATCAATAGCAAGTTGTTGCATTCTTGACCGTTGAAGCGGAATACATGGCGTTAGTTTCGACGGCATGTCAAGCGATATGGCTTTATAGGATGATGTGTGAATTGAAACATGAACAAACAGATCCCACCAAAATTATGTGTGACAATAAGTCAGTTATTGCATTAGCCAAAAATCCAGTTTTTTCATGGCTGGAGCAAACACATCGATATCAAGTATCACTATATTCGTGAACGAGTCAAAAATGGTGAGATTGAGCTTAATTTCTATCAGAAGATCAAATTGTAAATATTTTGATGAAACCGTTAAAGGCTAATTTGTTCGAAAAATTAAAGATGATACTCGATGTTGTTGAATTCAAGAACCAATTTTAAGGGAGGCTATTAGAATAATATAAATTTGATTTTTGAAGATTCGAGCACATTGGTTGCTTAGCTCCATATTTTGTTTTCATAATTCTTCGAAAGGCCTCGATTTATGGTGGGCGTTTGAAGAAGAAGAAAACGAATCGGTGTGTTGGTGTTTGTGAAGATTGAAGGACAAAAAGTCTACAAGCATTTAATGAAGAAGACCTACTCAAGAAGAAGACAAAAGAACGCAAACAAAGTCTTTGAAGAAAGTCTCCATTGATTGATACGCTTGTTTTTTCTGCATTTATTGATTGTGTGCTGTTTCTTCTTCTAGCTTTGTGAACTTTATTGTCAGAAGGAGTTTCGAAGACTCCATGTACCTGTTAAGTGTGAGTCCTCTGCTATTATATAAAGATAGAGGGTAAGGGTCGTAGATTGGCAAAGGCCACTAGAAAAGTATTCTAAGAATTATTTCTCCCTCCAACTTGAATTTCCAAAATTGCCATTACTTTTTGGTTCCAACAAAGGGATCCCCCGACTTTGGACATCTCTTCCTCGTATCCGCGTTGGTGCCTTCTCAAATAGCTCGTCCCACTTGAGTTACCTTTTAATAAAGTATTAGATATCATGTAAACGGCTGCCTTGACACAATTGGCATCGATTTCAAGCTTGAATATCTTCAAAATAATTGATGTTTTTCTCTGCAACAGCGGTGCCACAATTGCTTCAGGGTTTTCTTTGCTAGTAGGGTATTGTCTGGAGAAGTGTTTTAGCGAAACCTAGCGTTCGTGGTTCTCCCCTACTATTCCTTCTAATCATCGGGTTATGGTGTCTCGTCGTCATCGGTCTCAGCTTGTTGGGATAGAGTTGACAAGGATACATTGTTGTCATGGAACTCACTAAAAGAGTTTCACAACAATTGTTAAATGAAGTCCAAATTGAGTGGGGATGATCGAACAATATTGTTGTTATTTGTTCTCCATTGCAATATTTAGAATGCGATTAAATGTTTTAAGGAGAAAGAAATAAATGAATTTGACGAACAGTTTAAAGAGCAAGAGCGTTTGAAATTGTTATAGGGCCCCATAATTAGCCGCTGTCAATTGGCCATTGAATCTATTGGGCCACGTGGCTTGACTAAGAATTCCAGGATAGGGGTGAGCAATTTTAGGGTTAATTTAGGTCTCATCTGAAATTTGAAACCTACATGTTAGGACCGTTCCCAATTTATATAACTCGGAACCTACTTTACATACTTTAGAACCAAACCTATGGTTCCAAGATCGATTCTAGAATTTATTAGGAAACTAGCTAGAGACAAACTCACATAGACTTGGTTTATGGATTTCATTGAACATATGGTTAGTAGTTTCGTGAAGATGTTGACAAGCTAATTAAATAAACTTCACAATTTTTTTCGCTCAAATTAAAATTCTAAATTGCAAACAAAAGACAATGAGTGAACAGCTATACTCTCAAAGTTGTGACCATATTTTTTTCGTTGTTTGTCGCACTCATTGTCGCACTCATTGATGGCTCTTCTTCACCTTCTATGGCCCGACGATTATAATAATGTGATCGAACTCATCTCATCATAACCCTCCACCTCCATTGATATATTATCCTGGATACATCAACTTCACGTAAACATAACAATAACATAAGATAATTAGAAATTTCAAATAACATAATATAATTAGAAATTTCAAAATAAAGATCAAACATTTACGAACTGGCAAAACAAACCTCCATATATAAACATTCAAACATCTATTTCTCCTTAGAGATCATTCACTATCATCGAATGCGGTGTCACAGAGGTAAAATTCAGCATCATTTTCTTTTTGTTGATTGTGATATAGAGAAAAAAATTAATAACAATCTGATATAACATATTATATTAATCTGGCTAATATTCTGGCTTGATTATCGAAATGTTGAGGATATTGTTGATTTATTACCATATTAAGGTTGTGTCTTGCAAGATCAACCGGTAAAATTTAAATGAAGGTTAGAAAACTGTACGATCTTCAAAGGGTGAACTAACCATAACACTTTTCCCGTAATTGACAGTAAAACTGCTGATAAGGTAGCAAACAACAAACAAAGGTGGCTCCATTTTCACTCCAACCAGTTAATTCAGTACGCATATTTCAAGTTGCATTAAGGTTTTAATGAAGTCAACCTGTGCGCAACACTCTGCTCACACAGCCCACACACAGCGGCACGCCTTCACACACGTGGAGCACCTCTGGACAGCACGCAAGAACACACAAAATCTCCGGTTCTTCAGTTTCCGATTTCCAGTCTAGGAAACCTAAGCGACCGAGAACCAGGAATTAAACCTAACCGACCCTAAAAATTGGTTTAATTCCCGATTCTACCCAGAACCCATTGTCACTCATAGTCTAAAAGATCAAGTTCAGTAGTCAAGTTCAATCGAGGAAAGAAGAATTTTATTGAGCCTGGGCTGGCCAATTAGGGGCCATTGCCTTGACCGGCCCAAGCCCAAAATGAGGCATGGCCCAAGCACGGCTTGCTACATTTGTGGTCTGTCAATGATAACCGACATGTTACATGACATGTGTCTGTACACGTGTAATGTGTTTTACTCTAAAAGTACAAGCACTTTCCGTTAATTTACCATAAGTGTGAGAGATGCGTTTTTTATTAAAAGAAAAAATTATCAAGATCGTGTTAAGATATATAACATATATAAAGCATACTAAAGATCTAAGGTTGCATTTTTTTATTTTTGAACAGCTCTAAAGTTGCATTTGATCGTCTGAATTTTTAGTCAATATTGAACTGCATAGGATTTGATATAAACTTCAAGAATTTTGTTATATCAATTGCATTATTTGGTAAATCGTATTAATAAAGCCAACTATTTATATCTTATTAAGTCCATCATTAGGTGGAAACTACGTATCAATGTAAATGAACTCGAAAATGCACAAAAAAAAATGGTGAGAATCTCTCACATTTCACTATGAAGAAAATCGCAAATACACAAATGGAGACAACCTCCAACAATCAATCAATGATTATTGTACGATCTAAACTTCAATAACGAAAGAGCTCGTTACAGCATTCCATAGTCACAAGTTTGACCATGACAAGCAAAATAATGGGCCACAATGACAAACAAAGTTTGATCGGCCAATAAATGCCAAATCTTGTAAGAGAGGGAAAAACATAATCATCCACTTTTGTGATTCTGAAAAATAGACAGTTTCGACTTTTTCACCACTTTCATCAAATTTCAACATGAGCTAGAGAGCTATGAATGAAAAGGAGTTTTGATTTTCTTGTAATTTTCGTAAAGCTTCAACATGAATCAAAAAGTTACGGAGAAATTGTAAAATGTGAACTAGAGTTGAGGAGGAGAAAAAGAATAAGAGGATACGTTTTTGTTTTTTTTTGTTTTCAAAGCTCTTTACCCACGTTCTTCGAGAATTAAAAAATCCTTTTTCGAATTTGAATTTATTCATTTAAAATCCTATTCTTCTATTTCATTTTTATTTACTTTCCCCACTCTATTTTATTCCTTTTTTAAATCCCTTTCATCGTTCATCAATTAATTCTTTTGTTAAATAACAAACTACACTAATATACCTGAAATATATAATATATATAATAATAAATACATATATATATATGTAAAATATATATTATAGGATAGAAATAAATTCAAATATTTTAATAAAAACAGGAATAAATAAGAATGCAGATTTTTTTTTAAATCTTTTGTTTTGTTATTTTGAATTTTCTTTTCATATTATAATTGAAATATTATTTATATTTAATTATTATTTTTATCTTACCAACTTAAAAAGCTTATTATTATAGAAAATAGCTTTTATACTATATAAATAAATAAATAAATCTTATCCACTTTTATCTTAGCCCTCGCAAAAAATATTTTTATCCAGACTATATTTATCTCATATCCAGTGTTATCTTGTCTTGAATAGAAGCTAAATGCGGGATATGGTAAATCGCTTTCCAAATTCTAATTTGATGTCAAGATAATGTAGGTAGTTTTGCTAATGTCCAAGTAGCAAGCTTTAATGACATGGAAGTACCACGGATCCGCCCGCCACCCCTTTGGGATAAACAACTTAAAAGATGTATGACTCCACTCAGCAATTCACACAAAATCTAAATATTATGAGATACAATGCTTTGCACTATTGATGACAATGAAATATCATAACACTGTCAATCGAAAGTTTATAATTTATGATATTTATGCTTAATTATAATGAAGAATTGTAATATGGTGCAATATTAAAAAATTTAGCGTGAGCATCCACAAAATGCAACATGGCTATCAATTAGGAAGCTCATGATTTTGATGAACTGAGGCTAAGTCAATACTATTAGAGTTGATTGATTTCAGTATAAGTTCGTTTCCACCCTAAAATCGAGAACAACCCACAAATTGGGCCGGTTCTCGGTTGGGTCTAGGAACCTCCGCCCTACGCTGTGGATTGGCGATGATGGCGAAAATAGGCATTGGTAACTCCAATTAAAGGTGTCGGTGTATGGGCTGAACAATCTCGAAGGTAAAACCTCTCTAAAGCAAAAGGGTAATGACATGTGACGGCAAAGACCAAGACCACCACAGGGATCTGTTAAAGCATTGCAGTGCTTTGGAACGTGCAAGGAACTCATCGGGATTGCTGCTGAGGACTGGAGTTTACAGCCACGACGCTTGGACTCATGCTAATGCTGGGCAAAGAAGTCTAGGCGCTGTTAATTACCGGAAATCATCGGAAAACCTACAAAAAAAGAGCTCGAGTGTGGCAATGGTGCGGTAGTGCCACTGTGGAGGTGTGGGGACTACGAGACCATTGCCAGAACCACCAGTTGAAAACTGGAAGGCGCCGGCCAACTTAGAAGCTCGGTAGATACTCTAATTAGTATATTGAAACATAAGAATTTAAAAAATATATTTATATCGAGCTGATCCAGGTGATTCAGGTCCATATTTGAAATCAGCAACTGAACCAATTCTCGCAAGAACCACCCAAAACAAGCTAATTCAGTCCGGTTCAAGGGTTCTCAATTCTGTCTAGTTATTTTGCTCGCCTCTATATGCTACGACACATGGCGGCGGCGGTCTTGTGGTATGAACTAATGCACTGGCGTGAGGTGAGGTTATCAGCTCATACTCAGCTTGCGGATATAACGTCGGCATCTCACTTTGGTAGATGATGAGCTTTCGACCTCCATCACCTCAAGAGGCTGTCGCACAAGCTCCCCTCCCTCAACCGACAGGGACGCTGACTGACAACCTCTTCGCAATCTCGAACATTTCACAAATCGATTCGGAATCTTTCATGAAAAAATATCGAGAGAAAGTGGTCGTGTCGATTGCCTTCTTGCCCCCACTCTTTGACTAGCTCCGAAAGTTTCTTTAAGCAGACATTATTAGTTCCTTATTTAATCATAGTCTTGCCACGAATGCTGCTGTTTTCTAATAAATCCCATGTTTCCTTTCCTTTTAAAAAGGAGAGGAAAAGGGGAAAAAAAAAACTGGTGAGGGGAGACAAAGAGGGAGGCACGCTCGAAAATGTTAGAGAGAGAGAGAGAGAGAGAGAGAAGCGCGTCCGACAGCAGCGGAAGTGGGGGGCCTCAACACCACTCAATCCCATCAACCGCCACCTCTGACAGTTACTCTCTCTCTCTCTCTCTCTCTCTCTCTGTTTCTCTCTCTACAGAGGAACAACCAAATAAACTAGAACGATGTGGAAAAAAAGCAAAGGAAAATAATGATAACGAAAGAAAGTAATTCCATTGTCAGCAGCCGTCAGGACCCACGAGATGGCAAACATGCAGCAACAGCTTATTACATACTTTTTGTGGGGGTGGCCGGTTTGGTTGGTGAGAAGTTAGAGAGAGAGAGAGAGAGAGAGAGGGAGAGAGGGAGAGAGGGGGGGAAGGAGAGAGATGACAAAATAAAGAAAAGAAGCTGAGCGGAAAACCATCCTTTGAGAGAGAGAGAGAGAGAGAGAGAGAGAGACCACGCCAGAAAGATGGTCGACGACGACGGTGTCCTTTGAGATCATCACCGTCCTGCGAAAGAACGAGAAGGGCAGTGATCGAAAGGAAAAAACTCAAAGGATTTATAATAAAATTTCCTTTGAATTCTATCGTCTTCTTCATCGCCATTACCAATCCCATTTCAACCCTTCCATTAAGAATTTTCAAGCACTTGTTATCGTGTTTCTCTTTTTTTCCTGATACTGCCTTTTGGGATTCATCTCATCTCATCTCCCCCTTCACCTTTCACCCTCTACCTCCATTTCTTGACGTTTATAATTTTCCTCACTAAAGAATTCGTTTTCCTTTTTTCCTCCGACCTTTTGTTGTTGCATAGTCGTGTCATTCCAAAACCAAATCTCCACTCCTCGTATCAAGGAAAACAGCACAGCAGCTGCGGAAAGGTTGAGTGCTCGGACATCCTTTAGGCATTTCTTTATGCTCGGATTCGTTCTGCTTTATTTTTCGGATCGCTTGCTCATGAGGGTATTCTTGTTCTTCCCTTTTTTTGCATGCTGCTTGCATTTTTGCAGATTTGTGAGCTCTGAAGAGGTTCACGTGATTTTCTCCTAAAAGGGTTTTGTAGCAGAATTTTACAGAGTACAAAGATGAGGGACCCTGATACGATGATGGAGGGGAAGCTTCCACGTTATTGCATTTCTTAGAAGCGTAGTTTTGTATATCTGTAGATGGTGGTGGAATGTATAAGAAAAAAATTATTGAAGGAGGTGTTTTTCTCTTCAACTTTTTTTCTCCTCGTTGAAGAAAACCTGGCGAGATTGCATAGCCAACATTGCGGCAGTCGGTACATCAAGCGATGGGGGCAAGATGGAACCCACTTGGATTCCAGCTCCCTTGTTATCTGCTTTTCTTGATCCTCGGTCTGCAAATTTGGCATTGTCGGTCTCTCAATTCTGAAGGTGATTGTCGTTTTTGGTGTTATATTTCTATCCAAATCAAGATTGTACGTTCCTTAGAATTGTACCAGAAAAGTTCGAAATGTTGCATCCATGTGTAGCTATTCCTGAAGATTTTTGTTACGTGAGCAGAGAAGTGGATGTCATAATTCTTGCAATACTACAATTTTTGGTTGAAGGAAAAAGGATAACTTTCATATTCAGAGCTAGGTCCGGTCCAGCTTGAGGAGAACTTGTTCGACAAGTTCCACTTACTATTTTGAGTGGTTCTCGTTGGATTCTGAACAGACGACGTGCTTCGAGTGAATTTCCTCCCTCTCCTTTTATCACATCGCTCCTGTTTTTGATTGAAAATGCAGGACTTGCTCTGTTGAAATTCCGTGACAAAGTGGATCTCGATCCATATGGGGCTCTTGCAAATTGGAGCGCCGAGGATGATGATCCGTGCGAGTGGTTGGGCGTTCATTGTGTGGATGGTAAAGTTCAAAAGCTGTAAGTCACCCCTTGTGATTCAGTTTTCAATCAAGTTTGGGGCAATTCAAGCTTGTCTTCTTGCAGCATACGATCTCAATGATTTGAAAGATTGAACAAGCTGAACCAATCGTAAACTCTCTCATTCAGCTCAACCATTGCAGGGACCTGACTGGGTTTTCTTTGGAAGGGCTGCTGGCGCCAGAGCTTGGAAAGCTTAGTCAATTACGATCCCTGTAAGGAGGACATTTCCATGTCTTTGCAGTTGAGGAGATCATACTGCATGGCATTACTGTAAATTACACGTCCTAGCAAAATTCAGTTACATTCTGTCTCCCGTAGGTCAACTTCTTTTTAATGCGGAGAAAGCTGCAGTAGATCGCCTGGCACTTTTATCTAAAAACAAAAGTTGCATTTGCTGGGAGTTTTTGCCTGAAATGAAGTGTTAGGAAGTTGACAGTTTCATTGTTATTTTCATAACTGATACATAAGTCTGCAATCTCTGGTGAATTTTAGGATGATCCTCTGTACTCCTGACAGACCCTAAGTTTGTTGGTTCCAGGTGTTCTAACATGTCCATGTACCTAGTTTTCTGGTACTTTTTAGGATTACTAGGGGGATGTCGCACTTCTTTCCATCCAAAGCTGCTTGAGATTCGAATTGCATTTTCTTTTCATACCGTTTGATGAGTTTGTGTTCGATAAAAAGAAATAAGTGGAGAACTTAATGTAGTTTTCACTTTCTTGCCACCATTTTGGTCCAAGCTGGAATGAATGTAGACATAGACAGATAGCAGTCCTCTTATATCTTGCTGACACTAGGTGGAAAGCTTTTATTTCAAATTAACTCTCTCTCTCTCTCTCTCTCTCTCTCTCTCTCTAAATTTCTTGTTTTATGTTTTTTTCCCTGCTTGCATTCAGAATACTCTACCAGAATCACTTCTCTGGTGCCATCCCTGGAGAAATTGGAGACCTGACAAAGCTGGAGTTATTGGATTTGAGGGGGAATAATTTGACTGGAACAATTCCAGCTGAAATAACCAAGATGGTGTCTCTGAGATTCTTGTAAGTGTAGCCTCATACTATCTGATTCCTAGCAATTTGACTGGTGTTAATATTTGCAACCGGCTTCTGTTTTTTATGGTAGGTTGCTTGGCGGCAACAAACTTGAGAGAACTGTCCATATGCAGCTTGAGGAGCTAAATGTTCTTTCTAAGATGCAGTCTGATGAAAACCTCACATTCGACATGACCGCTGGAAAAGGATGCCTGAATAGAAAAGTTGGACTCCGGTAAGAAACTAGTGACCACATCTAACAATGCCTTTCTTTCCGTCATTTGCTCCGAGTTTCAGTTCTAAGTCATCTTCTAGGTTTATGTCCTCTTTTTGTTCTTTTAATCCACATATTGGGCAGCATTTGGCAGAGCAGGTGGAAACATCTGCACAAGGCAGGTTCACTCTTTTGCCCGATGAAAGGAGCTTTTTCACGTTACCTCAACATCTTGGGATTCCCACAGTATGTATTTCGCTCGTTTTGTTAGAGTTAAGCAATTTCATCGTCTTGCTTCAGTAACATAATTTTTTAGCTCTTTTTATAAGTTTCAGGTTTGCTAAGGACTCCCCATACGGCCCTGGAGGCAATTTGCGTGATAATATTGCTGGTGAGTAGAGACTAACTAAATCTGGCATTAGACATATATCTCTGCTGTTCAGAAAATGCAATTTGTCTTATTTATTTGTACAGGCACCGCAGAGCCAGAAATGCTCCTGAACACACAGAATGGATTTTCATCACGCCGGAAGTTACTTGGACAGTCGAGTAATCTTGCTGCTGCCCCTGTTGATGCTGGTTCTCTCCCTTCGGAGATCACGACTGTTCCTATTACCCGGAGTAGCGGGTCCTTCCCAGCTGTACCAGATGGAAAGAAGAAACAATCTGCTGCACCACTGGCCCCACCGCCTTTACTTCCGAGCCCTCCCTCTCAGAATTCATCCAAGCCTAACGATGCGTCCTCCCAAACTACTAATTCAGATTCCTCACCCAGTGGACTTTCTGAAGAAGCACGGAGATATATCATCATTATCATTCCTAGTGTGGCCGTCTTGCTCATCATTGTCACCTCCATGTACATCTTCTGCCGAAAACAAGGAGTGGCAACCATCGGTCCATGGAAGACTGGATTGAGTGGCCAGTTGCAGAAAGCATTTATTACAGGTGAATCCATTATGAAATACGATAAGTGTTTCAACATCTTTGGTTTTCTTCTGGATTGATTTTTAATGTTATCACACAAGACAATGCAAACTTAGAAACCAGTCTTTGCCTTTTCTATACTGACCCATATCAATGTGGTGGGTGTTGCTATGCTGCAACCAATGCCTTAAACAGGCTTCTAAATCTCCTCATTTGAAGAATTGAACCCCTTTATGATGAAATGCAGGGGTCCCCAAATTGAATCGTTCGGAGCTGGAAGCTGCTTGCGAGGACTTTAGCAATATCGTCAGCACAAATAATGGATGCACTGTGTATAAGGGAACATTATCCAGTGGGGTTGAGATTGCTGTTACCGAGCCCACAGCAATTTCTTCCAAAGACTGGTCAGCAAGTGTAGAGAAAGCTTACCGGAAAAAGGTGCGCTCTTTCCCCGGCTGCGGTCATTGATCACTTGACACCTAGTTGATCGAAACTGTCTAATCACTGGTTATTCCAATGCATCACGCTTGTCCTGCTTTTCTTTCCTAACTTTCTAAATGTTTGAAATCTTTGTAGATTGATATGCTGTCACGGGTAAATCATAAGAACTTTGTCAACCTCATAGGCTATTGTGAGGAGGAGGAACCATTCACTAGGATGATGGTTTTCGAGTATGCTCCAAACGGTCTACTTTTTGAGCATCTCCATGGTAAACTTCAAAAGTCGTCTGAATTAGTCGGTTACAAGAGGGAATTTGAAAAGCTGAACTACATTTTCCCTTTCCTTGTGGCTTTTAGTTAAAGAAGCAGAACATCTGGACTGGACCACAAGGGTGAGGATCATCATGGGAATTGCTTACTGCCTCCAGTACATGCATCACGATCTGAATCCACCCATGGCACATTCCGGTATTTCTTCATCATCAATATACTTGACAGATGACTATGCTGCTAAGGTAAAATTTTACACCATAAAATGTCAATACATTTCCATTTTTCTCTTTTTTGCTGTATCGCATTTCCATTCACTTCTCTAATGTATCGTATCTCAGGTTGCAGAGAAAATCTGGTCAGGATTTATATCGAAGGTGAAGAATTCTGATGAAGATAGGTCGGAACATTCTGAATTGCCACCTCATGCCGATCCAGAGACAGATGTCTATAATTTCGGAGTGATGCTGCTCGAAATTATTTCAGGAAAGCTCCCTTGTTCGGATGAACAAGGACCTCTTGTTGACTGGGTAAGTTGGTGATTGCTCTACAATCAAAGGAGGGTGGTGAGGAAAGCTAGTGCTCTAATCGAATATATATTGTTTTTCACTGTCATAATATGATCAATGAATTCGACAGGCCTCTCAGTATTTGTATGATAAGAAGAACACAGGCTGCCTCATCGACCCTACCCTCAAGAACTTCAAGAACAATGAGCTCGACATCATCTGCGAGATCATCATTGATTGCATCAAACCAGATCCGAGGCGGAGGCCTTCGATGAGGGAGATCACAGCGAGATTGAGAGATGTGATTGCTATTTCGCCAGACCAAGCGACCCCGAGACTCTCTCCCCTTTGGTGGGCTGAACTCGAGATCTTATCCGTGGAGGCAACCTGAGCTCCCTGTGATTCTTTCTATTCAGTGCCAATTTTATTTCACCGCTCAGACGTATGCTTCCCACTGCTCAGCTCAAGCAAAAAACTCTGGCATTGAAATAAGGTTTTTGTCTGCATTTCTTACATCTCTCTATGATTCCACTTCTCTCTCTGATTGTTTATTCATGATGTTCTGATACCGCCACCGCGTAAATGGCGCACCAAGCTCAGGCTACATATTATCATCCATAATACGTATACCTAATGTATTCTTTTCTTGGCAATGTAACTTGCGAAGAGTTTGTCGGGTTTCTGCATTTCCTTTTTCTCGTCATTCCGGTGTCTCCGTCAACATTGTAGAAACTTTGACTCGTAACTATATTGTAATTCATTCATATCTGGTTTGTAAAAAATGTTGTTTGATTAATAAACCGTTTCCGTGTATTAAAACAGTTTTTTAGACCTAAATGGTCTTTTCTATCTCTCGTTTCTTTAGTTCCAGTGTTCTTCATCAGAAAATGAGTTAGTCCTTCCAACCTGAAGGGTTCGGTTCTGGACCTTCTTTCTTTGTAACTTGAACATCGCTTGTGCCAAAAGATGAAGCATGGGAAGGTTTGAAACTTGGGATTTCTTCCTTGTTTAATCTCTATTCTCAATTCGTTCTGTCTGGGAGCAAGTGGGATCTTAAAGAAGTGGTAGGGGGAAAAGGAGAAGATTTTGTGTGTGTGAGTGAGAGAGAGACAGAGACAGAGACAGAGACAGACAGTTGAGTACAGTTGAGTCATGCTCATATCTTGAAGCACTTCATGATGACTGACCAGTTACCCAAATAGTCACTTTAGTACAAAGTACCATGAAGGCACATGTGAAGGAAGATCGAGACATTCGTATCAAATACACTTGATTATTTGCGTGGACAGTCAGGCCATGCATCAACAGCATCTAAAAATCTTTTAGTCACAAAATTAAGATAAAGATAAAAAGAAAAGACTGTGCTATACCTTTGGAACGGTTTTAGTCCCAACCAGTAGGAGCGACAATTGAAGGCGCAAACTTTTGCATTCAGGACCGATTTGGCTCATGTCGGCACCTTTCAAAAACTATCTTTTAGTTATCTTTTTATCCTTCATAGCTGTACATATTTACAGAATTGCCATCAAAGCGATATTTTCTTGGAAAGGACAATTTTTAATTCTTTATTTGTTTGCCTCCCATGTTATAATTTTCAGAATACATTTTTACCCTAGCAAGGATTGGACTACACACTTTTGCTATTTTATAGTTAAGAGATTGGGCATAACAAGTTCACAGATTCTTTATTAGGAATTGCCAGAGTCCAGGTTGTGTGATGGACCTACATGATTTAAGACTATCCAATTTTACCTTTTCAATAGTGGACCGTCAAAGAAATAGATTTTCCGACGAGAAAAGGTTCAAAGACCTTAAAAAAAAAAAAAACTGAAGAAGTTAAAAATATTATTGAATATGGAAGATGGAGAAATAGAGATTAAGTTCAATAAGAGTCGATCGATGAAGTTGAACATTGTAGAATTGAATGAGGAGAATTTACCTACAAGAATTTCATATAAATATACCATCTAGGTCATCATGCAGGAAAATTGTTCAATCATTCCTAAATCTATTGCATTGATGTCAATTTAATCCTAAATTTTTTAGTTTTGCCAATTTAATCATAAAACTTTGCGCAAAATTCTAATTTAGTCCTTCCAACCAATTTTCTTTAGAAATTGATAATGTGATGGTGTGCCACATAGGAAAACTAGCAATGACTTAACCATCACATTAGTGATTTCCAAGGAAAATTGACCGAAATGATTACATTAAAATTCTGCACAAAAATTTAGGAATAAATTGACAAATTGGAAAATTTCATAATTGAATTAGCATTTATGCAATAAGTTTGAACTAAATGAGTTATTTTCCCATCATCATGCTTATCTATCTCAGAAACAGGTCATGAGAGATTAGTTTCCAAGTGAATTCCGAAAACAGAAGACCAAATAATACATCTACTTATAGAATTGATCATATATTGCCACAAAAAGAATCATCAACTATGCATCCTAACAAAGGTAGGATACCCCCGAGACCAAGCTCACTTAAGTTTTTAGACTCCCCAATAAGGGGAAATGACACAAAGGATCCCTAAATGTTGGCTTAATGTGTAATGTAGCTCTTGAATTTTTAATTTGTTTAATGTGGTCCCTGAACTTTAGTCCTATGCAAAATGCCATCCTTGAACTTTTCAGTTAGTTAATATGATCCATGAACTTTTAGTGTATGTTCAATTTAGTCCCTAAACTATATGAAAATGTTCAATATTATATCTTAGCAATTAAATCGAATATGTATGAAAAATTCAGGAACCATATTGCACAAATTAAAGGTTTGAGGATCAAATTGCACATTGAAATAAGGGATAAGTGCAATAAAAGTCCTAAAACTTGTTACGAAAATGCAATTGAATCATAAAACTTACAAAAAGTGTAATCAAATCCTAAAACTTGTCAAATTGGTTCAATTAAGTCTTAAAGTTAACAATGTCAAACTTACTAACGAAAAATGCTGATGTGGCGTGGACGTGGCATTTTAAATGATTTTTTATTTTCCATGTGGCTTTTTAAAATTATTTTTATTCAATTTTTTTAAAAATATATATATTTAAAAACTAAAATTTATTTTTTTTAAATTATTTTTAAAAAAAAGGAGAAAATGGCGGTGGGTGGCGATAGCGGAGGAGCTGCCATTTTCTCTTCTTCTTTTTAACAGTTTTTTTTAAAATAAATTTTAGCTTTTCTTTTTTAGTTTTTAAATATAATTTTGAATAAAAAATAATTAAAAAAAGCCATGTGGAAAATGAAATTTTACTAAAATGCCACATCAGCATTTTCCATTAGTAAGTTTGACGGTGTTAACTTTAGGACTCAATTGAACCAATTTGACAAGTTTTAAAATTTCTATTGCACTTATCCCTTGAAAATTTGAAATAAAGTTCATGGATCATTTTGAACAAATTGAAAGTCCATGGACTATATTAAACATTAAGCAAAAATTCATTGACCATTTATATCATTGTCCCTAAACATTTTGACATTTTCATCAAGATAGACCATAAAAGTTTAAAGAAGATTGCCAATTTGAGAAAAAAAAATGAGGGACAAAGAAAATGGTTTTTAGAAACATTCACTGTTCATAAGAAAAGAATGTTATCCAAGAACAATGGCATGTAGAAATAAAGGGGAAAAGATCAAATTTGAAACTCTATAATTGGTTTCTTCCTGGAGTAAGACTAGGAAGTATAAACAAGGTTAAAAAATCATTATATAACTTATACTACGATATATGGGAGACTTCATGCGTTACAAGGGGTTACAAGGGGTGGAAGAACTCATCCCGAAAAGCTAGCTTGCCGATAGAAAGAACTCAACCCATTTTAAGCCTAAAAAATCTCCTTCATTTCCAAGGTGGGACTTTTGCCCGCATCATCCTTCATCGCTTGATAATTCTATAGCCTCGTAGAACAATCCCAAGGACACAGCCTCATGGCACCACCAAGGGACCGTGGCCCTACTTATAAAGTACTAGAAGGTGGGCGCCCAAGGAGTGGCTCTAATATCATGTTGATGTGGAAGTCACTAACGGACATGTGATATGCAAGATAGGCAACAATAACTGAATTTGGGTCTATGCAACTGGATTGATTCTACTGAGGAACCAAACTAGACCACCTTGAGAACTAGTCCAATTACAAGTTTCCATTGGAACCAATCTAGTTCCCAATTTTGAGTGATGAAGCACCTGAGAACCGAATCAGTTAGACCAAATTTGGAACCGGTTTCATAAAAACTAAAAACCTTTATTTTCTCTTGGCATTTTTTTTATTTACCTCTCTCTTTTTCTTTATTTTCTCCAACCTCACTTAGACATTTTACGACTCTCTCTCTCTCTCTCTCTCTCTCTCTCGAATTTACACTCCTCGCTCCCTCGTGGGTCATCCTCAATCATTCAAGCCTCGCAACTCTCGCTCATTCTTGACTCACCTTTGCTTACTCAAACTCGTTCATCTTTTACTTTGAATTGTTTTGTTACTCATATAATTTTGCTATAAAAATAAAACCAAAAAAGGGACAAAAGGAAAGAAAAATAGAGGTTCTTGGGTAGACTCTAGAACCAAACTGGCAAAACAAAATAGGCTTCAAGTTCCAAAAATTGAGAACCAATTCTAATAGAGTAGGTTATAGGTTCCAAGTCTATAATAAGCCCACTTAGAAAGCGATCACCCCTAACTGGACCACCACAATAGTGATTTTTAGTTAAAATTGATAAAAAAAATGATTATCTTGGAACTTCGTACAAAAGACTAATTAACACATTTAAAAAGTTTAAAACTAAATTAATATATGTACAATAGGTTGAACAACGATTGGACAATTTTCCTGTTTTTTGTCCCCTTAATCGACAATATGTCATCATAGAAGCAATTGTTTCGGTTCATTTGAAACTTTCTAGTCAATTTCTCTCTTTCCACTAATTTCCAAAAATGATTAGCACAAGAGACATGTGACCTCTATCTCTCGAAGTTCAAATATCTATCTTTCCTAATTTTATCTGGAAGGTAACTCGGTAACAAATAATATGTGTGCACCTATATTGTATGTGTTGGAGGTAATAGGTTTGAGAGAGAAGAAGCGGTTGCTTGAAGTATTACACCAAGAGACGTCAAATTTGAAACGCTCAACAGTATTACCTCCAGCGTAGGGAAACCCTAAAGTTTTTATATGCAAGTTATTGGGCTCCGGCCCATATGGACCCAAATAACCATGCTTTCACATATTGGGCTTGTATGTGAACATATTATTTTGGACTATATTAATAATATATCCAACAATATCCTCCTATGTTCACCATACAGCACAATCCAATAAGGTGGTTAGTGTAATGTTCACACAAACATGAATAATCCACATTCAGTCCAAGACAATCAACTCGAATTGGTTAAAGAGTTTTTCAGTAGTAAAGTATTAAACTCAATCATCCTTATCATGAATCTATTCTGAGATCAACAAATCAAAATAAGTATTAAGAGTTTTAGATTCAATCTAAACTCATCAAAATCCCAAAATAAATCTCAGACTCAGTTCACGACTAACATATGCATACTAATCAAGTATAAGTAGGCCAGTCAAAATAGTCCAAGGCCTTACAAATATATATAAAAAAAAAAAAAAGCATAATAATATTCACAAAATAGAAATAGCAAAATGCAAGTCTCAAATAAATGGACTTCATCAAAATAGGCAATAGTAGGTAAAGGATCAAGTCCCCACACACTCTAAATGATATATATTCATTCATCAAGTAGGTCATCCTGGTCAGGATCCCACTCATTAAGCTCTCCTCCATCTCTGCCATCTCCTGAAGAATGTCAAATATGAATTTCATATTATCATGAATTCAATCATTTGAATAAAAATTTAGCAGCATTCCATCAGGCAGAGAAGAACATATATTGATGTCATAAAGCATCATAATATCATGTCATAAGCATCAATCCAGTTTCATATATTATGAACAAGGTCTAAACAATGTGATTTACAAAGAGCCATCAACTTAAGTTTATTTGTAAGAAAATAACTATTGTCTAGTTTCAAAGAACAAGACCAATAGTCAAGTCACTTACAATAACCTAGTCATGTAATATCAAGTTTCAATTAAGAACAAGACTAGCACGCTTCTTATGTAAACAATTGTTTCTATGTTTCAATTTGGAATGTCACAGTTATTGATTCCATAAAGTCAAATAATCTAACATCAAGTTTGGAATGAGATCATTTAACCAAAAAAGGATAGTCCAACCTAGTTGAATTGTATCATCAAGTTTGGAATGACACAAGTTTCCCCGATAGAACATTTGAATTAGATTAAAGTTATCTTCATCAAGTTTGGAATGAGATAACCCATCCTTTTCAAATTAGTCAGCAACTGTGAACATTGATGAAACATATAAACTGTGCTTATCATTGTAGCCAATAAAGAAATATTCAATAATTCAAAACACACAACTAGAAGGTAAGTAAATGGTAGTTAAGACTTATCTATATAGTCTTTAAACCCAGTTCCCCCACTGTTTTGAATAATCGATCTTTAGGCATACCTTTGGTGAGAGTATCGGCTATGTTATCCTTTGATCTCACATCGATCAAGGTGATAACCCCTTGTTCTCTCAAATAATTCAACAACGCATGTCTCAGTCTCACATGTATTCTCTTTGAATTAAAGATAGCATTCTTGACGACTTGGACAGCTGCTCGATTATCACAGAATAGGCTTAAAGAATTAATCTTTAGACGAGTCAAAGGAATATCCATAATTAGATTCTTTATCCACTCTGCCTCTTCATCGGCTGAGGCTAAAGCAAAAATTTCCAATTCCATAGACGACAATGCAATACAAGTCTGTTGATTGGATTTCCAAGTAATAGCAACTCCACCCAAAGTGAATACATATCCACTAGTGGACTTACTATTTACAATATCTGAGCACCATGAGGCATCAGAATATCCATCCATAGTTGGAGGATAACCAAAATAATAGAGAGCATAATCTTTAGTACCTTTAAGGTATCTCATTAGCCTATCGAGGACATCCTAATGCTCTTTACTAGGATTACTAGTAAAACGACTCAGCGTGCCAACTGTAAAGGCTATGTTAGGTCTAGTGCAACTCATAGCATACATGAAACTACCAAGCAGTTTCGAGTATTTTAACTGATCCACGCTGGTCCCTTCATTAGAACTCAGTCGTTATTATAATCACATGGTGTCTCACTCGGTTTACACTTATCATATCCCCAAGTAGAAAGTAGCTGCCCAATATAATGAGTCTGGCTAAGGAAGATGACTTGCCGGTTAAAGCTTACTTTTATACCAAGAATTGTATTAGTAATACCAAGATCTTTCATGTCAAATTATTTAGCTAAAGTAGCTTTCACGTCACTCACTACAGAATGATCAGAGCCAAGAATTAACATGTCTTCAACATACAAGCAAATGATGACTATCTTATTTGACATAGAATGATAGTAAATGCATTTATCTTAATAATTAGACTGAAAGCCATAACTCTTTACCACTTTGTCAAATTTAAGATGCCACATCTTAGGTACTTGTTTAAGACCATATAGGATTTATTCAATTTACAAACTTTGTCCTCAAGACCTTTCATAACATATCCTTCCGGTTGTTCCATATAAATTTCCTCATTTAACTCCCCATTTAAGAAAGCCGTTTTTACATCCATTTGATGCACTACAAAGTGTTCAATAGATGCCAAAGCAAGAAGAATTCTTAAGTTGATAGATGACACACAGGTGAATAGACATCAAAATAGTCTATTTCACTCTGATGTTTATAGCCTTTAGCTACTAAATGTGCTTTGTATCTAGCTATTGATCCATCACTATTCAGTTTTTTCTTCAACACCCATTTACAGCTTATAGCTTTAGCTCTTTTTGGCAAATTTACTAGCTGCCAAGTGTGATTCTGCAATAGAGAGCTTATTTCATCATCTATGGCTTTTGCCCACAATAGAGATCCCTAGATCTCATTGCTTCCTAATGGGAGAATGGATCATCCTCAAGATGGTAAGCAACAAAGTCATCACCAAAACTTTTGAGAATTCTCTCTTGTAGATACTCTAACCGGAATTGGTTCAATAGCCAACTGTGTGGAATTAGTGTCAGAAGGGCCTACTTCAGATTCTACAGGAAATTCTGAAATCATATCTGTAGATCTAGAAATATTCAAGCATTGATCTCTGAGAAACTTGTTTTCGAAGAACACTACATCTCTAGATTCTATCACTGTATTAGTAGATAGATCTAAAAACCTATTTGCAGCACTATCTTCTGCACTACCTAGATATACACAAGTAATGATTCTAGATCCCACCTTAGGTTTCTTAGGATCCGGTATACTTACATAAGCAATACAGCCACAAGTCTTAAGAGTATCATATCTACAAGGATGCTTATGTCATATCTCATAAGGTGTTATGGACAACTTAGAGTGCGACAACCTGTTCAAGATGTGATTAGCAGTTAGAACTGCTTCTCCCCAGTAAGAGGAAGGCATGCCAGCTGTAAGTAACATAGAGTTTAACATTTCAGTTAACATTCTATTCTTACACTCGGCAACACCATTTGATTAGGGTGAATAAGGAGTAGTGATTTCAAGTATTATGCCTTCTGAAGTACAAAATTCCTTGAACCGTGACATAGTATATTCTCCTCCTCTATCACTCCTAAACCTCCTAATTTTCAAGTTGACCTAAACCTCCTAATTTTCAAGTTGAGTTGATTTTCTACTCTAGACTTGAAAATCTTAAATTTTTCAAAAACCTCATCTTTCGATTTCAACAAATAGATATGACAATATCTAGAAAAATCGTCTATGAATGTTATTAAATACTTCTGACCACCTCTAGTAATGTAATTTCTAAAGTCACAAATGTCAGAATGTATTAACTCAAGAAGTTGTGTGATTTTAGAAACTAACTTAAAGGGTTTTTTAGTGATTTTAACATGTACACACACTTCACACTTTTCAAGTCGAATAGAAATATCTAATGGAATGTTGTGAGTTTTAGCGAGATGTTGCATTTTCCTGTAATTCACATGTCTAAATCTATTGTGTAGCAACGTTGGATTAATCAAAATAGAATTAACATGATTTATGCTATCAGTATTTAAACTCAACATATACATACCATTAACCATGAATGCACAACCGAAATAATATGAGTTAACAGAAAAAGTTACTCTACCATTCATAGTTAAAAAAGACATACCGGCTTTATCAAGTAAACTCATAGATATCAAATTCTTTTTAAGTAAAAGTACTACTCTAACATGTTTCAGAGTTAGTAACTTACCTGAAGAAAGCACCAAATTTGCAATTCCAGCATAAGTCACATTTGCCTCACTACCATTGCAATTTTCAATGGTGTCTTTCACTTTTATAACCTCAGTGAGTAAGTTCTTGTCATTTGTAGCATGACAAGTAGCGCCACTATCCAACCACCACTCAGAAGAGACGCTGGCCTTTCCATTCTTCATCATTCCAATAAAAGCTCGAGGCTCAAATCCTCTAATTAGTATATTAGCCTCATTTTGTGGTGTGTCATTATTTGGCTTCTTCGGCAACTTACACTCTACTGCCCAGTGACCCCACTTTCCACAGTTATGGCACTTGCCATTATTCTTCTTTTTGAAGATAGTCTTTTTGGCCTCTAACTATAAAGAGAATTCACATTTTGATGACTTGGACTTTTTCTGAGATTTATTGGAGTGTGAAACTAAATTGGCAACTGACTTTTGTTGTCCCACTTGTTCTAAACTCTTCCTAGTAATATTTTGATCCTCAATGTGAATATACCTCTTTAATTCATCCAGTCACATCTGTACTTCAGTCTGTGCATTTCAGTCTTGAAAGAACTCCATTCAGTTGATAGTTTGCTTAACACAAGATCGACAAAGAAATTATCGGACATATCAGAGTTATCATCTTTCAACTTGTTCCTCATGTTCTCAAATTCAACTAACTGAGAGGTAATGCTTGAATTCATAGTGAATTTAAAGTCAAAGAATTTCTCCGCTATGAGAGTTTTAGGGAGCCCCTCTTGTTTTTGGAACTGAGCATTCAAGTGATCACATATCTCTTTCGCCGTCTTATACTCACTATAAGTCATAGCCAGATTAGGATTTAGAGAGTTCAACAAGTAATCTCTACAAAAATCCCCATCTTTGTTCCATTAATATTCATCAACATCTTAAGTGATAGATGCAAAATCACTTAACACAGTATAGAATATATCACGTTCTTTCATGCCAAATTGAACATGTAATTTTCAGTCATGAAATTTAGTAACATCAAATGATTGCAACTTTATAATATCATAGAAACTATGCTTTGCCATTTTAATCAGAGCAAAGTGTTAGAAAGAGTGCACATTGGAGTCCTCGGAGCCACAACCTTGATCAAACTGCTCTGTAGTGATGGAATTTGCCAAAACACACCCCAAAAATGGATCTGGAGCGCCCAAAAACCTTAAGATGGATTGCCCTTGTCGCTGAAACTCGCTGGAAATTTCTGCCCCCGAAATTCGTTAGAAATTTCGTCCCCGAAATTCGTTAGAAATTTCGTCCCCGAAATTCGCTAAAAATTCAGATAGAAACTTCCAGGTGCCGTAACTTCTCCGTCCGACCTCCGATTGACGTGAGTGACCACTCAAAACGTTCGTATCGACGAGTAGATCAAAGCCTAAGTGGTTTCACCCTCTAAAATTGGCTATAATTTTTGGGTATTTGAATCAAAGATTTCGGTCACCCGAATCTTCAAACTCATATCTCGGCCAATACCACCGTCGAAATCAAAAGTAAATTACACCCGTGAGTTCGTCTTGATGAAATCTTCAAGAAGACACCTTACTCGCTCAAATCCAACACACGAACATAATACTTCAAGATTATTTGACGTAATAGGTTTGAGAGAGAAGAAACGGTTGCTTGAAGTATTACACCAAGAGACGTCAAGTTTGGAACGCTCAACAGTGTTACCTCCAGCGTAAAAAAACCCTAGAGTTTTTATATGCAAGTTATTAGGCTCCGGCCCATATGGACCCAAATAACCATGTTTTCACCTATTGAGCTTGTATATGAACATATTATTTTGGACTATATTAATAATATATCAAATAGTATGTTCATGCAATTTTTTATATTTGTTTGAAATTATATATATTAACACATTTAATTTAGGTTTTGTATACCTTTTTTTTTTCAATGCAAGCATAGAAATATTACATCTATATCATGATGCAATCACAAATCTTACCTCGATTTATTGAGAATTCCATTCTTTAATCTTGTGTACTTGTGGATTGGCAGCTAGTTTGAAATTATAACGATTTTATGGAATCATCGTGGAATTATCTTATACTGTCGAGCTTTAAGTCATAGTTATTATCCATTGAAATAATGTAAGTGGTATGTACAACAATAATCCGTCGGTAATATGACTAAAAAGGTTGAGGTAACACAAACAGCCTCGGAATAATGCTTTATATAGGCGTCTAGGCGGGGGCAATAGGTATCATTGACACATGAATTTCATACTTCGTAAATGTTAAATGAATTATAGTTTCTTAATACATCACATATCATTTTGTCTCACCGAAAACTCTTCGTTGCTGAAACTCAATCTCCTATTTTAGTGAATCAAGAGCCTCAACAAAAATAGGTGTTACAACATATCACATCGAAACAAGATTAGTACTTATTTTGATCGGATTTTACAACTCTATTTGGATGATCGCTTGAAAAGGAAGCTGTATTTTTTAGTGGTGCATCATGGTCTTATTAAGATAAGACTAAGGAACTCAACTTCTAATAGGATTGTGCTGTTTTGGTTAGTGAAAAGTCTACAAAATCCTTTTCCTTCTATTCGTTTGTTCACAGAAACATGAGTATTCCTTTTTTCTTCGTCTGAACATCCCATCTCATTTATTCAAAGGCAGAACATAATAAGCGTTGATGATAAGAGTTGATAAATAAAAGTTCTCAAAGAGTTTGGACTGGTATTTACAGCTAATTAGAAGGAAAAATTCCTAAATGGTGGAACTTGGCAGTCTAGTCCACGGCTTGGTTGGCTTCCCTTGAGCAATGGATAATAGATTGAGCATGCCTTTCAAGAAACATTATGGATAATATTTTGAAGAAGTTGGGATCAATTGATCGATACTTGTGCAATAGCCAAGCATGTTTGCCATTCTTCCATTAGGGATCATACCGAGTGTAAGGAAACAAATCTTATCCCATTCTTTCGTGAAAATAAATCACATTATTGATGGTTCCAACGATAAATATATGTCACAATAGGCATAATTTGTACGATGGCATAGATGATAAGACTTATGACATGCAATCAAGTGTGCGCTATAATAGAAGATGTTGTGGCTCTAGTGATGGATGGTTTGCGACTTTTTTTGTCCTCGTGGCTTTTATTCATGGGTTCATAAAGTTAACTTGTGCTAGGATCCATATCTATCTTCGGAGAATTGTGTGCTCGGAGCAATTTATGATGGGTATGGTAGATTAGCACTCATTAAATTTGGCAACAAATATTGGACTTATGTGGACGCATGGTTGGAGCAATTTTATGGTGTTCAATATTAGACTTAAGTGTCCATACAACATTTTCATTGATGTTGGCCATTTGGGCCTAGCTTGTTTTG
Organism: Eucalyptus guilfoylei; assembly: GCA_016097605.1. Classification (NCBI taxonomy): domain Eukaryota; kingdom Viridiplantae; phylum Streptophyta; class Magnoliopsida; order Myrtales; family Myrtaceae; genus Eucalyptus; species Eucalyptus guilfoylei. Next base: position 30,861,368 of record CM027864.1, on the reverse strand, counting down.
GTCAAATAGTTTATCAGAAGAAACAAGACAAATGAGAGAAAGAGCTTTGTGGTATACAATAAGCTGAGATCTCGAATTTATAGGACTTGGCGTACCTCTCATGCATGCAAAAGTGTTGAGAAATAACTGTTCAAAACTAGAAGCATATGTGCATTGTAACGCGCATTAAGCATGAAGAACAGACATTTTGCATTGCATCCGAGCTTGTTATTATTGGCCAAAAACTAAAACAGAATTTACCCAATTCCCTCTCATATGGGGACATCTCATTCTCCTGTGACTAGAGAAACAATGACATTCGAGATTGACTCGAGAAAAATTACCAATTAGTCCACTCTTAAACTTTGCAATTTCAACAATTTAGTCTCGAATCTTGATGCAAAATTTCAATGTAGTCATCCCGATTAATTTCTGCCAGAAATCTCACTAATATGATGGTTTAATTATTGTTGGCCATCCTACGTGGCACCCAACTTCTTAAACGAATGATTGGAATGACTACTTTTAAATTTTGAACTAAAGTTTAAGATTAAATTGGCAAAATGAAAATAATTTAAAATCGAATTGATATCTATACAATAAATTTAGAATTAGTTGGATAATTTTTATCAACTCATCCTCTTCGTCACCAAGTCCTCGCTGGCTGGACATGAGCAACGAGAGTATTTTGAGCCCCCTAATACATTGTCCAATTCAATCTATTTTATTTGAATATGATTGACTTTATGATTCATTTATCTTTTGTTTTTATCCTCTTTTCTTCTATTTATGCAACCTCATGTGAAAAGAGCGTTCTTCTGTTACTAACCAAAGCTAAGATATTTTGACTCAAAAAAAAGGCCAAGTTATATTGAGAGATTTTATTTATTTATTTAATGTAATTCGAATGCTTGCGAATTGAGTTGAAGGCCACAACCATGCATGAATAGTTCCACTCTTCTCATATCATTTTTACTAAAAAGAATACGAGCAAGCCCTTAAATGTGGGCAAGTTCTAAAAAAATTCACTAAAAAGTACAATTAAGTTATCTACCTTTCAATCGGTACAATTAAGTCCTAAATCTATTGAAGAATATTCAATTGGGTTCTAAAATAAGAAGTGCAATTTAAGGATGTCACGTGGGCAATCTTTTAGTGACAAATAGTCGATTTCAGGTATTTTTCATTAAAGGGAGCCAATTGCATTTTTAGAAAATGTTCGGCACTTAAATGAACCAATCCACATATATAAGCCTTGATTGCATTCCAAAAAATTGACGACTTCTGGTGCACGATTCCTAATAACGTATAAACTTCTAAGCTTTCATTTAATCTTGTTGCCACATTTTAACCCATGAGTTTTGCAAATCTTTGCAAAAGAGATCTCATCTCTTTACAGGTGAATTGGTCCTAAGAATTCCCAAGAGAAAACTCATGTGTTTATCATTTATTTATATAATTTTAAAATCATACATATGACTATTAATAGTAAATATGTCCGTCAAATAATTCATTATTTTGTTAATTGATATATATATAGATATATAGATTATAAAAAATCTCATGCAACGCTAATTGAGACGATCAATAGAAGATAGAAAATTTACCTCGAATTACAACAATATACAAAAAATGAAAATAAGAACGTCGAGCCTACCTTTCACCTTTAAAAGATAATTACTTCCTTTTAAATTTACCTAAAGTATAATTAATCCGGATTAAGCTAGCTTCAGCAATTAATTATTTACATTTACATATATATATTGAAGTTAATAGAGGAGAAAAAAAAAAAAAAAAAGAGAAATGAGGACTGAGGAGCCAACGGGCCCCTCTTGATCAGATTCTCTCTCTCTCTCCGCCCTCCTCCGCCCTCCTCCGCCGCCTGCCCTCCTTCTCCTTCCTCCTCTCCCTCCAAGTTTCAGTCTTTTCAGCTTCGATGGGGTCGCCGGAGCTGTATTTCAAGGTAACAACGCTCCGCCGCGTCGTTGTTTTCGTTTCGTCTCTGATCATGTTTTACCCGCCGTCGCGCGCGAGCTCACGTGGTTTTCTGGCCTTCCCGGAATTATTCTGTTCCGGCGCAGCGGGACATCGCCGTCCTCCAGTTCCAGAACCAGAAGCTCGTGCAGAAGCTGGAGTCGCAGAAGGTGGAGCACGCCGCCCTCGAGAGCAAGCTGTCCCAGCTGACGGAGCAGCAGCTCGGCTACGATTCCAGGCTCGAAGTGGTCAAGAATTCTTGGGATGAGGTTGCCCTGTCCGTGTTCTGTTTCGCTTAGGGTCTTTTGGGTTCTCTTCTTTTTTTGGGTTCTGGGGTGGGGCTGTGCTGCTGTTCTTGAATGTGATGATGGACTTCATTTTTTGTTGTGATGACAGCTGCTTAGTAATTTGCAATCACGTTCGGTCTGTGTGGGCGAGTCGGGCGGTGGTGCCGCCGTCAGTCAGGATGTCGAAAGCCTGGCTAACTCGAAAGGTTCGGATGACTTCCTTGTCCCTATAATGCTATATTGATGATGAGGCGGATGCTCTTGTTTGTGAATCACAACTAGGTGAATTGTTTTCGCGATTTTGTTCCGGGTAGTCTGTTGTTGTCAGTGCATATAAAGCATTTGAAAAGGAAAGGTTGTCTTCTCTGGTTATGAGCCCTGATTTGTCCTGCCTGCGATCTTTCTATTCGATACATGTTAAGTCGCCTTCCATGTTGTTATTAGATGAGGATCACCCGTTGCCCGAGGACATTTTTCTTAGCCGCCTCATAGAGACGGGTGTGGACGGAAGTTCCTCCGTGGATAGCTGTTCAAATAATCCACATGATGATCCGGAAATAGCTTCAGAGAAGGCTGTGAAGACAATATTACGTAATATAGCATTGGCTATTGATGGCATTTATCATGAGAAGGAGGGGCTGCATTCTGCTGTTTTGGATGGACTTCCCCCAGATGGTACTTATAAAGTATTTCTTGATGTTTTTCTGGCTTTTCCAATTGAGGATGTATGTCAGTGTCTTCCTTATTCTTGTACTTCTCTAGCCGCAAAAAATTTGACACGCGTTTCTTCCCTTTGCTAGATTCTGGTAGACAAAGGACATCCATGGATTTGGCCGTGCAATTGAAGAATTCGAGAGCATTGCTTGGTGAACTTCATTTGAAGCACAGGCTTTTGGCAAGGGAGTTGCAGAGTCATCGAGATATTGATGCAAAAAACAAAGCTGAGCTTAAACGTCTGAAAGGTACACATGGCAATTTTTGCCTGAACATTTAATTCAGATGAAATGTGATATTACATGGCAAATCTAGTTTTCCGTTATGTTATTATGTTTCCCGAATATCTGCTTATTTTCCTTATTTAGTTGTTAGCCATGTAATTAAAGTACCATTACGTTTATATCTATCTCAAAGCACACCACTTAGGTGATATATGGCTGGTCATATGCCCTATCCTGATTTTTGTGGACTCTAGGGTGAATCAATTCCATGCAAAGAAGGGTTTTTTGGTAATGGAGTAGGAATTGACATGGTAAAGCAACCCATTTGAAAGGTTGGTTACAATCAAACTTTTCTTGACTTTGAACGGAATTAACTTTCAAAATGACAAGAGGTTTATGGTGGAGACAGCATGTTAAAGGCATCTTATGAGCTTCAGGTTTGGATTCTGAGATTGTTGCAGCAGTTTTCGCTCTCAGCTTGGTTGAGACCTTACGTGACTTAAGAGAACATAATGGTGGATCTGTTAGTTGGCCTGAGAAATTTCAATAAAGAGATTGAAGGCAGGGTGTTTAGAGTTGAATTGGGTTGTTTACTCAAGAAATTCAATCTAAACAAAATTAAAAGCTCATCAAGTATGCATGTTCTAAATGCAATATTAATTAGGATAGATAATCTAACAAGAGAACTATCAAATGTCAAATCTACAAACATTCATGAAGAAATAAGGATAGAGAATTGATTATAGTGTTTGGATCTGTTAAAGTATTCCGCACCATCTGTGTATGAGGTTTCAATAGGCCTTACAAGCTTAAGTTTTTAAGTTGGACTTTCTAACATAGTATTGGAAACACAATGCACCTCAAGTTTATGTCGCCTACAAGGTTCCCCGTTCGTCAATTCCACATTTCGTTCTTAATTCAGTATGCACATGCAAATAGGTGTTAAGTATCCCATGTCGCTTGTCTATAGGGTTTCAATAGGTCTTGTATATGTGTAGTTTCCCTCCATTCGTCAGATTAAGCTTTAATATTAGACTTTCTAACAGAACCAAACTTGACAACAATATTGACTCCTAGTGAGTAAACATAGATACTAGAGAGCAAGGACAGAAGGAAGGAAATTGGGTTCAGGTTGAGGTTCTAAACTTTTACTCCTTGGGTTTCAGAATCCCTATCTTCAAAACTTATTCAACTTTGTTGATGGCCAGGAGGCCAACTCTCCTCTACAATCGACTGATGCAGGCCACAAGACCATATAAGTTGTTTGTGGCCAAAAAAACTAATGCTATTGGCAAGTTGCAGTGACCAACAACTCAAATAAGAGTTCTAAAAGGATTAGGGAATTAGCAATATTATCTAGTATAAGTTTTCGTCTGTACTTGGAATATGATAATTTCACTTTACATGTATGGTATAATTCTCTAGACTCAATAGTAGATGTTGATTATTGAAATTTAGCAATTTTATTGCTTTTGAATTGCGTGATGCAATACTTCTCTTGTGAGTGTGGCCTAAGAAATCCTAAGTGTGATGCCAAAACAAACTTAGTCTTTTGGAGTTATTGTTCGCAAGATAAACGCAGGCTTGCTACTTTAGGACTCGTCGTCCTACATACAAAATAATGTAGGACAATAAATGCCGATTTGGTGAGTCTGATTCGCTAGATGACTCAAAAGGAAAATTGCAACTAACAATAGCTCAAAAGGAATGGATGCAGTCAGACATCACAAACAAAACTTCCTAAGGATCACACATAGGGGTAACTCAAGCAACACAATTAAGAAAAGAGTTGTATCACACAATTAAAAGGCAAGGATTATTACAAAACTCAATGATTCATCGACTCTACTGAAAATAAAGAATTACAACAATAAGTATAGACTCTTCCAAATAATGCTACTGCTAGTCGAAATGGGAAACCTAAATATAAAACAGCAATCCTACTTAAAACGGAATCAGGAAAGATGAGTATCTGCTTTATTTAGGAAGTAGAAAATTTTTGAAATTCTACCACAATTAGAATCCTACCATGTAAGACTATATATTTAATTCGGAGAAGAATCCGATTTAGGACTCTTATTTGAGTTATGAATTGATGCAACAGTTCCTCTTTAGCAAAGCTTAATAAATAAATAGGCTTAAAAATGTCAATTTGATCAGTCGCGTGGGCTGCATCATGAATTCGTATGAGTTGGAGACCCAGAGACGAACAAGGGCGTAGTAAGCAGTGAATTGCTTCAAAGAGGCTAAGGTCCTGAAGGGATCACTAGAGGTTACTATGCTCTATTTGTTTAGAGTGGCGTCCCAATCTTTATCATACTAGCAAGTAATGGGATTAGATTGTGTTCCATAAGAGTATCTCAATGTTGATCGCGAGTTTTGGTCGATCTTGATTTCATTCTGATGAGCATGTGTCATCTCTGGGATATTTTCTTTTTGGTTTTTATCACTGCTCAGTTCAACCATCCGATCTTCGAATTTCAGTTGTCTTAAAGTTGTCTAGTGGAGAACTTAAGTTTGAGACCTTTATGTGGGATTCTTGTTACCTTTGGTGGGTTTCCTGTCATTAATTGATTCAATCTTCTGGTTTCAACTCATACTTCTGGCTATAAAGATTGGGCACCCAATCTTCTGTTTTCAATTTGTTCTCCTGGTTTATAAGAACTGGACTTCCGAATTCTGAATCTACAGCCTGCTTTTTCTGAAGAATATCTAATTTTCATTGAAATCATTACTCAACTTGTCACTATTACTTCCTATCGCGTTCCTGTTAGTCTGATCTGCAGTAGATTGAACACCTTTTAGTCACTAATATAGCTTAGACAGGTGAAGAAAGGTTTAGACACATGAAGAAATGTTAGTAGTTGAGGGTGTCGTCATTGTTAAAATACAGGGGATCGGTATTTTTATCCTTTCGATGATGACAAACTTAAATGAAGCTTAAAAACAACAAATAACCTTTTCACTATAACTCCCCCTTGTCCAGATGATTGGGGGATTAACGAGGGCCCTAACTGTTCTCCTGTTGTGCTTTCTTCCCGACCAAAACATTAAGCTTGTCTAATAGCTTAATTCTCATCTGACGGACTATGTTCCAGTTTATAGGGTTTTATATTTTGTTTATATCATAAGAATAGATAAAAAGATTCACATGAATCTCATGCTTTGGTTTTTGACTTCTTTTATGCAGGGGAATTGGAGAGCACCATTTGTGAGTTGGAAGAAAGTCATAGTAAGCTGGCCACTCTTAAAGTTACAAAGGATTCGATTAGAGGGGTGTCTTTCCCTGTTTTGAACTTTGGAAATAAGCATACTCCAAGTGAGAAAGTTAGAGATAAACAGAGGGATCTTCAAGAAATGGAGTCAGTTCTGAAGGAGCTACAGGTGGCTACTCTCCGCCCCCCCCGAGCCTCTTCTAGCTTAATGTGAATAGCTGAGTAGCTGACTTGCTAAAACTTGTCAGGACCAAGCAGCATCCCGACTGGAAGAGTTAAAATCCCTTTATGAAGAACGAGTGAAGATACTGCAACAGCTACCAACATTGCAGGTCAGCTTCTACATCAATCCCAAGTGAAATTTCTTTCTCCTGTCTAAAGAATCTCTCAAGTATTGTGTTTGTATGGTTAGAACAAGATAAAGAACTTGAAGTGCATTTCCTCTTCTCAAGCCTTCATCTCCCTGAAAGACCAATTGGAGATATCTAAATCAGAAGTTTTGCGCTATCAGGCATTGTACGAGAAACTGCAGGTTGTAGACTAATTTCTTCTCTATTTTGTACTGTTTTTACGCAAGGATTTGTTTGCACTACTTATGTACATTTCTTTTCGGAAATTGCAGATGGAGAGAGGGGGCCTTTTCTGGAGGGAATTGGAATTGAGTATAAAAACCGACATAATTGATGCTTACAAAAGATGTTCTGCAGTTGCTGAGTCAAGGATGATCGAGCTGGAGACAGAAGTAAAAAAGCAGATGGAAGATAGAAACATTATTGAAACTAAACTAAAAGAGGCATCAAATGAAGCAGGTTGTTGATGGTCTTGCATGGCATCTTGATCTATGGTGCTTTGTATAATGTGAACTTATGAACTCACTCTTGATTTATTTTATATGGCCCTTTTAGGAAGACAAGAGATTGTCAATGACTTTAGAGCCTTGGTCTCTTCATTCCCAGAAGAAATGGGAGCAATGCAAAGTGAACTGAGCAAGTATAAAGAGGCTGCTGTGAACATTCATTCTCTTCGAGCTGATGTGCAGTGTTTTTCTCGTGCTCTTGACAGGATGGTAGTTATCATATTTGCATATTTCTAAATTCTGTTTGATGTGGTAGGCCTGCTAAAAACTGTTCTTTCTTTTCAAACAGGTAAAAGAATGTGAAATATTATCTGAGACATCTGCTAGTGAAGTTGCTGAAATAGAAAAGTTGAAAACTGTGGTATGGTGCTTCTTTGTTCTTTTACACTGTGTTTACTTATTTTACTATATTTTTCGGGTTCTTTCTCTCTCCGGTTATGCCCCCAAACTAGTGGACATGAGATTTCTAAGGTAGGTGCATGTCATCTTCCTCAGAGAGTCCAAGAGTTTGCCATTTGAGACCTTTTTTTTTTTTTTTTTTTTTTTTTTTTTTTGGGGGGGGGGGTGGGGGGGGTGGGGGGGAGATCTCCCAATTGGCAAAATTGCATCTAATAGTCAAACCAATCTTATGGTCATGTACATCGGTCTGTCTGAATGGACTATAAGTTTTTGCATTTTGCTTGATCTAAATTTTGTACGTCATGCACTCTGACCTTTCTAAAATTCAGAACTCCTGAAACTTTCACAACAGCTAATTGCAAATACGAAGATTCACATATAATTTTATATAGCCTTCTGGAATTTGGATAATATTTTAAATTTTGGTGGGAAAAAAAAATACTTTTTGCTTATTTGTGAGTTTTAAGAAACAGGCCCTTCATTTTGTGCTTTGGAACATTGCTAACATTTATTATCAAAGCAATTATCAGCAAGCAAGTGATAGTTCTGCCTTACTTCCAACTGGGAGAATTGGGGAAATTGTTTTGCTTAATTAGAAGGCTCTTGAGAAGTCTTGACCTGTGATATAATTGGGGAAACTCTGTTACTCCTTTAAACCTTCCACCAAATGGAAGGCTTTCATGAGTCAGTCTATGTGGTGAGTTGATTCCATTCAACTGTTGCATGACTCTTCCCCTTTTGTGTCACCCCAGGGATGTTGATGCTGCAATAACCACAACTAGTCACGTTAAGAGATGTGTTTCCTAAGGTTTTTTATATGCCTTCGTCTTTTGAATGAACTCTCTGCCAAAAAAATAGTGCCAGATATAGGATTTCTGCTTCACTGGTGACTGCTGGAAGTGCAGATTGCTAAATGGGAAAATCTGAAGTTTTGATATTAGCCGATCTTATTTTTATGCAAATGTCTTTGATTTACAAAGGTGGGCACATAGGTGACTTGACTAACCTCCTGCAGAAAAAAGCCTCTTACTTGGAGAAAATAGTCATCATTACTGCATAGTGTAGCATAAATTTGCATTTCTTCAATGTTAATCTGAAATACAAATATTTGAACAGTCTGTATGCATCTAATCTCATTGCAGGTCCAAGACTCGGAGGGAAGTATTCTGGAGCTGAAGCTAATTTTGGAAATGTATAGACGCGAATCCACTGATTCAAGGTTAAGAATTTACAGGAGAAGCATCTCTTTCTGTTTCATTGCATATCTGTGCATTGGACTTCTTTAATGTGCAATATTACAACTAATTTTATCTTTCAGATTCTTACTTCCTTCTCCTTTCTCATTCTTGTGATGAATTGTGTCAGCATTGAAATATGTATTTTGCATCAAGTATTCAACTTCAATTTTTTCTCTTTTCTTTATTGTTTCAAAAGTATGTATGATAATTTATTTGAGGAATGGCTCATATGTGAGTTGGGTTTGCATTTGTAGTTTAAGCAATGTCCTCCTTTTTTTGCTATTGCCAAGTTTCAAAAAGGAGTGTCTATTGAGCTGCTTCAGCTCTTAGTTACTGGAAGTGCTAGACCGTCAATTGTCGGTGCTTCTAGTAGGCAGTTCCTTCAATTGACACCACTCAAACAATTTGTTAGTCATTATTACAGAATTTCCTTGATTGATTAAGTGGACCCCACAAAATTTTGGATTTGGAACCCACATGACTATTTTGACCATTTTTTTACATGCTAATCTTAAAAAACAAATATGCATGTGACATGAACAAAGAGGCCCAAAGTTGAGGATTAATAAACCTGCTCAAGCCTAAACCTGAATAAATACTAGGAAAAAGGGAAAGAAGACGACATAATAATGTTGAAAAAGGTTAAAACTGACTAGTAGTTTTTATCTTAAGTTCTTTTGCACAGACAGTAGAGGACACAAAGGACAAACAACCCTCATGGTGAAAAAGCAGAATTATACTTGACATTCGCTTTTTACAAGCTTGTTTGTCCTGAATTTGTTGCACTCACTGACACTTGCTTCACTACCGCTTCCAGATAGCATCTGATGCATTAATATTTTTATTTTGCTGCAGGGTAGTAGAAGAAGCCAAGGATTCAGAATACAAGGCATGGGCTCAAGTTGAGAGCCTAAAGTCCTCTCTAAATGAGCACCAATTAGAACTACGTGTCAAGACTGCAATTGAAGCTGAGGCATTGTCCCAGCAGAAGCTTGCTGCTGCAGAAGCTGAAATTGCTGACCTGCGACAGAAATTGGAAGCTTCCAAAAGGTTTTGCTTGTTGGTGCAGTGGAATACTTGTTTATCTTCCTAGTACCACTTGAATTCCCAAACATTTGCTTTATCTTACATGATTGTCTGAGTATGACAATTGTGTCAATTGTGTTCATCGATACATAGTTGACCTTTAGATTCATTCTCAGGTGCTAGCTGTAGTTCTGATGTTTTGTCTTACTGAAATAACCCGTCAGAGATCGTTGTCATGTTTATTTGCATCAATCCTCCTGAAGCTCAACTAGTGTACAGGGTTCTGAGAAATATAACCTGAGCAATTATCTTCGTGATAAAGCACGTTTGTGCTTCTTTGGTGACTGCCTAATAAAACCGGAAAGTTGTATAAACATGTGTCTGTGTATGTTGAACATTCCAAATGAAAAATAATTCTTGTCTAGCCTTACGTAGATTTTGCCTTTCTTTTCCACTGACCATGATCATTTTTTTAGGTCTAAATCATCTGCAACTCTGTCTAAGATCTTGCTTTAGTTATTTCAAATAATAATGTCCTGGGCGAATATGGTAATTTGTAATCTGGGTATTATGGTTTCAGGGAGATTTCTCAGCTTGCTGATGTATTGAAATCCAAAAATGAAGAAAACGAGGCGTATTTATCAGAAATCGAGGTTGAGTTCATTTTACTGAATTAGAAATTGATATATTTCTTGAAAAATGTTACTATGCACAAGATGCACTTACTTGGTGTGGGTGAGCCCTTGGATTAGGTGGGTCTCACTTGCACCGAGTGTACCCAGAAATGATTACTTTTCTTCAAGTTTTATGTTAGTCTGAGATTTTCTCTTCCTCAGTCAATCGGACAGGAATATGATGATATGCAAACGCAAAACCAGCATCTGTTGCAGCAGATTGCCGAGAGAGATGACTACAATATAAAGGTGAATAATCTGTCTGAAGTTTTGTGTGTTATGTCCCCTGCATACTATCGTGGCTTGTATTTTTCCTTTGTTTTAATTATGATTGATATTTTAAGTGTTAGTTAACTTGCATGCTTGTTGGTAAAGTAATCCTTGGTTAGAAATAGAGGATTCTCTCCCCTTATGTGGCGGAACACTTTCAACAATCATGTGGTTGTTTAATGACTTTGATCAGTTGAGATATAGTTGTTTTTGGCATAAACAAGGCGGTCACCTCAAAAAAATTGAGTAATCTATGAATCTCTACTGGTGATAAGGCTAGCCTATTTAAGTGGTACATTCTGGATGGTGCTCAGTAGCTGCTAGCCTGTGAGTTTCTTGGCTGGCACTCTTAAGTTAAATATTCTTCGGTGAAGATAGTAATTCGTTCTGTAATGCATTTCTTAGTTACCTTAGATTGACTTTTACGAAATCTTGCTAAATTTGTGGAAGTTACTCCAGATTGGTCTGGCCATTTGAGTACACATTTCGTTTTTTAATGGTCTTGAAGCAGCAGATTGCCTTTTGTTGAAAGGAGTATCGAATAGCCAACTACTTTTACTCCTAGCACGTGCTTCCAATGCTCTTGGTGAAAGCTGGAGCTATCCCAAATTCACCTTTAGCTGTCACTTAAATACTTAAGTGTTCATGGGGCCTTCAAATAAATAATTACCAGTCATTTACAGGACCTGATATCTCCTACTTGGAAAACAGCCATATCAATGTTTTTATACTCTGCTGTGTTTTTGGTTGCATTAAAAATAGTGCTTGATACTCGCCTGCTTGGAAGATCCGTATTCACTCGGCATTCTTTCTTTTGTGGCCTAGAAATCTTCATCTGCTTCATGTGATATGAGGCATTGTAGCAATGGGAAGGGGAACTTTGATAAAAGAAATTATGTTGCATGCAACCGGTACCCTATCTGAAAAGATTCCATGCAGCCAAACATGCTGAAGAAGCCTTTGGGCCCCTCTTAGTATATGATTAGATGAGCCCACCATGACAAAACAATAAAATTTAACATCTTAAACCCTCATTGCTTTAGTTCATCTGATCAGCTTAATAATGCATAGAACAATGATCTCAATGTTACTGCAAGTTGAAGCTGAGAATTTAAACTTGCCACAAATATGTACAATGCGGTATAAGGCTATGAGCCTTTGTTCTTGATTCTTTTTGTTTGTTTCGACTATTTTTTCCTGCTTAGCTTCAAATATTTATTTAGTGGATACTTGTCTCTATACATGCATTAAGTCTGTCTTGTTTTCTGGTCGGTTTCAGCTTGTGCTGGAGGGTGTTAGGGCACGGCAGGTAAGAGATTCTCTATCGGCAGAAAAGCAAACATTAGCAAGGGAGATTCAGTTGGGCAATGCATCTGTTGATTTTCTGAACATGAAGGTTGTGAGGGTAGAAGATCAGGTACTTCTTCAAGCATTTACAGTGGTGTTTCACTTATTGGGGCATGCATCAAATGATCAAATGATCAAATAATCTAAGCATGCCTGTTTTGCAGTTGAATATTTGTACGGAAAAGGTTCAGAAACTTGCAGAGGATCGATTGCAAGGCTCAAATGCCCTGGATAATACCCAAAAAAGATTGTCAGATGTTAGAAGAATGTCTCACCAAATAAGGGAGTCGCTGGAGGAGCTTCAATCTAAAGTTGACAAAAGTCGAGGGACTGCAGGAGAGCTCCAGGCAGAGCTTGAAAGGGAACGGTAATGAGCAGCACTGTGTCCATCATCTTTTTCAGCATGCTGGTTATCTGAACTCCATTTTCTGGTTGCATCACCAGGTTCAAAAAGAAGAGACTAGAGGAAGAATTAGAAGTAGTTAGGAGAAAGGCTATACATCTTCAAGCACAGGTAGTGACCCCAGTTGTGGAAAAGCTTCAAGAGGAACTTAGAGGATACCAGGATATCCTTAAGTGCAGTATATGCCGTGACCGGCCTAAAGAGGTAAATATTTTGTTCATAATCACAATGAATAATCCGGCTGACATGTCCATGAGGGAAGAAGGGTTAGAAGTATGACTCTTACTGAAAATTTTGTAGATCTAATCTGCCACGACAGTGTAGATACCAATCTTTAAAATCTCTGTACTATTATATGGCTTTGATAGGTACCTGGAAGAGAATATTTTGTTAATTTACCCCCATCTCTAGACACTAGAGAATGTTAACTCTATTTGTTGGCTCTAAGAATGGGATAGAGTTTGTCGTCTTCTTTTGGTGCAGGATGTTCCAACCCATATCCTGCTGCATCTGATATGCAATAACTTGAAATCTTACTCTTTGTATTTGCTTTTAAATCCTCAGGTTGTCATCACGAAATGCTATCACCTCTTCTGTAACACCTGCATTCAGAACTTAGCAGAAACCCGTCATCGCAAATGCCCATCCTGCGGGGCTAGTTTCGGGCCTAACGACGTCAAGCCTGTTTATTTCTGAAGCAGGAGACTCGCTACGCAAAAAAATTTGTGGTGAATTGACTGCTTGAAAACCCAAGAAGGGGATACCAGAAGTTCGCTTGTCCCTTGTCTTGTTCTTTAGGCAAAGTTCTTGTAGATATCTTTCTTACTGCTAAATTGCTCATTCTTGCTGAGCAACATTGCTTCTTTTGCTCCCTTGAGCACATTCACTTTTAATAATGGGGTATTGAATGCGACTTTTGCGATGTGTGCCCGCGGTTAAATTTAAGTCGACTTTTTCATCATTGTCAATTGTAGCTCCCTTCCCTTTATTCTCATATAAGCATTTATGTGGAGGAAAAACTTTTATGGAGGTGACGTGGGACTATTCATCAATAAAAAATTATTGATGCTGAAAATCTCTTGAGTCTGGATGGGTAAATTTTCTAGTATGCTGTATTGAATAGTTTTGCCGATTTCGATATACATTTAACACGTTGATGAGGAGAAATAAATTTCAAAAGTGTGGTTTAAATGTAAGATGGAAGGTGGTAATGCCATGAATTAGCCTTGTAGAAAAAGACAAATGTCAGGAGTTTATATCCAGTTTCGTGGGCAAGCAAAATTACCTTTGCGTGAAATTTTAATTTAGTTATTTTAATTAATTTTTATCGGAAATCACTAACGTAGGGATCTAGTCACCCTTGGTAGTTCTATGTGGTAGCTCATCACATTATCAATTTTTGGGTAAAATTGATCGAAATGATTAAATTACAATATCATTTAGGTTAAATTGACAATATTGAAAAGTTCAGCACTTAATCGGCATCCGTATAAAAAGTCTAAAGTTAATTGGATGATATTTCCCATAAGATTACAATTTCAATAAGATAACAGATGAAGATAGTTTATAAATATTTTTTTATTGAGAAACTAAACTTTTACTACGCTATCTTGCTGACAAATGTGCTTTCACAAGCGTGCTCTAGGAAGGTCCTACATGGATCGGCAAGGGAGGAGTCAATGCTCGCCAAAGACAAAAGGTCTATATATATATATATATATATATATATATATATATATATATTAGACAAGAACAAAAGAACTTATTTAGTTTATTATCACATAGTATCTATGGTGATTGGAAAATTAAAAAAAAATAAATCATAAATCTATTATACTTGTGCCAATTAAGTTATAAACCTTTCAATATGATCAATTGGGTCATAAATCTTTTAACTATCTATTAATGCAGTGATAAAAGTTTAAACGATTTGCTAATTAGTTTTAAACCTATTGATAATTTATCAATTTTGTCTTTCCAGCCAATGTACATGGTGCTGGAGTTATCTGCAATTATTCTCACGCAATCATTCCCTTGGCTGACTTGATTCATCTTTTCGTACCAATAGAGTTTTATGCTATTACATATAGCTCTAGCGCTTAGTTACATGATTTGGTCTTCTATCTTTTATTTTGTGCAATTTATTCTTCTACCTTTCTCCACTTTTTTTATTGGTCCCTTAAGTTTTATATTGTGAAATCAAGTTCTCTGAATTTTTTTATTTTTGTGCAGCCAATCGCTTCGTATTCCAGCTGTAATGAATACGATCAAACTAGTTTTTTTTTTTTCCATTTTTTCCAATTTATTTGTTAATTTTGCGATCATTTGACAGTTTAGTTGAGAAAGTTAAGGGGACTTAAATTTAGAGGATCAACCTGTACAAATCAAAGACTTGACTGAATAATGAATACTGTCAAACTAGGTGTTTTTTCTAGTTTATTTGCTAATTTTACGACCATTGGACAGTTTAGTTGAGAAAGTTAGAGGACCTAAATTTGGAGGATCAAATTGTACAAATCAGAGGACTTGACTGAACAAATTAAAAGAGAAGCAAATACGTAGACACTAAAACCCCCAAAACTAAAATGATGCATTTATAGATTGTAACCAAACTCTGTGTGTTTGTGTGCATGTGTGCTTGCAGGCATATGCGTGCGGCCCGACCTGATTTATGTAAGCTAAACCTCAAATTCATTTGGAAAGATCCGACCAAATTCACGTGGAACAAGTCTACAAGAAATAGCAAGGTATAACCACTAAAGGCTGTGATCATTTCACAATCGACGCACTTATGAAGCATCTTATTTCATTGTGTTTAAAACCAAAATATAGTGCAAGGAAATTCAACCTAGCTTTATGGGAAGCCCTTAACTTTTTCTTCCCCAGAAGACACAAAGTACTTATCTTTGAGTCAGATAGTTCGCAACTGGTCCAAGCCATGAATAGTTCAAATCAGTTGAGTTGGGAAATTCAACCTATTGTCAGCAAGTACAAGGAAAAACTGAGGGCCTTCCCAAATGTTCGGATAATCCATTGCTCTAGAGAGGCCAATCTTGTTGCAAACTGGGTTGCCAAAGCCCACAAGAAAAATTACTTATCTCTGAATTGGGTCTTGTCCCCTCTTAAAACTTTGTTGGACCTCTTATGTAATGATGCCCATTTACCGGGCCTCTCCTCTTGACTTACTTAATGAAATGTTTCCGTTTCTGACCAAAAAAAAAAAAAAACCAAAATATAGTGAGTAAGAATTGAATAGCAAAACAGAGGAAGGAATATGTTTGTATTTTTTTTTTCCTGTCGTATTTAGGCTCTAGTTATAGACTTTCTCAAGAAGATCAATATCTACAATTAAGAGGTTTTTGAAAGGAAACGTAATTGACTGATTGGAAATTGATGTAGTGATTTGTTGATGCTTGATTTGTGGGGATTTGATTCTGTCAATTTGTTTCTTTCTTTGGTGGAGAGTGCCTTGTGGGTTTCCTTCTTTGCTTGATTCTTCCGATCTTCTTCTTTGGTGTCACCATCTTTGGTGGAGCCAGAATGTTGCCGATTGCTTGATTGTTGCAGATTTCTTAATCGTTGCTAATTTCTTGAAGTACGGCGATTGATCGATTCTCTTACCACATTGGGATCTGTGGTGTCACTTCCCCACTTAAAGTATCAACATCCTTGTCATTGTCTGCCCATCCCGTCCGACACACTCCTCTAATGTCCTATCTGATCTATTCACCTCTCATGGTCATTCTTGAGCTGCGCCAAGAGCCACACTCAGTTCAAAACTCTTGTCGTAGTGACGTCCGTCCACCCCGGCCGAGTCTTCCGGGCCGGGCCTCTTCATCACCTGTACCTGCCCCGCACACGGGAATACCGGCATCGCTGCTCTGAGGTGGCCCCCCTTACCCCGTAAGGGGTTGTGGACGGGGGTAACCAATGGAGCCGGAATATTTTTCGAGGCCCGGATCCCAGCCTCTGCCCAGACTCTTCCTGGTGATCAAAGCCTTTGACTTCCCTTCTTGGATAGATTGGTCTTAATTTGATACAATCTCTAATGACTCGGTTGATTTATATGAGCTCCTCCCAAAAGGAATGTGCGGGTATAACCACACAATGCGTGGATGACTTGGTGGTGGATATCACTCATCGGTTATTTCGCAAAACTGTTCCGTAATCTACTGGAGGCTTGAGTCTCTCTCTGGGTAATAATTACTCTTTCAAAATGTGGACACTTTTTTGAAAAATGTGTGAATGAACACTAAATAAGTTGCAACGCTCATCGAGAATCCAGTATTCTTACAACCTATGTAGCACCGATACGGCCACGCGATACGCGACACGACACGACACGCCGACATGTCATTTCTTAAGAATAGAGAATTCCGACACATTCCGACACGTTATATATTAAATATATTTTTATATATAAATACATAAATAAATAATAATAATAATAGCCTAGAATTAATTTACACAAAAAAATATTAAATAATATCATTCATTATTTTAATTTGTTACAATAATACATAAAACATAGAGGAAAAAACATTGTTTAAAGAAAAATGCTGAAATGATATTTTTAAATGTATCTATTTATTATATATAGCATTTTTTATTACTTCTTTCATAGTAAAAGACTTTTAAAAAAACTAAAAAAATTCTAAAAAAACAAAATTGAAAAAAAAAATTGACCCGTGCGTGTATATTTATAGCATTTTCTATTACTTCTTTTTTGTATATTTATATTTTGACCCCTCAAGTATTAGAAATTTTTAAAATTGACCCCGTGTATGTTGGAATCGCGTGTTGGAACGTGTTGGAAAGAGTTGACCACGTGTCGGATTTTTCGACACCCGTTGACCGCGTGTCGGGACGTGTCGGAGCGTGTCGGACACGACACGAAGGCTCCCAGAGAGTGTCGGTGTTACATAGCTTACAACACTCGTTAACAAAACTCACATGTCGAACTTTCGCGTGAGAGAAATGACAAAAAGAGACTCCTCTGTATATGAAGACTTCACATACAATTCTAGCATGATCCCCATCCTATGTATTAACAAACACTAAATAAGTTTCAAGGAACACCTGGATAAGGATTCTAATCGCCTTTTTCGGTATTCTTCCGACATTCGTTAACAAAACTCACATGTGACATGTGGAACTTTCTTGTGAGAGAGACGGCGAAAAAGAGACTTCGCTATATACGAAGACTTCACATACGATTCCGGCATGACCCCCATCTCATCACCTACCTTATGAGGCTCAGCCAAGCCAGACAGTTCAAAGACGAGGAACAATGCAGCAACAGAGACTCAGAGACCAGTTGGTATCCATCGCTGTGCATGAATTTTTTTTTTTTTGTGGACCAGGAACCCCGCACAACCTAACGCAAAAGAAGATAAATGTTTGGGGGCGACACGTCTTGGCCACCACACACGCGTCGCCACCGAGTAAGTCGCAAGAGGCTGGTAGCGCTTCCGCAACGCCTTGAGTTGCAGGAGCTTCGAATACTTAGGCACTCCTCGATGGAAGTCGCACTTACTCACCGGGAGCCACCGCAGCGGGTGGTTCGCTATGCATAGATTTGGACCCATGTTTTCTGAAATCGATACGACGCCAGAATCGCAACATCAGTGATCAGTCTATGCTTGTGGCTCCAATTTCTCAGGGCCACCACGGAGATCTTCCCACGCGCCCATGGCGATGTCAGCAGGCCACACGGCTCGCCACACGGCGCCTCCCTATTGATGAGAACACGGCCGGCGTGGTCCAGCAACCGGAGTGGTTCGGTTTGAACCGAGGAAAACGACATCGATTGGTCCCTGTCGTTTGGGTAGCCTGTTTTAGGAGGACCTCTGCCACCAATCCACGGCCAGACATATCTTTTTTAGGAGCACTGGGAGGAGCTTACCAGAAATTATTATCAAGCCAAAATACTGCAATAAAAGCCAAAAAAAAGAAGCAGAATTCATTGAAAATAAGAACCCGTTGCATCCCAAATTTGGATACGTCAAATTTCCCGAGCACCCATTTATAATTAGCAAATATCGATAAATGTCATTTCCTAATTTAGTCTTTTTGTTCAATTTACGCGTCACATTATGGATATCACGACACCAAAGTTTCGAAGACCCAGTAAGTTGATTGTCGCCTTTGGAAAGCAGGCAAATAGTGGTTATCAATAATTCAAGAAACACCCCATGGAATCCAGGTCATGCATTATGCGGTATGCCTATGCATCTATAAGAACAATTGAATATAAAAAATAGGATAAGCACATTGAAAATTTTGAAATTTATCAAGCCATAGAGCCGGTATCGAGCTTTCAGCACTTTATGAGCCTGCTAGTTTTTTTTTCTTTTCTTTTTTTGGGAAAATTTAGCGCAATTTTACACGAGACTAGCAAGTTTAGTGGGCACTCTGCATTTTCCTCAAATTCTTAGTTTATTATCTCTCTCTCTCTCTCTCTTTTCCTTTTGCTTAAATTTGTTGTTTTCTGTTGTAATTCTGGCCTGGGTAACAGGACTAGGCATTTCTAGAACCTTTATCACCACCACTTATATTCTACTTTTCCCATCCAAATTCTTAGTTTATTATCTCTCTCTCTCTCTCTCTCTCTCTTTTCCTTTTGCTTAAATTTGGTGTTTTCTGTTGTAATTCTGGGCTGGGTAACAGGACTAGGCATTTCTAGAACCTTTATCACCACCACTTATATTCTACTTTTCTCATCCAAATCCACTAAAGAAATTGCCTGTACATTCTTCCTCTTGACTCGATCTCGTTTTCTTTTTCTTTTCCCCCTTTTTTAGGTGTTGAATTGTCAGCATAAGCCTAGAATTTCCTAGAATTTATGAAAGCCAGTGAATTAACAGCCATTAGATTATCTAAATAAGGCACAACCATATGGCTCATCAATTACTATCTATAGAAACTAGAAAAATCATCCGCTGAATTTTCTGTGGAAGAAGTTTGCTAATTTTAGGCTTTATTTGCTAAGAAGTCTGGTGTTCTCTTCACGAGAAATTTTGTTTCTAGCTTCTGCAAAACAATAAATAAAGATTGTCTCTGAGCCCTGCATTTTGGCGAGGTTGGAAGTTCCTTGGTCCCTCCATTCTGCCCTTTTCTCTCTCCACTTTTTCCTGGAAATCATCTGGTGATCCTCCTTGTCCCAGATGAAGGGGAGACATCAGAATGGAGCCAGGACAGTGGTTTATGTTCCAATTCAATAGATCGTCATCCTGTAATCGGTTTCATCTTCTGACTGGGTCTTAGATTGGGAGGGGAGGAGGGGGAGAGAGGATGGAGAAGAAGGGCGTGACATTGATGCATCGGTACGAGCTCGGGCGGTTGCTAGGCCAGGGCACGTTCGCGAAGGTCTACCATGGGCGGAACCTGAAGACCGGGCAGAACGTGGCGATCAAGATCATCGACAAGGAGAAGGTGCTGAGAGTCGGCCTGATCGACCAGATCAAGCGTGAGATCTCGGTGATGCGCCTCGTGAGGCACCCCAACGTCGTGCAGCTCTACGAGGTCATGGCAAGCAAGAACAAGATCTACTTTGCGATGGAGTATGTCAAAGGCGGCGAGCTCTTCAACAAGGTGGCCAAGGGTAAGCTCAAGGAGGACATGGCCCGGAAATACTTCCAGCAATTGATCGAGGCAGTCGACTTTTGCCACAGCCGAGGGGTTTACCACCGTGACATCAAGCCCGAGAACCTCCTCCTTGACGAGAATGGCAACCTGAAGGTGTCCGACTTCGGGCTCAGCGCACTGTGCGAGTCCCAGAGACAGGACGGGCTGCTCCACACGACGTGCGGGACCCCAGCGTACGTGGCCCCGGAGGTCATCAACAAGAAGGGCTACGACGGGGCCAAGGCCGACATCTGGTCGTCCGGCGTCGTGTTGTTCGTCCTCATGGCGGGGTATCTTCCATTTCATGATGCCAACCTAATGGAGATGTATAGGAAGATTTCCAAGGGGGACTTCAAGTGCCCTCAATGGTTCCCTCATGAAGTCAGGAAGCTGCTCTCGAAAATTCTTGACCCCAATCCCAACTCAAGGATCGGTATAGACAAAATCATGGACAACAATTGGTTCAAGAAAGGGTTCAAGCGGTTCGAGCCCCCGCCGATTTCTCGGATCAATAGCAGCGTGACAATGAAGGACATCCAGGCTGCATTCGGGCCATCGGAAGTGGATCCCGAAGCGGAAGCAGAATCAGCAGCAGCAAAACCGCCAACAAGCCCGCTCAAGCCAGCCAGCTTCAACGCGTTCGACATCATATCCCTCTCAAAAGGATTCGACCTGTCCAACCTATTCGAGAATCACGCAAACCAGAGGCCCCAGGAGCGGTTCACAAGCACGAAGCCCGTGTCGGCGATCATGTCCAAGTTCGAGGAGCTGGCATCCACAGAGCAATTCAGGGTCGAGACGAACAACGGGGTGGTGAAGCTGCAAGGGAACAAGGAAGGGAGGAAAGGGCAGCTCGCCATAGATGCAGAGTTCTTTGAGGTCACTCCAAGCTTTTCGTTTGTGGAAGTCAAGAAGACAGCAGGGGACACACTGGAGTACCAGGAGTTTTGCGACCATGACTTGAAGCCTTCCTTGAAGGATGTTGTGTGGGTTTGGCAAGGAAATATGCAACAACAGTCTCAAACTGCTAGGTTTTGAATTTTCTTTGCTTTTTCTTCTTCCCTCTTTTCTGGGTTTTTGCTTGGGTGAAAGGATTTCTTGAGAACGTGCTGCTACTCTGTTGAGCAAATTAGTTGCTGCAACAGGGAAAATTGACAAGTGGTATCTATCTCTTGCTACCTCATTTTAGTGTATATTTTTATCACAAATGGACATTATCATGGGGTCCAACACCCTAAGTTTATGATACTTAAGATTATATGCTTTCCCTTCCTATCGGCATTTTAAGTAATTGTCTTTGTAAAGTATTTTTTACTTATGAAAATGTTAAAAGAGTGCCCTCAAGGCACTTGTTAAAAGTTACTAATTGTGCTTTGGAAATACTGACATTCTTTTATAGAGAAAAGATTTATTTAAGTGTTATAACTTTTGAGCATTATTCACCTGAGTGCCATAAGTTTCCAACAGTCACTTGAGTTGCAGAACATACATTTTTTTAGGTCGTGTGAGTGGTGCAACTTTCATACAATTTTCATTCGAGTGTCATGATTTTTCAATCGATCACTTGAATTCTGTAACTTCTAAAAAAAAATTCATTACTGGTGTCATGTCATGTCAAATTTTCAACACTTGTGGTGAACCCTTTTAAAAGTTATGACACTCAAATGAATGGTTTTTTATTCTAATAGTCATAACAATCAAGTGATCGGTTTAAAACTTATGACATCCAAGTGAATGATCAATAATTAATCACACTCAAGTAAGCGTCCTATGAAAATGGTATTGCTGAAATTTCTCGGGAAATTTACCAAAAAAGTCATAAATCTATTACAATTGTGCTAATTCAGTTCTAAACCTTTTTTTTTTTTACCAATTGAGTCCTAAACCTTTTACAATTATTCCCGATCAGTCCATCTGGCCAAAAATAGCCTGCTGATGCGATGTGATGTAGCTGGCCGACGCCGGCGACATTTTTTTAATAATATTTTATTTTTTGAAATATTTTATTAATTTTTTTTAATCTTTTTTTTCCTCTTTTTTTCTCCTTCCTCCTCCTCTCCTCCTTCTTCCCTTGGCTTCGGCAACCGGCCAGAGGGGAGGGCTGGCCGGTCGCCGGACTGAGGCGGCCGGCGGGGCGAGCCCTCGCCAGATCCGACGAGGGGGCCCTCGCAGTCGTCGGGCCTGGCGAGGGCGAGCCCCCGCCGAATCTGGCGAGGGCTCGCCTCGCGGTCACTGGGCGAGGCGAGCCATCGTCAGATCTAGCGAGGGGGGCTCGCCCCAGCCTGGCTGGTGATGCGAGACGGATGGAGCTTGCGAGAGCAACGGAAATCTAATTATCATGGGCTTTCAATCGTCGTCGAAGATCGTGCCTCAGCTGGACAGCCAAAACGTTGTGGGGTCTCGGGGACAGCAGGGGTAGAGACGACTCAGTCGTGTTGGCTTGACGCAGCAGCAGTGGCAGAACAGGGATAGAAACAGCTCGTCAACGGGCCGGGACTTAATCGTTACTTGGTTGTCGGAAGGGATCATGGCAAGGTTGATCGTCAGTGGCGCAGCGGACGACAGGAAGCAGTGGTGGACGACAGCTAGGTCACAAAACAGCAAAGGGCGGCGTCGACGAATGGGCCAAGCCGGGCGACGGCGAGGCCCCCCTCGCCGGATCTAGCGAGGGCTCACCCCGCCAACCGCCTCAGTCCGGCAACCGGCCAGCCCTCCCCTCTAGCCGATCGCCGGAGCCAAGGAAGAAGGAGGAGAGGAGGAGGAAGGAGGGAGAGGGGAAAAAAAAAAAGGAAAAAAAGATTAAAAAAAAAATTTAATAAAATATTTCAAAAAATAAAATATTATTAAAAAAATGTCACCGGCGCCGGTCGGCTGCCACGTCAGTGCCAGCTGGCCATTTTTGGCCGGATAGACTGATCAGGAATAATTGTAAAAGGTTTAGGACTTAATTGGTCAAAAAATAAGTTTATGACTGAATTGGCACAATTGTAATAGGTTTAAGACTTTTTTGGTAATTTTCCCGAAATTTCTCCCACATATTTTGCTCCTTTCTTTTAACTTGTTTCGGCATTCCTGGCCTAATTGAATAAAATTTATTCATTTATCCCGCGGCAAATGTCACCCCGTTTTTCCCATACGAAGCTTGACTGGTCCTAGGAACTCGCCTATAGTTTCCTTGCAGTCGCAGTGATCATGCCAAAGATTGAAAGTCACTCGCATTTTGTAACATGAGAATTGAAGGAAAGTAAGTACTAAACTTCTCTATAAATCCTCTACTGACATTTTTTTTTTGACGATGTGCACAATTCACTATCGATGCCATTTCAGTATTATGCAATCTAAGGGGAGAAATCATAGATTTTCAAAGGGTTTGCACATAAATGATTTTACTCAAAGAATTAAATGGATGTTTTAAATTTTTTCTCCTTAAGTAGCAAGTTTTTTTTTTTTTTTATGTCGGTCCTTAAGTAGCAAGTTGAAATGAGGGTTGATAACACGAAATGCCAAATGATTGAAAAAGTATTGACAAAGCCAATTTTGATCAACATACCGTATACGTGTCGTCAAACCACCAATAATAAAATGACTAAGTAACCATTGCAATTAGGGGAAAAAAAAGGAAGATGACTTTTTTTTTTTTGGTCGGTCCTACTCGAATTCTTTTCTAACACTCACTCTCAGACTTTTGCCATGCCTCCTTGCAGAGCGTGGGAGTTGAAACCCACTCCTAAAATGAAATCGTCCCCACCCCAATCCCCCCTGATGAGATGGGGAATTGAACCCCCCACCTCCCCCTTCCAAGTTGAAAATGTGGCTACTGGGATACCCATGATATATTTAGCACTAATTGATTTTCTTTCACAAAAAATCTTAAGCCGGTACCTCATGACACATTTATTGCCAAATTAATTTTCATATCACACATTTATGACACTTTCACCCCATATATATGCCCTCCATTAGCTATATGGGATTTGACGTAGAAGATAGATTTGGGTTTTGGATGCCAGTTTGGGGTATTTAGTAAAATGAAAATTTTACTAGAGGTAAATACGTGATAAAGTATCGATTTGAGCTTTTTTATGAGATGAAAATTAATTTGAGATAATGTCACAAAGTACCAATTTGAGATTTTAAATGGTATTACTTTATTAAAAAAATGTGCGAAAGTGGTGATTATGAAAGGATATGTTGATATCATATGGGGGAGACTACGAACATGATGATTGGGTCGAAAACAAGCTCAATCAAAATGTTGAAGCCCAATATCAAACTGGGCTTGCATTTCAATTTTTAAACTATTTTGCAAACAGGTGTTCAACTTATCATGGATTTGCAAAGTGGATGGTCTTTCCTTTTTTTCTATTTTGGGCGTAGATAACTTGGAAATTATACTTTAGCCCAAGTAAAGTGGACGAATATTATGGCCATCGCGAAGTGGAATCGTGATTTCTTTTGGGCCAAGAATAGTTGAATCAGATAATGAGACCCAACATTAAATACCAAATTAATTAATTTCCACTAATTGATTTGATATCTAGCTCTAATTTTTATTCCACTAATTTTTGTACTGTTGAGATTATGTCCGGAGCTTAAATGTCTTAAGGAAAACCCAACGTGAACAGAGAGTGTGGAAGCTTGGCCCCGTGAAAGTAAAGAAGATGATCTTCTTTTCGGACGTCCGATCTCAGGGTACAAATCGTGGCAATTTCCATGTTTGAAATCAGCAAAGATTTCCCTAGTTTGTATACATGTTCCTTCTTTGGGTCATTGGCAGGCGATCGACATGTGGAGAGCGAACCTTTGCTTTTGCGGCTTCCCACCAGAAATCTTAAGGCTCATCGTCATACTGTACAATTACAATGCTATAAACTCGATACCAATGTTACAACCAGACTATTTGACAATCACATATGCTTGCACATGTGCATTTGTGAATTGATTATCTAAATCGGAAAAGATACTTCTATTTTATTATTATGGTTTTGGTATACAAGTGCAATGTTAAGATTTTAGTATTAATTGAGGTACTTTTTATTTCGTCTGTAATTTCTTAAATCTTCATGCACCCCTTGGCTTTGGTTCGATTTTTCCTGTTGTTTGTTTTTCTTAATTCCTTGAAGCTTGATTGGATCTTTTGGTGCTCTTTTTTAGAATTCTCTGCAATCTTTACTCCTCGTTTCATTTCTTAAAAATTAATGGGTTTTAGAGAATTTTAATTTTTGTAGGAATGGATGTAATTAAGTCTTATCTTGAATGTGGCTTGAATAGATTTTCTTTTAATGATCTTCTTTTCTTTGCCACTTATTAGACTTGACAGCCATTATTGGACGAGAAAGAGGGCGGGAAGTATCAATGGATAAAGGGAGAGGCTAGCCTTGTATCCTCTTTTGGTTCGAGCTAGGGCATATATGCAATCGATGCATATGAGCGCGATACATGTGATGTGAATCATCAAATTGGGCTAGGGATGGCAATTTGAATCGCCCTAGTAAAATTTGGATTGCCCAGCCTTTGATGGGACTGATAAAATGCCCTACATGTGTATTTTGGAGCGAGGATAGGGTCGAATGTATTACCCTACACGCAAGGTGGGGTGGAGATTGGACTTAGGATGACTTACCCCCACAGAATCTGCCCCTCCTCCATGCACCATGTCTTTTAAAATGTTAAAGTTCAGCATTCTAAAGTTATATAAAACATGTTCTTATTGTCTTTTTCCCCCTCTTTTTGCTATCAGAATGCTAACTTCCATTCATTCTTGTTAGATTTTCAAAATTAAAAGATTGGCACGGTACCAAATTTTAGATCACTTGCCGTGTGGGGGTGGGGATGAAGCATACTAACTTGCCGTGTGGGGGTGGACATGAGGCCTCAATATTATGGGATGGGAGATTCAATCCCCACTCTCATCCTTGCCCCCATCGCCATCTCTAAGTTAGGTGGGTTTTACTTGACACCAGCCAAATCTAATAGTCCATTAGTATTTATCTAGTTTGCCACTTGGCAAATGGTAATAGAGGAGTTAGGATTTTCACCTTATTATATTAAGTAGCACTTGACTTGATCTTAGGAAAAATTTCCAAGGACTTGTCCAAAAACCATGAGCAATCACGACAATGATTACAATCACCAAATTGTGGTGGACTCTAGTCTAGACAAGTATTTTCCCTAATCTTACAAGTCACGCATTCATATAATTTGTCACTAGACAAGCAATAAAAAAGAGTCAAACCTCCACCTTACTATATTGTATATGGATCTTTCACTATAAATTACCCTAAATTGATCAAAAATTCCTATTTTAGAAAAGTTATCTCAAAATTCTTTACGTTAATCTATCCTATCCTCCCTCCCTCTCCTTGCCACCGCTGTGCCCATCTCGCCCCCACAACGCACTTCTACTATCGCTCGTTCCTCAACACTCCCGCTTCGTTGCATGTCACAGCGTGCGTGTGTGCGTGTCCGTGCACGAGGACAAAGTGAACTTGCGGTAGTGGTCGTGACCACTACACACGACTAGCGAGCAAGCCTCGGGCAATCTAAAATTTAGGAGCATTCGAGGCTAGGGACCTCGTGGCAACTACAAAGACGTTGCATTGTCATTGGAGGGGACAGATAGCGTTAAATTGATCACGAGACCTTTTATGACGAAAAAGGAATAAGGAAAGGAAAGAAAATGGAAAAAAATACAATCAAAGGAAAATTATAGGGATGATCTAAATTGCACTAACCCTGAAATGACGGCCTCTCAATAGGGTGAGAGCATCCGGACCTTTTCATTGGGATAGAATGACACGGATGGATTCGAAGTGGGATTGCATGGACTTTCGAGTGAAATTTTCCGAAGTCACCCACGTTCACATACCCAATGGCTAATTCCAAATCCAAGCACCCACTAGCTCATCACATCTCAGCAAACGGTGGATTCCCCCGAAGTGCAATCCAGTTGTCACGAGTTCAGCCCCAAAAGAGCCCCACCTTTCGTTTAACTAAATAACTGAATTCCCCCCACGAAAGCTGCAGAGACTAGGGCAAGAACTGCCCCCCACTGGACCGCACCACCGCGCCGGGGAAGAAGAAAAAGAAGTAGCAAACTAATCACGGATACCGATACAGATGCGAGGACAGATTGAAAAGATGGGGACAAGGCTTGGTGACACTTTGCGTTCGGATTCACGGTGTCGTACTAGAATGTCTGTAACCATCGTGGAGGGTTAGGTGTCATTCTCTTTGGAAGTTCGGGTTTGGACACATGTGGGTTTGGTTGATCCTGTCGTTGATTGAAGTTCTCCACCTCCAAGAGAATTTGAACGGATTGATTAGTTTAAGTGGAACGTGGGGGGTTGGAGGGAGAAGAGAGTAGAAGAAGAGGGAGAGAGGGAGGGAAAAATGAGACAAACGCCACGTGATGGGGGCAGGTGTAGTGGAGGACCTTTTTATTGAATTGGGTGGGATTGGGATTGGGATTTGGGGGGAGATGATGACTTCAGGTAGCTTATCAAATCAACTTCCATGTGATCGGCACTCACTAACGAGGAATAGAATATAATTTATATAAAAGCTAAAACTTTAGGTTGATGAGCGGGAGTTGAATTCGATGTCCAATACTTAGTCCTTGAGACATCTTCGCGGTGGTAATTATTAAAATGTTCCAAACCACTAATTTATGGTATTTATAAACTCTTTATATACATATAATTTCCCCTTTTACTTATAAGTTTAAACTTTTGATATCGACTTTTGATCACGGTATTAGAGTGGGATTGGCCATTTTATCATGATATCAAAATCATATTCTTCCCGGGTTTATATTATATGTGGAGCTCCTTATTTGTCAAATTTCAAAGGATGATGAAATATCTCATATTATTTGTCTTGAGAAGTTTATGTGCCATTCGCATATATATGATTACCTATAATTTTTAAGTCTTTTTGTTGGACTATTGGATTATAGAAAGTACACTATACAGGAAGCAATAATGAAGAGATCAAGTTTAATCCGAGGGTAAAGAGTTTCCTCTACACACCGACGGTGCATACTTTAATTATATATTGTGGTAAAAGTACACCCCAAATGCCAAAACTTGGTACGATTTGATATTTGAGTGCAAAAAATTAGGAAAGTGACAATTAAGTATCACTTTTTTTTTAAAAAAAATAAGACACTTGAGTGCCACCTTCGGTAAATCCTACCAGAAATTTTACGTGGCAATTTTTTATTAATTTTGCTCGCCTACGTGACTCGCTAGAGAGTTGACTGGGCAAAGAAATGCAAAAACGACGTCTTTTTTGCATTGATTTGAATTTTAATACAAAAAATTAATCAAATTAAATTATAAAAAAAATTAAAAAAGGGAAGGGAGGAGGGGGGTATAGTTACAGGCGCTTAAGGGCTATGCCCTTGTTGCCATTGCCGCCACCTCCCCGCCATCACTAGGAAGGGCCGGCAACGGTGTGGAGAGGGCCAAGGCCTAGCGACCCCGGCCGACCGGAGGTGAGGGTCCACGAGCCCTCGCCTAGATCTAGGGCGAGGGTCACAGCCCTCCCCCAGATCTGACGAGGGTTGCTAGCCCTCGCCCAGCCAGGCTAAGGGTCGCCGTTGGGTAAGGGCTCACAGGCCCTCAGCTTCGATCGGTCGAGGTCATTAGCCCCTACCCAGGGCTCGGCGACCCTAGTTGGCCCTCCCCCCACCATTGCCGGCTTTTCCCGACGACATCTCTCTCTCTCTCTCTCTCTCTCTCTCTCTCTCTCTGTTTTTAAATAAATTTAATTTCACGTCAACATACAAAATGATGTCGTTTTGCCCTTACCTTGTCGAATAAGCATTTTCGTCAGATTTTCTCGCCAATAGCACTTAAATAATTCATTTTGCTCTGATTTTGACACTTAAATATCAATTTCCTAACTTTTGGTATTTAAGTGTCCTTTCGTGCCAAATTTTTGCATTTTAGGTATTCGGCACTCTATATATTATATATATGGAAATGGATGCACATCTAATAGACAGTGATGACCTATCAAATTCTCTTCTTCTTCTTTTTTCCACCTTATCAATCATTTTCTTATTTATTACAATAATGTACCTTTGTTTCAAGCCCATTGTGACCAAATACATTGACTATGTTCAGTGACTCTTTCGATTTATGGAAATGAAATTTTATTTTCAACCAACAAAAGGAAAAATAAAATTGGCAAGATCAACCCGCCAATAAAATCTCCCTTGCACAAATGATTCATTTGAAGAGTGGACATCTAAAACAGTAAAGAGAGTGCATTTGGCTTGAAAAAGTCCATCGGTCATTATTCGTTAATTTTCTCCTTTCGTCAATTAATCTAGCCAGAAGATCAATTCAGAGAATTAAAATGATGCATTTTGATACGGGATGCTCTAAGGAAGTTCGTCGGGTATTTTCCAATCGTGATCGAAAATAAACAAGTCTATACATTTTGGGTGGCCTTAAAAATTGACTAGTAATATAATCCGAACCAAGATTTTGGATGAGAAAGACAAACACGTTTACCCAGTATCGAGTAATTCTTCCAAAGATAGACGTTCGAATTTCAAAAAGCATTTGATAAATAAATAAAAGATTTGGAAGCTTATTGTCTGTATACGGCCCACCTAGGAGCACCAATTGTTGTTAAATTATTAGCTAAAACTAATTATTTTACTTTTTACTGTTTTAATATAGTTTGACATCTTTCAATCAATAATTGAGGGTCTTATTTTGTCTTTGCATGGAGTAATTTAACTTGATCTGCATCGGATTTATCTCCCTTCTACTGCGTCTAGCAAATAACCAAACACCCGTGAAGCAAGACCAAGCACCTAAAAATCGTAGCACTTGATGTTATGAGGCTAGATGAGGATACCTCGGAAAAATCACGAGAAATAGCAAAAACATACCAGTGCGAATTTAAGGAGAATTACCAAAAAAATTCTAAATTTATTATTATTGTATCAATTCAGTTCTAAATTATTTTTTCAATAAAAACATAAACATTTTGCAATTATGTCAATTCAATCCATCTGGCCAAACTTGCCTGGCTGATGCTAACATGAACAATTTTAATGAAATTTACATGATTTTATTCATACAACCCATGCCGTTAAGAAAACCTAGTGGAATCCATGAGGTCGCGTGCCAACTCGTGACCGGAAGTCAAGGAAGGCGCTTCAAAACTTGTCCTTGAGAAGGCATCGACTGGCTTACAAGGAGGGGCTCTTTGACTTTGGAGTGGATGAGTTTGCTCTTTGGTTATAGTTGGTCAAGGTCATCGCACGTGACAAAGGATTAAGTATGTAACATCGAGTGTTCATTTGAATCTTTTGGGTTTTATGGGGACATAGCGTTGACTTATGGAAAACTAAATGGTTGAAAATTAGAGGGATTCTCACAATGCACCAAATATACACGCAGGTTCACCGGTTCACGTGACTAATCGATCCTACATTAGTGGGATTGACATCTCGTGCGAGAGAAAGGGGGTATGTATTGAATAAGCTGGATCGGATTTAGTCCGGTCATTGCTAAAGATGAGGAGAAATAGGGCTAGAAGGGTGAATACTAAAAAAAATTAATGAACCAAATTGTAAAATCAACTTGGATTGGAAATTTTGGTTGGGGTGCCATCTCACATTACTATTGTGAAATAGGAAAATTATGATTTTTGCCCAATTTGTAGATTCTCCTCTTTTTATTTCCATTGAAATATTCTTAGGTTCCTCATTTATTCTTACGAGGGAGAAGTCCTCTTTAAGTAGGTAAAACCAGGACACATGGAAGAATCTCACTAAATTCATGAACCAAGCATGAAAATCTACTTAATTAACCCTAGAATAAACAATGTTTTAAGAAAGAACCTTAGTTGTGCTTATAATAAATTATCTATGTTCCCGGTATTTCGAAGCCAAGGACCATTTTAAAGCATGAACAATTCTACCAAATTTCAGATTGAAATACGGTAGATCTCAACTATTCAATAAATCTCAGTTTGGACAATCGAGATCTATTACTTTTCGATCCAATTATGGAAGTCCAAGGAGGAGCCATCCAAAATTTGACTATTGCTAGTATTATTTTTCTGACAATTCACATGTCATGCTTACGTGGGAAAAAGTGCCTTATGCCACGTGGATATGGTGTTGTATGCAAGCCGGAGCTCCGGCGGGTTGTATGCAAGCCGGAGCACATTGACATCCGAAAAGAAAAGTCGGGATAAGAAGATGAGAATCACAAAGCTTCCTCCACTTTTTTGCAGGAAGCAATGTTAGATTTCATCAAAACCGTTCGATAAGATGACTTTATCTATTAATGTGTCGGATTGTGAACGACACTTTAAACGAGTGAGCCATATCAAGAAATTGATCAGTTCCGGACGAAGACAATGCCCGATACATTAATTTGAATTCTGTCTAAATTCAATAGTAGATTCCTAACGTGCCGTTCAAACTCGGGAAGAAACTTTTTTGGTCGCAATCACCGCATAATTACATGCTGCTCGCGTTGAAAAGACTCCGCCGCCCGAGTCAACGCCCTCACGGGAATGACCAGTCAACGCTCCCTCCTTTCTACGATGTTTCCTTTATTTTGACTATTGCCCAACTCGAAGAGAATAAAAGGACTAAATTTGATTTGTTAATGAGTATTTTAAAAGCAATTTTTGCGTATAAAACTTCAAATAATTTGATTTGCAAATTATTTATTGCGCCTGAGATAAACTATGCTTCAAACATAACATAATTGTCTAACTTAGTCACTTTTGGACGCTCGTTAAAAGAATCCTTTGAAAATCAATGGCGATTATGTGGGAGTGGTGATTATTCACAAGATTGCAACTCGAATAAGGTAGGAACAAGGATAAAAATCATTGAAAAAATTTATTGACGTGACTTTGGGTAGGGTGATTAGTCAACTTAAAAGTGAACGAGGGTGAAAAGAAAGTTTTAGACATAAAATTTTCAAGGAGAATTAATAACTTGAAAAATATTTTCTAAAAAAATAATCAAAGAAATTGGCATTACATATATCGCTTCAAAAATATATATAAGAAAAATATTTAAATTTAAACATAAATTGTTGTCAATATTAATAAAAATACTTTTCATTTGCTAATTATTTTCAACAAATATTTTTAAGAAAATATTTTCAAATCAATTTTTCATTAATGAAACAAACAAAACCTTAGTTCAACAATAGTTCATGAGCAAAAAGTTGTTCTTTTAGTTTAAAGTTAAAGTAAGCTGAGAAATATAACTCATTGTGTCAATAGCGTAGATAACACCGACATGACTATTTAAAGCTAATTGATGATATCACACTATATAATATTATGCAAACAACACAAATAAACCATAATTAAACAACCCTTAATATGAAATATAGCATATTTCGTAACACAATTTAACTTATTTGATATTTGCTTGATTGACTATTACAATTACATCAATTAAAAAATAATTAAAATATATACTTATAAAAGAAAATGTAAATCAAACAAAATATGAATGTATTTCTTATTGAATTATCTCTAATAGAAAATATGCCAAATTCAAGCACAAGATAAAATTTAGTTAACAAATACACTCACTTTATGTATAGATAATATTAGAGTTAACAAAAGAAGAAATTAAAGATGCCACTTATAAAAAAATAAACTAGTAGAATAAAAACATAAAGTATTCCACCCTATAAAAAATAGATAGAATATAATACATTAAGTGATAAAGTCCACTTGATCTAATAATACAAAATGAACAACAATTGAGCGTAAAGTTATGTTGTTTTATTTTCTATTGCTTGATCTGTATAAATTAAGCTCGAAATGATTAAAATAATGAAAAACAAAAGTGATGGCGCATTTATAAAGACATCCACTTAATCTTTTTTTTTTAAAATAAACTTATAGGGCTTATTATGTTTCCTATTACTTTAATAACCGTATATAACTTAATATAAAGTATGTGAATAAGTTATTGTCATTCCATTTTTCCTATATTTACTCATACTTTTGATATTCATTTATTATAAACTTGCAATTTCCCTCAAATAACAGTAAATAAAGATATATCTGTATTAGAACTGAAAATTGAACCAAATTTTCATCTAAAAAATATGACACTGGGTAGGGATCTCCATATTCTAAAATTAAAAAAAAATTAAATCCTGCAATTATGCTAATAAATTTCACACTCTTCCAATTCCTTTTTTTTTTTTTTATCATATATCTGTTTTAACTATACTTTCGTTTAAAATACTCGCGTGATGCACTTTGAGCATGTCCTTTTCTTCTGTCTGTTCAACTTTATAGAACGCTTTCTTTTTCAGTATTTATGCACAGGGATGCGGTGCAATAAATTCATAGAAATACCACAAGTGACAACATCCTCGATGTCATAATTGGCGACCATTATATGCTAATATAAGTAATATAACATGTAGAATGTCTTTGACCCCAGAAAAAAAAATGCATAAATGCAAATACAAACTGATAAAAACACACATATCCAAGTTGGATCACTTTATAATGATTTATGAACAGTATTCGTGAACTTCTAATCCTTTAATTGTGATTTCTCAACTTATAATTTGTTCAATGTAGTCATCTAAACTTTTTATACATATTCAATATAATTCATGAACTATATTAAATATGCACCAAAAGTTTAAAATGTCACATTACATGTTGGGCCAAAATTTAAGCGATAATTGTCTCATTTTCCTATTTTACTTTGATTCTTCTAACAAATTCCTTTATTTAGTCCACGTTTGAAATTGGATAAAACTCAAGAAAGTAATGGTAGACAAAAATTACTTAACGGTGTATTATTGCTTACACCTTGCTCATGTAAGCCCAATGCAAGTGAATAATTAGATTGAGTAAAACTCACTTAACGCCCACATGATGAGATGCCTGTAAAATTTTCTCTGTTAGAGTGGGGCTAAAAGAACAATCAATTCAGCGCTCCAATAAGCTTGAGCACATCGACTTCACCATGCTCAATTTGACGGTACGGCACTCACCAACACCGATCGCATGATTAAAAACGCGTTAGCTAGACAATCGATATCATCACTTCATTCGACGGTTGACAACAATCGCGGGAAATTTCCATGCAAGACAAAGTCCAATTTTTTTTTTCTTTTGCTTGTTGAGGGGCAAAAACAAAAGTGGAGGTCCATGAATAGAGAGTAATTAGATCCCTGGCTAAAACTAACTCCATAGGAGAGAAAAGGAAAGGAAAAAAGAAGAAATAGAAAAGAAAGATCTCCCCCACTCCATACAGCAAAGGAAAAGAGGAGGACAAAAAACAAGGAAAGAAAAAGAAAGCGAGGGCTTCACGGAGAAGCTCTCCGCCCTTTCCTGGGGTAGCCACCTCAGCAATGCGTTATCCATTCCGAGAGCGACACGTGTCGGTTGTGGGCCCACCTTCCTTTACGAAAATTCCCTGCGACCGCTTGGCGACCTACTCCTTAGTCCTAGCTACTTCACTACCACCGCAGACGACCCCGGTCAAAAAGCCAAACCAAAACCACCACCACCTCCTCCACCACCGCCTCCACCACCATCTCCGATCGATAAAACTCAGCAGCCACCATCTCTCTCCATCTCTCCATGCCGCCGGCGACGGCGATCGGTAGCCCCTGAAATCTCCGGCATGGGAACGATCGGCGGGCGCGGCCTCCTCTGGCCGCTCTTCATCGCGCTCGCGTCGTCGTGGCTCGTCCTGGCCGACTCGGCATGCAACTCCACCGCGACGGCCGCCGACCGGGATCTCGTCTCCCTGGCCTTCGCCTCCGTCTCCGGCTTTGACCCTTCCTCGCTTCGCTCCTCCTGCCCCTCGTCGCCGTCCATCATCACCGACATACGCCTCCCCTCCCGGAACCTGAGCGGGAACGTCGCGTGGCAGCACCTGAGGGCCGTGAAGGGCCTGCGCGCCCTCGACCTCTCGGGCAACTCCCTCCACGGCGCCGTCCCCGGGTGGCTCATCGCCGCCTCGAGCCTCGTCGAGCTCAAGCTCTCCTCCAACCGCTTCGGCGGCGGCATCGCCTTCTCCGGCGGCGGCGCCGGGAACGTCTCGTCTTCGTCGCCCTTGGAAGTCCTCGATCTGTCCCGCAACCGGTTCTCCAGCTTGGGCAATTTCTCCCGCTTCTTCTCGCGCCTCCGCGTCCTCGACCTCTCCGGCAACAAGCTCAGGGCCTTCCCTCCCGGCCTCTCCGATCTCGCCGCGCTCGAGCGGCTCGACCTTTCGGGCTGCAACATCTCCGGCGACCCGCGACCCGTTTCGTCCCTCAAGTCCTTGAAGTACCTGGATCTTTCCAACAACTCGCTGACCGGCGTCTTCCCGGACGATTTCCCTCCGCTGGACGGCATCTCGTTCTTGAACGTCTCACTCAACGACTTCGCCGGCCGGGTCGGCCCCGGGGCTCGCCGGAAGTACGGGGACTCCGCGTTCCTCCACGCCGGGAAGAGCCTCGTTTTCGAAGCCGACGCTAGGAAAACCCCGAGCCCGGCGACGCGCCACCGTAACTCGACGAGCCCTGCTACCCGACCCACCGAGAAACTCGCCACAAGCAAGAGACACGAGTCGCGGAAGAGGCGGCTGGTCCTGATTCTGGTTCCGACAGCGGCGGCGGCGGCCCTGGTCGCCGCCGCTGTCGCCGCCCTCTGTTGCGTCTACTTCAGGAGGAGGAGCACCTTCGCCCGAAGGAAGAACAAGTGGGCCATATCGGGCCCGGCCCGGCCCGAGTTCCGGATGGAGAAGGCGTCCGGGCCGTTCGCGTTCGAGACGGAGTCGGGGACGGCGTGGGTGGCGGACATCAGGGAGCCGTCGTCGGCGGCGGTGGTGATGTTCGAGAAGCCGCTGATGAGCCTGACCTTCCGGGACCTGATCGCCGCCACGTCCGGGTTCGGGCGGGAGTCGCTGCTCGGGGAGGGGCGGTGCGGGCCGGTCTACCGGGCGGTGCTGCCGGGGGACCTCCACGTGGCGATCCGGGTGCTCGACGGAGCGAGGGCCGTCGGCCCCGGCGCCGCCGCGGGGGTCTTCGAGGGGCTCGGCAAGCTCAAGCACCCGAACCTGCTGCCCATCTCTGGCTACTGCATCGCCGGTACGTGGCTACTGCTTTGCATTTTTATTTTTTTTTTGCAATTTTCATATTTTTTTTTGGGTAGCTTACTTTAAAGGTTTTGCTTTTCATCACTCATGATTACATAATCAAGTCCTAAACTTAGTAAACGATTTTTCAATTTTATTATTATAATCCTAAATTTGACTGAAATTTCGTGCAAAGATTTAGTACTACGGTGTACACTAAACTCATAATTTGCATATTCTTCTTTTGCCTTTTTCATTTATTCATTTGTTAGCTTACTTTAAAAATTTTACTATTTACCCTAAACTTAGAATGAAAAAATATTTATCCAATCATAAACTCTTCAATTATATCATTATAATCACAAATTTCATTGGAATTTCAGCAAAAATTTAGTATTGCATTAGCCAAATTGAAAAGTTAATAATCAAACCGTACTCAAAGATTCATAGTAAATCTTGATAGGAACTTTTCTTGAAGCAATAATGTATCAAACTAGTTGCCGACTGTACACTAAAACTTGTTTCAAAATACCAGTTATGAATTGTTTAATTTTATCATTAGTCCTAAATATCACTGAAATTTTACAAAAACTTAGTATCATATCGACAAGATTAAAAAATTGATAACTGAATCAACATCTATGCACTGTAAAGGCGGCCGTTTGGTTCGAAAGGTTGCATTGATTGACTTTTTTTTTGTAACTTTTTATGCTTGGGGAATGGCCATCTTTTCGACTGGCACTGCTGCAGATGTTTCTGGCCCTTTTCAGGGCATTGACCTACCTCTCTCTCTCTGTGTTTCAACTACCCGCATTTAAATCGGGTCACGGGGATCTCCGGAGTTTTGTCCAAATTTTTCGATTTCGATTTCTTGCGTACGTGCGGCGGTGTCGTACTCGCCGGACTCTTCTTTTTCTTCTCTCTCTGTCTCTCTTCTCCCGTGAGGTTATTTTCGTTTTAGGGTTTTTGTACTCTTTCCGGACACGTAAACCGACGCACGGCCATCATGATTACACTTTCAGATCGTCGTCAGAACTTTTCTCTCTCAGAGTCCTAGATTTTTTCATTTTTTTTGGTCGAAACACAGTCCTAGATTTGCGTTGGCATTTGTAATCAAATTCAAGCTTTTCATTTTCAAATTTTTTGGGTCAATATTCAATTTTTTTTGCTCAATACCACAAAAAAAATCAAAATTATGTCAATTATGATATAAATATGTCGAATTTTATGGTACAAATACCCTAAATATTTTTGTCATAAAAGACCCGAATTTTGTACCAGTGCATTAAATATTTTATAAATGAAATTGAAATAGAAGATATATATATCCGTTTAAGTTTAGGCTATTTATAACACAAAAAGAAAGGGATTTAGGGTTTTTGTGATGTAGAAAAAATTGGAATATTTATATCACATTATCTTTTTAGTTTTGGGTTTTTTGTAATTTTCGTCTCTCTACTTAATGCAAGTTTGAATATTTATATATTGGAATAACACGAGGGAAGTATCATTGTTATAGACCTTAATTAGGTGACGTTTTTATTATTTTCCGTATGGATCCATTCTTTCATTTAATTTTTGGGTACGAATGAAGAGGACTTTTCTCTTTGAGTCGCAGGCAAGGAGAAGCTGGTGCTGTACGAGTTCATGCCCAACGGGGACCTCCGCCAATGGCTCCACGAGCTCCCGGCCGGGGCACCCAACGTGGAGGACTGGAGCACCGACACGTGGGAGCAACCCGGCGGCGAGTCGTCTTCCCCAGAGAAGGCAGACTGGCTCACGCGCCACCGCATTGCGGTCGGGGTCGCCCGGGGCCTCGCCTACCTCCACCATGCGGGGTCCGCCCACGGCCACCTCGTCGCTTCCAACGTCCTCCTCGCCGACGACTTCGAGCCCCGGATCTCCGACTTTGGGATCCAGAATTTCGGGGGTGGGAGAGAGCAATTCGGGGACGGGAGAATCGAGCGTGCCGACCCCGCCCCGGAGACGGACATTTATTACTTCGGGGTGATCTTGGTGGAGCTTTTGACGGGGCGAGAAGGGAGCGAGGAGAGCTTGGCATGGGCGAGGAGGCTGGTGAGGGAAGGGCGCGGCGAGGAGGCACTCGAGAGGAGGCTGAGGATCGGCTGCGGCGGCACGGTGAGCGAGATGGTGGAGTGCCTCCGCGTGGGTTACTTGTGCACGGCGGAGTCGCCCGGGAAGCGGCCCACCATGCAACAGGTTGTTGGCCTCCTCAAGGACATCCGCCCCCAGCCGAGCTGAGAGTCTATCAAGTAGCTCAAACTCGGGCTATGCAACGAGCCGACATAGGCCGCCCCAATGCTAAGGAGGCACGGGAATTATAATCGAGTCTGTCATGTAAGTCACACGTGAGGTCTATTGCCACAACATTCCCGATCGATTGGTCTCGTCCCTTAAACATAGGAAAGCTCTCAATTGAGTCACTGATATCACGTCAGCATGTCGGGTGGGTGATGTAGAATTCGGGTCGATTTTTTTTATTTATATTTTTGGGAATTGCATTTCAATTTGGACCACGGCTTGGTGTCCATTGGGTATTTGTTGTTGTGGGATTTTGATTTTTTTGCCATGTATAGACAAGATCTTAAATTAAAAAAAAAAATCAAAAGAATATTAATTAAATTAAAGAAAAAGAAAAAAAGGGAATGAATGAGGTGAGGTTGTGGGGGCTAAGATTTGGGGATGTGGGGGAAGATGTTGTTCTTTAAGGTGAACAAGGAGATCAGAGAATCCCACTTATTGATTGTCTCTTCTGCGACATCTTTCGTCAACGATTCCTTTCAATTCATCGGATTCTTGTTTTCTTTCTTTTTTTATATGAAATTTCCTTTCTTTTGCTTTTTTGTTTTTGTTTCCTTTTGGGCCCTTTATTCCCTTTGAATGAATTTTTTTTTTTCTCCGATTTTTATTATTTTTCTTTTGCTCTTTTTGTTTGGCAATCTTCCTTTCGATTTGCCAAAAGAGAAGAATATCGATGTTGCATGCACGTCTCCTGCTCTGGGTCTTGTTGGATTTATCTTGTAAGTGGAATCTCTTTAAGGAAACAAAGGATAGAATTATGTGATAAAGTTTTCATTTTTTGCATAATTTTATTATAAGATATTCCTATCCAAGCATGAAAATTCCAAGTATCAAGATTCTCGTTCTTTAACTAATTGAATTTCATGTCAAATGAATTCGTTAGTATTTTGATATGACGTTAAACGTGTATCATGCCAAGTTCTTGAGTCATTTTTTGCAACAAAGACGAGACGTATAAGTCATAGAGGCCTTTACATTGATCTGAAAAATAAAAAAATGTGAACGGGGTAAATGATAAAATTAAATTCTAGGGCAACATCAAGTCACCATGCCCCTAATGTTTTCAACAACACTCATGTCAATGGTTGGGATAAAGGGTCGCAATCTAGGGAGGGTGAGCTAATTTGAAAAATCCATCTCCAATTTGAATTGCAGGCTGCACATCATCTATAAAGTCGTTGGAGGCATAATATTATATAAAATAATGCGACTCGAAGGACGACTTACAATTCAAACGATTAAGCAATTGTTAAGAAATTCTGCTGCTAATCTTGACCAATGACTTCGCACACGCCCAACTTAGAAAGAGAATTTCTTTTGACCTTTGCCAAGTCAATAATTATATTTTTCCCCCTGTTAATCTGTTGAACGAAACCCACAAAAATAATAATAATAATAATAATAATAATCCCTTTTTTTTCCATTTCACGATCAAGGTTTCGATTGATTTGGACATGCATTTTCGTGTCAAGTTGTTGTCAAATACGTAAGGCGGAATTGTCAGTCGACATCTACTTTTTAGGCGTTTTCATTACAACCTGCGAAAATCACAATCAATCAAGAGGGAGAAATCGTGTGCGGCCAGGTCCCGCGAAATTTGTCCTGCATGTCCATGATTGAATGAGGAATTTGTATTCGATGCAGATAATTTTTTTCTTAATTTTTGGGATATATAATTGATAAAGATATGTGTATTTTTTTATCTTCTCGTTTTCTCCACTGAGAAAGTTTTCCATGATGCATGCCAGATGTAAAAAAAAAAAAAAACATTTTTCTACATGTGTAAAAACGTGGGAAATTGGAGAGACCCATGAAAGAAAACACGTGAAAAAAAAATTGGTCGGTCCAATCATTAAATTTCTATTTTATTATTGGAAGAAAATGAAATGCTAAGGAATTTATCAAAAGGAGAAAAAGAAAGTAGGAGAAAGACAATATTAGGTGCTTAAATTGTAAACCTTCGTAAAGTACATGAGAATAAGCTAAATGACTTTGGTGTTTTCTTTTCTCTAATATTTTATCCAAGGATAAGTTCTGCCGATTCATCCTATTCTTACAGATTTACACAGACCTGGTCCGATTCAATCCAGAAGAGAGAAAGGCCATCTCCAATCATTACTTTATGGGGTAAAATTTAGGGTTAAAATTATGAAAAATTCAAAATTGATATATTTGTGATAAATTTATCTAAAATTAATTTTTAAATCATCAAAAATCCAACTGATAGGCCCCTAACAAATTTATCATAAATGATCATAAAACATTCTAAACCGTTACACTTATGACAAATTTATCCTAAATTAAATTTTTTTACCATCAAAAACTTCAAACTAGTACATATGTGACAGACATATCTTTTATTAAATTAAAGGGATAAGTGCGTTAAAAGTCCTAAAACTTGTCACAAAAGTGCAATTGAATAATCAAACTTTCAAAAAGAGCAATCGAGTCTTAAAAGTTATCACGAAAGTTTAATTGAGTCCTAAAACTTTCAAAATGTCTTATCAAGTCCTAAGACTTATCACAAAAGTGCAATTAAGTCCTAAAACTTTTAAAAAGTGCAATTAATGGAAGGACTTAGATTTGACCAAATTGATAAATTTTAAGATTTGATTGCACTTTTTTAAAATTTTAAGACTCAATTGCACTCTGTAACAAGTCTTAGGACTTAATTGCACTTTTTGAAAGTTTTAGGACTTCAAATGCATTTATCCCTAAATTAAATTAATACTATAAAAAATCACAAAACTAGTATAATTATGACAAACGGAGAGTGACATATTAAACTTATATAATTAAAAACTACTAGTGAAGTGTCACGTATCATCTAACTCAATAATTTGATAGTAAAATTTAACAAAAATTAACAATAGGTAAATTCGTCACAAATATACTAGTTTGCTAAAAAAATTTGTTAGTTTGGGGTTTTTTATGGTAAAAAATTAGTTTAAGATAAATTTATCACAAATATACTAGTTTGAGGTTTTTTGTGATGTTAATCCTAAAATTTAAGTTCAACCATCAGTTCATATGACTTAGGTTGTATTTCGTCATGTGAATTCGGATTGTGATATGATAAGATAAAGTGAAATTAGAAATTTACTCACTCAATATATTGTTTGCTTTGACTCGTCCCACATTGAAGGTAACATTTTTGTCTTGGGCGTATAGGTAGACACTTTCCTAAGAAACTATCCATCCTAGTACTGCTTTAACCTAAGAGCACTTAACTTGGAAATTCTAAAGCAAAATTTGTTGTTATGTCAAAAGGCACATTCATGAGTTAATTCCAATTTTCATGCGCTCACGTGCACGCGCGCACACACACACATCTCAAAATTGCTTTCTCCATGTTCAATTCACAATCCATTTCATTCCTGCCCTCTTTGCCATTTTAGAAACTTGTGAGGAGTCACCCCTTGCCCAAGTCCTCTAGTCTCAGCAACTACTTCCCACTCTCATTGGACTAGATCATTACAAATTTGAGTTCTTTAATGTGAAGTATAACCTCTCCTTTTCACTCTCAATGATCGGAACATGATTAGTTGGTTGCCAGTGGTCAAAGGCAACACAATTGCATGACGGTCAATGAAGCTATATTAGGATGTATTACTCCATCACCCCATGACTCCATCAAACAATAATAGAATTTGTTAAGTTATTTGTAAATTTTTTTTAACAATTTGGGTTTTCCCATCCCTTATATTGGATTTCTTATCTAGATATATCTGAGTTTATAATGTTTTGAAGACATTGCCATATATTAAACAGAATAATTTGTTATTCTATTTGAAGTCAAATCCGAACTAGCAAACTAGGCCTTAAAGGTTTGGGATACTCTGTTTACGCAATTTATAGAACGATAAATAGCTAAACATGATGTGAATTTAATCATGTTCATGTCATAAAGGGGTTATCCCATTACATTAGAAAAAAGGCATCATTCGCACATTTAATCATTTCAATTGATTATGATTTAAATTTGACGCCTTTAATTAAGCTGTGTAACATTTATCCCATTATACGAATTTTGGATGTATTGAAGCACGTTAATTTATGTTAAAATACATTTACATGAGAGTTAATAGTTCATGCATGTTGACTATATCATGACCTGTGACCCATCCAAATTCCGATAAGCCTAGTCCACAGTTCGGGATTTTAAAAATCTGGCACCAATTAATAAACATGTCATGTTCTGACAAAAATTTAACACCAATACTATTATGACAGAAAAATACGAGCCATCAGCCCTATCCTGACATGACTTCGCCTTTTCTTTTCGTATTTTCAAAGGCTAAGGAATATGCCAATGCCTTATGTGGATCCTATAAGTCGGAAGTCGAAGAT
Source organism: Eucalyptus guilfoylei (assembly GCA_016097605.1). NCBI lineage: Eukaryota > Viridiplantae > Streptophyta > Magnoliopsida > Myrtales > Myrtaceae > Eucalyptus > Eucalyptus guilfoylei. Next base: position 30,818,365 of record CM027864.1, on the reverse strand, counting down.
TAAGCAAAATTACTTTATATTATGAATAGAATCATCATGTATTAAAGGCATTTACTGAGAAGACTATACAATTCGTGGAAATTATGTATATGGAAAGATGTAAAATATTTCAAGATTTGAAATCATTTTTAGGTTAGTTGTTGCAAGATAAAAAAAAAAGTTAAATTTTAATATCGAAACATATGAGAGATAAAATAGAATTATGAATTTATAGATTTGCCCATTGATAAAATCTTTGTAAGATAAAAATCATTCAAATATTTAAATAATAGAAGGTTCTCTTTGCATTAGATAATACTATAGATAAATATTTCTTTGCATTCTGACATGAATAAACCTCGGAATAGACCTAATGCAAGAGCCGAATTATGTTTTTTTCGGTTAGGTTTGCTTGTGACGTCACCGTGAAGCCCTATAAGAAAAATAACTCTTATTTATGTCATTCACCTAACCAATTTTTTTCCCATTTAAGCTAAATGTTTGCCTTGTGGCAAATTTCTGACAGTTCTATTATATGTGCAAATTGAAGCGAATCTCTTTATCAAATGAAATTTATTCACTTTGCAAATACACTATACTTCAAATTGAATAAAATATATTTGACAAAAAGTTTTGTTTTCAATTCGTTTGGAGTTCTCTTTTCAAATTAGTACGATATATCATGTTAAATTTCCAAAATTAATTTTTCTGTGGTATCTAAATGTTTAAGGGATGGCATTTCATTATAAATGATTAATGTAGTTAGATCTGCTATATTTCAAGTTGTAAATATTAATATTTAATTTCCAATTAAGGGTACTTTTTATAAAGTAACAATTCTCATATGAAAAAATCTACATATGCAATGTGTAAGCTTTTTTTAATGAATAATGTATATAATTGACATATATTATTATTTGTGACTTTTTATTTGCTTTAAGTTTAACTCAAATGGTTTCTGCTGTTGTCGTAAAATCTTTCTAAAATAAGCTATATGGTTAAGAATGAATATGGAGATACATTCTCTTTATTCCTTTTTCAAGTAAGAATTTGAGAATAAAAAATAAATAAACTAAAATGGACTATTATTAAGTCTATTGTCATTGTAAATATACCTTTATTCGAATTGAGATTGTTAACAATGTTATCATTCATATGTCCACTATGTAAAAGTAAGAGTGTAAACTAATTTTCTATTAATAAATTAATATTGAACCAAATAAAAATCCAAAAGTTTTTTTTATCAACTATATACAATTGAATACATCTCTGCCACGTGTTTACCACGTGGCAATTATACATCCAAAGTATAGCTCACAGGACTAGTATACACATGAACTTCATGTTCCAGAGTAGAGCATCACAAAGTTGCAGGTTTTAATTTAAAAAATGTGAATGCTTTGGTAAAGTTCTCCGTTTTTTTTTTAGAATGAGAGATTTGTTGACCACCGATCTCTTTCACACGTCTATAGCAACCGATTGGACTTGTGGAATTTCAAATACGTATTTTATATAATTTGAGAGTCATTGTTTCCTAAAATTGGATTTGCTTACATAACAATTTCTGAGTCACATCTAATTTCGATTTTTTTTTCGAGTTATCTTGTCGAAAGTCCACTCTACTCTAAGGAAAGGATAAGATAAGAAGAAAAATGAACTCAATCAACCTTAATTTTCAAAAGAGAAAAGTCAAAGCGACAAATAGAGAAATGTGTCGATCGAAGATAATAATCTGGAAATTGAAAACTTACACCGAAGAGAGCGTGATTATCATCGTAGAGGTCCCGGCAGCACGCCGTATTCGTCCGGTGAAGCCACCGGTCTGTGACGCCGAGTTGGATGCATTTAAGTTTGCCTCTGCTGAATATAAGTATTGGTGTTGAACGGATTCTTCAGTTCCTTTCTCCTCTCAATCGAGTGTGGAAGTCCGCAAGCATGGACTTGAATGTGCTGATTTTTTGGAGGGAAGTTTGGGGAGGGAAAGAAAAAGACATCGCTGTCGAAAGGCATAGTCTTATCTTACAGTTCAATGATCTAACTCAACTCGAAGTCGAGTTTAATCAATTTTTTTTTTTAAGCTCAAGCTAGAATTTAATAAAATTTTCAATCAAGTCGTGCTCACACTTGAACTCAAACTCGAACTCAAACTCGAATATATTAATAAATTAATTATATTTTATCTCCTTATTTGATATTTATGATTGAGGGGGTTAGACGGGGATGGGGGGAAGATGTTCTGATAGAATCCCACTTATTGCTTGTCTCTTCTGCGACGCCTTCGTCAGCCATTCCTTTCAATGGTCCCTTTTTTTTTATACATAATTTTCTTCCTTCTGCTTTTTAGTTTTTGTTTCTTTTTGGGCACTTTATTCCTTTGAATGATTTCTTTATTTTTCTTTTGCTCTTTTGTTTTACATCTTCCTTTTAATTTGCCAAAAGAGAGAGGAATATCGATGTTGCATGCACGTCTGCTACTCTGGGCCTTGTCGGATTTATCTTGGAATTGGAATCTCTTCAAGGAAAAGAAGGGGGAGTACGTAATTGGAAATTTTTATTATAATCTCTCTCCAAGCATGAAAATTCTAAGTATCCAGATTCTCAAACAAACTGCATACAGTGGCCCAATTCTCTTAAATCCCAAATGATTGGATCCTAATTCTAACCCGACCTTTTTTTCTCTCATAAAAAAAATACCAATTTTAGGTCAAGTTTCGAGTCTTACCCAAACTTTTATTTGTCTCATAAAAATTCGCAAATTTTAGGTTAGATTTCAATTTTGGCTGTAATTTTTTTCCAATAAAAAGGTACAAACTTTCGGTTGGTACCCAAATCCAATTCTCGTCAAGCAGAATCACATGAGGGCAAAGAGAGATCTTTAGCGGTACCACTGGACTGAAACTTGATGTGGCCAAATATGGGTACGGACCGAAAGCTTGTGTTTTTTTATGATATAAAATAAAGTTTGAGCCAAAAGTAGGATCCAACCCTAAAGTTAGTATTTCGTTACGAGACAAAACAAATCTGGTCAGAATTGAGATCCGACCAAAATTAATGCTTTTTAAGGAATTAGGACTTTTAAACCCCAAAAAGAAAAGGGGAATTAGGACTTGACACAGCAATCCCAGGGTTGAACAAAACACTACCACAACGTGCAAAGGTGATGTGACCATATAAAAAAGACACCCGATAACGGGAGATAAGCATAATTCAATGAGTGAACGAATTCATAGGTATTTTTATATCAAGTTAGTAATGACCGTTTTCATTTAATGATCGAGTTTTGATTGATTCCGACATGCATTTTCATGCTAAGTTGTTGCCAAATACGCGGGCGGAGTGGGCAGGCAGAGGCGCATTCATTACAACCTGCCAAAATCACAATCAAGAGAGAGAAATTGGGTGCGGCCTGGTCCTGCAAAATTTGTCCTGCATGTCCATGATTGAATGAGGAATTCGTATCCGATGAAGAATAATTTTCAATTTTTGGGATACATAATTGATAAAGATATTTGTGTTTGTTGTCTTCTCGTTTTCTCCACTGAGAAAGTTTTCCCATGATGCACGCCATGTGTCTGACCATTTTCATAATTCCAACATACTCGAAATTTTCCTGACCATAAGAAAATACATGCCCTTTTTAACGTGTGTAAAACGTGGAAAATTGGAGAGATCCATGAAAGAAGAATGTTAAAAAAAAAAAAAATCGACCGGTCCAATCAGATTAGTTTTCTTCTTGGAAGGAAATGAAATGCTAAGCAAGTTATCGAAAAGGAAAAAGAAAGTAGGAGAAAAATAATTGAGTTAAATGACTTTGGTGTTTTCTTATCTCTAATATTTTATCTGAGTACATGCTCTGCTGATTTGTCCTATCGTTGCAAATTTACACAACCTAGTCCGATCCAATCTAAAAGAGAGAAAGGACATGTCCGATCCTTACTTCATTGAATAAAATTTAATTCCAACCGTTACTTCATAATGATTTCGCTGTATTAGATTCGAATTCGGATTGAAATATAATAGAATAACGTGGGATTAAAAATTCTCCAAATATCTTCTAAATATTTTGTGCAATCTAAAATACAATTAAAAATCTTTTTTTTTTTTGAAAATCCTACAAGCCTAGGATAATTTCCCGCGGGATCTCCAGATCTTGCTCCTTGAGCTCCCTTACTAGCCAGTCAAACCGTTCTCCTCAACTCCTTCGATTCATCAGATCCACCATCCTCTCCAATTCCAAGTCGTAGTCCTCGCTTAGCTTCATCATGAAGCAATTTGGACGCCAGAGAAGACAAGCATCGGTTCGGCAGGGCTGTCGTGAAGCGATTAGGGGAGGCAATGGGCACGATCGACCTAGTAGACGACGCAGATCCAGCCTAAGGACCTTAAATAAAGGTCGTGGTTATCGGAGCCCCGCTCCACGTAAATAAAGCGGAAGGGTGACGCAATAACACCAATGCGGAGGCGAATGGCGGCGGCAGACATCGTGTGCATTGCTTGGGCACCACTTGATGCGGAAATCAAGGATGTGGGGGTAACTAGGGTTGGAGAGGAGGTTGATGGAGGTCGACTAGTCCACGACATTAGGTAGGGAGTGCCGACAAGGGCATGCGCAGCTCTGTTGTGGACGATGATCTCGAGGGATCTGGCGCACTCGTGGGGGATTTGAGTTCTTCGATGTGAAGTGTAACCTCTTCTTTTCACCCTCAATTATGGAAGTGCAGTCGGCTGGTCGGTGGTGGCGATCAAAGGCGACAACAAGGACGAACATGCAGTGATTGGGAGTGACCACAATCGGTAGTCATGATGGGGTGCTTGGTGAACCTATAATAGGATGCATCCCATCATCACTCTAGTAAAAGATAATGGGGTTTGTTAAGTTATTGTAATTTTTTTCATTTAATCCAGATTTATTTCACCTCTTGTCTCGAATTGATATATTTGAGCTTAACCTGTTCGGAAGACGTGCCAAATATTGGATGGAATAATTTATTATTCTATTCGGACTCAATTTAAACTACTAAACAGAGTCTTCAAAATTGAGAATACTTTGTTTACACATTTCGTAAACAATACATAATTAAAGGTAACGTGAATTTAATTGTATTCATGTTTTAAATGGGTTACAAAAAGAATAACAAGGGTGTCATTTATGCATTTAATCATTTCGACTGATTATGATATAACATGTTTAATTAAGCCGTTTAACACGTTACTTGTAATATTTAATTTATGTTTAAAAACAATTACATTAAATTTTATAGTTCATGCATTTTGAATGTATCATGACGTGTGACTCACCCTAAAAATTTGGCACCAATTGATACACGTGTCATGTTCAGACAAAAGTCTGTCGCCGATCTAGTTATGACACAAAAATATGGGCCGTCAGCCCTATCCTGACATGACTTCGCCTTTTCTTTTCGTATTTTCAAAGGCTAAGAATTATGCAAATGCCTTACATGGATGCAATAAATCGGAAGTTGAAAAATTAAGGAAAATTACTTTATATTATGAATATTGAATCATCACGTATGAAAAGCATTTACTGAGAAGAATGGATTCAAGGAAATTATTTATATGTGGAAAGATGTAAAATATTTCAAGATTTGAAATTATTTTTAGGTCAGTTGTTGCATGATAAAAAAAAGGACTCAAATTTTAATATTGAAACATATGAAAGATAAAAAATAATTATAAATTTCGTGTTTCCCTATTGATAAAATCTTTGTAGAATAAAAATTACTCAAATCTCTAAATAATAGAAGGTTCTTTTTGCATTATATGATACTATAGATATGTATCTCATTGCATTCTAATATGAACAAACCTAGCAATAGGCCTAATGCAAGGGCCAAATCATATGCGTTTTGGTTTGGTCTTCTTGTGACGTCAATGTGAGGCCTTACAAGAAAAATAGCCTCTTATTTATATTATTCAAGTGACCAGATTTTTTCCCGTTTAAGTGGAATATCTACCTAGTGGCAAATTTCTGATAGGTGGATACAATGTAATTATTGTGTATGCAAATTGAAGCGAGTTTCTTTATTAAGTGAAACTTATTCACTTTGCTAATAACCTATGCTTCAAACTGAAGTTATTAATAAATTTGATTAAAAAAAAAAGCTATGTTTTTAGTTTGTTTGGAATTTTCTTTTTACATTAGTAAGATATATCATATTAAGTTTTGATTCGTGTAATTAGATCAGCTATATTACAAATTATAAATGACTATTTAATTTTCACTTAAGTGGAGTTTTTTATCAAGTAATTTTTTTTGTATAAATAATGTATATAACCGATATTTGACTATTCATTTTACTATAAGCTTAACTCAAATGGTATCAATGGCTGTCATAAAATCTTTTCATTGTAAGTTATAACATTTAAGAATAAATAGGGGATTTTTTCTCCTTGTTTGTTTTTCAAGGTTTTTTTTTTTGTGAAAAATAAATTTCCATTCATTATCAAACCGATACATGAAAGAGAATTTCAAAAGTCACAATAACAAAATAAATCCATAAATCTCCAAAATAAACAAAAATTCATAAATCAATGCGTTTTATTAGAGCATGATTGGCATAGATCATCACAGGCTTGTCTTTCAAGAACAATTTGTAATTAGATCTAAGCGAAAGGATCAGTGGCTAATCATCGAATCACACAGCATCATCAATGATAAGTACACACTGAGATCTCCATTTGTAATTACAACTTTGTCTTTCGATGGTATGCACTTAGGTTCAGTGTCTCCAATACCATCACCGTATGGAGACGATATAAATATGTTCAAAATTTTTAGATTTGACACCTACGAGAGCAAGCCTTATAGTCAATGCGAAGTGTCAAAAATTTGAGTGAAAAAATACTAAATGAGCATAGATTGACACCAAAACTACCAGGAGCATTATTGAAACTGGAGGTGGAGTACTTATTCATTAAAACTTCAAAATTTAGAATTAGATCGGAAAGAAAAGCTCTCAAATATAAGACCAAGAGAGTAAAGCTCTCAACTTTAAAACTAGATCGAGAGAATTAAAATATATAAGGAAATAAAAGGAAAAGGAGCTGAGAGGGGAGGGAGAGATCTAATCCCTCCCCTCTACAAGTGGAAGAGACGAAAAAAGTTTCAGAGAGGGAAAGAGAGGGAGAGAGGGCAAAGAATTTGAGAATGACCACTAAATAAGATAAATTACTATTATTAGGTCTATTGTCAGTGTAAATAATTTTTATAGAGTTACGGTTGGATGGTTGACATATCTATTTAAATTTTGATCAGGTGTAATTCGTATGTCAGATATCTAAAGGTGAAAGTGTAAACTTTATTTTATATTGATATTAGACTTAATAAAAATCCAAAAATTATTAGTTAAATATATACAATTGGATACATCTCTGCACCTGTTTACCACGTGGCAGTCTACATCCCAAGCAGAGTTTGGAAGACGAGTATAAACATGAATTTTTTGGTCTAAACTCTAAAGTAGAGTATCACAAAGTAAGTAAAAAAAAAAATGAACCGAAAATGTTATGATAACATAATCTTTTAAAATGACAGATTTATTGACTGCAAATTTCTTGCGCAAGTCTATGCAACTGGGTGGACTTGTGGGGGATTCTAAATATGTACTTTATGAAATGTGACAATGGTAATAGTAGAGATTTCCTTGCACGTTTTCAATTTTGACTTTGCAAACTATAATGCCACTTTATGAACCAAAAAAAAAAAAACTATAGATGCCACTTTCTTGATTTAGAAAATATCTCAGTAAAACAAGAACATCGTATATAATCACTTTCCTGAAATTTGAAAAATCCCTCTTTTTTAACACCTTAATTTTTGCCCAGAAATCAAGTAAACATTTTTGTTAAAAATTTAAAAAACGAGGAGGTTTCTTGTTGAAATCTCGAAAGTTAAATCTAAAAAAACAAGTTGGTTGAAGGAAGCTGCCGAGTCTGTATTGGTGCTCATTCTAATCTCAATTTGATCTTAAGATGGAGATTGGGATTGAGCCGTGCATCATTAGAGGCTGTAAATATAATAATTACAAATTCTACGTGGCATCATGGGCTTGAGAAGATTCGGCTGGTTTAAAATTTTCACAGGATTTTGACACCCCTAGGCCCGATTAACGAAGTGATGATACATAAGACCAGGTCCATGGAAAAATTCGATATGGGCTCTAATGGCCCTAAGTTTCAATTTTTGGCCCAATTTTTATTTTTGTCACCAGTACACTGTTCCTGCTCTAGCCGTTCTGAGATAAATTTGAAATTCAACATTTGACTACTTTATGGAAGTTTGATCACAACATAATCACAATCAAGAGAGAGAAATTATTGCGTGGGTTGGTCCTCCAAATTTGTGATGCATGTTAATGATTGAATGAGAAATTTGTATTTTGATAAAGCTATTTCTCTGTTTGGACAACAACTTTTCCATGATGCACGCCGTATGTTGACCCCTCTCTTAAGTTCAAAATTCTCCAATTTTTTTTGAAAAAAAATATTACTATATGTCTGTATGTGTAAAAAAACGTAAAAAATTGGAGAGACCTGTGAAAGAAAAATGGGAGACAAAAAATTAGCATGTCCAATCAAATTAGTTTTCTATTTTATTCTTGAAAGGAAATGAAACGCTGAGGAATTTACCAATAAAAAAGAAAAGGAAAGTAGGAAAAAGACAATTAAGTGATCTGAAATTGTAAAACTTAGTAATCACACGAGAATAAATGAAATGTCTAATTATTATGTGAGTACAAGTTCTATGGATTTGGACTATTCTTGCAAATGTTACATGGGCAAGATCTAATCACATTGGAGATAGAGAGAGACTTGTCCAATCTTTTTTTTTTTCCTATCCTATCCATACCGATGGAATTCAAGTCGGCGGAAGACAACTTACCTTTATCCGATGCACAAATAATAATTAACCCCGGAACGATCGTTGAATTGCGAGTGAATCACAAACGAAATTACTTCATGTTGGTCTGGATGCGATCACGAGGAAAACACTCGATTTTCAAAGGAGAAAATGGAATGCCTTCTTTCTTTTTGATGGAAATGGGAGAGAAAATGAGCGTACGTTTTCTCTAAGTGTATGTTCTGCCAACAACAACAACAACAGTCAACGGTTGTCTTCAAAGCCTTTTATACATCTTTCTTCATACCCTTTCATCGTAGCATATCAAGATGAAACGGTGCGTTTCAATCGCACCCCATCGTGAATGTATTAATAAAATACTACATCTCTCACTCGGACATGATGGGCTTGATAGCACTCTATCAAGAATATAAGGCATTCAACATTCATCAACTTTACAAATGCCGGATCCGGTAGTCCAGTGGCCGGACTTCAAAAAATAAAATAGAATGTTTTTTTGTTTTTTTAATTTAATAAAAGTCATTTACAAATGCAAATTTTACCAAACGATATTTTGGTCAAAGTTGTTTCTCAATGCAAACTTTATCAAATGTTATTTGCATTTCAGAAAACCCATTCATCCAAAGGTATTTACATTTTTGCAAATGCATTCCCCAAAAGCCGAACCAAACAGGTCCGAAGGCTGGTTCCGAGCGTTTGGAGTCAAAAGTTGGATAGGTTCTTTCCAAAATTGATCGGTTTGATTCAATACTCAAATTGAATTGATCTGATTGCTCATCCTTATATATATGTGAACCTTTCGGCACTCGTAAATTACAATAATCCTTTAGCCCTTTTGGACTCTTTTATCAACTTCTTTGACATTTATAAACATTAGCTTAACACGTGAAATTAAATATATGTCACAAGTCTTATCAATCACCTTCATAGATCAAAACCAAATGTTCCCCACATATATGGAAAAGGGAGGGGTCTGGTTGGATATTCCCGCCCGGAGTTCTCGAAACGCCTAGAGAGAGAGAGAGAGAGAGAGAGAGAGAGAGACACTAAACCCTAATCACGCCTTTTCAGTTTTGCCTTCAATTTTTCCCTTCACTTCCACTTCACCGCCTCTTCACTCCTCGCGCTCTCCCTCCCGCCCCGCCGCTCTCCGCCGTCAGCCGCCTCGCCGGAGCTCGCCGCCGCCCCCAGCGACTCCCGCCGCCGGTCGCCGTCCTCGCGCCGCCGCATCCGAAGCTCCCGCGTTTTGGCCGGACTCGACCCTTCGTCGCGCGGCTTGTGATCCGCGAGCGCTCGTCGCTGTAGGTCTCTTTTTCTTTCTCTCTCTCTGTGCGATCTGTATCTCTCTCTGTCGCCGTCGCTGTTCGGGCTTACCGCCGCTCGAGCGGTTGATTCCAGCGATTCTGAATCCCGCGTCGCCGTTCGGTTGGAAATGCTCTGATTCTGTGAACTGGAAACGAATCCGTTCGTGCGATCGATGAGAAGTTTCGAGGCTTCGCGCGTTGCGTTTGCTACCCCTGCTTGCTTCGGATCTCCCATGTCGGAATGTTAACAAGTTGCATCTCTTCTTGTGCTGGTTTTAGGGTATTTTCTTCTCGAAGCAAGAGCAAAATGTTGCACTCTCCGATGCTCGTTCTCAGTAAGCTCCTGCATTTCTTCACTGGCTCTCTTTTGTTCTTCTAGTTCCGTCCTGTATGATCCTGGCCGATCTGTTTGTGGTTTATTGTAACAGTTTCGTTAGATTACTATTTTGTGCTTTTGAAGTTTATTTCACAGTGAGCTACATTTTTAGGGTAGCACTGCCTTCTCCCATCCCTTTTTTCCTCAAGGAAATGAGCATTGTCATTGCACCAAATTTGGTTTTTGGAGAGGGGCAGGGTTGGGAGACAAGAAGCAAAAGAACGGGAAAAATGATATTTTGAGCTTGTTTTTACTCTACTAGATGTGTTTGGGCACATTCGTGCTTTGGGATGACAATGATGTGGTTTCTAGTAAGGTTATTGTCGCCAGTCTTATGTACCTGCAAATAATTTGTTAATGTTGCATGGAACAGAGGATTCCTTGAAACGGGAATCTGGAAGCAAGGTACACCATGCTAATATCCAAGCATCCAAGGTGAGCAGCTTTTTCATTTACTTTCTGAAATTCTGTCTGGGTTCCTGTGTCTGCCAAATATAATTGAATTATGTGATATGTCTTAACCAAATGATGGGCTCATTCCAAGCTTATGTTTTGGAACGGGTATAATTTGCACATCACTGTTTTCAGTGATGGGAAGTTTCCTAGTTAGGAAGCTCGAAGCCATTAAAATAATAGCAAAGCAGAGGACCTCTGCAGAAAATCAGAGCTCTTCCTCTTTTAAAATTTTTCTAGAATTACCCATAAGAACGTTTTATATATCACTCTGCATGGCCTGAATTTTAAGGTAGATTGTAGGAGAAATTGAATTACTTGAGTGTCGTTATTTTGGTTTCGCATTTAGGTGGATATGGATCTTTTTGTCGAGTGCCCTTTTTTTTTTTTTAAACTAATGTTTTTGTCTCTGTTCTCTTGCTGTCAAGTCTTTTTAACTTGTACTAATACATGTGACAGGCTGTTGCTGATATTATCCGCACCACCTTGGGCCCAAGGTCCATGTTGAAGATGCTACTTGATGCTAGTGGAGGTGAAGTTCTGTTATCTCAGCTTGTCTAATGATTAATACAACGATCAAGTCGATGAAATTCCATCCCACATTTCAGATCAATTATATCTATGTATAAAAATTTCCTTTCAGTCATGGGATTGTATAGGTGCTTTCCCATTCCCATTGCTTTGTTTGAATTCAAATTTGCGAGCTTGGGCAAACAATGCTTCCCCTTTTCAATGGTACCCAAATTTTACGAAAGATAAAGTGACGAATTTTCTCATGTAGACTTGATTTTTGTTTGCTTTATCTGTCGTCTACAAGCATTGTGTACATGTTGACAACTATTCATTTCCATTACATTTTGCGAATTCTAAACGAGGCATGAGTGTGAATTATCTCATCATTCTCTTCAAAGCTTTCTTTTCTTTCGCCAAATACAAGCAATTAAGCTTCATTTATCCAATTGTCTATTCAGTTCCATGACATATTTGCTGCATTTTAGTAAGTGGCAGTCAATGGAGTGAATTTCTTTTCCTTTCTTTAATTATAGTAATCATCTTAAGTCTGAGCAAGTATTCATTTCTCACTTGGTGCCAATAAGAAATGAGACTGTGTACTTGAACAGAGAACATGAAGAATTGGTTTGACAATATTCATCTAAGACAAGAGTAGACAAGGTTGGAATAAAGGAATCAAAAGTAATACTTAAAAGAAATGTCACATTGTTTTGTGAGTTTAAATATGGATAATAAATTGGAAGAGTAGCAGCCATTCACTATACGAGGCTAGTATGGTTGCTAGAGTTGAATTTAATGTAGTGTGTAACTATTGCTTTTCATCAGTCTGGTGCCTCATGGACTTATGTGTTTTACATCTCCGCTAAAATCATTTTCCTTATTGCATGCAGGAATTGTTGTGACAAATGACGGAAATGCTATTCTTCGTGAACTTGATATTGCACACCCTGCTGCAAAGGCATGTCTTGACATGACTCTTGAGGGCTCACTTTTCTTCCTAGATCTCATTTATTATATTGCTTAGAATCAAATTTCAAGATGTTTCGGCAGTGTACTTTTGATATTATCGAAGCAGTTTTGAGTGCACATTTACCTTTTTCAAGATAATAGGCATTATATACACACTTGCACACTTGTATCAGTATCTTTCCTTTATTGCTTTGTCTAACAATTGCTGCATGGTTATGACAGTCGATGATTGAGCTTAGCCGCACCCAAGATGAAGAAGTTGGAGATGGAACAACTTCTGTCATTGTCCTTGGTATGGCTCTGATATGCTTCTTATGGATAGTCGCAGATAGTTGTGTATTAGGCAGTTCCTTGTATTTCAGGGCACAAATTTACTAAATATCGGCTTCAGTGAAAAATGCTTGCATCAATGTTCAGATTACTTGGATTGCTGTTCGATAAGAATTTTGTTTCACTAGGCAAGTCTGGGCTAATGTTGCCAAACATATCGAATTATGAATTATCCTTTGAGGTGGGACCTTGGGGTGGAAGTTGGAATTTATTGATAACAATGCAAAATGATTCATCATGATCTATTTGTGGAGTATTGATTTAGAGAGAGCAACTTTTTTTGACTTTTTTTTTTTCGAATTTCATCCAAGAAAAGGCTTTGGGCAATGATGGATTTTTTTTTTTTGGTTGTGGAGTTGTAAATAATCTATCCATTGGAGATGTGATCAGGTTTACTGAATAGACTAACATATAGAATTGAATTCTATGCAAGAAAACAGATTTTGGATGAACAAATGGTATTGGGATAGTAACTGTTGAAATTATAGAGTTTCCAGAGGACGTACCCTATTCAAGACTCCGAATCGTCATATCATTGATCCCAATTAAGAGCTTCCAATGCATTGTAACCCTAAATATGGTGACTCAAAGTGTATTGGCCTTCTTTAATTGTTTTTAAGGTATTTAGAAGTCAGAGGCCATGGAATTGGTGTATGGGGATTCTCAAATCCTGCTGTATAATTTTTCCAGAGAGTTGAAAGATTTTGTGCGATGTTTGACAGATTCATAATTGTATGTTCTAGGCAATGAATTTGAATTTAAGTCTGTCGTAATGGAAGTGCACTATTCTGTGTACAGTTTACTCCGCAAACTTACTTTCTTGCTGTTGCCATATCAGATGAGATTCCTCATCTTGGGTTGTATTCCATTTGGTTGCTAATGTTGTTACTATTATCATTGGTGTTTATGACCTTAAAATCTCTTTCGAGTTATTATGGATCACAAATTGGAGAATATGTATTCAAAGCATTTTATATTAACAGCTTCCATATCCTCTCGACTGATCAAGTGTCTTACATTTTAATCTTAAATGTGTTGGAAGCTGGTGAAATGCTCCATGTTGCAGAAGCGTTCATTGACAAGAACTATCATCCTACTGTCATTTGTCGCGGTAAGAAGATTGCAATACTCGATTGTATGTTTGAAGAGCATCTGTTGTATCATGTGTAAATTAAATTAAAAGAACCTTTTGCTTGTATGACAGCCTATAACAAAGCTTTGGAGGATGCTATTGCTGTATTGGATAAAATTGCAATATCAGTTGATGTTAATGATCGTAAGTTCGTTGCATATGGGAATTTCACCCGTTTAGCTGCTCATGTAATCTTGCATTTTACTAGCTTGGCTTTTGTGGAAATTGTCGTCAATTGAAGAAATTGTCAATTAGTTTATTGAGCTGTTACCACTTGCATATTTACTCTAGAGCATATCATATAATCCTCTATCTCTTTTTTTTTTTTTAAATGTAGACTATGGTCCAGGTGTTCCCTAGTTTGAAGCTTCTGAAGATGATGAATTTGTTGTTTGTTAGTCTGAACAAGGTCAATATTAGGAGGGTTATCAATTAGTATAACTTAATATTACCGGAGGAAAATGCCAAGGCACAAGTTTTTGTAGCTAATTCCTTCCTATATTTAACTCTTGAACTCTAGGTCTACTGGTCCTAGACAATGCAGACTGCGCATACCTGCAGATGTTATGCACCACTGGTTATACTTCTGTTCTTAATCTATATGGTGTGGTAGTTTGTCATTACATGCTTGAGATGCACAAGACCATGAAGCCATTCTTTACTCAGTTTGACTTGGTAGAACTTCTTACCGTCTTTTCTTCTGGCCTCATGATCAGTTGATTTTCGAACATATCTGCCAATTATCCCCATTGTGGTCCCCATCCATTATCATGGCTGTAGTCGGAGTTTTCACGTGTAATTGTTTCATGGAAGAGCATTGAAGAGGGGCTAATACTGTCTCTGATCATCTCATGATGATGAATATTTTATGTGAAATTAATAGGGGTAATAATTCGCAGGTGCTAACATGCTTGGCCTTGTTAAAAGTAGCATTGGTACAAAGTTCACCAGTCAGTTTGGGGATCTGATTGCTGTAAGTACTCTCTGATGCACATTTTTTATGAATAATGCATATTGGTGAATTTACTTAACATCACGCTGGAAATTGTATGTGTGAGGGATGAGGCATGTGCATTGATCTTTGACTGGTGACTAAGTCTTCAAGAAAACTCAGTGAAATCCCCAGTATGTCATATGCCAGTGACATTGTACCAATAAGCACATATAGCTTAAGGAGTTGTTCACGTGACAAAACTGTAAATGATAACAGAAAAGTAAAACTAGGAGTCATACCTCAACCAAGCTTTCTAGCTACTGTAGGGTCTCGATGACAATCTTGTGTCCTGTACGCATCTAGACTGGTGCTATGTAGCTTGGTAAATACTTCTGTGGCTACAGCGGTGTGTGTTTTTTATTAAGTTATTGTTGACTCTTCTAGAGCTCATGCTGTTACTTGAAATCTTAAAGTTGGTGCCAAGAGTCACGTGCATCTACCAAGATAGAGTTTGGTTTTTAAGAATTTCGTATGTTCTTTTTCAGGATTTAGCTATTGATGCTACCACAATTGTTGGTGTGGATCTTGGTCAAGGGCTGAGAGAAGTAGATATAAAAAAGTACATAAAGGTTGAAAAAGTCCCTGGTGGACAGTTGGAAGATTCGAAGGTTCTTAAAGGAGTTATGTTCCAAAAGGATGTTGTCGCTCCTGGAAAAATGAGAAGGAAGATTGTCAACCCACGCGTCATTCTTCTTGATTGCCCCCTTGAGTACAAGAAAGGCGAGAATCAAACAAATGCCGAGTTGGTCAAAGAAGAAGATTGGAGCATTCTTTTAAGAATGGAGGAAGAGTACGTTGAGAATATATGCATGCAAATACTGAAATTCAAACCAGACTTGGTGATAACGGAGAAGGGACTGAGTGACTTGGCATGCCATTATCTTAGCAAGGCTGGTGTTAGTGCCATTAGGAGGTTGAGGAAGACGGATAATAACAGAATTGCAAAGGCTTGTGGGGCCACGATTGTTAATAGACCGGATGAACTGCAGGAGTCAGATGTTGGTACTGGGGCTGGTTTGTTTGAGGTTAAGAAGATTGGGGATGAGTTCTTTGCATTTATTGTTGATTGCAAAGATCCGAAAGCTTGTACAGTACTCTTAAGGGGTGCAAGTAAGGATCTTTTGAATGAAGTTGAAAGAAATTTGCAGGTATTCTGTGGAACTCATAAACAAACTATTTTACCGGGATCTTATTAGGTTCTGAAGCTAGTTGTTGTGCAGGATGCCATGTCTGTAGCAAGAAACATCATCAAGAATCCAAAACTTCTTCCTGGTGGCGGAGCTACAGAGTTGACTGTTTCTGCCATGTTGAAGCAGAAGAGTTCTTCGATTGAAGGCATAGAAAAGGTCTGACATTCATTTTGTATTGTGTTGTTGCCTGTGATAAGACCATTTGAATTTCAATGTTGCTGAGACATTGAGAGGAATCACATTGTAAGATGCGATGATAGTTCCCATTTTGTATTTCATGCGATGTTCTAATTGATGCAACGCTTGATGATTGCGACAGTGGCCTTATGAAGCTGCGGCTATTGCTTTCGAGGCTATTCCTCGGACTTTAGCCCAGAATTGCGGAGTAAATGTGATAAGAATCATGACTGCCTTGCAGGGAAAGGTAATTGTCTGTCCGATTCTGGTCTATTTCATCTCGAAAGGTTTTATATTTTGAACCATTGTTGATGCTCTTCTAAACCTTGGTCGCACATAATGCAGCATGCAAATGGAGAAAATGCATGGATTGGCATTGATGGAAACACTGGTGCTATTACTGACATGAAAGAACGGAAGGTATATATATCACTTTAAAAGGAGTCTTTATTTTGCTGTTCTCTCCTCATTCTTTCATCAGCATCTGTCTGGACCAAACCATATTATGTTCCCTTGATCAGAAATTGCACCTATTGGAATATATTGAAGTTTAGTGTACTAGATTTTGAAGTGCATTCTCTGCTAATGTAAATTGCGATCCGCAAGTGTCATTTTCAAGAACTGAGGCACACAACTAGATTCTGCAACTAGCGTCCTGCATTTAAGTCTTGGTTAGGCATTACTACATCTGGCTTGCACCTGGTGGTTAATTCGCAGTATTTTTGCTGGAATGAACTCGAGGATGCTAATGAGGTTACAACTCATATATTAGCTTTGAGTGAAGAATAGACAGTTTCATCTCCCATGCTTTTAGTCATGACCAGTAGTTTGTCCGTGTTAGTAATTTGCCAATCAATATGTTTGGTAGCAAAAAGATGTGTCTTTTTTCCTCCGGTTTATTGGCGAATTGGAAGCATCTCTGATTCTGTTTTTCGGTCCTTTCACTTCGCTATCAGATCTGGGATTCCTACAACGTGAAGGCGCAGACATTCAAGACAGCCATCGAAGCTGCTTGCATGCTTCTTAGGATTGATGACATCGTGAGCGGTATCAAGAAGAAGCAGGCGCCCGGAGCTGGTGGTGCGCCGAAGCCGCAGGTGGAGACCGAAGCCGATGCCGATGGTGAGCAAATACTCCCTGACTAGGGACACCGTGGGCACATCCCATGCTCGTTTGCTTTTTGTATACCTCGGATTGTCCTCTTTTCAAGCGCTTTTGAACCGAGCAGGTTCCCTTGAGTTTTTGAGTTGCTTTAAAATAGCAACTGAAGCTGATTAGGATTGTGCTAGAATGTGTTTATTCAAGAACATTTCTGAACCTTTCATTTTGGTCTGCTGCTCTCTCCTTTTTCCTATGAAGTTTTGTACTGTCTTCGATTTAGTTGGTGATTCATTTCGTAATATCCCGAAGAAATTCAAAAGAAGAAGAAGAAGAAAAGAAGAAGAAGAAGCTTTAATGATAGTTTTTGGCTCCCATCTTTGTTTATTTACACTTACAATCACTGTCTCTCTACCATTCAATTTTTGCAATCCATCCTTTCCAAGAGAGAAGGATTTAGAAAGCATGGATGCTGTCTGGAGTCTTCAAGTCAGCGTCGGACGTGTGTTGGGCATATTTTGACACACGGTCAACAGGTGTTGGACATTTGACATGTGGTCAATGCTTCGGACATGTCAGTGAGATGCGGGTCTGGCACCTTAACACGCACATGTTAATTTTAAACATTTGCTAAAATGTAAATCTATAAAAAGAAAAAAGAAAAAGAAAAGATAGAAGAAATCCTAGTCCATTTTATCATGTACGTATTTATTTAATACACAACGAGTTTTGACATGTTAGAATTTTTTATTTATTTAGAAATGATGTGTCATGTCGTATTGTGTGTCAATTTTAATGCTATCAAAGGATACGTGATTTCTCATTGACCTTGATGATAACTAGTACAAGGGGGATTGCAAGTTATAGTCTTCGCCGCCTTCTCATCAGCCTCGATGATGCGCCTGCTTGAAATTATAGAAACCTTATTGTGGAAAAGGTCGAAAAAATTGTTAGTAGCTGTTTTTTTATACTTTTATTTCCACACCAATCGAATTCTTGTAATGTTGATTTGTTTGTTTAATTCTTGTGAAAGTTGCTTAGATTTCCAATCAGGTTTGCTTTTCCCTAATAGTCCCAAATGCAATACAAGAGGTTTGGCTTGGACTTCGAGCATATTTAAAGCATAATATTTTGCACCAGAGTCTTTGAAATTCTGTTATTAATACCAAGGAAAAACTAAAAACATTTTGAACTTATTACATCCATCGATATTAATTCAATTATAAACTTTCCGATTTGATCGATTTAATTTTGAGCATTTTCACATTTGTATTAATTTAATCTATCCAGCTAATCGCCCAATCGCTAATACGAGTATAATTGGTGTTAACGTTGACCTTTTTTAATAATATTTTTTTAAATAATTTTTTTTCTTTTTTTTTCCCTTTCAATTTGGTTGGCAAAGGCTGTCTCTCCCAAATCCGGCAAGGCCACAAAGGCCCTCAGTAGAATTGGGTGAGAATCTCCTCACTCACTAAAATTAAGGAAAAAGAAAAAAATTATAAAAAATTTCAAAAAATTATTGAAAGATGTCACCATCAACGCTGATAGTGTTATGTAGAATAGCCAACATAAAGTTAATGATTTTTAATCAAAATTAATCGAATAGACTTATGATTAAATTGTTCAAATTAAAAAGGTTTAAAATTGTATTAGTTTCAAAGCAACAGCTTTAAAAGTTTTTTTTTGGGTACTTTTCCCATTAAATACTACAATTTTGGCTCGAGGGTTTGTGGAGGGCAAATGGCCATTTACAAGAGATTACTAGGGGTGTAAATGATAACCATTCTATTTCATAAATCGTTTCTTACAAGAAATAGATTTTTATATTTCATTTCCTAGACAAGTTTCTGAATAAAAATATATGCTTGATAAATATATAAAATGTTTATTCCTAGACGAGTTTCTCCCTTGCCGGCGGACGGATGGCGGCGAGCGACATGGACGAGTAACGGTCAAGAACGATGACAAGCTATAAGAATAGTTTTTATTTCTCATTTTTACTAAAAAATAAAAATTTATAAAACTTTTACTTTTCATTTTTGTTCCAGAGTTAATATTTTTTTTAAGTGATACTTAAAAAAAATGAAATTGAGTTATGAAGAGACTTTTGGCCCAGAACCTGTCTTGAGAATAGAAAAATAATTTTGACCAGAGATAAAATGATGATCGTGCGCCTTAAAACGCACCGCATCGCACTCTCTCTCTCCCTCTCTTTCTGTGAAATCTGCTTCGTCTCCGACTCCCTCTTTCGAAACCAGGCTTTGCCACCGAGACGAGACTCTCTCCTCAGTCCCCCACCTTCGTTCTCTGCAACTCAAAACCTCCTCCTCCTCCTCCTCCAATGGCCGCGAACAGGAAGGAACCGGAGGGAATCATGCTCCTCTCGGTCTACAACGACGACGAGGACGACGACATGGACGACGCCGAGCAGCGGCCGGATCCGTGGGATGCCGCGGCGGCGGCGTTGGCGGGGGAGGAGAGCCCTCCGTCGGAGCTCGCGGAGGGCGATCCCATGGAGGCCAGCGATGGGGAAGACGGCGGGGCTAGGGTTGGCAGCGAGAGAGGGGCGGCGGCGGCGGCGGCTAGCGATTCCGGTCACGAGAGCACTCCCCAGGTGACGGCGGAGGGCTCGACGCCGAGCCGGCGGGAGCAGCCGCCGCCGCGGCAGGAGGGGGCGGCGGTTTCCCTGGAGGCGAGGAGGAGGAGGACGAGGGAGATGCTGAGCATCGTGGATTACGCGCATGATGAATTCGCGATGTCTCCGGAAGCTGAGGTAGCTTCTCGTTCGTGGCTTATTAAGGCTTTTGTTCGAGCGTTGAGTCGAATTGATGTTTTCTGTTCTTGCTGTGGGTAACCGAACTAATGTTATTTCGGTTGGGCAATCCGTGTTATCCTGCACACCAGTAGCAAAAATCTGTAAATTGGCTTCTGTGCTCTTTTTCTTGATGAGGGGAATTGAATTATCATTATTGACATTCGAGGTTGGCCATTTTTCTGATCATTTCTGCATATGAAGAGGTTTTGGGTTGGTGCTTTTTTTCGTGTGCAGAATCAGATGTGTTTCTTTGTATTTTGGTGTTTTGTATGATGGCTGAAAGCATGATGATAATTTACATTGCTCTTGTGTTGCTCAATCGCAGGAAGGGGAAATAGACAGCAGCAGCAACTTTATGCTTGATGAAAGATCCCAAATGGGAAATGGTATGTATGTATTTGTGGAGGAGTGCCGTGCATTTGGGTATTTTTCCTTTCTTGTTCTTTTGGTCGGTATTGCTGGTTTTGGGTTTCACTTGGCTTGAATGAGTTTTTATTTGCGCCTATCTGTGTCGTGCGCCTGAGTCAGATCTGTTTTTCCTTGAGCAGGTTCAGCTTTTATCCTCACATCTGTGGCAGAACCTAGTTGCATGTTAGTGGGATTTTGAATTGGATACCCTTGATTCTTTCACAATCTTGTATGATAATGTTGATAGTTTGTTTTCTTCGTAATGTTTCCTGGGTGATGGCTTTAACGTGTGGTCACGTGACCTAATCTAT
The DNA here is from genome assembly GCA_016097605.1 of Eucalyptus guilfoylei. NCBI lineage: Eukaryota > Viridiplantae > Streptophyta > Magnoliopsida > Myrtales > Myrtaceae > Eucalyptus > Eucalyptus guilfoylei. The sequence continues at coordinate 30,797,432 of CM027864.1, read as the reverse complement.
TGTTTCTAGCTTTAGTGAACCCTGAGTTGATTGGTTGAGTTAAGTTAAATGGAGGATAACATAAAATCTTTCAGTGTTATTTTGCCATGTGTCGTCTTCAAATTCTAAAGAAGATTTAATGCTTGTTAAGTCAAAGTGGTTTCTTCTCATTGATGTGCTCGTATCTGATAAAAATAATCTTGTTTTGTTACAGTGACATACATATGGGGCACTATCTTCTCGTTCGTGTCAGTTAATTTCTTTTATTGTTGCAGCAGGTGATTACCAAGAAGAGCCTACTCAACAAACTGTACAGGTTGTGTCACCAAATAACCAAGATATTTCTCTATCATCTGGACATACAGAGCCATCACAACCTGATGTTAGAAATGTCACAGAAGCACAAGCCCCAGAAGTTGAAGATTCTACTAAGGTTTCTGACGATATTGATCCATTGGATAAGTTTCTTCCCCCACCACCAACAGCCAAGTGCTCAGAGGAGCTGCAGGTAATCTTCTTACTTTTGGTCCAGCTTTTTTCCCAATGCTATCACGTATTGCGAGTGGTCTAGGCATTGATCATCTTGAATCCGGGAACATGTGTAAATGTTTGTGCGTGTACTGCAGTTACATGGTCATCAAAATTTTTAGAAGATTTTATTTGAATAGTTGTTTGGACTAAAAGCCATTAGTCAACGATTTGGATCTTTTTGCTTGGGGCTTTTGTTTAGAAAACTATGAGTGGGGTGCAGAGAGCACCCTTCCCAAGAAGAGGCTCTTAATTAGTGTACTGATTTCTTAGACTATAATGCACCTCGCTGCTGTCTGAGAGATGGCATTAGCTGTATGTTATTTCGTATATACAGACTTAATACTGTATATCATTCTATCACATGATGAGTTGGTAGACTACATGTGTTGTATTCTGTTGTTGTTTGGACTGGACGGTCTAATAGTGAATTATTCCAAGAGATCTGGAGCTATAAACCTCATGTCTTTAGTAGGCTTCCTTGTAGCAATTACTCTAAATGCTAAAACTTGTAAGGTGCACTATTGGATAGTCCTCATTCCTGGAAATTTACTTTCTATTGGGCGAAGAGATAGCTGACTGATTGGCCTAAAGCCTATTAGTCCAGCATCAAACTCTGGCAAGAATAAGAGACATTAACTTGGCTAGGCTGCCCAACTAATATCTCTTTACGGACTGGAAGTCCCTGAAGAATTAATAGGTCCTTGCAGTAGAATTGGGTTCAGCCTCATTTGGCTTTTGAGACTTAAGAAGCTATAATGTTAAGTTCATTGGCATTATTGGCTTCAAAAGCCACTTTTCTATGTTCTTGTTGGTGTTCACTAGGGAAGAACTGGAAGATACGACTTATATAGAGTTAGAGTGAGTTGGTGAAAAAACAGAATCATTTCAGTGACTCCAGCCTTAGAACTCCTGGTATTAGTGTTCCTCCACTTATTTAATTCCATTGAAGGCGATTACTGAATCTTGAATCTATGCATTGTCGAATGAACTATAGCCATATGCTTTTTCTACTTGATCATTTGTGCCTACTTCACCATATCAGTAATACACTAAAACATGATGAAAGTTGAGAATAATAGTAAGGTGTCTTTTCCAATTGTTTTTCAAGGTTGTAAGCCCGAGAGTTAAGAACTCTTTTGTTGGATAATATTACAGATGGAATGTGTGTAAACGGCAATTCTTGTGGACAGATGTGGAAAGTGGCATTACAGTTTAGGGTTGGTCTCTTTGCTTGACAAGCTATAAAGAAAATGAAAAGTCACAATATTGAAAGAAGGGGGCGTATTATTGTGGCAGATGTTGGAATTATGAACAAGAAACTGTGTCACAAATGTTCTTTTTCATTGTCGGGGGATTGATGGAATATGGGTGAAGGTCAATGCTTTCTTAGGGTTTTTTTTTTTTTTTAACTGGTACTTTTAGACGTGTGTTGGGTTGGAGCGGATTATGTGTGGCCAGTGGCAGATAGAAAGGAAGTTAAAAGTTTTGCTTGCTGCTATAGTTTCTCACTGGATTGTGGGTGGAATAGAATGACACAGACAGGGATTGATACTTGGGTACTGAGAGGTAGCTGGATGTTTTTCTTTCCCAAATGGAATAAGGCAACATTTTTCAGATAAATTAACACCTTAGAATTTCGTAGATATCCTATTTGGTTAAAGGATAATATTGTTAATTTTCAAAATGGTTTGATGCCCATGTTGCCCCCTTTTTATATATTTCTATCTTATAGAAAGAACACTTGCACTTTGCCACTGAATGCATGTAGCATGATTAGAGACAACATATGTTTGTTTCTTGAGATCAAGTTGGGATACTTTTCTTTGGAAAGTTTCAAGGCATACGAAACAGCCTAAGCATTCAGGAGGTGAAGTGCCATAAAAAGTGGGTTCACACGTAATACTCATGATTGGCTCAACCTGTCTGGACAGATGCTCTTTTGTTGGATATTTGGGCATTAATGAAGTTTGAAACGTAAGGATGGAAACAGACAATTGGCACTAGTAAAACATACCATTTTGATAGTCTCAACATAAAAAAAAAATGAAGAGCAAAGATGATAGAAAAATGAGTCCAACTGGACAAACGGATTGGGGCGACTTTTGATTCAAGAAAGAAATTTGGAAACAGAGTCATCTTTCACTCTTATCTACAGTATCAACTGGTAGGCAATGATAAAGCCTCTTTGCTGCAGCTCCAGCGCCAAAATAGGAACACTGACTATCCTTCTTCATGAGTCCCGCATACTTACAGATTTTGTTTGCATTTTCCAAGGAAAATCTGATATCTTTTTGCCTTGTTAAAGATTTTGTAGAGCTCCCGCTTCCATTATTAATAAGAAATCAGACAATTGAAATCTGTGGGTGACATTAGAAAAAATAAACTCCAACTGGACAAATTTATGAAGGCAACATTAGATTCAAAGCTAGAGATTCAGGAACAGAGAGCCATCCTTCACTCTCCTCTACAATGACAGCTGGTAGGCAGCGGTAGAGCCTCTTTGCCGCACCAAAATAGTGGTGCCGATTACCATTCCTCTGATGAGTGCTTAATTCCAGTTCTTAGTTGGGATTTCTCTGACAATTAGACATCTTATTTTCTTTTTCAAGATTGTATGGAGTTCCTTTCTCCATTCATTAAAATTATGAAAGAAAATCAAATGATTGAAATCTTTGGGTGATCTTTCTGTAGTCACATGTTTTTATATGGTTGAATAGACTAAGATTATGTATGATTAGTCAGTCGAGAACTTGATACACTTAAGTTTGAAATTGACAGGTCTTATTCTAACTTTTGTTGCTGATTTATAAATTGTGTTGTGGCTTCAGAAATTTGATGTTGAACTGTAGGTGGCAGTACCATTAAATTAGTTGTTGTGTCTATAGATTCTTGCAGATCTGTTATACGAAGTTTAAGAAGTCTTACTCTTTCTTACTTCAGTATTGCTACCAAATTTCATAGGACCTCATCAATCATAGTTACAAAAGTGACTTTGAGTACCTTGGGCATTACAGGTTCAATTCAAATAGATTTTAAGCACAAGGATTGCACTATTTTTGGGGAGGGTTGATTGGTTTTTGTTTTCTCCTTTGTCTCTTCTTATCTAAAATTCTAAATGCTCCTTGTCTTCTCTGAGATCCCATGGTTGAAATTGGAATACTTTCTCCTTAAACCTTTTGACCTCTTATTTTCACTGTAATTTTTGTTCTGTAGCATATAGAGAGCTTGTGGAGACATCCCATTGTCATAGGATAACTGTGACACTTCAGGTACATATAGAATAATATGTCAACTACAAATCTGAAGTATGACAATGGGATTTTACCCTATTTTAAGCATATCTCAATATACCAGATTTGTACCTGAGTTCAGATTTAGGCTTAAAATTTCTGACTTTGAATCTAACGTTCCCTATTTTAACCCTATTATATACCAGATGGGCTTTGAGAAGAGCATAAATGGTTGTAGTTTTATCCTTTTCAGACAAGAGTTTGAAGTTTGTTGGATTTTTGTGGGATCATTGCCAATTGTTTTAAAAGCTTAAACTGTTAGACAAAGGTGCTGTTTAATATTTAATTACTATATCAAAGTTCATTAAGTTTTAGCTGTTCTTTTATTTTGAGTGTATGAGGCTATTCTAGTGTTAAACGCGACACTTAAGAAAGTCTAGATGTGATAAAGATGAGTTTACTGAGTGATTGAAGCTCATTAAGTCTTAGCTGTTCTTTAATTTGATTATATGAGGCTATTCTAGTGTTAAATGTGACACTTAAATAAAGTCTAGGTTTGATAATGATGAGTTTACTTTTTGGGAGTTCCTGATCATTTTTGATTGCCTTTCATTATACATCAGGATGTTATTCCGCGTTCATCTTGTGGGCATGGATGGCATCTTTTGAGTTTAGGTTCATTGCATTACCCCCAAATCTGGATCCGTGGCTATGACTGGTGGCTTGGCACTTGCTACCTTATTTTGTCACAGTTTAGATGTTTTTTAAATTGCGACAGGCACATTTATATTTTCACGACCATCAACTTTTTAAGAAAAATAATGCTGAAAGGAATACGTTTCTTATGTGTTGAGAATCAAGCAATATGGGAAAGATGGGTTAGAAGGATTGTTATTTTGGCCAATAAATTCGAAAGATAGAGAAGAAAATTATGTTTAGTGTGTTTATAGTATGAGAATGATGGATCATGTAGTTTCAGTTGTTTCAGAGCTTAAAAAAAAAGTTTATTTTGAAAAAAACAAAAAAAAGAAAGAAAGAAAGATCTAGGGACATCATGAATTGGGTTTAACATTTTTTGAGGTATTTTCCTTGGTCTCTTATCATCTTGAACTTCAAATTGGGGATTGTTGAATGAGTGATGCAGGGTGACATATACTACCACGTCGAACTTATAAGTTGCTCGATTGTTTAAAGTTCTTTAGAGTAAGGTTTATACAAAAATATGTGTCTCTTGATGTTGTAAGATGTAAAATTAGTTTCTTCTATTGATTTCCTTCCGCATTGTTTGTGCAGGAGAGAGTTAGAAAATTTATTGCGTACAAAAGAGCTGGAAAAAGTTTCAATGCTGAAGTGCGCAACAGGAAAGACTATCGAAACCCAGACTTCTTGCTACATTCAGTGAGATATCAAGATATTGATCAGATAGGATCTTGCTTCCGCAAGGAGGTGTTTGATCCCCATGGTTATGATCCAAGTGACTATTATGATGAATTAGGTTAGTACCCTTTCTTATCAACATCCCTTTGCCTGCATGCTCTGTGTGCTGTGATAATAAGCTGTCATTCTGCTGTTCTCTTGTTTATTAATATGTTCTTTTCTCCCATCAGGTTTGTTTTTTCTTTTGGCTTGTTTGAACTGCATACCATCTTTCAAAAATTTCTTCTGTTTGTGTTTAGTAGACCAAGGGGTGGACAGAAGCTGATGTTTCCGTCAGGTGACTGAGGAACCGCATTGGTTGTATGCTTAATTTAAATTTATTGCCTTTCATGTGATTAGAAGCTGTAAATGTTACTTAGAAACACTTGATGGTCTCTGTCAAAAGCAATCTCCATTTTCCATTATAATTGCTTTTGCCTCATGTTATTTGGACAATTAATTGGCATATTTCGATGAACAGAGGTTGACATGAAACGAGAAGCAGAAAGAAGGGATCAAGAGAGGAAAAAGAGCCAGCAGGTCGAATTTGTTGTGGGTGGAGTTCAAGCTGGAGCACCTGCTATCTTGCCCAAAGTTAATGTGCCTGTCGCAGGTTGAACAGCAATCCATTTAAATGTAGTGAAGGATTGGTTTGAACAACTCTATAACAGGGTAGCCATTACCTTTCATGTTCTTAGGAAATTCCTCTTGCAGGTGTTCCAACTGCCGCTTCTGGTGGCTTGCGACCTAGTGATCTTGCTGCTCGGGATGGCCGGCAGAACAAAAAATCAAAATGGGATAAGGTCTAACTTGTTCTTGCATGTGAGTATCCACTACTACATTTTATTCAGTTGACTGAATTGAAAGATTCTGCTTTTTATTTCAGGTGGATGGTGACAGAAAAAATCCCCTGCCATCCGGAGCACAGGAATCTGTGTCCACTGTTGCTGCTCACGCTGCAATGCTATCTGCTGCAAATGCTGGTGCAGGTTATACAGCCTTCGCGTGAGTCCATGATCTTCTTTTTTTAACTTAATTTTACTTAGAAATAGTCAGGCAAGTCAGAAGTATCAAGGGTTGATTCAGAACAGTTTACTTTCCTTGTCCTTTCTAATAGTGATAATGACCTAAAAGTGCTCCACTGTAAAGGTTTTTCATTCCCGCTTCAAACATCAACTCCTGTCCTTTTCCCATGCATATTTTGGACTTATACTCACGGATTATCCTTGGTGCTCCTAAGTGATGATCCAATTTTTATTTCAAATGACAGCCAACAGAGACGAAGAGAGGCAGAAGAGAGAAGATCTGGCGAGAGGAAGTTGGATAGAAGATCTTGACGTCAAAATTTATTATAGAAGCATCAGGTTGACTTTCTTTATCACTCCTAGTAGAGATCGCTAAGGATTCCGAGATCAGATCAAATCCTGCTGGACATCGTGCAATACTAATCGCGTACCTTCATTTTTTTTCTTCCTAACTGAAGGAGATAATGTTCTTATACACAGTCTTAACTTCTCATATGTAAAGCAAAAATTTTCCAGAGATGTATTGTTGGCGTGTTTGATCTCTCTCTACCAGACAGAGATTTCTTCCATCTGTCCTGTATCGTGTATCGTCAGCGTAACTCTGCTTTGAACTGTTGGGCAACATTGGAATGAGTAGATTCGTGAAATAATTTGTCCATTCACTTTAGAAGATGGAAATAGTGATGAAGCTTGAGAAGCAATTTCCTTGTCGAGCTCTGTGTTAAAACAAGAGGAATCTCCTAAATTATGTTCTCGAAGTCGTCAATAACGTTGAATTCGTGATAGTTTTTAACTCTTGGACAGCCCCGTTAACGACTTGTGTCGTATCCAAGGAAGTCTGCCTTCACCGGAATTGGAAGGAGATTTCACTTCAAATTTGCTTGGGGAACTTCATTTTCCTTCTAGTGCTGTCAAATTGTAATGTTAATTATGTGTATTATTCTCATCCTCGAGCGCGCATCAATGATAACTGTGTGTTCGATGTCGGCGCCAGACAACAAGGATGGGCAAGAAACCAAGGAATGATACGGTCTTGAAATTTTGGAGGGAAAAAGCATCTTTGGGCGAAGTAGGATTGAATGATCAACATGTCCGAGTCGACGACGGCCTGGGCTTTCATTTATATTCCAAACCAGCTTCTCGAATTTGGTGGAAACGTTGTGATTGCGAGTTTGCTTCCTTGTTTCGCGTGTGACAGAGAAGTGGGATTGATCAGAAATCAATTTGTTTCTTCACCGTGGCGTTAAAAAAATGAAACAATTCAACAAAGCCTTCTTAGCCAGAAGGTTGAAAACTGGGAAAGGAAAGTGCAAATGACAGATTGAAGCCAAAGCAGCCAAATGGAGCAAATGTGGCTAGTGAGTATGAAGAGCTCAGATCATTGAAATTGTTCTCCTGAGCTCTGATCCTGAGAAATTCGGCAGAAACACGCTTCTTGCCGCGACCCCTTTTGCCATGTACAAATCTCTTGTCGAGAGGACGAAAAAGAATTAATAGGAATTTCTCGCAGGCATGAATTGGGAGAGGGAGGGGGACCTGCACATGCATTCTGGGCACCTGGGCTGGCGATAAATGCTCCGCCCGAAGCGCCTCACTTGCGCTATCTGGCCTTCCTCGATCAACTTCTTGACTTTATATTCGAAAGTTTTCCACCTTATGGTGGCGTTCCGCGACAAAATTGCCGCTAACCTCTTCTTGCCGGGCCGCAAGGTGGGAGCGTGTTCTCCACCATAGTAAGTGCGGAATCCAGACACCAAGGAGGACAGTTGACTCCCCGAATCCGTCATGGCAAACACGTCGGCAGTTGCACATACGATGAAGTCCAATGCCGCTAGCTGCAATAAGATGATCAGAATGTATTGTCAGTTTTACAATCTGCGCATAGCAATCAAACTCTGTCCACTTCAGGGGAAAGGAAAACCACCTGCATGAACTTGTGAACATTTCAGGAGTATGATCACGGAATATTTTGGAGGATACAGGAAGTAAAACTGTTGCATTGGAAGAAATCTGCTGCTACAGAAGAAGCAAACCCATGTTGATTTACCTGGGAAGAGAAGTTTCTGAACGGAGAGAGTTCGCTTGGAGTGAGGAGAGTTTCCTTTGTGACCAAGTTGGGATAAAGGCCGGTGAGTGGTCGCATCCTCGACATTCCTCCGTATATGTCGGACCCGGCTAGGTAGATGAACGTGTCTCGCTTAAAGCCAAGACCAGCAAGAACAAGTGCGGCTTCTTCTGGTGTCAGTGGGCACCTACCCAACTTCCTCAGTTCTGCTGGAGACACATACCTGTCAATAGAGCAAATAGAAGGATTAAAGTTTGAGCAGAAGTTGTTGCAAAGCCAAGCAAGAAACCCGTTTAGTCAATTAAGAAAGAGAAGTCATACTTGGTCTTCTTCAAGCGCTCCATTAGCAGAGGAAAATGAACTTCACGATAAGCTTGGAGTTCCTTTCTCTCATCTTTGCTACCTCCAAATTCACATCGGGAATACGCTACCATGTCCTCTTCGAATCTCAAATGCAAGGCTAGGTATTTGGACCGACCTTTTGCAATGTTGTGTCTTCCTAGCGGCGGTGCCGGAAGGAAGTTTCCGAGCAATTGTTTGTCTAAAATGTTTTGAGAAGCATCATACTTTCTGATCCTCTTTACCAATGATGAACCAGCTCTCTGGATTTTCGGGATGAACTTAAGGGCGTGGAAGTTGCATTTGCATCTTAATCTCTGCAACGTAATTTGGAGCATAAATAGGATGCAAAATGATGCATAGATAGAGAAGCGAAAACCAAACCCCAGTCAAAGACTTGAAATGTATATGAGTTGGTTAACTTAGGCATATTTATATGCCAAATCTGTACTGTCTACATAAAGGGAAGTTACTCACCTGAAGATTAAATGGCACTGGATCGAAGCCTAGGCGATTTCCGAATCCAAGAAAATGTACAATTCCGTTCCGTTTTAGGATTGGAAGCACACCCGAGATATAATCAACTGGCTTGGCCTCCTTTGCAATATCTGCATCAGTAATCTGGTACAGCAATTAGAATATAGTTTCCCAAAAAAATCAAATAAATATAGGCGGACTACGATGACATACTTGGCTACCAATTGCTTCAAAATCCAAGGATCTCAGATGAGGTGGAAGTTCCTTCACAATGTTTACATCACCCCCCAGAGTCTTTATGAAGTATTTTTCTTGGTAGATATCCCCAAACTGACTGCAATTTCAACAATTAATAAAGCGTGCTTCGCTGAAAGATTCAATAATGCATGCAAAGCAGGCGTTACCAACTGCTCCATGCTAGAGACCGAGGTATCTTCAGACAGAAGTACTTGAATTAAAACTTGTTCATGAGTGGCAAAACTGCCAAAACACACAATAAATTCATCTCATTGAAGATTGTTTTAAGGAAGAGTTCGCCGATGTCATACTTAACATTAGATCTCATCATATGATTTTCATAGGTGGTCAGGGCTAGAAGCATGATTGTCAGGTAGGGACTTTGAAAGGAAATGAACAGAGTGATTTCATTCTGTGCCAACCTCCATTAGCAGTTTCTTCAGACCTATGATATGCTTAAATTGCAGAGGAATTTCTAGAGCAGGCCAATCAGCTCAAGCCGAGAACGGGAGCTGTAAGGCTGAAATGACAATCAACGATTTGAGCAGCTATTGAAAGACTTTAAGGGCCCCGTACATCAATTGATAACCAACTCAGAAATCAGGGTCATTCAAAATTGGGGTTCAGTTCATGCATTGTTAGGTCAACCCTTGTATGAAATTTGCATCTGGAGTCAGCATCCTCATTTGTGGACAATCCAAACTTCTGTTTAAAGAATTACTTGGTCATTTTCTCTTACACTGGGAGACATCCTCATCTACCTAGAATTTGGACAATATCAAAAATTCCTGTAGGCTTTCTAGTAATTCAAGATAAACACTAGCTATGATGTTTCCTGTGAAAAACAGTTCATTTTGTAGCTTCCTTCCGTTGTTAAGGTCAGTCGAGAACTATTCCTCATTTGTTGCAATCCTGCTCCGATCACTTGGTACATAAAAACATGCATTATCTCTGGTCTGAATCTATGGTGCATAACCCAAATACATTTTCAAAAAAGAAATGAACAACTTGTATTCTTAGCCGACTCATTCAATGTGAATTTGCAAACAATTGGTGAACTGGGATACTATTTAGCTTCAGACTAAAATTGTTTGAGCACTTGATGAATCAAGAAAGTGTGTAAGGCGGCGGATCATAAAATATTAATCAGGAGGAAAGTACCGCCCCCCAGTTTAATGCGGTTTTTTACTGATACCTCCATATCTTTAACATGATAAGCAAATTGAACAAAACCATTTCCTAACACCTCTAGAGTTCTACTTATTATGACGAGAGTGGGCTAAATGAAAGGTTACCATAGAGTTCTTTAATCAGCTAAACAAGGTGAAATAGTTGCTGCAAAAGATGTGACAAACTATGTAAGTATAACATGAAGTCAGGGCAAACCTAGGATCCTTCCAGACGTTGCTGTACAGAAATCTTGGAAGAATCAGAGTGGCGTTAAGAAGAAACGCAACAGCGACAGCATTACAGATCTGCATAAGTCAGCCACAGATTGTCATTACACCATGTTCCTTTCAGCTGTCAGAGATGGAGAAATTGCAAAAGAAATAATCATAATATGGTTATAAGTCAGGTACACATTGTCATGTTCCATAGGTCTTGGAAAGAAATTTTAATGAGACTATAATTGATTTTAGAGAACTGAAGACTGCACAAGGACCAAAGAACCGAAAGTTCTATCCTCTGTTTGGTCTCAAAGTTCTAAAAGGATTGATTGCTAGTACAAATTTTGTTATGAAGTCATGCAATACAACGCTGGCAATTTCGCCTTTTTTCAGGCGATCTTGATCAAGAAATATCTCCTTGTTTTTAGTAACAAGGAGCTTTTGACTGCTAATAATAGATTCCTTAAGATCTACTTTCTCAAGCGTGACAGGAAAACATTCAGGCAAATGAGATTAGCACATACCCATACCGAATCAAATTCTAGATAGGGAAATTATACTCTTTAGTGAGACACATATGAGACAAAATGATTTAAGAGATAATTCGACATTGTTGATGGTTTTACATAGGGAATGAAACAGGATAAAAGATGCTCTAAGCATCGCACTGGTATGATATTCCAGACGGGCAAATTTTGACAGCACATAATTCTAGCGAGAGTGCTATGGATTGCTGAAGATACTTAGAGATTTTCTCTCAAAGTTTCTCTTTTTTTCTCAGTTTCAGGATAGACATAGTAAAAGGTCAGACTGTATGCTTCCACGATTATTAATGGAATGATGAGTACTTATTTTCCTACACGGATGGCAATTGGCGTTTGTGTAAACATACAACAGTGAAGACTCCATCTTACTCTTTATGTGTAAAAATATGCATGTTTTTGTGTGTATAATCAATTTAATTGCTTCCTTTCATGACTTGAGGGCAAAAAAGAATGTTACTAAATTTCCTTTCTTCTGTTCATGCATTTAAATCCTAGCTGCATTTCTGATCACACCTGACAGGCATTTTAATGCAATACAGAATCACAAGATTGAACAGTCGATGCTTACTGCCACTCGCTGTTGATTTAGTCCACCGTTAGCACTGACTAATATGTAGCCATTATCTCCACGGCTGCTACCCAATTTTCCTGGTCACGAAAGAACACCTAATATTAGACTTCATGAATTTTGAGTTATATCATTTAGGATTTCACGGCTAAATCATTTAGTTTGCCTACTGAGAGATCAAAATGCTGTTAAAGATAAACAAGTTTCACTGCTGATGAGCAAAATCCAGTCAGGTGTGTTCTGTACCTGAACCTGGGGGGACTTTTTTGTCTGCACAAGGCTTCCACAGAGAGGCTTGCCTATGTGGGTTCTCCCAGAAACTAGATGACTCCTGCTTGAACTCTTTCTAAAAGCACAGGCGACATTTAACATCACATTTTGGGAAGAGTTTTACGTCAATAAACCAGAAATTTGCGTCGCTTGATGGCATACCTCAGAGAGTCCTGTTGAGGCCATATGCAGAAGCCGGTTGTACATTTTTACCGCTGGCTTTTCAACTTCACCAGATGCATTCCTGTCTTCCTTTGGATAACAAAAGAAAGAGGCAAATGATATAATAAGAGACTGATTGTATACGGTCTTACATGCATTATATTACAAAATGAAGACCAAAAGCACAGTATAGTTCAGTTGATTCGCAGTACAAGCTAACACAAGTTCCATGCCTCTAAAATGCCATGTCCCATGATCAAGACGGACATGTTAGAACATGATCAATTCTCCTGTGATGAGTCAGGAATCATCGTGCATGTTGGTAATAGAGCATTGAGATTACAGTAGGAAGGCTTTGGAGTCAAATAAGTATGATGAAACAGTTTGCAAGAGCAAAAGCCAGATTGCACCTTTGGCCAGCTCGATCTGGCTGGTCTTGAAACATTGCGGAGATGTACCGCATCAAAAACAGACACCAGAAACTCATCAAACATGATGAAGAAACCCATCCACAAAAACACAAAACCAATGGTCTTAACATGCCTACGGAACGACCAAGTCCTTCTACCCGCAGAGACCCCCTTAAAAGCGCCGAATTTCGCAGGCTCATTCTTGAATCCATGCATTTGCATGGCCTTGTTCCAATGATTCTCACACCCTGACATTTTCCTACTCAATCAAGGATCAATTCCCATCAGACTTCAAAGCACTGACACTGCTGATCTTTCTGCCACAAGAAGTCGACATTTTGGAAATTGGAATGAGGACATCTAAGCGACCCTTCCCTTCCCATTGAAGTAGCAAACTTTCTAAGGCTTCAACTCGCCTAAATCAACCAAGCAAGAATGACTCCCTTCATTATGAGCAAGCACTCCAATATGATCATTCATAAAGAACAAAACGCCACGAGAGAGAAGCTAATGTTAATTCTCTTTCCCTGGTACTGTTTGTGATAAATATAACCTTACTCCAACTCCAACTGAAAGTGACTCATCAACTGGATTTAGACACATTCAACTTAGTTCTAAAGTTTGGTTGAAGAGACTGAATCAACAAAGAAACGTAAAATCCAATAATATAAGAACATCCGATGGGAGCATGATTTGAATTGAAGCTAAGAAAGTAGGTGAAGATTGGTATTAAACTTGACATATACAATGGGTAGTGTGAGAAGAAAGCGAGAGATCAGGAACAAAAAAAGAAGACACCTGAAACACATTACCTTCTGGTTCAAGAATATCGTCACCTCCAAACCCCAACAGCTACTTGCCACCAAACAGGACCAGCTTAGCGTTTTCAACAACTTAATTTATGTTCATCTTCGTTCCTGGGAAACCTTGGAGCAGAAGAAGAGGAAGTAGAAGAAAATCTATGTTGGTTTTCGGAGGACGCACATATGAAAAATGGTTGAATCAGGACACGTACGTGGGCCAAGCCAACCGCGTGGGTAAATCAAATACAAACTATCTCTCAAACAAACCAGAACTTAGTTCCAAATAAAAAAGGGTTGATATTACGAAAGATCTTAGACCAATACACTTACAATAAATTTATCCCAAATTTATTTTTTGACTATAAAAAAACTCCAAACTGATATACATATACAAAATTTATCCTAAATTAAATTCTTGATAACGAAAAACCTCAAACTGATATATTTATAATAAATTAACCCTTCGGTAGTTTCTGTTAAATTATATTAATACTACAAAAACAATAAATTAAAACCTCAAACTGGTGCATCTGTCAAATTGACAAATAATTTGACGGAAACTAATGGAGGATAAATTTATCATTAATGTATCGATTTGAGATTTTTCGTTGTATTAACCCAGATAAATAAATAATAAGTTGTTGCTTGGCTTTCAAAAGATCAACAAATCATCCGTTAGCCTATCGCCAACAGAGTTGGTTTCGGGCTTTCGAACTGAAGATGTCAACAAACTCAATCCACCAGCAGCTTCAAAAGTCAACTTTGGTCGGAAAACGACATAGCGGCTCCAAAACTGCTCTTTCTTCACTGTACCAGAAACATTGCGTCGAAATTTCCTCTCTTCCTAGGACTCCTCCATTGGAATGGTGTTTACGAGTGGCTCGGCTCTTTGATTTGCTCTGCTTTATTCTGTTTTCGTTAACCTTCTGTTCTTCCTTCATCGGCGGTGCTCCGGCGAATTTCCGGCCACGTGCACGGCATGTAGAGGTGTTAAACGGGTCATTGACCCATTTATGGATCCATTTATAGTTAAATGGGTCGTTAATGGATCAAGTCTCATTTCCCAAAACACCCATAATGGGTTTTGAAAATAAAGAGGCTAAGATATATGGGTCTTAAATAGGTTTGAGAGCAGACCCATTTAAGACCCATTTATCAACCCATTAAAAATGAACTCATTTACAGAGAGAGACTCTCTCTTCTCTATTTAACTTTACAAGAATATTTTTTTATAAAAACTGACATTATAATTATTTTTTATTTTTATTTTTTTTCTTTTTCTTTTTTCTTTCCTTTTTTTTGTTTTCTTCTTCCTCCGATCGTTGGCACGGCGATGGCTGGCGAGTGGCGACCGGCCAGGCGAGCTCGAGGCTTGCTGACGTTGGGCGAGGGGCGAGCTCAAGCTCGCTAGATCTGGCGAGGCGGAGGCCTCGTTGACGTCCGGTGAGGGGCGAGCTCAAGCTCGCCCGACGCCGACGAGGCTTGAGCTCGCTGGATCTGGCGAGGCGGAGGCCTCGTCGACAGCCAGTGAGGCTCAAGCCTCGCCGATCTGGCGAGACTTGAGCTTGCCAGCATCGGGCAAGCTCAAGCTCGCCAGATTTGGCGAGCTCGAGGCTCGCCTTGTGGCCGGTCGCCGGCCATCGTCATGGCCGGCCACCGGCCAAAGAAGAAGAAGAACAAAAAAGAAAAAATAAAATTACAAATTAAAAATTATATTTAAAAAAATAAAAAAATAATTAAAATTTAATTTAAAAAAAAATTAAAATTCGATTTTTTAAAAATAACTATTTTAAAAATTATAAAAATTGTCCATTAAATTTGTGTTGTATAAAACTATTTTAGTAATACCATTTTTTTTAAACATATATATAAGAAATAAGTTTTTTTAAGTTTAATCAAATGGGTTGGGTATGAGTTGGGTACGAGTCGAAAAATTTATATTAGACATAAATGAGTCATAAATAGGTTAATTGGTCAATTTGGGTCAGACCATTAATGACCCGACTCAAACCCGACTTGACCCACCCATTTAACACCTCTAATGGCATGAACAGATGCTTCTCTTCACCTTGAGCCGCTAGGACGTGACGATTTGCGAATCCGACTTGTCATTTGAAACACAAGAGCATCCACAAGTGCAGTCGCCAGCCGGTGAATAACTTCCTCGCCAACACACAGTCTATTTGGATTGGCTGAACCATGTTACGAACTTCTAGGATTACACGAGATCTCTCTAATGACATGAAATTTACACGATTTCATCATTTGGAGGGTGACAATTTAGTCTCTTAAAGGTAGTAAGGCGAAAAATCTGAAAATTCTGAGTTCGTCGTGAGTGCAGTAACTAGGATGGGACCCCGGCTTGCCGACTCGATTGCACTTCCGTTTGAACTATTGTACTGGGCAAGACACTATGATCTGTAGATCTTTCGGAAAATTTTGGAATTATTGCAATTTTCAGTAATTTCTAAAAAATTTACGAAAATTAGCATAGTTACAAATTTGTAGCTTTAAGTGGATAGAAATTATTATGTCGTATTTATTATTCGTGGAAAATTAATAATGTTCACTTTTGTCATGGGGTACTTTTAAGGAGAATGATTTTGTACGCGGCAGTTTCGGAAAATCGTGAGCATCTGAGAAAATAGTGTACTGGAAATGTGAATTTTTAATTCTCTGATATTTTAGTTTCTGAATATTGGTAGTGGAATTTTTTGTTTTGTAATCTCTGAAATGCTTCGTGCTATTTTTTTGAAGGAAACTGCCTAATACAATAATAATTAGAAATTTCAATATTAAGGGTTATTTGGTATATAAAAAACTACTTTTCGTTAATTGATGGCATGAATGATAATCATTCTAGTACATAAATCAATTTCTGGCTAGAAATTGATTTTTCTATATTTATTTCCTGAATAAGTTTATGAGCAAAAATACGTCTTGGATAACCTTATAAAATTTTTGTTCATGAAATAGAATTTTGTTTGGTAATGATACAAATTTTCTTCCTCCCAAATGGTGGTGGGAGGCATCCAGTGGCCGGTAGGCGACCTGCGGCGGGAGGTGGGTAGGCGGCGTTTGGTGATCGACAGCCATTGGAGGGAAGGGTGCGGTTGTCGACCAACGATCGATGGCGGGAGGCAAGCAGGCGGCGTCTGGCAATCAGCAATAGGAAGTCGATGGCCGGCGATAGGTGTCCTACCGTCGTCCAATGATTGGTGGTGGGCGTCTGGTGTCCCACAAGCGACAAGTGGGCAGCGATGGTGACGAGTAAACGATGAAAATAGTTTTTATTTCTCACTTTTGTTTCAGAAATAGAAAAATTAAAAATTTTAAAATCTAATTTTTAGTCCAAATCTATTTCTAGAGTAGAAATTTATTCTAGAAATAGAAAAATGAAATTGCGTTTCCAAATAGATTCCTATTTCAAACTTATTCCGGGGAGCAGAAAACAAAGAAATAGAAAAATAGAATAGTTATCTTTCGCACCTTAAGTATTCGATAATATTTCCTAGAGTCAAAATTTTTTTGGTCAAATTGGATGTATAATGGGTCCATGAGCTGAAAATTGGACCTCATAGGGCATTCCGTAATTTTCCACTCAACTAGCAGTTTTGACCAAGGTAGTGTTAACTGCTGGTTTTAGTCAATATTTTCTTGAGTTCAAAAAGCTTCAAAAAATATTATATAATAAACTAATTCAATTATAAATTATTCGATTTGGCCAATTTAGTCTTTAGTCTTCTGAAGATATTCCAATATAGTCAATATGACCAATTTAAGTCAAAAATGGTCCAATCAATGTTGGTAGCTCTACATGGTATGATTAGCATTGACATAAAGAATTTTTACAATTTAAAAAAAAAAAAAATTGAATTTTTTTCTTCTATTTTTCCTTTCCTTTTCTTGCTTTTTTTTTTTTTTTGCCCCTTCGATTCTCGTCTATAACAAGTATTGTCACTATTCTCCTCTAATAATTCATGTGTAGAATTTAGGCTTTTTTCTAATCATGACAAGATCAAATGTGAAGAAGCTAGATCTAACACCTAGAGAGTGTATAACAGACTTAAAATAAGTAGAGTTGAGAGAAAAGAAAATTGCATAAGAATATTATAGTGGTTTGGCTTATATTAAGCTTACGTCCACTTTTCCGCGCTGATAGTCTACTAGCTGGATATCACTATATGATCAATAGAAGATTACAACTTATGAGTACAAACACTCAGTGATAGATTTTTCTAGCTCACTAAGACACTTTTTGTGTGTATTTTTCTCTTAATTGCAATTTACAATGCTCACAAACGAAGACAAGTGATTGAGAGAAGTTTTCGACTTTGGAATTCTAATTTCACGTTCCCTTCTCAACTTGGCCTAATGACCTTCCTTTAAATACTGCTCCATGCAACACTAATTGTAGACATTCTCTAAAGGAAATTCTTGCAATCAAGCCATTGAACAAAATCATTCAACGAGATCTTGTGGTTGTTGAAGATAGGAATTGAAATTTCACTTGTTTCTATTTGCCCATATAATCAAATCTTGGTTTCTATAAGTAATGCTTCCTCATATGGAACTTATCTTCGAGATTGATTTTGTCAATATATAATCGATTCAATCAATGTTTTTGAACAAAGTAAGTAAAATCCTTGGCCAGAAAGTAGTTGTTGAAAAATGGTTTCTAGACAAAGTTTATTCTGGATTTGTGTCGTAACATCACTGGGTTTGATTTTGGACTATTTCTCGTTTTGGACACTATATTGTTCTGGGCTCATCAGAGAGGGATATACTTCTGGAAAAGTATTGTTAAGGGTCTTCAAAAATTCCTTAGAAGTAAAGACAATAGAAGCAGAAAGTTTTGTCACCTTTAAAACTTGATAGGGGTTTTTTCAACAAAACGTACAAGTGTGATAGTAGTGATTGTGTCTTGATAGTATGATCTATATGTTGAAAGGAACAACACTTGCTATTATAACTTATCCTGAAAATTACTAGTGAAATCTAGCCTATATTGAGGCTGTTACCGTGGAGGTAGCCTTGGGAATAAAACCAAACCACTATAAATTGATGTGTATTTTACATATTTAGTTCATTATCATCAGCATCTACTTATTAGTACCATCTACACATAACATTTGTTCATTAGCATCTTCTTCTACATATAATTGTCATAACCTATTTCTAGTGTTGTTGAATTATATCTTGCAAATTTTTTTTCGTAATTCACATATAACCTATTCACTCCCTCTAAGTTGTCTCTATAAGCCCCGACAACATCCATATGTATTAATAGATTGAACATATGCTATTTCAAACTCAACAGCTACAACCATTGCCTCTACAATGTCCACCTCATTAGATGCACCATTTAGGTCAATTATAGCACTGGCACCCACTACCTCAAAAGTTTCTAATTGCAACTCTATCTTGAGCTAGACATTGTCCAAATTTGTATAAACATTGCTATAATAATTTCTCAAATGTAACTTATTTGCTGACAATAGGTAAATTAAATGCTAGACATTACAACTGAAAAGCTTTATTCATCTTAGGAATATCAACTTTCTTGTCCTTCCACTACGCTTACCATCATTCACTCGAACATAAAAACTAGCAACCAAATGTTGTAAGAGTAGAATAATCAACAATGTTATGTCACCACACTTTCTCGAGAGTTCTCTATCCAATTACAATTGATGGAGATCTATTAACCAGATAGCTCTTCTTATTAAGCATATCAATTACAAACTGCTAAACTATACCCGCACTAAAGAACATTTTATGGGCCATTTTCAGCAATATTACACTTATCAATCCTCAACTCGTTGCAGTTCACTAGCATCAGTATGGTGTTTCACTATACCCTCCTTAAAGTAGAACTTATTTAATAGCTTCGAGCAGCACTTCGTGTTAATGTTAGTCTGCACATACCTAAATGTCTTATGCATTTCCTTTTAGATCAAAGTGCTCAACCGATTGATCTTGATTTCAGTATCAAATTTGTGCATAACCAAGGTCCTCATTGAGTAGTCTTTCGTAACTAATAACATAAATTTGACACTCTTTCTTAAAGGCAATTGCCGCAACCTACAAAATCCTAATGAAACAACTTTGTAGTCTTTGTGATTTCTCTAACAGTCATACTAAATTGCACTTTCCAACATTTGTCTTAGTCACATCACTAACATATAGTTAGTTATTTAATTAGACAACCACATAGCAGATTCCTTTCGTTCAAAACCTTTGGGCTTTTCTTGCCATGTGCCTTAAACACACACGCAACAATTCTGGCTCTCGAACAAATGAATCCAATGTTTCCATAGCAAAAATCGTCATCGTCTTCTCTTGAAGCTCATACATGCTAGTATAATTGATTTCTCTCATTATCACAAGGGCATTTCAAACGATCTTCAAAATTCCACCTTTTGAAGCATCGACAGCTAACTAAATTTAAAGCACTAAAAAAAAATCACATTCTTCTTCAACTCAAGAATTTACCTCACAGCATGTTCTCATAACACCGTCATGCATTCTAACTTTTGGCATCCCCAACACCCACAACATGGCACTCAAATTTGGTCCCTAACCACACTTCACCATCATCCATGCATTGATAAGTAGTTAATTAGTTCCTGTTGAGTGTAATGTGAAATGAAAAATCAAAATCCATGTTCCAACTATTAGATGATGGATCTTTAGTGAAAAACAAGATATAATCATCATCGTCCATGTTACCATCATTTATTGCAGCAATATCTTTAATATACTTAACTCTAGCTCCATTGCCTTCTTGTTTTTCTTTAAATAGGAGAGTTTCTTAGGCAAAACTAGGGCCTACTACCCTAAAAAATCCCAACTTTAGCTCTATTCCCAATTTTATCCTAAACTTCTTTTCATCTCATAGAAAACCCTTTAGTTTCAATTTTACTATAAAATTTTTTGTCTCATAAAAATCATCAACTTTATTTATAGTCCTAATTCTACTATAAAATTTTTTTTAATCTTCTAACAAGTCACCAAATTTTACTTGAGTCTTGTATCTACCTCCGTTAACTCTCTGTCTAAAATCACCCTTAGTGATGTGGCATTTCCACATCCTTGTTCTAGTTTTTCCCATTTCATATCCTGGAAGACTTCTTTTGGAGATGAATTTTTATGTTAGCCCAAATGACGTCCTATTGAGTATAAAATTTTGGTAAAAACTAGAGCAATTAGGAGTGGCTTTTTCTAATTGTTCATACTCTTAAGAGAGTCTTGCCTCCATCTCGCTTATAGATCTTCAATTTTGCATTTAGTCTTTAATTTCTCATGCTTAGGAGTCTTCCATTTCTCATGATCGGAGAGCTCATGCTCAAGACACTCAACTTTGGACGCTTGCATAGCTCATGCTTGGGAGTTTTTCATCTCTCTATTGTGAAGAGAAATTTTGGTACAATGGTTAAAGAGAGCAGATTTGAGACTTAAGTAAAACTTTGTAATATTTTATCACACACAAAAAAAGTTTAGTGTAGAATTGCAACTAGATTTAAAGTTGAGGTTTTTTTTTTTTTTTTTTGTATAGAAAAAATTATGATAAAATTGGGACGGAACCTAAAGTTAAGTATTTTTTTAAGGATATTAGACCGTAAAAGTAGTGCACACCACAATCTTCTCGAGAGATTTATGGGTCCTTCAATGAAATCACATTAGCCATGATTCGACCAGTAAACGAGCAAAAAGGATCTAAAAGAATTTCTTTCCTCTCAAATGTGATGTTGACCGCACTCATGATATAAGTCCCCGGTTTATGTAAAAGCCCCTTCAAGAAAGAACTCAAGGCCACATGAAAATTTATAGCAAATCGATGTTAGTTTTCATTATGTTCTTTTAGCATAAAATTAGAGATTAAATTTTGAATTTCAATTTTTTTCTTTGCGATTTAGAGTTTACAATTCTAAGTTTGTAGTCTCAAAATTTAGTGGGGCCAAAAGTCCACAAAAATAATAAGGTAAAATATACACTGTGCATCAGTTTGTTGGTAAATAGCAATATAAGTAAAATAAATAAATAAATATTTGTGGGGTCGACTTACCCCAGCACATAGAATGGCGCTCCGTTCCGTGCTGGTAATTTTGTTGGTCGGGGTTGTCTTTTGAGGTTGTCTCCAGGTGACCACAAATTACGGTACGGTGTAAAAAATTCCATTCTTACGCAATTAATGTTGCCTAACTGAGAGAATATTGGAAATTCTTATGAAGGGGATCTAACATCAACTTTATAATAGTTTAGTTTGTGATAATATATTATTATTAATTAAAAAAATATATGAGAAGATGCTTGATAGCCCGAACTCGATAATGTGATACAAATTATATTGGGCTTAGCACATTTCTGTTCGGTAACAAAAAAGTTGGGTGGTTAGTATAAGGTAGTATTTTAATAGTTACTTGTGGAGCACTCTTCACTTCATATTCTTAACACTTGTCGTTATCCATAAAGACTGTCCGGGGGAGGAGAAGCAGACGATTACCTAATCCCAAATGCTCGTGTGGTATCATCCTTACTGGTAGATTCAAAGATGTTAATTGGCAAATCAGGAGTGTGATTTTGATGTTTCACCAAAACAGATGACGAAATACCTTTTAGGAATGTAAATCAACAAAGATTGCAAGGGGTCTTTTGTTAATTTTAGACAATAAATAACAAGGAATTTAAAGTGCACTGGAAAGAATTGTTATCAATAATGTGAATAGAAGAAAAGTAAAGATAAAAATAAATTTGTAAAAGAATGTTGATTTATGTGATTGATTTAGGGCATTTACAAATGGTATATTGTGAGTAGTATAACCCATATTTGATGGTTACTAGTGGTTACTAAGAAATTTACATGATCTACATGGCTCCCACTGATTAGCAACGACCACCCACAAATCCAAAATTGTCAACTTCACTAGTCAACAGTTATATCAACTCTACTATTCAACGGTTACATTGACTTCACTAATCAATGATTACACCAACTCTATTGCTCAATGATTTCTGTCGATCAAACTGTTGACTACAACACTTGGGTATTTTTTTTCAGGTGTCAACAATGTGTGGATATTTTAAATTCTATATACGGAACTATATTGTTGAAGTTTTTACTCCAATTTCTTGTTCCATTTCAATATTTACATATTGTACTACATTTAAGAGAGAAAATAATGTCCTCTTTAATATGTATGAAATAGAACCGAAACTAGCACAATATACAAAATGGCCAAGAAAGAAAGTTGATGCGAAGGTAATCAGTGAAGAGGTTTCCATTGTGCTAGTATGGAGCTAGCCGGGGACTCATCTTTCTTACATGCCCTTTCTTCTTTTCTTTTTTCTTGCTAGAACTTCTTATATGTCATCTCGAGTTTTCTTGTTCACAAAAACTAAAGGCCAATCGAATCACGACTGATACATAGGCCACTAAACATGGTAACTCAGCGAAACACGTGGAATCTTATAAAAAAAAAACACTTAGATAAATGAAGAAGCCATGAATGTTCATGTCAGGGAGGACTTGAAGTCGATGGGATATCAAGAAACTCACCAACTTTGATGGATGATTAACTCAACCGAGGACCGGGGGACCATCTCTGCTTGTTTCAAATCTCGAAGCCCCAGTTCCCAACCTGCACAATTAAAAATTACACCGTCTAAAGCTTTCCTGGTCTTACGTTCCTGATTGAAGTATTCTAAACATAAAATTTTAAAAAAGAAAACTTCACGTCTTCCGACCATTTGCCTTCATTTTTCTCTTGCTCTTTCCTTTGTATAATTTGTCTTGTCTCCGACTTGTTTTAGCTTCTCGAGAAGTGATAGGTTCCCAGAGGGTGCTGTCATCTGTCGTGTGAGTACAGGCTACCCTGCTTTAAGGAGAAACTAGGGAGAAGAGAAGAACGAGAAGAAAGCTGAGCTCTTTTTGTACCGTCAGAAGATCTCGGGGAGCTCCTTTCATTGGGTCGAAACCCACAAAGAGACCCATAAAAGTCGCTGATTGAGTGTAAAGTTCTCAAAAGGAGAAACAAAAGGAAGGAAGAACAGTCTTGTCTGGTTGCTCTTCTTCCATGGAAGTGGAACTGGTTCTTTTCTTGTTCTTTCTTCTTGCTCTGGTTGTTAGAGGCTCTGATGACAGTGTTCTCTCTCCAAAGGGTGTCAACTATGAAGGTCGTCTTCTCAAGAAAAAATGTTTCCTTAGCGTTGTCTTGTGTTTTCAGGGATTGGATGAGTTTGGATTTGGATTTTCCTTTTTCCTTTAACTCAAAGATGTTTGTGAATGTGCTTTTCTGCAATTTTTACATGTTTTAGTGGCTGCGTTGATGTCGGTGAAGAGCAAAATGATGGACGAGCAGCACGTTTTGGAAGGTTGGGACATTAATTCTGTGGATCCATGCACCTGGAACATGGTTGCTTGCTCTGCTGATGGCTTTGTCACTTCTCTGTAAGTAATGCCCCTCATATCATCTTCCTAGACTTTCCTTTTTGTTTTCTTTTTTAATCTCTTTAACATCGTTTGAATTCATAGTTTTGCTGATTTTGTCTGCTATTTTCAGCGTAATGGGCAGCGCTGGACTATCAGGAATGCTTTCACCGAGCATTGGAAACTTGAGTCACTTGAGGACATTGTAAGCTTTTCAGCATCCTCCACCTTTTTGTTTCACTTGTGTTAGATTATCTGCTTTTTCTGCAAAGAGAAATGCTGTTTTTAAAAAAGTTTACTTTACTTTATTGTTAGGTGATGGCTTGATCGTTTAAAACTGAGCATTTTATCTGTCATTCAAGTAGCTTGTGTCTTTAGTGTTTGTGCAAGTCATTGACTAGTTGGAGGGTGTCAAGCAGGACATCAATTATATCAATCTAAGCTTCATATCTTCTGTACATTGCTAGTGGATAAGTTGATCTTCATGCCATCATAGTACGATGCAATAAGTCTACTAGCATTTTTGCAATTAACTCTAGTGTTGCCTGTCTTTATTGGCACTTGATGATGTGTTGATGTCACTTGCCAAATTCAATCTTTTTTTGCTAGATTTGGACGGAAGATATTACCATTTGATTCTGTAGCGACTCACTAATCTTGGGTGTTAATTGACATGATCTGGAATAGGTTTTAGAAAGAGCCATTTCATTATCACAAGTGTTTTTACGGATTTCAGGCATCAAGTTTCAATTGTAGATTCTAAGTTTTTGTCTTTATCGAAGATTATTGCAGAACAATCAACTATCTGGTCCAATCCCAGCTGAGATAGGAAAGCTTTCGGAACTTCAGACACTTGATCTTTCAGGAAACCAATTTTCCGGGGACATCCCAAGTTCACTAGGATTCCTATTTCATCTGACTTATTTGTGAGTATTGCTTTGCTGATACCGTTTTTGCCTTCTCCTCTATTATTTGCATTGTATGTGTCAATGTCGGGCCCTCTAAACCTTCTCCATATTAAGTTGTTTAGGCGGCTGAGTAGAAACAAGTTAACAGGGCAGATACCTAGCGCGGTGGCAAATCTCTCAGATCTTTCATTCTTGTATGTGTTCCGTTCCACTCTATTGGTTTCTCATCAAGTTAAGTCTTTTATATCTGTGATTACACTTATAAATCGAATTAAGCAGGGATTTATCTTTCAATAATCTTAGTGGTCCAACTCCAAAAATACTTGCAAAGGGCTACAGGTGAGCACCATCTAACAACATATCTTATTATCAAGCTGAATGCTTCTTTTCCTGTCAGTGCATGATATATTTATGGAGCTGTGATTTTCTCTATCTGACAAATGAGTTAAGATGTATCAACTAAATTTGACAGAAAACAAAAGAAAATGTTGGTTATCCATGGACACTTCTTTTCTCGGGGTCAAGTGTAGTGAAGTAAGAGCAAATCATAGGATGTACATATTAATCATATGGAAATTGTATGATGCATCTGTCTATTGGAGTGCTACAAGAATTTTTACAATGTTCATTTAACTACATCTTGATGTCCCAACTCCTGTTTTTGTTTGTCAAATAAGGTGTTGACCGGCCTTAGACTTCAAACTCTTGCTATGCTTTACCATCATATGATCAAATAAATTTCAAGATACATGTGCTGGTCTGTACATTTAACACTTCATGGTATTTCTCGTAGTGTTTCAGGAAACAGCTTCCTCTGCACTTCAAAAGCTTGCACAGGCCTCTGGAAACCAATGAACGGTAATGCAGTCAGTCAACTTCTTTTGTATAATAAATATTCACAAGAATGCAAGCGGAGTTCATATACTATTTTGGAGCAGGAACAGCTGCAGCATCTTCACCTCAGAGGGCAGATGGTCATAACAGATGGGTTCTTTCTGTAGCCACCGGTATCAGTTGTACCTTTGTGGTTTCGGTTATGTTGCTCATTTGCTGGGTACATTGGTACAGATCACGTTTTCTCTTTGGCTCATATGGTACTTCCTAGACACAGTTCTGGGTTTTGCTTTCATCTTACATAATCCTTCTTTCTAATGACTTGGGAGCCTTTTCCATCATGTGAATTCGCAGTACAGCAGGATTATGAATTTGAGATAGGCCAATTGAAGAGGTTCACTTTCCGTGAGTTGCAAACAGCAACTGGAAACTTTAGCCCCAAAAACATCCTCGGTCAAGGTGGATATGGAGTAGTCTATAAAGGATGTCTTCTCAATGGTACGTTGGTGGCAGTCAAACGGCTGAAGGACCCAAACTATACTGGTGAAGTGCAGTTCCAAACTGAAGTCGAGATGATTGGCCTAGCTGTGCACCGAAACCTCTTAAGACTCTATGGCTTTTGTTTGACGCCAGAAGAGAGAATGCTTGTCTACCCTTACATGCCAAATGGAAGTGTGGCTGACCGATTGAGAGGTTTGATTCCCCTTTTTTGTAAGCTTGGCCCTCTGGTTGCCAATTGTTGCGTTCTTGATCCTTTCTTTGTCTTCATTTGTTCTTTTGAAATCAGGAGATTAGATGCTGGACAGTTGCTCATGGCAATTGATTGTGCTTGCGTATTTTATCTTTGCAAAAAATTGGTAATCAATGTTAACGTCTCACCTTCAGAATTATGTAGACTCAATCACAGGGAAACTTGCTTATCACAAGCTTTTACTGTTGAATTGTTACATGGAAATTTACTTACCTTTTAATCATCTGTGCTTAGACTCCCCTAAGCCCTATTACGACTATGTGATGGGATTTTCATCTTCTCATGAGATACCAGTTTCATCACTTGTGGCATTAACCCTGAATAATTTATCTGGAAGAAACTCATTCTGATATTTTGAGATGGAAAGGTGTATAGATATGATGCTACAGTACTTGAAGCAAATGTGCATCTTTATCGATAGATTGAGGACTTCAGAGTCACTTAACAAATTTAAGTATTGCAGAATATTATACGGAGCAGACTTCTTGTGTGTCAAATAAATGATTCTTTTATCTTTGAACAATGGCTTACTCTGCCGTCTCTTATCATGACCCGTGAGCTTTTGGATTCATCTTATATTTTGCCCTTCCCAGTCTCATTTGTAATACAGAACATGATAGTCTTATTATCTCACTCTGACATTCTTGAGTGCCTTAAATCTCTCCTACAGAGACTTCTCGTGAAAGGCCATCTTTGGACTGGAAGAGAAGAATGTGTATCGCCCTTGGCACTGCGCGTGGACTTCTGTATTTGCATGAACAATGCAATCCTAGAATAATTCACCGGGATGTGAAGGCAGCGAATATCCTTCTTGATGAAAGTTTTGAAGCCATAGTTGGTGATTTTGGTCTAGCTAAATTGCTAGATAGGAGGGAGTCTCATGTGACTACTGCAGTACGTGGTACCGTGGGACACATCGCTCCAGAGTATCTCTCAACCGGACAGTCCTCGGAGAAAACCGATGTCTTTGGATTCGGGATACTGCTTTTGGAACTTATAACTGGGCAAAAGGCACTAGATGCTGGAAATGGTCAGGTTCAGAAAGGAATGATTCTTGACTGGGTTAGTACTTACTAATACTGAGCAAAGGAATGTCAAGTTATGGTCTATTTCTATAGTTAGTGAATGATACGAACAATTTTCTCTCATGCATCATTCGTTTATCATTTTCTGTTTAGAGCATAAATTTGTTGGACCGTATATATGCTTAATGCATCTTCGTTTGAGCCTGATTATTGTGTTGAAATATTCGAACTCAGTACGTTAAGTTCATTGAATGAATCAACGGACCTCTTCCCTTAATCCATATCTGAGGCTTACTTTTTTCTTTAATGAATGAAGAACTTCTCAAATCTTTTCTTTTTTTATGTGAGCGCACATTGCTGATTATTTCCCATTTTCTCTTCTAATTTGTTGTCTGGCTTTAACATCATCAGAAGAGCTTGGAGCAGTGATGTATTGTGATCAATGAATGTAATATATCGTTTTCTCTATGCATTAAAGAAGGTTTTCTGTGGCATATACTGTTTGGACTGATTATGATTGTTCTGATTACAGTCTGCTTTAGGAATACAGAGTTTGATCAATTCTGCTTGCACCCTAAGTAACATGTTGAATATCATATCCAATTTGCCAGGTGCGAACCTTGCATGAAGAAAAGAGGCTTGAAGTCCTGGTAGATAGGGATCTGAGAGGGTGTTTCGACGCGCCGGAGCTAGAGAAGGCGGTAGAACTGGCCCTGCAGTGTACTCAGTCGAATCCAAACCTTCGGCCAAAGATGTCTGCTGCTTTGAATATCCTAGAAGGTCTCGGACAAGTGGAAAACATGGAGGATTCACATGGTGGGAACAACAACCTAGGAGAAAACAGAGAATGTAGTTTCTCTAGGAACTACAGCGACATCCACGACGAGTCATCTTTCATAATTGAAGCCATGGAGCTCTCTGGACCCAGATGATGAGGTTTTTTTGCTCAACGCCTGCACCAGATGCTACTGTATATAATATGAACATCCAATATCTGAACTTACAACATATCAGAAAGGATTTTCGGGAACGAGTCTTCGAGAGGTTCAGAACGCAGCTTGCCAAAGAATTTTGTCCTATGGACTTACCCTGATATTCCAAATAGATGATGATCATATCAGATCTAATACACAGAAGAACATATGTATGCTTTTCTTTTCCTGACTAATCCACTGTTTTTTATTGACAGGAATCAGCATATTTTAGCCCTCAATTGCATCCGAACGTGGTCATTTCCTGTAGTTTAGGTGCTGATTCGATACTAGATAACTTTCCCAGTCGAATGTTTGGTCCATGATAGCTTGTAATCAGCAAGACAAAGTCCATGCCACGGTCTAGTTAAGCTATGTTGCCAGTACTGCATTAGGGGATCGCGATTATACATTACTTTTTTGTGACCTTACTTGAGACGGAATCCAATGTTAAGCCGTCAGCCTTCAGGAGATGCCGAGTCTTAGTCAATTCATCAATTTGCTTAGCCGATTGATCCATGTTAGGGCTCTTCTAGTTGCTTCAGGTTGAAGAAATTCTAGTTTTGGCCTACAGAGATTATAAGTGGTACTTTTTTCCTCAAGATGCTGTTATTTCAGGAAGCAATACCCAGCCATATATATGGTTTTCAGATATCACGTAAAATGATATTATGTGAAGGGAAATTGAAATAATTGGTCATTGAAATTTGGTTTAATTTGCAATGTCGTTTATAAATTTTATATTGGTTAAATGTGTTTTTTAAATTTTGATATAATGTGCAATGTTGTTCTTAAATTTTTAATTTATTTAATGTCTTTGAACTTTGGTCCAATGTCCAATATGGTTTATGAACTATAAAATATTAATGAAAATAAACCAATAATTTATGAATCATATTAAATAAATTAAAAGTTTATAAATGATATTGTATATTGGTTCAAAATTCAGAAATCAAATAGCACAAATTAAATGTTCAGGAACAACATACAAATTATTTGCGCTATTGTTAGAGTGTAATATCAATATTATTTGGGGATAGAATCTGATTTAGGCCCTCTAATTATACTACTCTCTTTCAATTCGACCCTTCGCCCCTATTCTTTCAGGGGGGAAGGCGTCGCGAGTATCCACAAGTGCCTTCCTTACTCTCCCTGAAGGGGGGCTGTGGCCGGAGAGGCAATGGGGACAAGACCCCTTAACCCCGGGGTCTTACGTCTGGGGGTCTTTGTTTAAGGTCCTTAGGCTGGACCAATTTAGGCCCTCTAATTATACTACTCTCTTTCAATTCGACCCTTCAGCTTCTTTTCGTCCAATTTCGGAACCTCTAATTGGCTTGATATTCGCAATCGAAACAGTGCCACCCGTTTTGTCGCCTTCGTTTTATTCCCATTTTTGGCTCCTTCTGAGGCGCCTATTTTCTTTTTCTTTTCAATTTGGTCCAAGTTTTGGTTTGGCTCAGTGCGTTGTGCCCTTCATTAGCTCATAAACATTCTTGTGGTGCAAAAGGAAAAGCATAATCATTTACCAACTTTCTCCTATTTCTGCACTTTTCATGTTCCATTTTCAGAATCTAAAATTCAAATCCAAAGATTAGGGATAAAAATATTACAAGCGACAAAACTTTCGCGAGACATTCGCTTGAATGTCATAACCGTTTTTTTTTTTTTTTTAATCATTTGACTGTCATTGGCGATTTATGCGGTTGGAAAATTCAACGTGGCATTATTTTAACATAATTCGTCTAATATAGCTTGCTAGCAAAATCAATCAGCGAAACAGCATAAAAACGATGTCGTTTGACTCATTTATCTATCCCAAATTAACAAATCGGGGCTAAATTAGAAGTGTTTCAAAACCCTAACCCCAATTTCTCAATTTGGGGAAAAGCAGGAGCTGACAAGTGTAGATTGCGAGTAGGAGACAATCAGCCAAGCAACGTTTCACACTATTTCTGTCTTCTTCTCCCGCTGAGCTCGGAGGAGAAAACGCTCCGAGGATTAGGGTTTCTTTTTTAACATCAATTTGGCGAAATTTGTTCTAAAAAAGCTATGTCATAATATAATTCAATTTCAAAAGCTACATAGGATGAATTGTCGGGATTAGCACCGAATAGAACGGTTTTTCGTCGATATGACGCTCAAATCATCAAAAAGAAAAGTTATAACACTTAGGTGAGTAATATACAAAAATTATTGCACTTATGATGTCTTTATCCTTGAAAAGTCAC
Source organism: Eucalyptus guilfoylei (assembly GCA_016097605.1). NCBI lineage: Eukaryota > Viridiplantae > Streptophyta > Magnoliopsida > Myrtales > Myrtaceae > Eucalyptus > Eucalyptus guilfoylei. Next base: position 30,766,841 of record CM027864.1, on the reverse strand, counting down.
AAAAATTAAAAGGAATTGGAGCTCATGTCTTGAGACTTGGGAGCGAGCACAGGGAAAGGCCGAGATTCGATCAAATTAGGCCGATCCCGAGGTGCCGGTTTGGTTCTTGGTTCCATAAAATTGAAACCGATGATTTTCGGTCTGGTTTCTGATTCTAAGTGTGGGATTGCCCACTCGAATCGCCTGGACACAACCAATTAATTTTTCTTTTATTTTTTAAAAATCTTTAAAGAAACTCTAATCCTAATTTACAATTACGCTTGCTCTTTCTCTCTCGGCTTTCACGCCTCTTTCATAATCACAAGCCCAAATTGCTCTTTGCCTCTCAGGCTTCTCTCCCTCGACTGTTACTCACAAGTCACAACTCATGTCTCTCTCAGTCACTTTCTCGCTCGACTCTCAAACAACGCCACTTACTTTACTTGAGTTACGTCCCTCTGACTCAAGCTCGATGGCTCCCTCTCTTGCTCGATTTTTTGCATCTCATCAAAGTAATGTCCAATGCTCTAATTTTTTTTTCTTTTTCCATACAAAATACAAATTGTAGGCCAATCAGAATGCGAAGTTAGGTGATTTATAGTTTAGGATTTTGCTTACAATGGTAGGATTGTTTATGGTTTTCAAAACTCCCGAAACATGAAGATGTTTGTCTTAGGACCAGGTGGTCAGGTTCCTAATTCCAAAAAATACGAAACCATTTTCTATGATCCGGTTCTTGATTCCTAAGTAGAAAGTGGACTGTCCGAGAATCAATCACCCCAATTGGGAGTTTGAGACTCAATATCCTAAGATGGTAAACTATCAAATATGGTACGGTGTGGTTTGTCACGATAAACTTATAAACTTTAATGGAAAAATTAGTTTTCCTGCTTCACATCAAATCACTAGACACGTTCCGACCATGTTGTTAGGGCAGAGTGGACCGCGGTCCCCTACATTTGACCAATTCGAATAAGTAAACACAATTTTTCTCCGACAAAGAGGAGCGGCGCCAACTAGGCACGAAATTAAAAATATAATTAGGTGGTCTTGGAGATTTCTTTAAAATACGCGAGCTTGTAGCCACCGCCATATCTCTACAGTGGTTAACAAAATAATCACTTTCAATGCTCTAAATTTAGCAAATATTTACCCATCATCACTGTAAGGAGGAAGGCAAGAAAATAATATTGAAAATCAACATTTCACGATGCATTCAATGACCACTTCCATACTTTTACTTTGCAAAACATTTTGTACCCGGGACCACAGACGCCCTCGAGCCCCCACCCCTACCACAGTCCTAGTCACCAGATGCCACGATGGCTCGTGACCTCGGCCGGAGGTCGTGAGCCAACATGGTCGACATCGATTGAGGTGGTCCATGCTTGAGAGGAGGTCGGCTGATCATCTCCAAGCAATTTTTTATAGAGGGAGGAAGGCAAGGGCCTCGAGGTTGGCATCGGGCCATGGCCGGCCAGGTAGCGTCGGACATGGCGGCCAGCGGGAGACACCGGCGTCATCTGACTGCGGCAGCAGTAGCGACTTTGTAAATGCCGATTTTGAAAATAAAGACAACAATAACTGATCTGAAGGTGCAAACTGGTACTTGGAATCGAAACTCCAGGTGCAAAGCTGCATTGTCAAAAGTAGAGCCGAAAAAATTTCCGACCCGTTAGCAGAATGTAGGATCCGCCTCGACTCCTGTACAGATCTATGCACATCTTGGTGCAACATTTGCAAGGGAAATGGCCGCAATGATGGATCGAAACGAAGTGTAGTCATTCGATACCGCAGGATCGAGATCAAACAGCGAGCCATCGGAATTGCTATCAGCTACGGCTACCGCTCTTCCTCAAGCCGATTGCAAATTCTCAACCTCGTACAGACACCCTTTTAAATTCTTTGCCGAGGCTAGTCAGATCTATGAACTAGTGCTACTCACCAACTTCCATCGCGCGAGAACTCGCACATACAGTACCCACGCACGTTGAAATACAGTAAGAGGCAGAGAGCAACAAGTAAAAAGCAAGCTATCAAATCGATCTTTCTCAACCCGAATCAGCTCAAGATCAATCACATTGCGCAAGAAGTCATCGAGAGCTTGTTAGATACGAAATCGATTGCTTCTTGCTCGGCAAATAAGGAAACTATGTAGTCAATGAGATGCTCATTAGGGAACAATAAGGAGATACATTGGTGTCATACAAGCCTGTAAATTCTACTAATCAGAGCAATGCTTACAACAAATGAAACTAGCTACTTTTTCCTACATCTTGAATAGGATGTTTTGTCATTATGTCAATGAAATGCTAATTAGGGAACATAAGAAGGTACATTGGTGTCATAGATGCCTCTGATCCTACTAATTCAAGCAATGTTTTCAAATGCAACAAGCTACTTTTCACTCCATCTTGAATAGGATGTTTGGTCACCATCTCAAAGACAAAACTTATGTTTGGATCTCTTGCATAATCTTTTTTTCCTGAGAAAGACTAAAAGCCCGGCTCTCGAAATTTCCGGGGGGGAAAAGCTCGAAAGCTATGGCACTCTCCTCATGCATGCATCGACACTTAATCGAGCTTCCAATTCGTGATGTAGATGGAAATAGATCATATCTAATCTACTTTACCCAAATGAACAGAGGACTAACAATTAAATCTTGCAACTTTCAAGCTCAAACGGTGATAGCATTTTCAACATTGCATATACATGCAAAACAACCGCCTTTATGAGTTATATAACACACAATAACCCAAACCAACATGGGAAATAATTAATGAAAAAATGCACCCTCTGCAATTCATTTCTCTCTCGCCAATCTTGTGTTATCCCCCCTCTCTGCCATCGAACCCTCTTCTTCATGAACACCCTTTTGTATATGACGAATCAAACAATTAAAATCAACACTAACTTGCCAAATTTCTCCCCCATCTACTTCTATAATTTCCTAATTTAGCAGCAATGAGTTCTGATATATGCATCATTTACAGCATCTAGATAGGAGAACCAGGAACACAATAAGGAACACGATGGAGGAAAGCGCGATCGCGAAACCAAGAACAACCTTATTCGGCCCGTGGTGGTGGCCGCTCTTGCCGGAATCGCTGCTGTCACTGTCGCTGTAGTCTGACGTGCCGCTGTCGTCCGCCGACGAAGCCCCCTTTGCGGGCGGAGGCGACAGCGGGAGCCCGTGCTTGTCGCAAGGCGCGATCCCGAGCTTCACTTTCGACGACATGACGGTGTGGTTGTAGCACAGGTTGCTGTTCTGCCCAATCTTGAAGACCACTAGTTTCTTGATAAACGACTCATTGAAAGGCATGATCCCATGGAAGTTGTTCCTCTCAAGATTCAAGTACTTGAGGTTTTTCATCTCGGTGAAGAACCTGGGGATGGTCCCGTTGAGCTGGTTCGAGCTCAGATCGACCTGGACGAGGCCCGGGATTGCCGACATCGACTCCGGGACGCTGCCGGAGATCGAATTGGACCCCAAAGACAGGTTCTTGAGCGAGATCAGGTTGCCGATCTCGGAGGGTATCTCTCCGGCGAGCGCATTGGAGGAGAGATTCAGCAATTGGAGGTTTTCCAGGAAGGTAATGGAGGAGGGTATCGGCCCCCTGAGCTGATTACCGGACAGATCGATGTGGGTGATGTTGAGGTCCCAGTGGCGGGGCAGATAGCCGGTGAAGTTGGCGCGGGAGATGGTGAGGGACCGGAGGTTCTTGATGTTGCCGAGGATGACGTAGAGGCCGGAGGCGTTGACGGGGACGTCGGAGACGGCGAGGTCGGTGAGGTTCCGGAGGTGGGAGAGCCAGACGCCGGTGAGGCGGCGGAGGCTGTGGACGCAGGAGAAGGAGCGGAGGGAGGCGGCGAGCTCGGCGGGGAGGCGGACGGGGGCGACGGGGCAGTTGAGGAAGGCGAGGGACTGGAGGGTGGAGAGGGACTTGAGGGCGGTGAAGGAGAGGGCGACGTCGTCCGGGGAGCAGTTGGCGAGGCGGAGGGAGGTCAGGTGGCGGAAGGGCTTGCCGGCGTCGCAGGCGGTGGCGGCTGCGGCGGCGGCGGACAGCGGGGAGCAGGGGTCCTTGGGGATGGGGATGTTGAGGGACTGCAGGGCTTGGAGCTGCTTCGGGTCGAGGCCGGAGGAGGAGGAGGAAGGGGCGGAGGGGGTGGTCGGAGTTGATGGGGCGGCGGGGGAGGCGGTGGGGGAGGTGGCGGCGGCGGGTGCGGCGGCGGCGGCGGGCGGAGAGGTGGTGGGGGAGAGGCTGTGGTTGCGGGTGGGGGAGGGGGCGGCGGTGGGGGAAATGGCGTGTGGTGGAGAGACGGAGGAGTTGGCGGCGGCGGCGGGAGCGGCGGTGGCGGTGGCGGTGGCGGTGGCGGAGAGGAGGAGGAGGAGGAGGAATGTGGCCGGAGGTAACGGTGGCTCCATGGTGAGCTAGAGAGAGAGAGAGAAAGCTTGGTTTAGTGAGAGAGTGAGGAGTGAAGTGAGAAGTGAGGACTTGAGGAGAGAGAGAGAGAGAAGGGGGCAAAATGACAGTTGGAACTTTGCAGGACAGATATGTCCCTAGTTGTCGGGGTCCAAATGACTAAATTGCCCCTGGGCATGATTACCCATGCACTGCCACGGTAACTATAAGATGAAAGGATCTAAGGGTCATTATTGAGGAGTTCTGACCAAACAAGTCAAACTAATAAGGACCAGTTAAAAACTTGCACTTGACATTCTAGCTGTAATTGCTTCTCCAAAAGTTTGATGATAAAAGAAAAAAAACTTTTCAAGAAATTATTCACTTTTCATGACGAAGGATTCATTTTTCTAAATCTAAAGATGCATGTTTTTTCAAGATCATTTTCAACAAACTGCATGAAATGTCCTAATCATTATTTCTTGGATAATTTTTTCACTTAAACAAACGCATCCTTAGTAAATAATCATTTGAAATAAAAAAGTACAGAAAGATTTTTACGATACGAGATCAATGTTTATATTGTTTTATTCCCTACCTAATGTGAGTTTATATCGAAAACAAGAAAAGATTATTTAGTATGAAAGCTGCCTCAAAATTAAAAATTTCATTTATTATACGAATGGATACTTATAATATGACCAATCAATACATTGTTACAAATGTCACAGCAATTGAATGAATTGATTTTAAATTTAACATCAAGAACTAATGTTGATCAATTATAATTTCGGTCTGATTGTAATGCTATATTAGAAATTAGAAATTTTATATAAGGGTGTGCTTGTTTCGTTGAAAACTTCATATTAAAAGAAAAAAATTTCCATGAAAATTATTTTCAAAGAAAATGGTTAGTTTTAATTTGTTTGGTGGTTTAAAAAAAGAAAAATAATTCTCCTTCAATCTAAGCTTGTCACTTTTTAGCTCATGAAAAACGTTTTTCATAAATCGATTAATTTTCATCATTCAAACACTAGAAAGTTAAAAAACTATTTTCCGAAAACAGTTTCACTTTAAAGAAACATACCTTAAATTATGAAAAGTTGGATCAAACTGAGTTCTTCATGCCTTAATGATCTTTAATATAACTTACATGGATTTAGGATTTCGGGTCATGAGACGGATTTATAATTCCATTAACAAAATCTTTTCGGTTTGAGACGAAATTAGAACATTATTTAACTAATGTAACCTTTTACATCTTAAAATGCTACGTCAATTATAATTTAATAGCTTGAAGAATAAACAAGATTTACCATGACCTAATTGGACTTCATTAAATTCAATGCATCCACATTTTTCTTCCATCATTGCTTAAATTAATACATTCATTATCATTTAACTAGGTTTTAATTGACTTCTACATTCGACATTCATCGACTTTTTCTTTAATAATCTTAGACCGGGTATTATATTTTTACCGGTCATTGCTAACTGTAACGTTGAAACATTCAATGTTAAATAATTAGAAAGACAAGGGTCAAATTGGAATTCAACAGACGACAAGCCCAGAATTAAAAAAAGAAAAAGAAAAAGTGTGGTACTAAATAAATAATCCAGTCCATCAACGTAGACACTTGTCCTTTTTCTTATGTATATAAAAAGCGTGCATGTTAACTTTTTCTAATTGGTTTGCCAAGAAAAAAAAAAACTTTATCGCTCGTACGTCCTCAACTTTATATAGATTGTTTTTTTCTTTTTTTGATGACCGAGAATTCGGCGGAGCATGCCATTGTCGGCTTATGCCGATTCGGGGTCTTACAGAGCCTCTTGCGATGGAGGACCTACAGCACCTATACCTCGAGGAGAGCTAGCTTAGTATCCTACCATTAGGACCCCCCACTTAAATTGCTAGCACCGCAGGGTTTCGAACTAAACACAACAATATTTATAAAAAAAAAACCGTTTAGTGTTCTTATGCACATTGAATCATTTTATAATAATAAGATCGCAAGGAAAACTTTCAGAACACCAAAACAACAATTAGATAAATAAGTTCGCACATTAAAAAATGAAAAATGTTCCATTTTTTTAAACATTTCTGGGAAAAAAACTTGGGTAACTTAGTTAATTTTATAAAATAGGGTTAATATCATTAATAAATTGAAAGTTGTATTCCCATGACAAATGAATTTAAAAAAAAAAAAGATATTTGTTTCACCAAGGATTCAACCTAGTATCTTGTAATCTATTTGTCACAGATTAATTTTTTATCTCAAATCATAAACTTATAGTCATTATACATTAACATTAAACCATTTTTCATATAACAGAAAACTTAACCTAACCCAAATCTCCCATCCCTAAGCATTGCTTCCAATATCTCGCAAAAAATGTATGTGTTGCAAGAAGTTTGACTTCAAGAATAAACAATTTCGACGTGGAAAATCTACATGCATTGACACATTTGACGAAGGGTTGATTTGTGTCTGGAGTGTCAATTTTTGGATTTTTTTTGTGAGACGAAAATTGGTTTGAAGAAAAACACATTAGGAAGGTATTGGTCTAGAATTTTTTGTGAGACGAAAATTAGTCCATGGCAAATATTTTCATGAGATACCGGTTTGTGATTGTCAAGTGTATTAACCGTATAAAATGTTTTAATTAATTATTATCCACATAATATTAATAAAAACCAGATAAAATGTTTTCTTTTTAGCTCAAGCTGGACGTGCGTGGTTTCCAGCTAATTTCCACACAACCTTTTTTGGGTGCGGCCAACTTATGAGCTATGATGATGGCCTCATCATTCTCACGTAACATGGTCTATTTCCAAGGGAAAATGAACAGAAAAACTCGTCTCCCACGCGCTCGAGCACCGAAATTTGGAAACTCGCTACGAGACAATGGAAACCCACCGAATCGGACGGCTGTGAAACCGCAAGATCAAGCGCGTGCAGGCGAAGCTCCTGTAGCGCGTGTGATTTAAAAATCATTTCTGGAAGGAAAATTGAATTTTTGATAATTCCAATATATATTTTTATATACATGACAATTTTTTGAAAAGTCTGAAACCGAAAATCGAATAAATTGCTTGCACGATACAGATCCTTCAGCTTTTCCCTCTCCCTACGTTTCCTGAGCCTCCTTTTTTGTTTTGTTTGAGGCATAGAAGACAAAAAATTCATTAAATAATAAAAAAAGAGGAAAAAAAGGGGAAGGTATCATAATTTCTGAAAGAAATAAAGTAATTTCCCTTTTTTTTATCATTACTGTTCTCATCGCCACTTTTTCTTTTTTGGGTTATTTAACAAGGGACTTCCCATTTTTAGGGCTTCTTCCGTTTGACTTCTCCAACTTCATATATTAATGCAAAAGAGCAAGTATAATTATTACGGTGGTTGATGAAGATTGCTTAGTTGCTTTGCTTTCCTAATTCGTGCTACCAACTCTTGTAGGTATTAACTCAATGCGTGGCGGTTCGATTGATTACAACCATAAATATTTCGAATTCATCGTCGAGAAGTTATTCCCTCACTATTACTATAGTTTGATAATTCCATTTCTTGGTTTGTACCTCAATTTGCAAAGTCAATTTGCAAAGTGAATATTATGAAATCAAAGTTCCGTATGTTTAATGAAAAATGAATGATTTGAAAATTATTTTTCTAAAAATGATTGATTGTGCAGCTTGAAATTATTAGTCAAAGATTTTTTTTTTCATTATCAACAATTGTTCATGTCTAAACATATTCATAGACGATACAAGTATTTTCTGTTCATTTATTTTTTAAAAGCAACATGGCGATCATTTTTAGGGAAAATATTTTCTAAATTATTTGTTTTTCTATGAAAAGGATGCATTTTAAAAAAGTAATTTGCATGCATGATGCTCCTTTTCGTACGTAACATTTATAGTTAGAGAACGACAAGAGTTTCCTCTTCATGTTCTGTTCGAACGTTGCTATCAAAAGAGCCGGTTGGAAAATCACACTCAACTGTATTGGAGGAGCTTCCAAAAATTTCTTTTAATATTCGGTAGGAAATGGGGAAAAAAAAGATATAATCTTGTTCATCCAAATTCAAAATTGAACAATATGATAGTCATGTTTTCATTCCATACCTTATCTAATAAGATTTCATGGTTTTTTTTTTTTTTAACTTCATTGATTTTTTGAGTAAACAAATGTTAAAGACAGTTTCTCGCTCACATTTGTGTGTATAATTACCTAAAAATTCTTCGTGTTTTTCTAGAGGGACAATCCCATTAAAAGTCCCGAACTAATATCCCATGACATATTTACTCAAAAATAATTTTCATCTCACAAAAGATCCAAACTTATATCCATGATCCAAATTTATTTTCCACTAACAATCCATTCAATGTTCCGATAAAGTTTATACATGTCAAGAAAAGCTTGTGGATAACCCAAATTTATTATCCACTGGCATTCCATTCAATATCTTGATAAAGTTTATATGTGTCTAAGAAAAGTCATGAATTTTCCATGTTGAATTTGTTATTTTTCACGTTAGATCCGACTTACAATCATTTGTCATATGCGTCGATGCATATGTATTTTCAACAAAATGTTGGACGGAACATTAATGAGGGATAGGTTTAGATTCAGGGTATACTGTCTTGGGTTTTCTTGTGAAGTGAGAATTAATTTAACATAATCATGTCATCGGGTACTATTTCAATATTTTTAATGGTACTACCCCTTTTCTTTATAAAATTCAAAGTTCTTCAAGGTTAGCATATATTTTTTGGTAAACGCAAAATTATAAGAGGTTTTCTTTCCTCAAAAAAGTCACGTTTCTCAAACTTCGAAAATACATCCATCCAATACCAAGACCTCAAAAGAAGAGATTTCTTATTGATCTCCTATTCAAAAGTTGCTTCACAGTAAGATCGTCACTAAGATGGAAATGATCATGTTCTGAACAAGAAGATTTGCGTAGAACCCAACCTGTGGTACCATCAAATTGGACCAATTAGACCCAAAAATCAATGCAAATCAAAAGCGTCTAGGAGGGATTGATGTTTACAACGTTTTGATTATGTCCTAAGATTGCTCCAATCCTACCAACAGAAACCCTCCAGCAACGACTCCATTCTCTGTGTGCAGATCACACTGCATACCCAAGCTGCGATCACCGAAGATAACCCATGTGTCTACTGGCTCCGTCGACGACAAACGCCAGCTCTAATTGACAAGATGTCGTTCTTAGGAGAGCAACAAAGCCGATTTTCTTGTAAGTTCATCCCTAACCACCGGCCACAACTGCCTCCGGGTTGGATTTTCCTATTTAAATTCCAACCTTACATGCTGGTCGGACAATGCTCGCACCAGAGGCATCATGTGGAATCGCGGTCCTTCATGAATTATTTGCTTCAAATTGTGAAAAAAAATTTTCCTAACAAAAGCTATATGATCATGAAGGTTGAGATCGATCACATTAACAAGATATTGTAATAGAATAAATTTCGCTCGACATGCCAGATTTGTGCCGATGCAAAATGAAAGTAGAGATGACATGGATTTGATCTCAGCCATTTTTTTTATCAATATAAAAACCGAAGAACTCTGGTGGATAAATTACCGTGTAAAGCACAACATTCGCCATGACTATATCAATTTTCAACTTGAAGAAAGGTCAGTACGCTATATTACCCCAGGGCATTCTTGAAGCTTCGCTTGGTGGAGACTCAGCAGCCCTCCTGCTGTAGGATGCAGCAGCCGCATCGCTGAGTAGTAATGGCAGTTCACCTGAGGGCAAGTCCCCAGCTGGTCTCGCCTTAAATTCCAAGCATACGACAATTGTGAACATAAAAAACCCCAACAGCTCATCGAGAGTGTCCTCTGTCATGTGGCAGAGAAGCTCCTGCTTTCCACAGCTTCGGGCTGCACAACTAGGAAACACTATAGACTTTGACCACTTTGGTTGTGTCGCAGACAACGAGGTTCTCAGTTGCAGCAGGAGTTGTGCACAGCCAATTCACCTGCACGTGTGAAGCGCTGTGATTTAGAATGACTGAAGGACGTAAACATGTACATCAAAGAGATTATGAAGGTAGATGCAGCAGGAATAACTTACTTTTCTGCCGAGATCGATGTTCAGATGTAAGAGATCACGATGATCACTTTGGCCGCCACTTTGGTTCATATCAATGTACTTGAACAGATTCCACAACTTGATGGATTTATCATTTCCCCCCGAGATTATGAACTTCCCCCGCTCACCAAACATCGAAAATGCCCTGAAAATATATTTCAATATGCATAGATTTAACTTCTGGTGTAGCTAAATTAGGTCAGCCACTTACACACAAGAAACAGCAGCAGTATGACCGCCCAAAGTGTAATCCAAGTGTAATCTCCCTCGAGTATCTGTATTTTCTGCATCACTTGATTGGGAGTGAGATCCCTTTCGGGGTTTAACAGAATTTTTTGTCCTGTTAGCAGCAAGTTCCGATTCAATGTTCATTACATCGATGCCACCATCACCCCGTGCTACAACACAGATTTTGCCCAACTTGTCCAGTATATCAACATCTGGAACAGCTATTGAGTGAACAAAAGCAGGATTGAAGCATTGCCCTGTGCTATTGCCACTTTTCATTTCAGATGACCCTGCAGTAAAGAAAATGAAGTAGGAATCCTATTTTAGACCACTCAAACTACAACAACACTAGATGGACTCCAGAAAATAGAAATGGTGCTGCTGTACTGTAAAACAAGTATCTGAAGTTGTACTACTGTACTTTGCCAAGAAAAAGAGATTCTACAGGAAAAGAATTATGAGAAGTTGTTATAATAATTGAGAGCTGATCAAGTTCTCTAGCTCTGGAAATCCAATACAGAAACTATCAATCCAACATGCAAAAGAGAGTTGTTCAACCGCCTACATAACTAGGAAAATCCTCAACAATTGAAAAGGAATAAAAAGAGATGATGCATGATGAGCCTGTCTAGGTGTAACTTCAGCTCACATTCTGGGAAAATTGACACGGTGAAATCAACTCATGATGAAGAATGTCACAGGAGATAACAATCATTAGCATCCCAAATGTATAACCTATAAGAGTACACTCATTCACCAAGATATGCAACCTTTCAGACCGGAAATATGCTTGCAGAAACTACTATAGCACAAAAATAGAGCAAAGTCAAAATTTCAGTTCCGCAACATCAGCTCGAGATAGAGTTCCAGACAGCCTACTCAAATGTGCAAAGTCATAAAAGAAATATCTTGAGACACTATGAAATGGCCACCACTCCCCTTTATGTAAGTCGAAACCCATCTGAAAGGAGGGTTGCTAATGGTTTGAGTAGCAAGCCCTACAAATTGATCACAATCTGATCAACCTAATTTAAAGATACTTATCCATGGATATACTGTAAACGATCACCATAAAAACTTACCTAAGTCTACAACTTTGAAAGGTCTCCCTTTGGAGAAGTCCCACATCACTAGCTTTGAATCAAGGCCTCCAGTGATGACTGTAAGAAAAAAAAACAAAAAAACAGATTGATGTATAGATATCATTGGAAAAAGAAGTCAAGTGAGTTTGTCAAGTTGAGAAAAACGTTAATTAGCAACCCTTATTACATCATTGCAGACTTTGAAACTTCTAAAGGATTCTTAAATTGCATTTCCATAAGTTCTCTAGCTTTAGGTTGTACTTTATAATGGAACCACATATAATGTCAGTGGGTAAAGTATTGCTTAAACAGCTTGTACTTAGAATTTTGCAGAAAACTAGTTTGAATAAACATCAACTCATTGTGCTGCATGGTCCATAGTGTTGGAGTAAAACGTGAACCAGTCAATATGAACAGCTTCCAAGGATTGAATGATCTACATCCAGTTCACAACTAATCAGGAATTGAATTTTTTTTTTATTGTCAACTAAAGTATGATTAACAAAGTAAAGAAAATCCTAAAGTATCTGCAGGAGCATCCTGATTGTATCAATGAAAGCAAGGACAATTCAGGACTTCAAGACAAAGATGTGGAAGAAGTTTCACATTAAATCAAATTAAGTGCACCAGAATCTCCAGTTTAAGATCATTACTTAAATATGAAAACAATGCGAAGCAAAAAAAAGGTCCAAGATCACAAATTTCTATTTTTTTTCGGGAAGTTTAATGTCCATGATGACCGATTTCTTCAATAGCATGACTCCAAAATCTTTCAAATTCTACCACCCAATATCATATCACAGACCTATCGAATAAGTGTCAGGATTGTACATTAAATTTTTTGCAACCTTAGCATTGGTAGCTTATGGCCAGTTTAAAAAAAGAAAAAGAAAATAGCCTTGGTAGCAAACTACAAGGGTAATAGTACCTTCCCAAGGTTTCCAAGGGAGAAACTGCACGCTGCTACAAATCTACACTCTAGAGTCAAGGACCAGCAATTCTTACTAGAGATTGGAATTAAATTATCAGCAAATGCAACACAAAAACCAAAATAAATTCAAACAGGGCAATGAAAGGCTATTGAGCTGCAAATGCTACAAATATATTTTCCAACTCATGGTATTCCATATTCAGCATATGCGACTGAAATGATATGCTAAAAGAAAACTGAGAAGGATACACTCGAATGGCCATTTCTTAGTGTTTTGTAAAGACATTGTTGACGAATGTCAATAATCTGATGCACAAAAAAAAGGAATAAGTTAAAATGCAGCAAAGGTAGCATGATCACAGCATGATCAAGAATTTACTGCATTCTGTAGGGACATAGGCTCTTATAAACCAAAGTCATCGGTACACTATGCATTAAATGTGAAATGACAGATACCATATCTTATGTATCGAGAGAACTTCATGCAAAAACTCAACCATAATGGACACTGTTTTATCAAACATTTGTACCTTTATCTCACCACCATCATCTGCTGCAGCAAGGAATGACTTTGAGCTGCATACAATCTGCTCAAGGCAACACATACCTGTGTTATTTTAAAAGGTGTAGCACAAAATACCCATTTAAGAGGAGCAAACAACATGCTATAAGAATCAGAAGATGTCTATTATGAAGAGTCAAAGATCAAACTTCAGCCATCACAAGCAAAATTGCAAGTAAAGTTTCAAACGTATATTAGCTGAAGCACAACAGTCAAAAATCATAGAATATCTTCTTTTAATTAATTGGATTCTCTTAAAAAATTTGGGAAGTTCAATCATCCTTAATTCTCACACCAAAAAATGAACCGTATTGATTTGTAAAGAAGCAATAAACTATTTTGATGGCCTAAAGCATGAGAAACATAATGAAATGCATTTAGACAGATCACTATAACTAAATAAGGCCCATTATGCACCAACATAAGGTCAATTAAGATCAAGAAAGACTGCAACTATCTACCTGGTTTATTTCTTCTTTGTTGTAATCATAACACTCCAATGGCGTCCATGAGGTACCCTTAAACATGAACGGAGGAGCCGATTGTTAATAACAGTGATGCAGTAATAGGGGTTCAAAAGATACTATAATACACTCACAATTCAGACACACATCTCGAATCAGGTCACAAGGAAGTGAATAACATACGAAATGAGAAAAGAATCTGGGCAAACATCGAAATTGTTATTGCTTACCAGACGAACATCGAAGCACTTGACTTCCTTACCAGACGAAACATATATGGTATCCTCCTTACCTATCAAAACCCAAAATTTAAAATCACAATGAAATCAGCTAACACTGGAGATTACTAGTTCAAACATACCTTCATGTACAATCGCAGGCACCATATCAACTTCAAACAACACAATCCCACATACCCGAAACGACCCTTTTAAGTCGGAAACAAAGGGAGAGACAATCTCCAAGCAGAAGACCACAAGCAGCGAAAATCAACACGAGGGGAAGGAAACTGACCAGGCTTGAAACACAGGGACGATACGGGTTCCTTCCCAATCTCCATGACGAGCTGGACGTCCTTGCAACGCATGTCGAACCAGCAAACGCAACCATCCTGTCAAAATACCCAATTTTTGATCAGAATAACAACAGCAACAAGAAGCCCATCCGACACGAACAACAACAACAACAACAAGTCCGTCCATCACTGCTCGAATCGTAGACAATCTAAAGCCAATGGACGAAGAGGGACGAAACGTATATTACTTCGCCGGAAGTGGCGACGAGGCCGGGGCTGTCGCGGGAGGCGATGCAGCACGTCGCCGTCGCTCTGTGGCCCCTCAGCCGTCTCGGCTCCGCCGGTGAGCTCATGGCTTCTTCTCCTTCTTCTTCACAACACTCGCCGATTTTCCCGTTCTCTGCTGCGAAAGAGGAAAAAACAGCAAACGAAAAGGGCCGGGCCGGGTCGGTTCGGGTCGGGTCGAATCGGGTTGGGCTTGGCCTGGTTTATTTATGGGCAGTGAGATTAGTACGGGCTTTTAAATTATGGCCGGAGATAACTTCCCCATGGAGAAAATTTCATCTGCGGAAAGGGAAAAGGGAAAATTTAAAAGGACCATCTCGATTGTTCGTTCCAATATCAATTTACATCCTCGCTTTTTGAGAACTTATAATTAGCATCTTCACATTTGTTAAGTTACACCTAACCATGAATTTATCCTTCTCTCTATTCCAAATTCACTTGAGACATTCACGATGACAAAACCTAGTTACCGAAAACCCTAACTCTCTAGTCTACTACTTAACCCTCTCCTCCCTCTCCTCTGTAGCACTAGCGGCATCGGTCGATGCAATCGAGAACCAAACCAATTCTCCTAGAATCGGTAGGTTAAGTTAAGTTCAATTCCCGGATTGAAGTAGTCCCGATGCTCACCTCAAATAATTCGCTAGTATAATGAGATTGGATATTGCGAAGGAATGCCCGAAACACGAGCAATTGTTGTAGGAAGTACAAACGATTTGGAAAATTAAACGGTCCAGGCGGGTTTGTTTGAATTGGACTCAGTGCTCATCCTAAACAATAGGTAAATGTAAAAAAATTGGATTTGTGACGGAATGTCCCAAGACAAACAAAGCGTTATTTCACAAAAAAACTAATGTTTTGAAAAATTATTTTTTAAAAGATAATGACTTACATTCCACGGAAAAATATTAGTCAATGCAAATTAATTTAATTATCAACAGTTATATGCAATTAACATTTTCGTTGATAATAAAATATATACGTTTATTATTTATGCAATATAAGTTATCATTTTTAAATAAATATTTTTTAAATTATTTCTTTTCAATAAAAATAAAGCGTCACGGAAAGTGTTCTTTGTGTACCATAAGAAGAGAAGGAGATAGTTAGGAAATATATTCATAGAAGTGTACAACATATTTCATATAAACGGTCACGAAATGAAAATTCTCATTTCTTTTTTTTTTTAATTATGGACTGAACTCATTTATCGATATTAAATGTAGTATGTAGATCTGTCAAAATGAGTTATAAGCTTATTTCTTAACCCATGTATGATGAGCCGAATTATTACATGAGTTAGTTATATTTACTAAATATGTCATAAATGAGCTTAGAGTAGTAAAACCCAAAATAATATGAGTGTTATATGGGTTCATAATTTTCTGATCAAGAAAAAAAAATATGGGTTCATAATTTACTTAGACACAACTTACTTCTATGATTATTTTTCACCTTCACTCATTCTCATGCTCGCTCACTTCTCGCTCTCACCTCAGTTTGGGTATAAATTTTCCTAAATTGGACTAATTATGTAAGTGTTCTAGCAATTTAAGCAGGGTCAGGTATGAGTTAGATAAGGTTGGATTAGCATGAGTCATTAGATTTGTATCCCATTAAAATTAATAAATTTGGATTGGACCATTTTTTATCCGATTTGACCCACTCGATTGGCGACTCTAGTAGTATGTGTGTCCTCATCTTAACGCTACTTGTATAATGATTTATTTTACATTTTCATTAAACCAGATAAAAGTCCAAACAAAAAATTAAAATGAATTTGATGCCCTAGAACTCATTTCTTTTGTTCTCGTTTGAGAAAATACTATGTGCACAAATTGTGCCAGCACAACAAATAAGAAGGGGCATGAAATTGCGACATGTGTCGTAGGTGAGCTAAGTTGTAGACAAAATTTTGAACATGAGCAGTACTTCTTGAGAGAGAGCATTCTCTCTCCCCTGTAACTTCCCTCTCCTCTCTCGACTCTCTCCCTCTCTATTCGAACCCTCCTTCGACCGACAAACCATAGTGCTCGACCGATGAACCAATGTGCCACCCCTTCGATTCTGACTCTAGTTCATCTTGCATTCTCTTTCTTTTTCTTCATCCAATGCTGTCGACTCTACTTGCTCTCTCTCCCTTTGACGATCCACAGAGCCCTTGTCCGACTTATGAACCACTGCGCCGCCCCTTCGGCTTTAACTTCGGCTCATTAGTTGTTTCTTCTGTAGCCAAATCGCTGGCCTTTCTCGACTATGCCCTCTCTCTCTCCCTCTGAGTCATGACCAAGCCCTTGTTCGACGAACCACCGTGCATGGTGGTTCGTCATGTTGGGCATGGTGGATCATCGGTTGGAGGACTTAGAGGGAGAGAGAGTTGAGCGTGAAGAGAGAGAGAGTCGAGCAAAGAGAGAGAGAGAGAGAGCATGTAGGGGAGAAAGAACGCTCTTTCTCAAGAAGGAGAAAATATTGCTTGCACAAATTGTGCTAGCGCAACAAATGAGAAGGGTCATGAAATTGTGACATGTGTCGTAGGTGCGTCGAGTTGTCAAACGAAAATTTGAACTTGAGCAGCACAGAGTGTTCTCTCTCCCAGCATGCTCTCTCTTTTTGCCCAATTCTCTTTCCTTCTTTGCACCCAACTCTCTCTCCCTTCAAGCCCTCCTTCGACTGACGATTATCACGTTCAACTGACAAACCACTATGCCATTCGTTCGGCTCTGGCTCAAGCTCCTCTTGCATCCTCTCCATCCTTCCCCCCTCCTTCCCTCCCACCGCTTGCTCTCCCTTTGACGAACCATTGAATCTTCATCCAATCAACGAGCCATCATGTCGTTCCTTTTGTTTCAGCTTCGGCTCCAGCTTGTCCGTTGCCTTCGCCATATCCAAATCATTGGCCTCTTCTGGACAAGGGCTCGATAGTTCCTTGGAGGGAGAGAGAGCGGGTAAAGTCGAGAGCTTTGGGTGAAGAGAGAGAGAGAGAGAGAGAGAGAGAGAGAGAGAGAGAGAGAGAGAGTAGGACAAGCTGGAGCCAAAGGGGCAGCGCGATGGATCGTCAATTGGACGAGGGCTCGGAGGGAGAGAGGGTTAGGCATGAAGAGAGAGAAAGTGTGCAGGAGACAAAGAACGCTCTCTATCAAGAAGTGCCACTTAGGTTCAAAATTTCGTCTAATCACATCCCTTCTTATTAGTTGTGCTGGCACAACTTGTGCATGCAATATTTTCTTGAAATTTTGAACTTGAGCGGCACTTCTTAAGGGAGAGTGTTCTCTTTTCCATGCACTCTCTCTCTTTGCCTGATTCTCACTCCCTTTGAGCCCTCCTTCAATGGATGAACCATCGCATTTGCTCTCGGCTTTGGCTTTGACTCCTTCTGCATGCTCTCTCTCTCTCTCTCTCTCTCTCGTTGGACGCTCTTGACTTTGCCCACTGTCTCTCCCTCCGATGAACCAAGCCCTCTTCTAACTTGTGTGGTGGTTTGTCGGATGAGGGCTCGGTTGTGACTTGGAGGGGGAGAGAGAGAGGGCACAGTTGGGAGGGGCTAGAGATTTGGTGTTGACAGAGGCAATGGACGAGTTGGAGCCAGAGTTGGAGGGGCAACATGGTGGCTCGTCAGTCGAATGAGGGCTTGATGGTTTGTCAGGGGGAGAAGGAGTGGGCGGAGTCAAGAGCATGTAGGACAAGTCAAAGCCAAAGCCGAGGGTGGCGCAGTGGTTCGTTAGTTGGGCATAGTGGATTGTTAGTTAGAGGAGGGCTTGGAGAGAGAGAGAGAGAGAGAGAGAGAGAGAGAGAGAGAGAGGGAGGGAGGAAGTGCATGGGAGACAAAATACTCTCTCAATAAGGAGAAAATATTGCATGAACAAGTTCTGCTGGCACAACAAATGAGAAGGTGCGTGAAATTGTCACATGTGTCGCAGGTAGGCTAAGTTGTCAAATGAAATTTTGAACTTGGGAGACACTTCTTAAGAGAGAACGTTCTCTCTCCCATGCACATTCTCTCTCAACTCTCTCTTTTTTGCACTCGACTCTCTCTCCCTCCGAGCCCTCCTTTGATGAACGAACCACTGCGCCACCCTTTCGGCTAGTCCTACTCTCTCTCTCTCTCTCTCTTCTCACCTAATGCTCTTGACTTTGCCTACTCTCTTTCCCTCTGATGAACCATTGAGCCCTCGTTCGATTGGCAAGCCACTACACTGCCCCTCGACTTTGGCTTGTCTGTTGCTTTGGCCATCGCGGATCATTAGCCCTTCTTGGTTGTGCCCTTTCTTTCCCTCCCAGTCATGATCGAGCCCTCATCCAACGAACCACCGTGTGAGTTAGATTAGCGCTTGGTGATTCGTTGGAGGGGGAGAGAGCGAGTAGACTTGAGAGCATCAGGTGTAGAAAGAGAGAGAGAGAGAGAGAGAGAGAGAGAGAGAGAGAGAGAGAGAGAGAGAGAGAGAGAGAGAGAGAGAGAGCGTGCACGACGAGTTGGAGCCGGAGCTAAAGAGGTGGTGCAGTGGTTCGTTGGTTGCACGCAGTTGTCACGGCCAAGAGGTTCCAGTGCTAAGAGGCCGTGACCTTGCTGTGGAGGACCTCTTGTGCTCACTCGGATTTCCATCAAGTCTTCTTCCAGAGTTTTCCAAGGGTGGGCGAAACTGTCATTGAGCCGTATTCTAGAAGTTTCTAGCTTTATTTATGTCAGTAGCTAGTAGTTGTCATTTATGTCGGTAGTTGAGGCGATGCGTCTCGTCCGCCGGATGAATTCTAGATCAATGGATGTAATAAGAGGGTCTCGAGTATAAGAAGGGGTGCCCTCCCCCTCATTTGGATCCATCCAACATTTCAGTAATACAAATCTCATTTCTTTCTAGAGCCCCTCTTTCTAGAAGCTTTCTCCTTTTACGATCCGGGTGAGCGAGTGAGTGAGCGTACGATCGAGCAAGGCTTGGCTTGGGTGATCCAAAATAGCCCAAGTTGCCGCGTGGTTACGATCCCAATCGATCGGTCTGTTACAAGTGGTATCAGAGTAAAGGAGAGATCTGTTTCCAGAGTTGAGGAGCACCAACTGTTCGAGAGAATGTCAAGCCAAGATGCTGTTATGGATGGAGAGGCTGTGCAAGTCAAGGAGACTTGCGGCAAAGCAAAGAAAAGAGATGCCTCGATGGATGCCATAGTTGCGTTCCATGAGAAGATTAGGAAGGTCTAGAGTGCCGTGCTTGAGCTCATGGAAGGTCTTGACGATGTGTGAGACCGGATCATGGAGGTTGAGACCTCGCTCTGTGAAAACTTCACGACCAGCCTCAACGAAGCTACAGCCCCGTTATATGACAAGGACGAAGCCCTTGAAGCATCGATCGATGTGTTGAAGGAGCGCGTCCAAGTGATCGAGGAATTTAGCCCTTGTAGGGACGGGGTCGAAGCTATGAAGGCGGAGATCCAAGAGCTCAAGACTGAGCTCGCCCTATGCAAGTTGAGCATCACCAACGGAGCGATGCCCACACAAGCGGTGCCCAAGCTTGAGGTGTCGAAACCTAAGGAGTTCAAAGGTGATCGATCTGCCAAGGAGGTGGACAACTTCGTCTGGAGCATGGAGCAATACTTTGGTGCCATTAACATCCACGACGAGTCGATCAAGGTACGAACTGCTTCAATGTTCCTTTCTGATACGGTGATGCTGTGGTGGCACAATAGGTGCGACGAGACAAAGCGTGGCGCCGATCCCGTGGACACGATCTCATGGACACATGGGATGACTTCGTGAGGGAGTTCCATGGCTATTTCTTCCCTGAGTTTGCTCAACAAGAAGCCCGTAGTAAGCTCCATCGCCTTGAACAAAGAGGTGCGATCCGAGAGTACGTGAAGGAGTTCACAGAGCTCAAACTCCAAATTTGCAACTTAAGTGAGGAGGAGGCTCTCGGAGTGTTTATGGATGGACTGAAGCCGTGGACACTACTTGAGCTCAAGCGACGGGATGTGAGTAGTCTCACGAGAGCGCTTAGCGTGGCCAAGTTGCTCGTTGACCTCGCCAAAGCCGAACCAAGGAGTCGAGCAAGAGATTAGAGGTTGGATCGATCCTTCGAGGATGAAGCTGGAAGGAGGACTCCTCGAGGTGCGCATGATCAAGGCGGCCAAGTCAAAACATGGGGTGAAGGCACTTCCAAATCGTCCTTCTAACAGGGTCGACCAGCGGACTGCACAACGAGTAAGTTCGATCAACCCCCGCCTTCTCCTTGCTTCATTTGCAAAGGTCCGCATTGGACCCAAAAATGCCTGAAGAAGGGAAGGATCAATGCCCTCCTTGCCATCGAAGAAGAGGAGGAGCCCAAAGAAGAGAAGTGGCAAATCCAGCTTGGAGGTATGAAGGTGATCAACTCCGTCCAAGCTCGATCGCCGTCCAAAGAAGAAGAAGCTGCCTCAAACTCGGACATGTTCTTCGTGGAGGTCGAAGTTTGCAGCCGAATGCTTTACGCTTTGGTCGACACGGGTGCGTCAAACATGTTCATGTCGACCGAGGTGGCAAAAGCTTTGCGACTTCGTGTGGAGCCGACCAGGAATTCGTTCAAAGCCATCAATTCGGATGGGCTCAAAGGCATAGGATCGACTCCCGACGTAGATGTCCAAATCGGCGGATGGAAGGGCAAGATGGCATTTGAGGTCATTCCTCTTGACAATTATGATCTCATTCTTAGTATGCAATTCTTCCATAGTGTGAGATCCATGATTGACATGAGGACCAAGTGCATCATGATCCTCGATCCAAAATGTCTTGCCATGATCCCCATGATGAAAGGGGTGGTCAACACCAAGACCATTGCGACGATCTGACATCTCGACAAGAGCTTGAAGGCCGAGAAATGCATGCACAAGCCGACCGTGGAGGAGCCGAAGGTAGAGTTGGATCCTCTTACTCCAACTCGTGATATGCCGATCCAAGTGCTCTTCCCCGAGGTTGAGTACTCGCGAGCTGTGTGCCATGCCCGAGCTGAAATTGGAAGGGTGTGGTCCAACGTACGTGAGTGTCCGCACCAAGCAAAATCAAAAGAAGAGAGCTCGTGCTCGTGCGAGGAAGACTGCCGTCGAGCTGTGAGCGATGAGGGCGTCGCTCGATTGAGTGGGGGAGATTGTCACGGCCAAGAGGTTCCGGTGCTAAGAGGCCGTGACCTTGCTGTGGAGGACCTCCTGTGCTCGCTCGGATTTCCATCAAGTCTTCTTCCAGAATTTTCCAAGGGCGGGCGAAATCGTCATTGAGCCGTATTCTAGAAGTTTCTAGCTGTATTTATCTCGAGAGCTAGTAGTTGTCATTTATGTCGGTAGTTGAGGCGATGCGATCTCGTCCGCCGAATGAATTTTAGATTAACGGATGTAATCAGAGGGCCTCGAGTATAAGAAGGGGTGCCATTCCCCTCATTTGGATCCATCCAACATTTCAGTAATACAAAACTCATTTCTTTCCAGAGCCCCTCTCTCTAGAAGCTTTCTCTCTCCACGATCCGGGTGAGTGAGCGAGTGAGCGTTCGATTGAGCAAGGCTTGGCTTGGGTGATCCAAAATAGCCCGAGTCGCCGCGTGGTCACGATCCCAATCGATTGCCCATGACACAGTGGATTGTTTGTTAGAGGAAGGCTTAGAGGGAGAGAGAGAGAGAGTATGTGCGCAGGGGAGAGAGAACGCTCTCTCTCAAGAAGTGCTGCTCAAGTTCAAAATTTCATCCAACAACTTGGCCCACCTACGGCACATATCATAGTTTTACGTCTCTTCTTATTTGTTGTGCTGACACAACTTGTGCACACAATTCTTGAAATTTTGAACTTGATTGACACTTCTTGGGGGAGAGTCTCTCCCATGTATGTTTTCTCTCTTCACTCGACTCTCTTTCTCTCTTTGTGCTTGACTCTCTCTCCCTTTGAGCCCGCTTTTGACTGACGATCCACTGTGCATGATCGTCGAACCACCATGCTACCTTTCCGGTTTTGGCTCTGCTCTGGCTCTGGCTTGCACACTCTCTCTCTCTCTTTCTCCGCCCGATGCTCTTGACTCTACCTGCTCTCTCTCCTCCGATGAAGCATTGAGCCCTTGTTTGACTTACATGGTGATTTTTCGGACGAGGGCTTGGTTGTGACAAGGAGAGAGAGAGAGAGAGAGAGAGAGAGAGAGAGAGAGAGAGAGAGTAGGACAAGTCTAAGCCAGAGGGGCGGCACGGTGACTCATTAGTCAATCATGGTGGATTGTAGGTTGGAGGTAGGCCTGGAGGGAGAGAGAGTTGGGCACGAAGAAAGAGTTCGACAAAGAGAGATAGAGTGTGCGAGGGAGAGAGTAGGACAAGTCTAAGCCAGAGGGGCGGCACGGTGACTCATTAGTCAATCATGGTGGATCGTAGGTCGGAGGAAGGCCCGGAGGGAGAGAGAGTTGGGCACGAAGAAAGAGTTCGACAAAGAGAGATAGAGTGTGCGAGGGAGAGAGATTGCCCTCTCTCGAGAAGTGCCACTCAAGTTTAAAATTTCATTTGATAACTTTGCCCACATGTGACGCATGTTGTAATTACATGCTCCTTCTTATTTATTTTGCCGACACAACTTGTGCATGTAATATTTTCTCCAAATTTTCATATTTGCGACCCGTGTTGCAATTTCATGTTCCTTCTTATTTGTTGTGCTGTCATAACTTATGCACACAATATTTCCTCCTTATGTTCCGATAAACATAAACCAAAAAAGAGGAAAAAATTCTTAGTAGAATTAGAATTTGCAGTCTCCAGTCAACGAGACGAACAAGAATTCGTCAGTTAAATAGGTCAACCTCTCTCCAAATTACACTTAAACATAGCTAAACTCTTCTTGCCCTCCTACTTGACAGCACAGGCTACTGCAATGGCCCAAGACCTGAGATGCTCTCTCATGGCGATCCCATCGCTCAGCGGAGGCATCTTCTTCACCGCTTGGACTCCGCTCGCGACTCCAAACCCTTGACGACGATGATCCACGAGGAAGCGATTCTCCTCGAACCCGGAAAAATCCTCCCCATCACATCCCAGATCAAGCTCCCCAAGAACGCTCCTCCTCCTTTCGCGGAACATCCTTCTGCTCCTCTGTCTCCTCTTGCTTCTTCTCACCCACTCTTTGAGCTTCGACTCTTCCTCTGCCGACTCCGGAGTCCCCACAGCTTCCACGGCTGAAGATTTCATCACTCCTAGCTCTGCAACTTCAGCGTCAAGATTTCCGCATCTGGGGCATCTCGGAAGCGAATCTTCGGTACTTGTAGCGACAGGCTTGGCTCGTGCTGCTTCGTCCTCAGGTCCATCCGCCTGGTTCTCGACGGGCTGCTCTCCTCCTCCTACTCCTCCTCCTCCTTTCTCTTCCGTTTCTTCCGCTTCAGCAGCAGGAGACAGAGGCCGAGCTCTCGAGACTACGTTGCTGAAGAACCAGAGATTGTCCAAGCTCTCCACAGCAGCCCACGGGCACTCCATTCTCGCTCCCCCGTGAGCGCATGAACGAAAAAGCAGCTGAGAAAAGGGGGAGGAAGAAGATCTGCCGCTGAAAGAAAAAGGCGATCTTCGCCGCGACCTTTTTGTCTCGGACAAAACAAGACGGGACGCGAGTTGCGGAATCCTCGTCGGTCATGTCCGAATGACGAAAATGGCCCTCGCCTCGCGGCTACAACGGGGGGCAACCGCGGGGGTAGTTCCGTCCTTTCTGGGGAAAACTGGTGGCGCAAGCCGGTGGGTGAATTTCGGGGTCGTGATCGTCGCTTTCTCCTTGGATTTTAAGTGGTGCGTGCGATCCACGCGCTGCGGAGGAAGGTGAGGGTTGGTGTCTTCGCGCCGGAGCGTAGGTAGGGGAATTAGGTGGAAATTAACCCCAACGGTCGACTACAACGGCCATACAGGTAATTATTAGCGTCATTAATCATTACTATATATATATACACACATCTCTCTCTCTCTCTCTCTCTTCAAACTGAGATACAGCTTCAAATTGAAATATAGCAGTTGTATGTCTGAAGATAGATTACAACTTAAACTTACGCATTAATTTCATAGTTTCGAATTAATGGTGTCCGCTTGGATTGACACAAGTTCGTATTCGAATTCACTGTAATTGGCGCAACCTCTCTTTAAAAGAAAATGAGGAATTTCACGAAGTGTTTTATTAGCTTAAAATCGACTGA
This sequence comes from Eucalyptus guilfoylei, assembly GCA_016097605.1. Lineage (NCBI taxonomy): Eukaryota > Viridiplantae > Streptophyta > Magnoliopsida > Myrtales > Myrtaceae > Eucalyptus > Eucalyptus guilfoylei. The sequence goes on along the minus strand of CM027864.1, from coordinate 30,742,128 downwards.
AAATTTAAATTGGTTTAAGTTCAAGTTCAAATGCGAGTTTTATTAGTACCATAGAACTAGAAATAGTGAGGCATCACAGTTTCGAAAGTCTAATCGTAGCTAAGATATCAAAAACCTACCATACTCATGAGTTAGAGTTATTTGAATGAAATTATTTATTTTCATACTTGTGGGCATACAATAATTGAGTTATTTGGACTCAATCGTGTATCTTAAAAGACAATGGAGAATGATTTGAGTAGTCCACAAGTCGATATTTAGAAGAACTTATGTGTTTGTGGGCATACAATAATTCAGTTATTTGGACTCAATCGTGTATCTTAAAAGACAATGGAGAATGATTTGAGTAGTCCACAAGTCGATATTTAGAAGAACTTATGTGTAGTTTGCTTGTGTCTCATATAAATAGAGAAAATTACAAAAAAAGTTCTAAATCTATTGCAATTGTATCAATTCAGTTATAAACTTATTTTTTTAACCAATTGAATCATAAACCTTTTACAATTATTCCCGATCAGTCCATCCGGTTAAAATTGGCCGGCGCCGACGTGCAGCCCCGATGCCGGTGAGTTTTTTTTAATAATATTTTATTTTTTTGAAATATTTTATTAATTTTTTTATCTTTTTTTTTTCCCTGCTCCCTCTTCCTCCCTCCTTTGGCTTCGGCTGGCTTGCCTCGCCAGTCGGCGAGCTTGCGCCTAGCGACGGCGGCGCGAGCCCCCACCGGATCTGGCAAGGGCTCAGCTCACGGTTGTCGGGCGAGGCGAGCCCTCACTAGATTCGGCAGGGTTTCGCCCCGCGCCTGCGAGGCGAGACCTCACCAGATCCGGCAGGGGCTCGCCAGACGCGACAGCAAGCCCCCCTCGCTGGATCTAGTGATGGCTCGCCTTGCTCGGCGACTGCGAGACGAGCCCTCGCCAGATCCGGTGGGGTGAGCACCTCGCCAGATTCGGCAGGGTTTTGCCATCATTGGTCGTGAGCTTGCCGACCGGTGGGGCTCCCCTCGCCAGATCCGGTGATGGCGAGGTCCCCCTCACTGGATCTAGCGAGGGGAGCCCCGCCAGTGGCTGGGCGAGCTCGCCCTCGCCCAGCGATGGAGAGGCGAGCTAGCCCAGCCGCCTTAGTTCGGCGACCGGCCAGCCCTCTGGCCGGTCGCAGGAGCCAAAGGAAGAAGGAGGGAGGAGGTAGGAGAGGGAGAAAAAAATAAAAGAGAGAAAAAATGGATAAAAAATTAATAAAATATTTTAAAAATAAAATATTATTAAAAAAAGCTCCCCGGCGCGCGGCCGGCTGCCACGTCGCGCTAGTTGGCCAATTTTGGTCAGATGGACTAACCAGAAATAATTGTAAAAGATTTAGGACTCAATTGGTAAAAAAAATAAATTTATGACTAAATTGACATAATTGCAATAGGTTTAGGACTTTTTTGGTAATTTTCCCCATACAAATATGATTGATGGTAGTGGGTCAAAAGGTTTAGGTTGATCAAGTGTCAAATTGAGAGACTTTAGTTGCCTAGCTTTTACAATTTGAAGTTGCCTTTCATCTTTTTAAGAAAACATTCTTCACTTTTATTCACAACACTTAATCATCTGAATTGTATGATTAAAGAATGCAATTAGATTAAATTTGATAATGGCTAGATTTGAAACATTTATATTAAATAGATTCGATCACATTTAAACATTGAGCTATAAAAAGCAAATAAAGAAAACATCGACTAGGTTACCGGGTGGTAACTGTGATCCTCAAGATTATTTTGAGTGGGAGATGTACTTTGTAACTTGATCCTGAAAGCCCACATCCAAACCCATTGATTTGTCACTAAACCAACCTCCTCATCACTTCTATTTGAGCCAAACTTCACTTGCAAAAAGTACTTTGAGGGGCATGACAACATACACCTGCCAATGAAGAAGCGAGATTAGTCACTTCCAAAGGATAGACTCTTGTATTAACTTGCGTCCATGTATTGAGTGCAATCACGACCATTGATGATGGGGGCCCCACATGTGGAGCTCTCATGAACAATGACAATGATGAATCTAGTCCATGTGGTCTTGGGTGTAGATAAGAATTTGCCCTTTAAAAGACACGTGCTTTTTGTTGCCAAAAGAAAGAAATATGATTTACTTTACTCATGAAGATGCATTATGAATTGCATTATGGCTGGAGATAAATGTACACATCTATTTGGAGATCACTTCTCTTTTTTTCCAGAAAAAAGAAAATGGAAGCAAGTAAATCAAGATGGTTTCTACATGGAATGAAAAATTTGTTAGTGCTCGAGAAGAAGAAAAAATGAAACCATAACTTGCATTGATTCTCTCTCTTTAAGCCATCAACCTGTTGATGGTGGAGTGGGAATTACAGGGCATTTCTCCTTTGGCAGGACAGAAGCTATTTGACAAAGTTCAAGGATTTTGCATGCAATGTCTCTCTTTTGCCAAAGGAGAATTGCATTGTAATTGTGTCAATTCAGTTAGAAACTTTTTTTTGAACCAATTGAGTCATAAACCTTTTACAATTATTCCCGATCAGTCCATCAGGCTAAAATTGACCGACCAGCACTAATGTGGTAGCCGGTGACGCCGGCAAGCTTTTTTTAATAATATTTTATTTTTTGAAATATTTTATTAATTTTTTTAAATCTTTTTTTCCCTTTTTCCTCTTTCTTTTTCCCTTCTCCCTCTTCCTCCCTCCTCCCTCCTCCCTCCTTTGGCTCCGGCGAGCTCGCCTCGCCAGTCGGCGAGATCGCGCCTAGCGATGGCGGGGCGAGCCCCCATCGGATCTGGCAAGGGCTCGCCTCATGGTCGTTGGGCGAGACGAGCCCTCGCTAGATCCGGTAGGGTTTCGCCCTGCGACTACGAGGCGAGACCTCACCAGATTTGGCAGGGGCTCACCAGACGCTATAGCAAGCCCCTGCTCGACGACCGCGAGGCGAGCCCTCGCTAGATCCGGTGGGGCGAGCGCCTCGCCAGATTCGGTAGGGTTTCGCCGTCACTGGGCGTGAGCTCATCGACCGGTGGGGCTCCCCTCGCCAGATCCGGTGACGGCGAGGTCCCCCTCACTGGATCTAGCGAGGAGAGCCCCGCCAGTGGCTGGGCGAGCTCGCCCTCGCCTAGCGACGGTGAGGCGAGCTAGCCCGGCCGCCCCAGTCCGGCGACCGGCCAGCCCTCTAGCCAGTCGCAGGAGCCAAAGGAAGAAGGAGGGAGGAGGAGGGAGAGGGAGAAGAAAAAAAAAGAGAGAAAAAAGGAAAAAAAAGGATAAAAAAAATAATAATATATTTTAAAAAATAAAATATTATTAAAAAAAGCTCACTAGCGTCGGCCGGCTGCCACGTCAGCGCTGGCTAGCCAATTTTGGTCAAATAAATTGATCGGGAATGATTGTAAAAGATTTAGGATTCAATTGGTAAAAAAAAATAAGTTTAGGACTGAATTGACACAATTACAATAGGTTTATGACTTTTTTGGTAATTTTTCCATACAAATATGATTGATGGTAGTGGGTCAAAAGGTTTAGGTTGATCAAGTGTCAAATTGAGAGACTTTAGTTGCCTAGCTTTTACAATTTGAAGTTGCCTTTCATCTTTGTAAGAAAACATTCTTCACTTTTATTCACAACACTTAATCATCTGAATTGTATGATTAAAGAATGCAATTAGATTAAATTTGATAATGGGTAGATTTGAAACATTCATATTAAATAGATTTGATCACATTTAAACATTGAACTATAAAAAGCAAATAAAGAAAACATCGACTAGGTTACCGGGTAGCAACTGTGATCCTCAAGATTATTCTGAGTGGGAGATGTACTTTGTAACCTGATCTTGAAATCCCACATCCAAACCCATGGATTTGTCACTAAACCAACCTCTGCATCACTTCTATTTGAGCCAAACTTCACTTGCAAAAAGTACTTTGAGGGGCATGACAACATACACCTGCCAATGAAGAAACGAGATTAGTCACTTTCAAAGGATAGACTCTTGTATTAACTTGGGTCCATGTATTGAGTGCAATCATGATCGTTGATTAAGAATTTGCCCTTTAAAAGACACGTGCTTTTTGTTGCCAAAAGAAAGAAATATGATTTACTTTACTCATGAAGATGCACTATGAATTGCATTATGGCTAGAGATAAATGTACATATCTATTTGGAGATCATTTCTCTTTTTTCCTAGAAGAAAGAAAATGGAAGCACGTAAATCAAGATGGTTTCTACATGGAATGAAAAATTTGTTAAAGCTCGGGAAGAAGAAAAAATGAAACCATAACTTGCATTGATTCTCTATCTCTCTCTTTAAGCCATCAACTTGTTGATGGTGGAGTGGGAATTACAGGGCATTTCTCCTTTGGCAGAATAGAAGCTATTTGACAAGTTCAAGGGTTTTGCATGCAATGTCTCTATTCTGCCAAAGGAGAATTGCATTGTTATTTCACAACTTCATACTCTCTCTCTCTCTCTCTTCCCACCCCCCCCCCCCCCACCCCTTCGATTAGCTTAGCTTGGGTCTTGTGGAGGTTGAACCTCCTTTTTTGAATTGTTTTCTTTTTTAAATAAATTTTCGCTTTTTTTTTTTGAAAATAAGATAAAATGAATAAATCTAATTTTTTAGTTTTTAAATCTATTTTTTTAAATGAATAAAAAATCATTAAAAAAGCCATGTGAAAAATAAAAATTAATTTTAAATGCCATGTTAGCATTTTTAACAGAAAATGTTAACGACGTCGATTTTAGGACTCAAATGAAACATTTTGACAAGTTTTAGGACTTATTTGCAAGTTTTAGGACTCAAATGCATTTTCGTGACAAGTTTTAAAACTTCCGCAACACTTATCTCATCCATTTTTTTTTGTGACTTATAGCAATTGTTGACCAATTGTATTCTCACATGGCCAATAACGCTAATAAGTCTCATAATCAAGCGATCTATGTGATCCTAGGGTTTTCCCTCGATATCATACATCGACCCTACCATTCATCTAAAAGTCACATATATTGCAAAAATTTAAACATGTATGCAGGTCTTTTGAACCTCATTTTTCAATCAATCAAGCAAGAAAGTGAACCGTCGGCGGCTCACTTGTTACCAAGGGCATGCACCAATCACAAACACATGCAATTTTTAATGCATGATAGGATTATATGTATAAGGGGTACATGTGATATTTCAAAAACATATTTTGAAATCATTCATGAAAAGTTTTGAGACAAAGTGACGTCTTAGCTATGAAAGGCATTCAATTGTCAAGGCTAACCCGAGGCTCGCATAAATGCACTCACAAGCATTGCATGCAATTTGAATACAATTCAAACTGTTACTTTCATGATGTCAAATTAGGATTTTAAAAAGGATTTGAAAATATTTAGAATTAAGAAACATCTAGGCTATGAAACACATTTAATTGCCAAGGCTAGCCCAGGGCTCGCATAAATGCACTCACAAGCGTCGTAGGCATTTTGAATATGGTCCAAACCACAATTTTTCCTTAAGCCAAATTGAGCTTTGGAGAATAACTTTTTTAGCAATCGTTTTTGAGAAACATCACATATATTAAAGCATTTTTTGAAAGATGCAATTTGAAAAGGTCGATTGTTTAACGACAAAGATCAAAACATTTAGAACAATTTTCATGAAGATGGCATCACAAACAACTAAATAATCACAATCATGTTTATATTAGGAAATTTCAGAACAAGCGTGTAAGGATAGCATAATTGGGCAATACCTAATGACAATTTGGCAATGAAAAAATTTCCTAACATGAATGACATGATGATGAATAACTTTCATGAAGAAAGTTTTCTTAAAACATCTACACATGATTTTACAAAAATCAAACAACAAGCAACAACACATCAGAAATTTGTTAAAACAACAGAACATTCAGCTAATGTCACGAGGATTTTTCCTATCAAAACATGTCTAAAAATCATCAAATTTACACACAACATAGCCAACATGATAACAAGAAAGTTTCATTATGATGCCAAATTCAGATTCCAAATAGAAAAAATGGAACAAAAATATCAAAGGTTTGTCCAAACAGGGGTTAGAACATGGGTCCGAATTTGATCGCTTATCCAGATTGTGGTCTGGCTTTAAGAAAAAAAGGAAAATAGTCCAAACGATAAGCGATTGGCATGAAATCAGTGGCATTAGAAACTTCTAAGTGTTTCCTACGTCTTTTTTGAAGAGCTCGAGTCCAAACTAGGTCAATTTGGTATCCCAAAATCGAGATCTCTAAAAATGTGTGCATCAGTTATTAAGAAAACATAACATAAATATTCATTAGAAAACCTCAAAATCACTCAAATAATGCACAAACGGCATGAAAAAATCACATGGGACTTAGGATTAGATGCGACAGAAAGTTTGGATAGTCATCTAATCCTAAGTCGGCATGCAAAATGTCATACAATTTAAATGACATTATGAGATGATTCATGATTCCTAATGATATGCTTGGGAATTCTAAGTGTGATGAACACTTTTTGTGAGACAATTTAATGTGCAAGATGAAACTCAAATGACATGACCTAAACATGTATGCAAACCTTACAACATGCGGTTCAATCATCAATAAGGCATGATCGTAAGATTTGATTTTTAGATGACTCAAATAAGTATGGAAATATGCACATATGACAGTGTTTCATTTCAGCATTAAGTTTACAGAACAAGCATGATTTTAGCCATCCTCAAGATATGGATAAATCCTACCAAAAATCTCACCTATAGAGCATACAATGATGAAGATTTATTGTTAAGAGATCAAAACTCAATTAAGATCACATGAGTCGTGGAAAAAATGGCAAAACAGACCAATCTATATGTCCAGCACATATTGTTGCACTACCTTTTACTCTAATGCACGCAATTGACTCACTTTGCCAATGTAAAAATTTTGCAAAGCATGTATCAATTGAACATATATATCATGTATTTCAACTCTCATTAAGGATTTGAGACCAAATAGGTGCATTTATAGACTCAATTTCATCAAAACAAATCTCGGATCAATGCAAGACAAACTGACTTATGTTCAGATTTAAGCGATTTTGACTTAGCCAAACATGTCTAAAAATTTTGAAAAAAATTACAGGATGTACACAACACCTGTACGAGCAACTTTCATGAACTCAACACAAAAAAAGAGAGCAAAATTAGAGATCGATACAGAACAGATTGACCTAGGCTTAGATCTGAGTAGATCTGACCTAGTTGAACACATAAAAAAATCATGAAAAAAATTACAAAAGATGTATGAGAAAATTTGGAACAAAACTCATGGAGACAATTTTGTCAAAAAATAATCACGAAAGTTGGCACAAAAATAACAAAGCCAGAAGGCTGAACAGAATCAGAACCGAAAAAGACCTAAACTACTGCAGAATCATTAATCTTCGGAGATATTTCTCGAGGATCAAACAATGCTCGATTGGGGCGTACAACCTACCGTTTCGAAGCTCGGGATGTCTATTATCTAATCCTAAAGGGACTCGAGCAAAAACAAGGTCGTTTCGGACCTTGTTTTGATCAAAAAAGAAAATTACTTCTGGTGTAAAAAACGTGCAGAAATAAGAACAATTTTTTTAGGATCGACCTATCCAAATGATTTTCACAAATTCTGGAAAAAATGTATGTTGTAGAGAAAAATATTTTGAAAAATTTTCATGAAGGCGTTGATTTAAGATTCAAAGCACAAAAATCCACAGAAAATCAACAAGCAGCTAAGATCGATCAATACATAACAGTGAACTAAAGCATGTCAGTTTTCCAAAATCATTTCCTGACTTTCGAAGCAGATTTCATATAACAAATGACATTGGATCGGGATGTGCTATAGCTTATTGGAAAGCTAATCAAGTCATCTTTGACTCTCACGAAGGCATCGAGCACAAAAAATCACATCTACTAGCTCGTTTCTAGACATATGCACAGAGAGATCTGTCATTAATCCGAAATTGCAGAACAATGATCATCCAAGCAATCAAACATATTATCATCATCACAGCCTATCTACTTCCTTCCCAATACATTCTAAACATCATCAAGTCATCATAGATCTCACAAATCAATCCCTAAGATAAGCTCTAGCCCCAATCTCCTATTGAGACCTCGCTTCATTGAACTTGAGGCGAAAAAGCTGACCTCTTACTATTTTCGCATGAAACGAACTCCCGTGAATTATCACCGAGCCACCGCGACACCTAGGAACGTCAAGGACTATCTCAGAGGGACTGAGATCACCAGAGATGCTGAAGACGGCGCTGGATTTGCTCCGATATGCTGCTGGACAGAACAGCTACCAGATCGGGCATCGAAGGACCATCGGTGACTTCTCCGATTAATCCCAACCATGTGGAACTCAAGGAAGGGTAGAGGAATGTTGTGATGATTGGTAGTGCTGGAGAGCTTGCTGGCGAGAGGCTAAACGCCGGCGAGGGGTGGTGCGGCCAAAGGAAAAAAAAAATGTGCGCGAAGATGAGAGGGAGAAAGTCGGTAGAGAGAGAGAGAGAGAAAAAAGAAAGAGAGAGGGACTCCCTTCACTTTTAAGATGTGGAATTCTACGAGCCCCGCTTTTCTTCAGAGGAAAATGATATTTATATGTGCATGAGAGAGGTCATCCTAGCCCTTGGATTAATCCAAGGGTTAGGATGCCATCTTTCTTCTTAACAAACTTAATAATCCTAAGATAACACTTAAATCCATCACAGGTTTATTGAATGGTCATGATACATTCTCAATGGACGGTGATGATCTAATCTTGAGATAAGGGATTAGTTGGGGTCCTTTTGTAATTTCATCAAACTTGGGGGGCAAATTTGCAAATTTCGTAAAATCTGAGGAAAATTTCGAAATTTGAAAATTAAGGGCATAAATACATTGGCCATGAAGTGGGTCAGTTGAGGGTGGTTGCCGGCCAAAAAAATGATCGGAAAAATTTGTCGGTCAACACCGGTCAAATACGGTCAACGCAGGTCAACGCCGGTCAACACTGGGTTGCCGGGTTGAATTTTTGTTCGAATTATGATTTTTCTGGTTTTGCCCAATTTAAACAAAACCAAATATTTCTATATGAATTGGATCAAATGAGATGCAATTGGGTTATCTCAAGTCGACTAATTGTGCACAAAATGTTTAAATCCATTGAATTCCTATTAAAGTTAGGCCACAAGCTAAACTCATATTTTTAATTGAACCTCAATTGGCTAAATTGAAGCTCAATTATTTAAATTACATTTTAGCCTATAATGGGCCAAGTCAAATTATATCAATTGAAGCATCTTAGTTGGGTTTTCTAACATCTGAATAAGTCAAATCGACCAAACTAGAATGTACCTAGGTGAATCTCCCAAAATTGACCCTGCATTTGGACTTATCTTAAGAAAATGAGTGAGATGCAATTGTCCGTTCGTAAGTCATGAATAATTGATTTTGGTCCCCTAATTAGGGCTCAAAATGGTCATTCGCATTTTGACTCGGTAAATAGTGAAATTGAATATGCAGACAGATTTCAAACAGTCCCTAAACCAAATATCAAAGAAGGAACTACACCTAATTATGACTAGAATAAAAGTAATTTTATTTTTTGTCGATTTAGAACCTGAAACTGAAAAAATCAGAATTCAAGGTTTTTAATCGAATTTTGTGAAATTTTTGACACAAAAGTCAAATTGGCATTAAAATAAATGTATTTGCGCATTTTTTATTTTTTAGGGTCAAAGATTTGACCAAAAGTTAACCATTTAGTTGACTTTTCCTAAAAGATCAATTTTTTGGTCAAATCTTTGAATTTTCAAAAAAATTGATTTGACAAAAGTGAAATTAAAGTTAAGTGGAATTTTTTTGGGTGAAAAGTCAATTTTTAACTCGGGATTGACTTTTGGTCAAAGGGTTGACTAAAAAGTTAACCCGAAAGTTAATCGTTTGACTTTTCGGGTTTTTCTTAAAAATGAGGTAGAAATTGCTTAAAAACACAATACAAAAGAAAGAAATGAAAAATGACACTTTTTGATCGAGAGATAGCATTCCGTTGTAATCAAAAACTTAAATCTTGATTTTTTCACCTTTTAATGATGCGTCGATTAAAAATCAGGTGTCCACAAGCTGAAAAAGAGAGTGAGTGGTGTGGGTTTACCAGCCAATGAGGGAGGGCGGGGTCATTTTAATGAGTAGAGACATTGAAGGTGGTGGCTGTGAGCACAGCAGTGGTGGCAGCTCGGTGGTGAACTTAGGTAAGTGATTGTGGTGCTTAGTTTGTAAAGGAAGTGTAGATAACGGATGAAACCTTGGTGGTTGTTTTGCGTTCATGGTTCATGGTTCTTCGTGAGAGAATAGGCTGTTGTTTCGGAAGTAGAAAACAAACGTGGAAGGTGATAAGAATAGATAGAAGAGAAATATGGTTAATAAAATTGGGCCTATTTTGATTGCAGGAGGAAATGGATTACAAGTTGGGCTTTAAGTGGTTACAAGGAGGGGAATGAATTTAGTCTACGGGTCTGCTTGTTAACTGGTCAATAGTAACTCCATTTCTTTTACTCCTCGAAAAAAAGAAAAAAGAAAAGAAATCTGTTTGATAACTTTTTTGTTCTTGAGTCGAGAGGTAAAAAAAGAGTTGTTTTTTTTTTTTTATGGGAACAATTTTAGAATCAAGTCAATTTTTTTTTCTCTTTTCTTTTCTTCTTTTTCTCTTCTTCCCTTTTTTCTATTCTTCTTCCTCATTGCCTGTTGCTAGCCACCACTAGTGTGATGTTAGCCTCGCCTTGGCCTAGTGAGGGTCGGCCTTGTGCCGACTCGCTCAGCCACCGGTGAGACTTGGCCTCGTCAAGCCAAGGTGAGGCTGGCCTTACGCTGAGCCTTGCCTAGAGCAGGTTTGAGTAGGTTTATTTTTGACGAACTTGGACTTGTCTAATTCGGGGAGTTTGGCCTAGATTTGGTTTGGATCACTTTGGGTCTAGATAGTTTTGGTAGATTTGGGCTTGGCCTTGTTTAAATGAGTGTGGGCTGGGTTTTTTTTTTAATGAAATGGGTCTAGGGAGTTTGGGCCCGACATTAGAGGCCCAATTGGTTTATTGGGCCCGATTTTGATTACAGAAGGAAATGGATCATAGGGCCCTGCTAGCATGATGGTATGGTCATGTTGAATTTTTAATGGTTGCATGTTGATCACAATTTTCATTTTGTGAAATGTGGAAAACCGGATTTGAGAATTAAGGGAGGGAGGGTTTTGGGCTTTTATTTTATTTAAGGAATAATGTCACATTTTATTCTTTTATCTTTCTCCAAAAATTAAAATATCCCTCTATATTTATTTATGTTAAAAGCCGCTTTCAACTTTTAAGAAAATGTCCCGTTTAATTTTTTTTTCTCTTGCCAGTCAATTTTTATTGACATTTAATAGTAAAATTGTTGACTCGGATGTTGGAATATATGTGTCATGTTACAAATCATTCAACAATGTTATATGACGCCGAATAGATGCCATATTAAACAATATAAATGAAAACAAAATTATGAGAGAGATAGAGTCCATTATAGCTGCCATAGTGTAGGCTCAAATTCTAGCTTATGGCAACCATGGATGTTCAAGCTTAGGTCTATGGATGCCATAGGAACTCGAGCGTGTAGCCATGACCACTTAATTTAAGCTTGCAATGGCCATATGTGCAAGATTTTTTTAATCGCGAAGCTTGCAATGGTCATGTCCACTAGATCTTTTCGAGCCACGAAGCTCGAGGCTACCATGATGCTTGAGCTTTGAGCTAGTGATGGCCATGGCCACTTGAGCTTCAAGTCATGAAGCTCGAGGCCATGGTTGCTTGATCTGAGCTCTCAATCATGGTCACTCAATTGATGATTATGTGAATAGTTACATAATGATAAATTTTGTATTGTTGTGGGTATCTTGTTGGTCTTCTCCACGTAAATCATTTTCCTTATTTTATCTTTATCCCTTGAGGAATTTCACTGTCATCCCAATAAGGAATATTTTCCTTCCAAATTTCTCAAATAAACAGGCTAAACAATTTAACCGATTTCTTTAAGAAATTGAAAGGCAAGGAAGGCACGATCTCTTTTTAAAGAGTAAAGGTGCCATTAGAAAATTATTTCTCATTATCATAACAATATCCTAGTAATTATGCCTACGACTGAACTTGATACCCCCGGACCATGTGAACATCCTCCATGTTGAGAAACCGACATAATTCTCATTAGGTCGCAAAGCATTTCAAGCACCTAATCTCGACTTGTATAAGTGAAGCTCAAGAAAGTTTTCTCATGCCCTTTACTGAATGCATATCTCTAGAATCCATGTCCAACAGTGAAATGATTGGCCTCATGGGAGTAAGATGAAATAATGTCGGTCTAGTCACAGCTTCTGCTATAATGCATCGGCTTCGATCTTCCAATAATTTACAAGCTTGTTAAAAGCCTTTCACATCCATTATCAGGAATACTAGTTATTCGGGGGATGTTGGTGGAAGTGCAATCTACATTTGACATTTTAAATAAGTGCTTCATCAAAGCATCATTACGATTTTGGCGTGCGAACATCTACTACATAATCGATGGATACAGGAGAGTCTCTGATTTGAAGTGTGCCGTCCTCAGCTTGTAGAGTAAGGGGTGGATTTATTGTCTGACAAAGGTATCAGAAAACTCAAGAAGAGTTGTTTGCGACGGCCTAATACGATTAGAACTATCACACACAAGGCTTTCATGCTAGGAGGATCAATGGAGTATTTCATCACTGGAATATTTAGTTTACAAGAATTAAGTTTCTCCAGCAATAAGAACTCGGCTTCTCTCTTTCTACACGCAAGTCGAATTAGTACATAACAATTACTACGGTCGGAGATGGGCATCTGGTTGTCTTTATAGCCGTCGAAGAAAACATAAATCATGATTCTTGCCATTAATAGAAGTGAATCAAAGCAAATATGAGCTTCCAAGTATTACATTAACATTCAAACAATATGCTAAAGTTGTGAGCTGTCTTGAGGCATCTTATTCAATTTGCATTTCAAACAGATATGAATATGGCCTATGAAGAAGCAGAAATTACAAGTTGATATAAGTATCTTGATTCTCATCATTCTTTAATAAATGGCATGAATTAGATCGAGACATCTAATCTTCTTGTCTACAATAGTAAAGCAACAACAAATTTTGTTCCTATGGGAAAACCAGGCTCTCCACCATAGTTACTAGATCAAATCTCCCCAATTTTCTAAGGAGTCGTGTCAGTCCCACACTCGGATCCCACGAAATCAGCTCATGTTGGTATGTTTGCATAAGAAGCTCGCCACTTCTTGTGAAGCCGTGAAATCTTGACACTCCTTCATTGAGATCCAAGGTATGTAGCTTAGTCCAAGAATCAGGCACGCCATATTTAGTCATAACCCAAATGTAACACTTCTCGTAAGATCGACCTATCGGGTCCCTACGATTAATTAGCAGCGCCAATGAGCTATTAAGTTCTGCTAGATAAGCACGATTATACGTGATTCCAATGAAACAGTTCTTCGGCAATGCCATTTCGTTGAAGACCTCACCTGCTATCCCAAATGTGATAATTGATCTAAAGGATCGGCGACGGTCCTCATCGACACCCATCGATAGCCAATGCAAATTTCCATTGAAAGAGACCCTTGAAAAGTGGCTCAGCTCGCACTTGAAATTGAATTCAACTGTCCGCCACAAATTTGTACCAAGGCTATATACGTCGACTTTAGGATCTATTTCGCCCAAGTATCTTCCGTATTTATCAGGAAAATAAGTAATCCTAACAACCTTGTAGTCATCAATCCTATCGCTGTATCCAAATCCTAGAACCATATGAGCAGCATACATGTCAACAAATGGATAATCCGGAAGCGAACTTAGAATCGCCTTGTGCTTTCTAGTGAATAAATTCCACAAAAATATCCTTTGAATGCGATCTTCAGGATTAGTCTCAGCAAAACAGATCAATCCATTGCACGAACCCACGACACCATAATAGCCCTTTGGGCTAATAAATGGAACTTCGATTTCTGACTGAGAAGCCGGTGTAAGAGACTTTTGTGGATACAGAGAGATTCTTTGATCGCGAGAAAAGTACCAATCTGTAAGAAGAATATACCAATTTGTGCCACTCAAAGCGGAGTGCTTCAAGTGCATGGCCACGAAGTTAGGATCTTCAATTGTGCAAAGCCACAATTTGGAGACACATTTGAATCTCATGAGAGGTTTCACAGGTAATCTCTTGAGAATTTCGAGGACAATCTCATGAGGGAGGTTGTTCTCCAGCCTCATCATCCTTGGAGCTAAGCGAATCAAGGCAACAAGCTCTAAACCAAAGTTGATTCTGATCGGATGAAGAGTAGTTTTTGTGAGATCTAAATGTTCTAATCTCTAGAAAGAGGATTAAACATTGCTCACCATACTTAGTCTTTATGTTGTCCATCAGGTTCAATTTTGTAACCCTAGACTTCTTATATATTGATCTTTAAAGGGAAACAAATCTCAAAGTTTGAAGAAAGGGAAAGAAATCTCAATGTCAGAGCAGAATTTAGTTGTATTAGAATTATAGCGAGAGCAGATCTATTCTTCCATTTATGTCTCGTGGCTGTTTGAGGCAAGCTTGAAGCCACACAGAGACCTCCTAGAGCCATTTTCTAGTGATCACATTGGTGATTTGCACGGTCTTTAACCACGAGGGCCAGGGTGTTGATCTAAATTGGCCCAAGGATCCCCAACGGCCTCTATCCTGCTAATCTTTCTATAATTTCATATTTACTAAAAGTCATTTGCATTTAAAGTAGAATTGATCTTCTGGATTAAAGCACATGTAATTTTAATTGTGATTTTTAAAGGTTCCTATTGACGAAAATTTTTTTTTATTTAAATAATTCCATTTTTTAGACGTTATGTTAACAAATTAAAGTTGAAACAAAATGAAAAGAAATTCATGTCTTTTTATCGAATATGTATTCACGAGACAAGAGGGTGACCCTTTTCGATGGGACAATAGTCAGAATAATAGAGATTAAGGAATTATAGTCCATTGGACAGTAAATTGTCAATTTAAGGGTCTGTTTCTTTCGTAAAAAATAAACGATTTAGAAAATATTTTCTTAAATATGATCATTTATATTATTGAAATAATTACCAATGAAATTTGTTTTCATTGTAACAATAAATTATCGGTAAACATTTTTGTGGAAAATGAAAAAAAATTTTTGTTCATTTATTTGTGAGTGAGACAAACGACCATTTTAAGAAATATGTTTTTTAAATCATTCATTTTCCGCAAATGTGTGCATGCATGTATGTGTGCATTTGTCTTTTATTATAAGTATGTAGGCATTTATTTAGCTTTATTACAGTTTACACACTTGTGGAAAGAGTACTAATGCATACTTTAGGTGAAATATAGCAGTTACATTATTATTTTTTGGACTATTCAAATTAATATTACTAATTCATTTGATTCGTTCTCAAAGCCCATAAGCTATACTATAACCTAAATATTTGGTCTCCAAATCATTAAACAATCTAATGTATATGCATATACATAAAATTTACAGTGATGGACACAAAATCTAACTCATGAGGCGAGATAAAAATTCCTACAATACCTAAGTAAAGGGGACGTTATAGGAAGTTCGGGATAAGAACACTATGAATGTCAAAATTTTCGTACAACGCTTATTTGAATATCATAAATTTTAAAAATCGATCACTTGAATACTATCGGCAATTTATTTCGTTGGAAAATCCGACATGGCATTAATTAAGAACAAATCATATGATGTGACTCGCTAGTAAGATGAAGTCAGCAATTGAGAGAGCAAACGACGTTATTTAGACATCTAGTAAAACAATCCTAACCTATTTTAAAGAAATTGGGGAATGATTCAACTTTTCTTCTTGACCCTAACCAAACCCTCATACCTCAAAGTGGGCCAAAACACTTCATCAATTTTGCAATGGGGAGCATAAGCAGGAGTAACGGCTCACCATTATATTGAAAAAAACCAAGATAAAGGTCAAGCTTTTTGCTATTGGGGCTATGAAGTCCACGTACCAAGCCCTGATTTCTCCCTCCACATTGTAGCCTTTTCCCATGCCTTTAGTCTCTATTGAGTGAGAGAGATGACATTGAGTGAGTGAGTGAGTGAGTGAAGAAGACAGAAGACGCACGGAAGAGAGGAAGCTTTTACTTCTATGGGGTCTACAACTTTCATATAGGAAGCTTTTGGGGAGAGAGAAATGTTATCGTTTGACAGAGAGAGACATTATCATTTCAGTAGAGGAAGCATTTAGAGAGAAGGAGAGATATACATACATTTTTTAAACTAGCCATGTTGGACAAAACATTGGACTTAGAAAACCACGTTGGAATATAAAATTAAGTAAAAAAGCCACTTAGGATGAATTGTTGAAATAATCACTCAAATGAATGATTTCACACTGATGTGATACTCAAGCGAGCGGAAAAAAATTATATCACTCAAGTGAATGCTGTATGACAATTATGACATTATTAGTGTTCTTATCTCTTGGAAGTTCATATGGAATTTCATAGAATAAAGTTACTAGTACATATATAGTAAAAAAATTCAACAAGCATATCCGCGTTTTCTCCAATAAGCTTTCATTACCCTCTGTCCATTGATTAAGTTGACTTTTTACAAATTAATTTAAAAAAAAATACCATGCACCAAAGAGCCAAAGGGCGCGATGACCCCCATCAGCTAGGGGTGTCAAAAATACCCAAACCAACTTAACTCGAACCGAATATATTGGATCTTTTAAAGTCAGGGCTTTTGTTGGTTCATGTAATAGCTTAAAACATTGGGCCTTATGGCGGTTCGGTTTGGGTCAAAGCAAAGCTTTTGGATTTTCACTTGCATCAACGTGATAATCGTCATTCAAGCAAATGAAGATGGTCATATTTCCTTATTCCAAATCACATTTCAATAATTAATTCACCCCATTCGCATCAACGTGACGTCTCATGAGTCTGGCGGGCCGGGACCCTTCAGCCTCCATGTACACTGCGTTTCCTGGCTGCTTGCGGAGCTTTCTGGCAAATGGAGACCGACGGAGGAGGGTCACCGTGCGTGCTTCCATTTCAGCTTCAATTCTGACGGACCGCTTTGGCTTCTCAGGTTCGGCTGTTGTTCGGGTGTTCTTTTTGCGACCTATTAATAAGCTGTTTTCCAACTCGGTTTGGTGAGATTTTGGCTGGATTTCTTCCGATTGGCAGGTGAAGATGGCGGAGTGGAATCCGGAGAAGGCTTTGCTGGCCATGGTCACAGATGACACGAATGTGTGGGTGCTTGATCGCTTCAATTGGCAGAGGCTGTGGACAATCTCTCCTAGGTATTGCTTAGACTCGAGAAAGTTCGTTTCTTCAATGATGGCTTGGTGTGCCCCTCGAGTCATTGGCCTTATCTTGTTGTACTTCTTTAGCTTTTCCTAAATGTGCTACTCTTCCTTTTTCGCCATAAGAACCACTCTAAGTGGCAATCTAGATAATTGGATGAATATAGAGGTATAAAGTGCTCGGAAGTCTAAATGAAGATGTGACGTTGATCCGAGGAGTTGGTCTTTTACACAGAAACAAAGAGTGAATGATGGTGATGTGAGTGGAAATCTAGAGATGACTTGGTCGCGAGTAAAGAATTCAAGCTGGTATTAGTTAAATGAAGGGATTTTATTTATAGGCGCAATGGATTCTTATCCACTTCTCAATCAGGTTGTTGCCCTTCTTTGTACACCAGTTAAAGTGTCCATGAAAATAATTAACATGAATTGGGGGATGCCATTTATGCTAGATAGATTAGATATGTCAGATGCAGAAATGCTTGATGCCCGCCTGGATTTCGCAGGTTTAGCCCGTGCATAATACCATCTAAATGTCATCAGGCATCTAAAAAAATCTTCTTAAATTTCTAATGCTGACTCTCACAATGTTATCTTACTACTGGCTCCTCTTCTTTTACTGATTGAGCATTCTTTTACTGACTGAGCGTGCCCTACAAGGAGAGATTTAGTATTATTCCTTGAGGTTTTATTTATCTTCTTCTCATTACAGAAAGGCATTTTGTCACGTCATTTTGATTAACAAGCTCGCTGGTGGTAAATTTGACTTTCGAATAGGATATATCTCCAGCTGTGTTGCATACTTGTATGACAATCTGGTTGAGAGGGACGGAGGGAGGAATTGGGGAAAGCAAAGAGACTAGGAGGCTAAGGGAAGCTGCGTCCAAGTATGTTAAGTTCCTATATGACTTAATCTTTTGGTAATTCAAATTCATAAGAGCTTAGGATTAGATGCCTAGCCTTGGTAGTTCTTGCTGTCTATTCTCACTGGAAAACTTTAAAAAGGAGTTAGTTTCTCCAGAAACATCTAAATGCTTCGCTCGTCATATTGTCTTCTGGATATGGAGAATGGTTTGAGTGCACTATAGTACTTGAGCCAATCCTTTAATGGTTTCTGTTAAGACTAAGTTGTAAATATTAGTAAATTTGTAATTTTTGCCTGGAGTAAGCTTTCGTGCATCCGATCCACCTCGAGGTTCCATTGTTGAACAACAAATGTTTTTTGATTCAGTTATTGGATTGGAGCCTGCCGACAAGAGGTATATTCCCTCAATTTAGATGACCTACTAGCCCAAAGAAATCCTCTATCAAGTTACCGATATCCCTCAGCTATTTTGTACAGTTATGACGTTTTGCCTCATTTCACAAATTTTGATTAACATTTTGTTGGATAATGTGTGTGCTCTATCTTTCCCTCTTCTTGTGTTAATTTTATTGGGAACAGATTATTCATTCTGTCCTTTTTTTGTTTACAATGAACTCACTTTATTTGCACATTTAATGTGTCATCAATACTGGCACTTCTTAATCATTCTAATTTACTCTAGGCAAATGTATAACATCATTATGATGGCGTCCTGATGGCAAGTTTGTTGTCTTGGGACTTGAAGATGGTACGATTTTACCGCAAGATGTCGAAGTAAGTTATCTATGTTCTTACTTGAATGTTACCCTCGTTAGTTCTCAAGTAGAAATTCCTCTTGCAACAGTCCTTTATCATCAGAACGTGTTCTTCCCTAATCTCTTGTGGGAAAGATTCTAAATTGCTCAAAATTTGCATGATGGAATGCAAACATCAAACTTGCTTTATTGGTCATGTCTGTCAATGTCAAGTTGACAATGGATTGCTAGGTACGTCAATCCGAGCGGGATAAGATTAACAAAAAAATTTATTAGAAAACTCCATTTGAACATGACCATGTTGTTAAACAGGTCAACAAATTACAAGAGATGAATAACCCGATTAACTAATTAGATTGAATTGAATGTGTCATTCCAATCCTAACATGACCGACATAGCATATTTACAATATTGCAATTCGTCATCAATCTCAAATAAGTTTGAAAAGAAACTAGTCATAAGCTTACAAAATCCTAGGTTTACATGAAATGTTATGTTTATATGGTGTGATCAAATTGTAATTTGTAACCACTACGGAAACAAAATTCATGTATGATTATTATTAGAGAACTTAATAATCTAAATATAAACAAGTCATGATAGTTCAGGTTGTTAATCAAGTTTTCACTATTGTTTAGTTAGATAGATTACATGGGTCAATTTCTGTTTCGCTGTTTGAACTTTGAATTCAGGAAAATATTCGTTTATTAATTGTGTTAACTGTTAAGTAGGTAGCCATAATTTTGATATGACATGATAACCACTTAGGTTCATCCTTAGCTTAATTGAATTAATTGGACTAAGCCCATGGTGATCACCAATTCGGCCAAGCTCTGCGCTCATGAAAAATAGCAAAACTTTTTCAAAGAAAAGTTGGAAAAATTGGTGACGGTTGCACGAGATTTTTGGGTCTCATAAAACACAATCGGCATGATCTTCGCGATGGACGATTGATTGGGAAACAAAAATCATTTTCCATTGTCATAGACAGGAAAGAAAAGTGGGATGGATTATTTTATGGTTCTCATCACTTCACATGTTAGTGTTGACCATGCAAAAGTGACGGTGAGAATCCTACGGCCAAGCCCCTTCATCGGCGCCGCCCTTTGCTGTTCTGTGACCTAGCTGCCGTCCACCTCTGCTTCCCGTTGTCCGCTGCGCCACCGACGATCAACCTTGCCGCAATCCCTTCCGACAACCAAGTAACGATTAAGTCCCGGCCCGTTGACGAGCTGTTTCTATCCCTGTTCCGCCGCTGCTGCTGCGTCAAGCCAACACGACTGAGTCGTCTCTGCCCCTGCTGTCCCGGGACCCCACGACGTTTTTGCTGTCCAGCCGAGGCATGATCTCCGGCGACGATTGAAAGCCCACGATAATCAGATTTCGGTGGCTCTCGCAACGTTCCACTTGGCGAAACTGAGAGGACACGGCCACATTGAGGGAGAGAGAAATCGTGGGTGTGTCTTCTCGCAGAGCTTCACTTACCCAGTAGAAAAACTTTAAAGAGAGTGTACACAGAGAGAGAGAGAGAGAGAGAGAGAGAGAGAGAGAGAGAGAGAGAGAGAGGAACTTTGCCTTCTTTCTCTGCCACGTTCTCACGCTCCAACACTACCGAGCTATCGCTGCTCCATCCGTCTCGCATCGCCGCCAATTGTGACAGCGACGTATAGCAATCGCTAGCTATAGCTCCGTTGCTCCGACGCTCTTCCGGGCGACTCCCGGTTCTGCGCCGCACAGGAATCGAACCCGCCGTGCTAGGTTTCCTCCTGCTGTCGTTGCTCTTCATCCACGACGTTGCGACGTACTCGGCCTTAGAGACTCATTGTTGTTCCTTTTTGCAGGTTTGCCGAACCGCCGTGCGAGCACTGCCGCGGCTGAGCTTCGTGAGCACGCCCACTGCTCGTCCGTGACTGAGCCTGCTGCCCTGCCGCTGTGCCGAGCTGCTGCGACGAGCACCACTGTTGATGCCGCCGTCAACCACCTCCATTGAGTCCGGTTTGATTACGTCGAGTTCAAATTTGGAAATTTCAAAAGTTAATCTTTAGGCAATCATCTTATCTTTAATTTATTTGAAATATTTAATTGCCTATTTGAGCTAATGCTATATTTCGTAAAATATTCAATTAAATATGCATATCCACAAAATCTACAAAATCTCTAATTACAAGATATGATATGCACGGAAAATCTTCTATCTTATCCATAACTATTTGGATACGATCGTTGATTTACCCATTTCCAAATTTAAACAAATAAGCTGCCATCAATACCCTTATCCACTTGAATTGTTGGCTTATTCTAATTCTTAATTTAAATTGATAAGATGAACTTTGTGGATTGCATTATTTGGTTGAATATTTATTATATTGCTTGATTGTTTCAAAAAAAAAAAAAAAAATCCAAAAGAATTAGATAGAATTTGATTTGATTTTTTTAATGGCATTGCCGGTTTTAGATTAGGTAATTTCTTTATTCTGAATTTCAAGAATAAAAAAGACAAAAAAATTGCTTAGAATTGATTAGATTTCTTTTTTAAAATTTAAATTACATTTTTTTAATTATAAATTTTAATTAAAAAGAAAACATGAAAATACCATGTGCATGTCATCGAATTGGTTCATCGATTGCACGTCACTTAATAATTGCTTGTTTAGAGTCATTAAATTGAAATGTATGATATGTAAAAATAGTTGCATTATTTATTATCTGTCTTTAGAATAATGTCATTTAATTAAAATGGTATGACATATAGTTTGCATGTTAGGTTACATGTCACACATCATTTTAGTATAGACATTTTGTATGTCATTGCATTACATTGCATGTGGTTTATATTTCATCAAATAAGTGAAAATCCCAAGAATTGGGTGATTGCATCTTAATTAAAAATCATATCTATGATTGGTAATGTGACAAGTTAACATCACGAATGCTCTTGATTCTCTAAAGTTGTGATTTATTTACAATTTTACTGGGTGTTATATAGGTGGTTTACGTACTCACATAATTATTTCACATGTTGGGAAGTAATAAAATGAATCCAAACTTTTTTTTTTAAATTTTATAAAAGGAATATTACCAAAATGGCATTAGAGAAATATAGTATAACCAAATTCTCGCTAGCTCGTAAAAGTAAACTGAGTCTCTCACTACTTTATTTGAGTTCTAAATGACTCATTATAAGCTGATTAGTCACCAACCGGAACTAGAAGTTATGAATTGATATAAGTTTGGGAGAGTCCGAGTTAAGTTTAAGCTTAATAAAGCATTATCCAAACCCCTAAGTGGTGTACCGTGAGGGTAGGTTGCAACACCAATATTAATATAACATAACATCCGACTCCTGGTGTTGCACTTTTTATCAATACGGATGCTTGTTGACACCTAAATTTTGTTAAACACTCAAGTGTCTAATTTTTCTGCAAAAAAATTTAAAAATACGAAAAAAAGATAAAAAAGAGAGAGATAGCAAAAATTTAATTTTAAAAGAGGATATCAAAATAAAATCGAGTGGGCTGGCAGCCTTCTAAGCCCCCTCCCTCCATTAGTCCAACCCATGCCTTTTAATTCCTTTGGCCCATTTCTCTTGGCCCATTTCGTGTATGTCTTCATCACTCCTTTGGAGCCCATCGGAGCTTTTAAAAAGAGAAAAGAGGGCCCAGCCCATCGCTCCGTGGAAGGAAAAGCGGCTGTGACGCTACAAAGGGAGCAAAGGCAACAGTGACGTGCAGGTGACCGAGAAGAAAAACGTGCTCCAGGGAGCTGTAGGCGACGAGCAAGAACCGCTGCGACACGTTCTCTGTTCTGTTCTCGGCGCTCCTCCCCTCCGCCCCTCGCCGGAGAAGATGACGGACGCCACCGACGACAACATAGCCGAGGAGATCTCGTTCCAAAACTTGGACGACGACGGCTACAAGTTGCTTGGTGACCTCCCCAACGACGTCCTCCAGAGAGAAGTCGGGGACAAGTTCATGGAGAAGATCGAGAGGAATCGCATTCTGGCTCAGAGCGCTTGTAACATGATGACGGCCGGAATTGAAGACGACGTGGAGTTGCTAGAGAAGCAGCTCGTTGAAAACCATCACAAGGGGGGTGGCTCTAGTCGCCATCTTCTTCTTCTCTCTCGCTCGCGCTAGATCACGGCCAAAGAAGAGGAAGAAGAAGGAAGGAGTGTTGCTATCTCGTGGAACCTCGCTGATACTGCTTTTCTGCAGAGGGCGTGTTTCCAGGCCATGGAGAGGATCCGGGGGGCAATGGCGGTCGTTGTTGATTCAGCCAAGGTTTGGATGAAGAAATCACAGTCAAGCAAGCTGATCTTGTGAAACTCGTCCTCTTCGATCCTATAATCGAAGACCATCTCAGAGTCCCAACCCTGGATGGAGACGAAGTTCTTGTTGTGGACCGTGCCAATGTCATCGTTGCCATCACCGGAGCTGGAAGCGGCAGCGAGGGAGGCAGCCACGTTGAGGGGGTCCTGCTCGACCTCGTCCTCGTCCATGTTGTAGTCATCATTCAAGCTTGGTTACCTTCAATTTGTGGCTGTTCAGCAGAAGAAGAACCAAAGCTAAGTCCAAGTCTCCTGTTTTTTCTCTGGCTTTTGATTTTGGTTCGCTCTTTAGTGCTGAACTCTCAGTTTCGTTCTAGGGTTCTCAGAAGTTTCGTTTTCTATTCTGGAGTAGTTCATCTTCATGGACGTGTTCGTAGCCTCCTCCGACCGAACCGAAGATTACGGCAATGGATCAAAGCTAAGTGACTGTGTGTTTCTTGTAGAACAGCAGCTCCATCGTCAATGAACGTCGGACAAATCTGAAGGTTAGTAAAAAAACTCATTTATACTTCATCACATGCTTGATTGTTGCTGAGGTCTGTTTGATCCGTACTTAGGTTAGATGGGCTTGTTAGATTAGCTTCGGCCCGAACTTGATCCGTTGGGATTGGGTTTAGTTAAATGGTGGAGGAATGGGGCTTGATTCTATGAGTTGAACCCAATTCGTTTTCTTTAAATCGATTACAGCCTTTTTATGTGTAAAAAGCCCATTCATGTCATTGAGCAAGATTCATCTGACCTGTAGCAGTCCATTTTCAGGCTGGGCCACAAGTCCCGGCCTGGGTCCTTATTTTCGGAATAAAATATCTTTATATTTTATATTGTAAAAAATAAAAAACCAGAAATTTTAAAATAAAAATATTAAAAATCCAGAAAAATCATTAAAAAATTAGGAAAATTCTAGAAAATCAAAAATTGGAAAATTCCTAAAAAATTTAAAATCTGAAATTGAACAAGCCTTTAGGGCTTTACAATATGATTCTTTATTTTGGATTGTCATTTTTTTTTTAGAGATTTGTGGTTATACTCGATTGCACATTTCAATATCTTGGATGTTGTTTTCTTTATTTTAGAATAGTTAGGACGAAACCTAAATTTCTTCGATAGAGCATTTAATCAAGTTAGGTACCAAAAGTGCATTAGTTTTAGAACTAATGTAATAAAGTCCCTGAATCTAGAGTTTTTGATTGTGCAAATAGTAAAATATCCTCCCATATCTTACTTGCTAGTGGCGACTCCTTACATAGACATTCATTTAGGATTAATTATTTAAAATTTAAATGCCCAAATGTCATGCGAGATATGGATTTAGGAGAGCTTAAGTCAATGAAATGCCATTGGCCCAAAGTTGGCAATACTCCTAAACCT
Organism: Eucalyptus guilfoylei; assembly: GCA_016097605.1. Classification (NCBI taxonomy): domain Eukaryota; kingdom Viridiplantae; phylum Streptophyta; class Magnoliopsida; order Myrtales; family Myrtaceae; genus Eucalyptus; species Eucalyptus guilfoylei. Next base: position 30,717,419 of record CM027864.1, on the reverse strand, counting down.
AGTTCCCATTCCCTAGTCAAAAGGGGTTAGGTAGCAACAATACCTACTAGCTTCTCTTTCGGTCTTACAAGCTTGGCTAAAGGCGGTAAAACTCTTCATTTCAAAAATAGAATTTTATCCCTTTGTGGAGAGAATGATAATGCGAGAAGTGATAGAGCATCAACTATATCTCTAATTTTTGGTAGAGGAAGACGATATGCGCCACCTATAGCTAAACCCAAAGGTAATTCATAATGAGTATTCTGCTATTGGGAATTGTATAGCGACAATAACCCCAAAAGATTAAATCCAAGATTGGTCAGGTGCATGTTGGGGAAAGTTGGGTCTTTGATCTCTATATGACCCACTCATCCATTACAGTCCATAATCAATCACGAACATAGTCTCTTTCAAAGAGAATTAGCGTAACAAAGACATTTATTTACCAAACACCCCTATCTTATAATTGTTGGATATTTCAACAATTTTGAAATATTTGTTAGAAGTTATGACCGTCATGAAAGCCATAATTTTTGCAACGATTTTGCAATTGTCGTATAACGGCATTTTAATGGCTTTGAAACTGTTTTATTACGGGTTTATAATGTTTGATTTATTTCTTCATTATTTTATAATGGCTATTGAATGGTCATATTCTTTTTTAATTATCAATTGATTTACAACAGTTTTTAAATGGCCCTCTCTTTCTTTCTACCTACAAATAGTCACTTTGAACATGATTGGAGAGTTATAAAAATACATCAAACCAAAATACTCTCATTTCTCTTTTCATATCTTTTATTTTCTTTGCTGGGTTATACACATAACATTGTTCTTGTTTCCTTCTATTATTTAGTGCATAATAAAGAAAAATGACTGTTACATCTTGGAAGGATAGTCAGTAGAGCTTTACATACCAAGTTTCATACTCTAAAAGGCAGAATTATCCTTAAGGATTGTGCTTGCATGCCTCAGACAATTGATTTTATAATCTATTTTTTTCAACATATTTCCAACAATTATTATTATGTTCATGTTATCTAATACTTCTCCAACAATAATTACTCCCCTAATTGTCATTGCCTCAATCTCACCATTTCTAGTTCTCTCGCTGTGGACCTTCACATGTCTATCTCTCTTGCCACAGACTTCCACTGGATACATTCGTTGAAAACTTGGCACATCTCCCCCAACGTTTGCCCCAGTTTCCCCGACATTATTAATAAGAAGAGCAACCACGTGATATACACAACCTCTGTGAAAAAGAAGGTAGCCTGATTGAGGGTGATCGCTTTCTTTAGTAGTAAGAATGCCAATGTTATGATTGCACTCATCAATTGGATCACATTAAAGGCAGTTGCTCATCCCTACGAACATAGCCTTAGTGGAAATATTTCTAAGGTGTAAACCGATGTGATCAGCCCCATTCCAATAGAGTAGGAGGCCACGTAGATGAACAACGAGGCCAAGCATATGTGTTCAAGTCGCTTTGGTTGATGTACTTTCAATTGCTTTTGTTGATGATAGTTAGGCACATAACAAGGTAGATGAGTGAGACAATCATCCACTAATGCTGCTCTATAGTAGCCACCATTGTCCACCATGTCAAGAAGGAAGGTGACAATGGGGATAAATAGCGTCATTACAAAGTCAACTATCATGGTCCATAAGAGCTTATTATTGGAGAAGGTGGTGCCAACCTTTTTGAAAATTCTAGGGCTGTAGAGGAGGATAATGTCAATGTCCCAAGCTTGTCAAAAGATTTGGATCCCAATAGTATAGAAGAGTATGTGGCGGACACATAAGGTTGAGAGAAGGAAATCCAAACACATGTCCTACACGGTGTTCTCCACATTGACAACATTGTTGTTGCAATCTTTAGGGATGTCGATAGCCTTCTTGATGTCGACACACCAAAGCGCAACCTCTTGCTTAGAGTTGGAGATCCTAATATTGATGAGCCTTGTATTGGCCAAGCGTCCCTGCATGATAAGCCACTAAGGGGAATCCAACTTGGCGAGGATTGCAACAATGAGCAAGGCCAAGGAGATTGCTCCCATGGATAGCGTGACAAACCACCGGCTAAATAAGAGCTTAGAAAAGTTATAATTGGCCATCTAGCCAATAATGACACCCACGTTAATGAACACCTAAACTATCAAAATAGATTCATATGTATAAAAAGAGCAAGAGTACCATATAAAAAGATGAAAATTGATAACATATAAAAAAAATGGAAATGATGCCACTAAATTTGAAAAAAAGGAAAAGAAAATAAGTGAGTACCATAGGCAAGGAGGTGAACAAGCCATGAAAGAAGGTAGGAGAAATCTAGGCAATGTAGGCAGGGGCGATCATTAGGGTATAGCTAACACTAATTTGAGCAACAAATCAACCCAATAGCATGAAGGCATAGTTGTAACCGATGCTTATGAGAAAGGCCTTAGCAAAAACGATGAACCCCACCAAGACTATTGTGCAGTGGCACCCAATTCAGTTGTAGGACCTAACCGCCATACCGAGCTGACGAGTGCCTACAAATGGAGGAATATCATCGCAATCTCAACATGAATAATTGAATTTTCAAGGAAGGTGGCAATGAAAATGAATGACATCTTTACAAAGTCGACAGCTATGGTCCATAAGAGCATATTGTCGAATAAGGTGATACCAATCTTCTAAAAAATTTGAGGGTTATAGAGGAGAATAGTGTCAATGCTACACGCTTGTCGAAAAATTTGGATCTCAATAGCGTAGAAGAGTACTTGACGGATAGAGAAGGTCGGGAGAAGAAGATCCCACCACATGCCCTTCTCGGTGCTCTGAACATTGATGACATCGTCGTTATAATATTCAAGGATGTCGACAGCCTTCTTGATATCAGCACACTAAAGTGTGGCCTGCTGTTCAGGGTTGGACATCCTAATAAGAATGAGCCTTGCATTGGCCAAGCATCCCTACATAATGAGTCATTGGGGGAGAATATGGCTTGGCAACGACCACAACGATGAGTAGGGCCAAGGAGATTGCTTCCATGGATAGCATAACATTCCACATGCTAAATAAGAACTTGGAAAAGATATAATTGGACATGCAACCAATAACAATACCGGCTTCAACAAACACCTAAACCACCAAAACATATTCATAAGTATAAAACAGCAAAAGTACCATATAAAAAGGAAAAAAATTGATAACACATAAAAAATGGAAATGATGCCACCAAATTAGAAGAAAAAGGGGAAAATAATAAGCGAGTATCATAGGCAAGGAGGTGAACAAGCCACAAAAGAAGGTAGAAGAAATCTTAACAATGCAGACGGGGGCGATCATTAGGGTGTAGCCGACACCAATTTGAGTGAGGAACCAATCTCATAGGATCAAGGCATAGATGGAACTGATGCCTATGAGGAAAGCCTCGACAAAGAAGATGAGCCCCACCAAGACTATTGTGTAATAGTGCTTGATTTGGTCGAAGGTCCTACCCACCATCATCAATTCGACGAGTGCCGACAAGTGGAGGAACACCTCACGATCTCAGCATGAATAATCGAATTTTTGAGAAAGGTGGCAGCGAGAATGAATTGCGTCTTTACAAAGTTGATTGTCATGGTTCAAAAGAGCTTATTGTCAAATGAGGTGATACCAAACTTCTTTGAAAATTCGAGGGGTATAAAAGAGAATAGTGTCAATATCACGTCCATGTCGAAATATTTGGATCCCAATAGCGTAGAAGAGTATGTGGCAGACAGACAAGGTCGGGAGAAGGAGATTCCACCACACACCCTTCACGGTGCTCTGCACATTGACAATACAATCTTTAGGGATGCCAACAGCCTTCTTGATGTCGGCAAACTAAGCATGGCTTGCTACTCAAGGTTGGAGATCCTAATAAGGACGAGCCTTGCATCGACCAAGCGTCCTTGCATGATGAGCCACTAGGGGGAATTTGACTTGGCGACGACTGCAACGATGAGTAAGGCCAAGGAGATTGCTCTCATGGATAGCATGACATACCACCTGTTAAATAAGAGCTTAGGAAAGTTATAATTGACCATGTATCTAATAACGCGTTAATGAACATCTAAATCACCAAAAAAGATTCATATGTATAAAAAAAACAAGAGTACCATATAAAAAGGGCAAAAATTGATAACATATAAAAAAATGGAAATGATGCCGCTAAATTAGAAAAAAAAAAGGGAAAAGAAACTAAGTGAGTACCATAAGCAAAGAGCTGAAGAAGCCACGAACAAGGTAGGAGAAATCTCGATAATATAGACGGGAGCGATATTAAGATGTAGTCGACACCAATTCGAGCGACGAACCAGCCAAGCAAGGTTAAGGCATACTTGCAACCGGTGCCTATGAGGAAGGCCCCGACAAAGAAGATGAACTCTGCCATGACTATCGTGTGGTGATGCCTAATCCGGTTAGAGGTTTTACCCGCCATCACCAATCCAAGGAGTGCCAACAAGTGGAGGAACACCTCATGATCTCAGCGTGAATAATCGAATTTTCGAGGTAGGTGTTAACGAAGATGAATGACGTCTTTACAAAGTTCATTGTCATTGTCCAACAAAGGTTATTGTCGAATAAAGTGATACCAAACTTCTCGAAAATTTGAGGGTTATAGAGGAGGATAGTGTCAATGTCACTCCCATGTTGAAAGACTTATACCTCAATAGCATAGCATAGAAGAGTATGTAGCGGAGAGACAAGGTTGGGAGAAGGAGATCCCACCACACGCCTTTCGTAGTGCTCTGCACATTGACAACATTGTCGTTGCAATCTTCAGGGATGTCGATGGCCCTCTTGATGTCGGCACACTAAAGTGTGACTTGCTACTCAAGGTTGGAGATCCTAACAAGGACGAGCCTTAAATCATCTAAGCATCCTTTCATGATGAGCCACTGAGGGGAATCCCACCCGGTGAGGAGCAAGGGCAAGGAGATTTCTCCCATGGATAATGTGGCAAACCACCCACTAAATAAGAGCTTAGAAAAGGTATAATTGGTCATCTAGCCAATAATTACTCCTGCGTTGATGAACACCTAAACTACCAAAACAGATTTATATGTATAAAAAAACAAGAGTACCATATAAAAAGGAAAAAAAATTGATCATATATAAAAAATGGAAATGATGCCAATAAATTTGAAAAAAAAAAGGAAAAGAAAAAAGTGAGCACTACAGGCATGGAGGTTAATAAGCCATGAAAGAAGGTAGGAGAAATCTTGGCAATGTAAATGGGGGCAATCATTAGGGTATAGCCGATACTAATTTGAGTGATGAACTGGCTTAGCAGGATCAAGGCATGGTTGGAATTGATGCCTATGAGGAAGGCCCCGACAAAGAAAATGAACCCTGCCAAGACTATTGCGTTGCGGCGCCAGATTTGTTTGGAGGTCTTACTCGCCATCAACGATCTGAGGAGTGCCAATAAGTGGAGGAACACCGTTACGATCTCAGCATGAATAATCAAATTTTCGAGGAAGGTGGCAACGAGGATGAATGACCGCTTTGCAAAGTCGATTGCCATGGTCCATAAAAGCTTATTGTCGGATAAGGTAATACCAATCTTCTAAAAAAAATCGAAGGCTATGGAGGAGAATAGTGTCAAGGTCACACGCTTGTTGAAAGATCTAGATCCCAATAGCGTTAGCGTGGAAGAGTACTTGACAGATAGAGAAGGTTGGGAGAAGGAGATCCCACCACACTCTCTTCTTAGTGCTCTGCATGTTGACAACATCGTCATTGCAATCTTCAAGGATGTCGACCACCTTCTTGATATCGGCACACCAAAGCGTGGCTTGCGACCCAGAGTTGGAAATCCTAGCAAGGACGAGCCTTGCATTGGCTAAGTGTCCTTACATAATGAGCCACTGGGGGGAATCCAACTTGGCAACCGCAACGATGAGCAAGCCAAGGAGATTGCTCGCACATATAGCATAACATACCGCCTGCTCAATAAGAACCTGGAAAAGATATAATTGGACATGCGGCCAAAAATGATACCCGCATTAATGAACACCTAAACTACTAAAACAGATTCATATGTATAAAACAACAAGAGTACCACGTAAAAAAGGCAAAAATTGATAACATATAAAAAAAATGGAAATGATGCCACTAAATTAGAAACAAAAAAAGGATAAGAAAATAAGTGAGTGTCATAGGCAAGGAGGTGAACAAGCCACGAAAGAAGGCGGGAGAAATCTTGACAATGTAGATGGGGGCGATCATTAAGTGTAGCTAGCACCAATTTGAGCAAGGAACCGGTCCCGCAAGATCAAGGCATAGTTGGAACCAATGCCTGTTAGGAAAGCCCCGGCAAAGAAGATGAACCCCACCAAGACTATCGTGTAACGACGCTTGATCTGGTTGGAGGTCCTACTCGCCATCACCAATCCAAGGAGTGCCAACAAGTGGAGGAACACCTCATGATCTTAGCATGAATAATTGAATTTTCGAGGATGGTGGCAACGGGAATGAATTGTCTCTTTACAAAGTCGATTGTTATGGTCTAAAACAGCTTATTTGTTGAATAAGGTGATACCAACCTTCTAAAAACTTGGAGGGGTACAAAGGAGAATAGTCTCAATATCACACCCACGTTGAAAGATTTGGATCCCAATAGCGAAGAAGAGTACGTGGTGGACAGACCAGGTCGGGAGAAGGAGATCCCACCACCCTCCCTTTGCGGTGCTTTGCACATTGATAACAACGTTGTTGCAATCTTCAGGGATGTCGACAGCTTTCTTGATGTTGGCACACCAAAGCGTGGCCTGCTGCTTGGGGTCGGAGATCCTAATAAGGATGAGCCTTGCATCGGCCAAGCGTCCTTGCATGACGAGCCACTAGGTGGAATCCGGTTTGGCGACAATTGCAACGGTGAGCAAGGCCAAGGAGATTGCTCCCTTGGATAGCGTGACTTACCACCCGTTAAATAAGAGCTTGGAAAAGATATAATTGGTCATGTAGCCAATAACAATACCCATGTTAATGAACACCTAAACCCCTAAAAAGGATTCATATGTAAAAAAGCTATGAGTACCATATAAAAAAGGAAAAAAAATTAATAACATATAAACAATGGAAATGATGCCACTAAATTAGAAAAAAAGGAAAAGAAAATAAGTGAGTAACATAGGCAAGGAGGTGAAGCAGCCACGAAAGAAGGAAAAAGAAATCTCGACAATGTAGACGAGGGCGATCAAAAGGTGTAACCGACACCAATTTGAGCGATGAACCAGCCAAGCAGGATCAAGGCATAGTTGCAACCAATGCCTATGAGGAAGGCCCTGACAAAGAAGATGAAACCTACCAAGACTGTCGTGTAGCGGCACCTGATCTGATCGGAGGTCCTACCCTCCATCATCGATCCGAGGAGTGCCACAAGTGAAGGAACACCTCACGATCTCCGTATGAATGATAATTTTCGAGGAAATTGCCAATAAGGATGAATGGTGTCTTTACAAAGTCGATTGCTGTGGTGCAAAAGAGGTTATTGTCGAATAAGGTGATACCAACTTTCTCAAAAATTTGAGGGCTATAGAGGAAAATAGTGTCAGTGTCCCACCTATGTCAAAAGATTTGGACCCCAATAGCATAGAAGAGTATGTGGCGGACAGACAAGGTTGGGAGAAGGACATCCCACCACACGTCCTTTGTAGTGCTCTGCACATTGACAACATCGTCGTTGCAATTTTCAGGGATGTCGATAGCCCTCTTGATGTTGGCACACAAAAGTGTGACTTGCTACCTAGTGCAAATGAGAATGACCACATTGGTTTACATCTTAGAAATATTCCCACTGAGGTTGTGTTTCTAGAGATGAGCAATTGCCTTTGCTGTGAACCAATTGATAAGTGCAATCATAACATTGTCATTCTTATTGCTGAAGAAGGCCATCTCCCTTGATGAGGCGGCCTTCTCGTTCATGGTGGTTGTGTATATCGTGTCATTGCTCCTCTTCTTAATAAGCGATAAGCATGTTGAGATCGTGATGGTGTTCCTCCGTTTGTTGGCACTCCTTGTGTTGATGGTGGCGAGTAGGAACTCCAATCGGATTGGGCGCCGCTACATGATAGTCTTGGTAGGCTTCATCTTCTTTGTCGGGCCCTTCTTCATGGGCATCGGTTCCAATTATGCCTTGATCCTACTTGGCTGCTTCATTGCTCATGTCGGTGTCGATTACACCCTAATGATCGCCTCCATCTACATTGCTGAGGTCTCTTTTGCCTTCTTTCATTGCTTGTGCACCTCCCTGTTTGAGGTACTCATTTATTTACTTTTCCTTTTTTTTTCCTTAATTTTGTTGTATATTTTCCATTTTTTTATATGTTATCAATTTTTGTCATTTTTATATGGTACATATGAATCTCTTATGGTGGTGTAGGTGTTTATTGACGTGGGCATTGTTATCAGCTACATGGCAAAATATATCTTTTTCAAGCTCTTATTTAGCGGGTGGTGTGTCACACTATCTATGTGAGCAATCTCCTTGGCCCTGCTCATCATTGTGGTCCTTGTCGTGTTGGATTCCCCCATCGGCTCATCATGCAGGGATGCTTAGCTGATGCAAGGATCATCATTACTAGGATTTCTAACTCTAAGCAAGAGGTCATGCTTCGGTATGTCGACATTAAGAAGGGTGTCGACATCCCTGAAGATTACAATGACGATGTTGTCAATGTATAGAACACCATAAAAGGGTATATGGTGGGATCTCCTTCATCTTACCTTGGCTGTCCGCCATGTACTTTTCTGTATTATTGGGATCCAAATCTTTTGGTAAGGCTCTGACATTGACATTATCCTCCTCTATAGGCCTCAAAATTTTTGAGAAGGGTAGCACCACATTCTTCGACGATAATCTCTTTTGGACCATGGTAGTCGACTTTGTAAAAGATGTTATTTATCCTCGTTGCCACCTTTCTCCTTGACAAGGTCAGACGATAGTGGTTCCTGTTGAGAAACATCGGCAGGTGATTGCTTTACTCATCTTACTTGGTATGTGCCTAACTATGATCGACTAAAGTGACTTGAAAGCATGTCAACTAAAGCAACAGGAAACACATATGCATCACCTATTGTTCATCTACATGGCCTCCTACTTAATGGGAATGGGGTCGATCACATTGGTTTGCATATCAGATATATTTGCATTGAGGCTGTGTTCATAGGGATGAGCAATTGCCTTTGCCCAAACCAACTTATGAGTGCAATCATAACATTGGCATTCTTACTACTGAAGAAGGCAATCACCTTCGATGAGGTTGCTTTCTTGTTCACGGTGGTCACATATATCGTGTGGTCACTCTTCTTCTTAGTAAGTGATAAGCATATTGAGATCGTGATGGTGTTCCTCCATTTATTGGTGCTCCTCAGATCGGTGCTGGCGGGTTGGACTTTTGACTGGATCGGACATCGCTACATGATAGTCTTGGTGGGGTTCATCTTCTTTGTTGGGCCCATCCTCATAGGCATTAGTTCCAACTATGCCTTAATCTTGTTAGGCCGCTTCGTCACTCAAGGTGGTGTCGGCTACACCCTAATGATCACCCCCGTCTACATTGTCGAGGTCTCTCCTACCTTCTTTTGTGACTTGTTCACCTGCTTGCCTGAGATACTCATTTACTTTTCTTTTTCTTTAAAAAAAAATTATTGTATGGTACTCTTGCTTTTTTATACATATGAATGTATTTTGGTGGCTTACGTGTTCATTGATGCAGGCATTGTTATCGGCTACATGGCCAATTATATTTTTTCTAAGCTCTTATTTAGTGGGTGGTGTGTCACACTATCTGTGGGAGCAATCTCCTTAACTTTGCTTGTTGTTGTGATCCTCGCCATGCCAGATTCCCCTCGATGGCTCATCATGAAGAGACGCTCCGCCGATGCAAGGCTCATCCTTGCTAAGATCTCCAACTCTATCTAGGAGGCCGCTCTTCAGTATGCCAACATCAAGAAGGCTGTCGATGTCCTTTAAGATTGCAACGGCGATGTTATCAATGTGTAGAACATCACGAATGGTGTGTGGTGGGATCTCCTTTACTCAGCCTTATTTGTTCACCTATACTTTTCTGTGCTATTAGGATCCAAGTCTTTCCATAGGCCTATGACATTGACTCTATCCTCCTTTTATTGACCTCGAATTTTCGAGAATGTTGGCATCACCTTCTCCGAGGCAGAAGAACAGCCCAAGTGCCAAAATTTGGCACGAAGGGACACTTAAGTGCTAAAACTTCGGAAATGTACACTTAAGTGCCAGTTTCGGAGTAAAGTGGAACACTTAAGTGCCACTCTGGCCAAAATCCGGTCAAATTACTGATGTGATAATTTTCTGGCGAGTTGGGTGCATAACGATGTCGTTTTGCTCGCTGACGTAGCGAGAAAATGCAAAAACAACGTCGTTTTGTGTCGATGTGTAAATAATTAATATAAAAGTTAATTAAATTAAATTTAAACTTAATTTTATTTAAAATATTCTAAAAATTTAAAAACCTAAAAAATAAAAAACTTAAAATTAAAAAACCTAAAAATTTAAAAATTTTAAATTAAAAAACCTAAAATTAAAAAAAAGGGGGGGGAGCCGAAGGGGGGGGCCGAGGGTTGAGCCCTCACCGCCGCCGCCTCCTCGTCGCCTCCGGGAATGCTCGGCGACGGAGGGGGGAGGGCCCCCGGCCGACCGGCGGCGAGGGCCGCGACCCTCGCCCCAGATCTGGACGAGGGCTCGCGGGCCCTCGCCGCCGGTTGGTTGGCGTCGCCGGCCCCTAGCAAGGGCCGGGTGACCCCGGCCGATGCTCCCCCCACCGTCGCTGGCCCTTCCCGGCGACGGCGGGGAGGCGGCGAGGGCTCGCGGGCCCTCGCCGCCAGTTGCCGGCCCCTGGCTAGGGCTCGTCGACCCTGATCGATGCTCCCCCCACCGTCGCCGGCCCTTCCCGGCGATGGCAGGGAGGCGGCGAGGGCCCGTGAGCGCTCGCCCAGATCTGCGGTGAGGGTTACGGCCCTCGCCGCGGTCCGACGAGGGTTCGCGGCCCTTGCCGCCGGTCGGCTGGGGGCCGGCGACCCCGGCCGACCCTCCCCCCTCCGTCGCTGGCCCTTCCCGGCGGCGGCGGTGAGGGCTCAGCCCTCATCTGCCCCCATCGGCTACCCCCCCCCCCTTTTTTTTTTTTTTTTAATTTTAAGTTTTTTAATTTTTAGAATATTTTATATAAAATTAAGTTTAAATTAAATTAAATTAATTTTTATATTAATTATTTACACATCATACACAAAACGACGTCGTTTTTGCATTTTCTCGCCACGTTAGTGAGCAAAACGACGCCGTTTTGCACCCAACTCGCCGGAAAATTGCCACGTCAGCAATTTGGCCGGATTTTGACCGAAGTGATACTTAAGTATTCCACTTTACTCCGAAACTGGCACTTAAATATACCTTTCCGAAGTTTTGGCACTTAAGTGCCCCCCGTGCCAAGTTTTGGCACTCCAAGTGTCCCAAACTCCCTTCTCCGATGATAAGCTCTTATGGACCATGGCAGTCGACTTTGTAAAGACGTTATCCATCCTCGTTGCCACCTTCCTCCTTGACAAGGTTAGACAATGGTGGTTATTGCTGAGCAACATTGGCGGATGATTGTCTCACTCATTTCCCTTGGTACCAGAAGCATGTCAACCAAAGTGACACGAAACACGTGAATTGCCTCGTTTCATCTATGTGGCCTCCTACTTAGTAGGAATGGGGCCGGTCACATTAGTTTACACCTCAGAAATGTTCCCACTGTGGCTACATTTGTAGAGATGAGCAATTGCCTTTGCAGCAAACCAACTGATCTTGGATTTGATCTTTTGGGGTTATTGTTGCTATACAATTTCTAGTAGCAAAATACTCATTATATATTACCTGTAGGTTCAGCTCTGGGTGGCGCGTATTGTCTTCCTTTGCCAAAAATTAGAGATATGGTTGCCACTATGTTGCTTCTCGCATTATCATTCTCTCCACAAAGGAATAAAATTCTATTTGTGAAGTGAAGAGCTTTACCACATTTAGTTGAGCTTGCAGGACTGGAAGAGAAGCTGGCTGACATTGTCGTGACCTAACCCCATGTGACTAGGGAATGGGAATTAACTTAAGGGGTATTGCCAACTTCAGGCCAACGGCCTTTCATTGACTCGGGTTCTCCAAAACCCATACCTTGCGCGGCATTTAGGCATTTAAATTTTAAATAACTAATCTTAAATGAACTTGTATGTAATGAGTCACCATTAGCTTATTTAGATTGGCTAGAAACTAGGTAAGATTCAGAAGGATATCTTACTGTTTGCGCAACTAGAGACTTTAGACTCATGGACTTGATTACATTAGTCCTAGGACTAATTCCCTTTCGGTATTTAACTTGATTGAATGCTAGCTAATGCCATAGCAACCTATCGAAGAAATCTAGGTTTTGTTCTAACCATTTTAAAACAAAGAAAACAACATCCAATATATTGAAACGCACAACCAAGTATAATTACAAAGAAAAACACGCAAGCATCCTAATATTGTCTCTGAAAAGAAAATGACAATCCAAAACAAAGAATTTTATTGTAAAGCCCTAAAGACTTGTCCAATTTTGGATTTTAAATTTTTTAGGAAATTTCCATTTTTTTTTATATTTTCTAAAATTTTCGGAATTCTTTGTATTTTTTTCTGAATTTTTAAATATTTTTATTTTAGAATTTTTGGTCCTTAATTTAAAAAAACAAAAAAAAACAAAAATATTTTATTCCGAAAATGGGATGCTGCAGGTCACATGAATTTGGCTTAAGGACACGAATGAGGTTTCCACATAAAAAGGCTTTAATCGATTAAAAAAAAACGAATTGGGTTCAACTTATAGAGTTAAGCCCCCACTTCCACAACACGGAGAACTTCCTCCTTTCTTAGTTCTCTTCGTCCTCCCCACTCCCCAGAACATAAATACATGAATTCTTAAATATTAAAATTTGCAATCAACAAAAGAAAGCTCCGCTTATGGATGGCCATCTCGAGCATCAAAAGAAACCTCCTCATCATTGTTTACCACCACCTTGTCGCCAGACCAACGACTCCGAACATTACAATCACAACGCTCCAAAAATATTCACAAGCATAGGATCAAAGCACCAAGCAAAGGCGACTGAAAGTTTTAAGAGATTCAGGGACTCGATGGAAACGGAATTTTCAACTGAAAACACACTCAATATTCAAGAACAATCTTGCATTGAGCTGAACAAATTCGAATGTCTCCTCAAGTCACAATCGGAGACTAATTTGGACGAACTCTACTCAGGCATTTCTTCAAACACGTAGTGGGCAGCGAGTTGGAGAGCGAATATGGACCTATTCAGAGCGTGAGCACACACCAAAACTCGAGAAACCAGCGAACGATGTTCAAACTTAAGAGAAACCGACTCATTCAGTTTTGACGCGAGTGAGGACTAAAGAAAATCAAGCTTGCTTTGCTCTTTTAAAATCAAGCGGGACGAGGCAAAGAAAAAAGAAGGAACGAGCACTCAATCGTGGGGGCCCTACTTGGCTCGCCGCCTCAAGCCGCAGGCATCATCGGTGATGAAGGTTGGGAATAGTGACTCCAACTTGTGTTTGGGGGATAAGTACATTAAAAGTGCCAAAAATTGCGTATGGTGCTCATTTTAGTATCAAAAGTTTTCGTTAGCTCATTTAAGTGCTAAATTAGAGAAAAAATAATCACTTATATGCCAACGACGAGAAATTCCGACCAAATTGAGTACGTGTCATTTATAATTAAAATTATAATATGACTTGGCAAATTTTTTAAGAACTCTAGTGCACGTGGTATTTTCATATGGCATGCTTTGGCACTAAAATGATCACTTTTTAACAATGACTAGCACTGAAAGGATCACTTTAAACAAAATTTGGTACGTAAATGATCACTTTAAATAAAATTTGGCACTTAAATAATCACTATTTACAACTTTGGACGACGTCGTTGAGGGATTATATCTGACTACGTGCATTGGCGAACCATGTAGGACTGAAAAATTAATAAAATATAGTCATGTTGAATTTCCGGCAATTGAGACCGGAGTTAGCACTTAAATAATCATTTTTGTAAAAAAAGTGGCATTTAAGTGATCTGAAAAAGCTTTTAGCACTAAAATGAGCGCTATACATAACTTTTGGCATTTCTAATGTACTTATCCCCATGTCGGGCCTCAATCACCTTCACTGAGGTTAGGGATGGTGAGGACAAATGGCGGTAGGTAGATGATGTTCTGGAGGTGGTGGATGACATCAGTCGGCTATGGCTCTGAGGTTTTGTGTGGGGCTTCAATGGCGACCGTACCTAGGGGAGAAAAAGACCAAGATGCTTCTTTTTTTTTTTTTTTGGTGACTTAGGGAACCCCGTAAGCCGACAGCCGACGAGCAAACCCTGGGAGAGCAACTGCAGGACCCACCACCACAGTACTCCAAGTAAGAATCCCTAACGACGCCTCTAAGATTCGAATTTCTCCCTTTCGTGAGGGGGAGAGAGCCCAAGCCAGCTTCGCCGTTGCAGGCGGTGGTATTCTTTTCTTCTTTTTCGTGAGAGTTAAAAATAAAAAAACCAACCCCTCGTCTTTTTCTTCCTCTTCTTTAAAAGAAAACTCTTGTAATTCCCTTTTTTTAAAAAAAAATTTAGTACGTGCCCCTTTTGCTGCCACAAAAGCAAAACCTAGGCTTTTTTAGAAGAAAAAATTACCTAAGTCTTGTGTGCCAGCGTGAAGAATAGGAAGGCACTCCATAACATGACATGTGTTAACATGTGAGTAATTTTCAATATGAAGTCATCACTAATCAGTTTACGTTGAGTCTATTGGAACCCAAACAAAGTTGAATTAAATTTACTCTTATGAGCTAGAGATTTTAAGTATGGAGGCTTGGTTATATTAGATGTTTTTAGTGTCCATTCGGTATCATTCTTTTTATGAAAAGAATGTTTATCAAACAACTTGGATTCATTTTATTACTTCTTTAACATGTGAGGTGATCATGTCGGTGTGTAAACCACCAATGCAACATTCACTAAAGCGATAAATAAATTGCAGGATTTACTTTAGAACAAGGAAAACATCTACGATGTTAGCTTAAAATCACATCAATAATCCTATATATGTTTTTTGCTTAAGACTCAATCACTCAATGCTTGAGATTTTCACTTATTTCATGAAATATAAACTATGTGCAATTCAGTGCAATTATTCTAAATGCAATAACGTACAAAATGCATGTACTAAAATGACATACAACATGCAACCTAACATACAAACTATATGTCATACTATTTTAATTAAATGACCCAATTCTAATGACATGCAATAAATAATGTAACTATCATAACATGTCATACATTTCAATTTAATGACCCTAAACAAGCAATTACTAGATGGTGTGCAATAGATGAACCAATTCTATGTGATATGCTCATGACATTTTTTATGTTTTCTTTTTAATTAAAATTCGTAAATTAAAAACATGCAATTTAAATTTAGAAAAAAATGAATCTAATCTTTTCTAAGCAATATTTTTTGTATTTTTTATTCTTGAAATTCGGATAAAGAAATTACCTAACCTAAGACAGCAGGTGGAAACCGAGCACGGCGGGTTCGATTCTTGTGCGGTGTGGAAATGGGAATCGCCTGGAAGAGCGTCGGATTTAACGGAGCTATAGCTTGTGACCGCTATACGTCGCGGTCACAATTGCGGTGAAGCAAGGCGGATGGAGCAGCGATAGCTCAGCGGTGTTGGAGCGTGAGAACGCGGCAGTGGGAGAGAAAATTCTGCACAGGAACTTTGCCTTCTTTTTGTCGTCTCCTTCTCCCTTTTTCCTGAAAAGAAATTCTCTCCTTCCTTCTCTCTCTCTCTCTCTCTGTACACTCTCTCTTAAGGGTTTTCTACTGGGTAAGTGAAGCTCAGAGAGATGTGGCCGTCTCTTCTCAGTTTCGCCAAGTGGATCGTTGCGAGAGCCACCGAAATCTGATTGTCGTGGGCTTTATATTGTTGTCGTCGGCACAGGAGGCTCTCCTTGGCAGGTGGTCATCGTTGGAGATCAGTGCCTCGGCTGGACAGCAAAATCGTCGTGAGGTCTCGGGACAGCAGGGGGCAGAGATGACTCAGTCGTGTTGGCTTGACGCAGCAGCGCCGGTGGAACAGGGACGGAAACAGCTCCTCAACGGGCAGGGAGGAATCGACAAGGCCGGGACTTGATCGTGACTTCGTCGTCGGAAGGGATCGTGGCAAGGCTGATCGTCGTTGGTGCAACGGACCGCAGGAAGCGGCGGCGGACAGCAGCTGGGTCACGGAACAGCAAAGGGCGGCGCTGATGGAGGGGCTCGGCCGTAGGAGGGTCAGCGTAAGTGAACACATCCAATAAAATCCTGTCAATCTTTCCTTAAAGAAAACTGAATGTATTTATCTGGCGGAAGTTTTTCTAACCGTCACTTTTGCATGGTCAACTCTTAACATATGAAGCGATGAGAACCATAATATAATCCACCCCACTTTTCTTTCCTGTCTATGACCATGAAAATTGACCATGGAAGATCATAACGATTGTGTTTTATGTGACCCAGAAATCTCGTGAAACAGTCACCAAAGTTTTTTGAAAAGTTTTGGCTTTTTTTTTTAAGAGCGCAGGACTTGGCCGAATTGGTTATCACCATGGGCTTAGTCCAATTAATTCAATTAAGTTCAAAACTATTCACTCAAGTCCATCTGCTGCCTGTCCAACGGTAATGCAATATGCTTACAATTTTAACTTAATTTTTTTTCTTGAGTTGGAGTTGATCCCTAACTTTTACATGCAATAAATGAGTAATTGGTTGTCAAAATTTAGGTGCCAACATTACGAATTCAACAATTATTTGCTTGATGGTAAATTAGGGTCAGAAAAAGAAGTACACGGGTTTCCTGATGGTGCAAAGATCAACTTTGTTACCTGGTCGAATGATGGTAAACATTTGTCCTTCAGCATTCGATTTGATGAGGAGGACAATGGTAGTGGTAAGCTTCAGCTTTGGGCTGCTGATGTGGAAACAGGGAAAGCCAGACCTTTGTTTGAGTCTCCTGAGATATGCCTAAATGCTGTTTCTGGAAAATTGTCTTTGGATAGATAACTCCACACTAGCAGTTTGCAAAATACCCTCGCACCATGGAGAACCGCCTTCCTGGTGATCCGGAAATCCAGTCTAATTAGCAGAAGAATGTCATTCAGGTCAGAACATTTCAAGACCTGCTGAAGGATGAATATGACAAAGATTTATTTGATTACTACCCCGCGTCTCAAATTCTTTTGGTTACTTTGGATGGAAAAGCTGAGGAAATTGGTCCACCAGCTATATATACCTCCAGATGGGAACTACCTTTTAATAACATCAATTCATAGGCCATACTCTTTCCTTGTACCTTGTGGAAGATTTCCCAAGAAAGTAGATGTACGGACTGCCGATGGACAATTTGTCAGAGAACTTTTCGACTTGCCTCCTGCAGAGGGCATCCCAATTGCATTCAATAGTGTGCGCAAAGGGAAGCGAACAATCCAGTGGAGAGCTGATAAACCTTCTACCTATACCAGTAATTGTCTGAAAATCTTAAGTTTTTCGTTTTTGTTCCTTTTCTGTGTATTTTTTTGTGTCAGTTTGATGATAAACATTCAGACCTTACTTCTGGTGGTGACCATCGATGCATTTTTTGAAGAAGTGTAAGGGCATAAAAAAAATGCATTAGTCATTTACTGTTAGCACTTGCATGGGAAGGTGAAAATTAGTGATAAGACTCCTAGTTCTTGCATGCTGTCTACAATTATGCATGCGTTTTTTGCAGCTTTTCTTTCAGGAAGTCTGCTTCTCATGCATACGCTTCTGATGATTGGTAATTCTGCAAAGAAGGGTAAATAATGGGGATCCAATTAAATATCAAATGCAGTGATATTAGCAATAATTTCTTCATGTCGGTTCAGGAGATTGGATGCCTCTCCCCTTTTTAGGTTTTACTTGTATTTTATATGTTGAAAATTTCATATAATTTGAGCTTCTATTAATTAATTGATTTTATATTTTAAATAATCGAGTTAATGGATATTTCAATATATGTTAAACCCTTAAGTGATTTTATTGAATTGTGTTTTGGAATCTATTAATAATAAGCTGAGCAGTAAAGTGTAGACAATTGTGTTTAAATGGAACCTGTAATAGGAGGGGCGCAGTTGACATACTAGTGGGTTTGCTATCTCTCATCTCTAGCCTATAAAATGGTAAGTTATACTGATCAAGTCGCTTAATCCCCATTAAAAATTGATGTATTGAAATATTTCATAAAAATAAAGATCTGACATTTTGATAGATTTCTGATTATAAGTAAGTTGATCTATTTTTCTTCAAGTGAATGAATGGCTCAAACAGGTACATTTTAATTCCGCTGTGCAAATTACTTTTTTTTTTTGTGTTTCACAGTCATATATGGATCTGATTGTTTTTGAATAATTAGTTGTTTATGTAGATAATATTCTATATGTGGTATTAGAGCATGTCATATATGATTGTAGAATCCAATTTTTTTTTTTTTATGAACAAATTCAAAATTTTTCTCTTGAATCGAATATAATCATTATTTTTTCATGTGGATTTTTTGATTGATTGATCTTGAAACCTTAGGGTTTTTGTTATATATGTTGAGATCTTTCGAACCATATATAATTTGTATAGTTTCGTTGAGAATTGAGTGAGAATTTTGAATATGAAATTCTAGGGTTTATGCCTTGAAAAAGTTCTAGAATTTTTAAATTACTTACAATTGAATGATGTTCGTTGTAAATTGTTGAATGGATATTGTTATATATATGTTTTAATATCTTTTGGTTGCATCAAGGTGAGTTTTTTGGGCTTAAACTTGAGAAAACCAAATTTTGGCCATGGGTGTTAAATCCAAAATTTTGAAGCTTGAATATGGATGATTTTTTCATTTGTTTTTTATTTAATTCACTCTAGTCAATTTTATAATGATGTTAGAAGCAAGACCCATGGATAAATTTCATCAAAAATCAACCATTATATGTGTTTTGTTATGTTCGGGTCAAAACCGGGTCATGTGACCCGGTTTGTAGGTTTCGAGACTCGGCTGGAAGTTGATGAAGACCTTCAGCCGGGCCGGGCCTGTGTCATGGGCATAAGCCCATTTTTATTTTTATTTTTATTTTTTGTTTGTTCCTGATTTTGGGCGTGAGCCTAGAATCGTTCTACCTGGCCAATATATGGGCATAAGCCCATTTTTTTTTCTTTTGTTCTTAGTTCTGGGCATGAGCCCAGAATCCTTCTATAGGGCCTATTGGTCGCGTGGGCCTGTAGCCCAAGTGAGGGGCAATATTGATTACATGGTGGATCTTGGGCTCAGCTCCTGCGGGTGGATCTTAGGCTCAGCTCTTACGATTCCTTTGGGCCCTTTGCGGCAATGTTCTAGCCTCGTTCCAAGTAGGAAGTTGAACCGTGTGGGCCGGGTGAAGGCTTGGGCCTCGCGGGTCCAATGGGTCTGTTTTCTAATTTTCCTTTAATATGCCTAATTTTAATTTAACAAATATTTGGTATACTAAATTATAATTTAGGCATATTTAAATATCTATTTGGAATTATTTATTGTTATCCATATTTAATTACATGGAAAACGTTGAATAGAAAAATTAAAATTAAAGATTAAAAATTAAAAATTGTGGTAAAAATTGTCATTTGATAAATGCAATATGATCTTGGGAAGCACGTGTCGTAATGAATATTGTAAATTTTTCTTGGAGTTCCCTATTGATAAAAATTAGTATATACAATTACTCGCCCAAATGGGGTTATTGTGTATATTAATTTGAAAAATTGCATGAAGATTAATTCCCAATTTAAAAGATGGAATGTATAATTGAAAAATATTTATATGTCCAAATGAGATAATTTTTTGAAAATTATATGTAATTCCCCTCTATATTGATATAATAGAGAGGATTGATGGGAATGTTTGACTCAAAGGTTCTATTTTACTAAATGGGATAAAGTTTTAGAGTTATATGTAATTCCCCTTTATGTTGTGATAATGGAGATGTATAATTTAAAGGTCTTATTTGCACAAAGTGAATAAGCCCTTGATGATTATATGTAATTCTCCTCATCATCTCTATATATTAATATCATGGAGATGTGTAATTTAAGAATTATTTGCCCTAAGGGGATGGATCCTTAACAATTATATGTAACTCTCTTTGTTGTCGCTTTATAAACTTCATGCTATGGAAAATAATGGTGCATTATACACTCTGTCCAAATGGGAGTTCTTAATGTACTTTATTTTTGTTAAATTACTTATTGCCCATAATTGATCTTATTGTATTATGTGTGACAAACAATTACCTTTATTGTAAACAACAACAATGTCCCAGTTGAAATATTAACTAGATCAAACTTCAAGAGATGGAAACAAGATATAAAGTTTGCTCTAGGAATTGTAGATATGGACTTATCTCTACGTGAGGATGAACCTTCCAAACACAATGATCAAACTACTGCAGCAAAAGGCCCATTATGTTAGATGGGAAAAATCCAACCAACTAAGCCTCATTGGTATGAAGAGGTCCATTGCTAAGCATCTCATTAGTGGTTTACCGAAAGATACGAATGCGAGACAGTTCCTTGAAGCAGTGGGAGAAAGATATAGAGTCTTAGATAATACTGAAATTGAGAGCTTACTAAGTGAGTTAACGAACATGAGATATGATGTTGCTATGAGTGTTAGATAATTTATACTGAAGATGGTCCATATTCAATCTAAACTTAAGGCCCATGAAATTCTCGTTTCTGAAAATTATAATATGTATCACGCCTTAAATGTTCTGCTAGTTGAATTTAGTCATATTAAGACTACTTATAGTGTTCAGAATGAGACATGGAGCGTCAATGTCTTGATTACCAAATGTGTGAAGAGGAGGAGAATTTAGAGAATGAGAAGTACGAGTCCACCCACTTAATTGCCAATGCCAAGGTGAGTTCATCTAGAGGAAAATGGAAGCCTAAATGGTCAAATGCTCATGGTCCAAAGAAAAGCCAAGACTTCAAGAATGAGAATTATGGGAGAAATGGAGATAATGAATTCAAGTGTTTTCACTACAAGAAGCAGGGTCGCAAGAGAGCCAATTGCTACAAGTTCCAAGCTTGGCTAAAAGCTAGAAAAGAAAGTCACCAAGGTGAGTTGTCGATTTTTTTTTTACAAATCTGGTTGACGTTCCTTTAGATTCTTGGTGGCTTGATTCTAGTGCTACTGTTCATATAACTACTACCTCATAAGGTCTTACAAATCTAAGGAATCCAAATTTGAGGGAATCAAAGTTTAAAGTTGGAAATGATATTGGAGTTTATGTGGAGCCTATAGGTACAGTTGTTTTGAATTTAGACTCTGGTTTTTAGCTTATTTTGAATAATGTCTTTTATGTTCCTGATTTTAGGAGAAACTTGATATCTCTTTTTTTGCCTGACAAAGCTAGATATTGTTTTTATTTTGCAAATAAAAGAGTGGATTTAAGTTATGATTCTAGAATTATTAGAAATTGCGTACTGTCTGATGGATTATATCGATTATTTTTATCTTCCTCTATACCATATTGTTCTTTCAATGTCGAGAATAATGTTACTAAGAGATCCCTAATCAAAGAAAGATCTTCATTGCTATGACATAAGTGATTAGGGCATATCTCCAAAGAAAGGGTAAAGCGACTCATTATGACCGATATTCTTCCTCCTCTTGACTTAGATGATACTGAGACTTGTATTGATTGTGTGAGGGGAAAATTGACTAAAACCAAGAAAAAAAGGTGCTACTTGCAATCAAAATCTATTAGATTCATACGGATATTAGTGGGCCATACTCAACCACCTTGTGTGTAAATGAGTGCTTCCTCGCATTCAATGATGATTTCTCCCATTATTGTTATGTTTACTAATTAAAGAGAAGACCAATGCTCTTGACATGTTCAAAGTGTTTCGCACTAACGTTGAGAAACAATTGAGAAAAATTATCAAGATTGTCAGATCAAATCACGGTGGTAAGTATTATGGGCGATATGCCAAGATTGGACAACAAATGCGACTGTTTGCTAAATATTTGCAGGACTGTGGTATTGTTGCTCAATATACAATACTTGGTAGTCCTGAACAGAATGGTGTAGCGTGTTACGGCACGTCAATTCAAATTGTTTGGCTTAGAAATTTAATCTTAGAATTGCGAGTTGTGAACTCTATTGCCAAACCTATGGTGATCTACTGTGATAACACTGCAGTTGTGTTTTATTCCAAGAATGATGAGATCAACAATGCATCTAAACACATGGAGATCAAATATTATACTCTTAAGGACTTGGTTAAAAATGGAGACATTGTGATCGAGAATATATGAACTGAGTCTATGTTGGTTGACCCTCTAACAAAAAGTTTACGACCCATTTTGTTTAAAGAATATGTGAAGAGTATGGGTGTTTTAGATTCTTTTGTTCTCTTTTGTTAGTGGGAGCTATATAATTTGTATTTCTGGATATTGAAGTTATATGCAAATTGATAATGCTTTCATGATATCTATTAAAACATTTATTTTCAATGATGATTATTGTTGATTCTATTGTCATCATTTCTTTTGTTGATTGAGAAATGGAAGTATAAAACAACATCTTTAAACAATTTTTTAGTTTAAAGACAACTAGATGTCACTAATTATGATATCTCATGTTGGATTGTGACATAATCGTGCAATTTCATGTTGTTTAGAAACTGCACTAATGCAATTTCATGTCGTTGAGAAATTACATTAAGGACCGATAAGAAATAGTATATATTTTAATTACATGTTGGCACTATTTCTTACTACATTACTAGGCTCATGATCCATGAAAATATAATGCTTATTATATGTGATTATAGAAGGTCATGTGTTGCGGTCTTTTCTTAATATATTGATCCCCATAGTTCTATACTGAGGTTATATAGGGCTGGATTTGGTTTTAAAGTTGTGGCCACATAAAACAGAATTTTCAGTTATTAACTTGATAGTGTTGTTTTCAATATGAAATGTTTTTTTAAAATAAAAAAAATAAGTTAATTAATATAGCCCAAGTGGGAGAATGTTGGAAATTTCTTATAATATGAGCTTACATTAATTAATTGATTTTCTATTTTAAATAATCGAGTTAATGGATATTCCAATATATGTTAAACCCTTAAGTGATCTTATTGAATTAGGTTTTGGAATCTGTTAATAATGGGCTTAGTTGAGCAGCAAATGGTGTGATGATTCATTGGCTTTGGTTTATGAGTCTCGGTACAAGACCCGGAGGACAAGAACCTGGGTTATTTCTCCTGGATCCAAGGATACAAAGCTTCACATACTATTTGATAGGTCATCTGAAGATGTGTACTCAGATCCTAGTTCTCCAATGCTTCGAAGAATGCCGGCTGGGGCCATGTCATTGCAAAAGTGAAGAAGGGAAACGATGAAGGCACTTATGTCCTATTGAATGGGAGTGGTGCAACACCAGAAGGGAACATCCCCTTTCTTGATTTGTTTGAGATGTAGGTTTCTATAAGTCCATGCTCTCCATTCTCCAGCAGGTTTTTATCCTTTTAGCTCTCAAGCATTGGCATTGTTTTCTGTCTCATGTTCGATCAAAAATACCAGCAGCAAGGAACGAATATGGCAGAGTGACAAAGGAAAGTATTTTGAGACTGCTGTCGCTTTAACGTCCGATTAAAATGATGGGGATGTTAGTCTTGATCAATTGAAGATCTCAACTTCAAAAGAGTCAAAAACTGAAAATACACAGTACTATATCATGGGCTGGCCAGATAAGAAAGCATGCCAAATTACAAATTTTCCTCATCCTTATCCTCAATTGGACTCTCTCCAAAAAAGAGATGATACGATATCAGGGGAAGGACGGGGTTCAGCTTACAGTAACGCTTTATTTGCCATCGAACTATGATCCATTAAAAGAGGTTCCTCTTCCCTGTCTAGTCTGGTCATATCCTGGAGAATTTAAAAGCAAAGATGCTGTTGGACGGGTCCATGGTTCTTATAATGATTTTGCTGGGAGAGGTTTGACATCAGCTCTTCTTTGGCTGGCTAGAAGGCATGGATTTCCATTGTTATATTCCTTCTTTCTCATTTCTCTCAGTTTCGAGGCATCTGTATTGACTGATTTATGCGAATTTAGGGACTTGTAAATTTTTTTTTTAGGTTTTATCTCTTCTAGGTTTGCTATCTTATCCGGACCAACAAATTTACCCTCCGTTAATTTCTATTAAATTAGATTAATACCATAAAAAACCACAAACTAATACAACAGTGACAAATGGATGGTAAGACCCTAAACTGGTACACCCGTTACTACCATATGTCTTCCAATTTAGCAAATTTAATTATAAAATTTAACGAAAACTAATAAAAAATAAATTTATTATTGGGGTGCCAGTTTGGGGTTTAAGTTTGAGGGCGTATTAGAATTTTTCATGATATTAACCCTTGAAACAAGAGTGACTTATCTTTTTTTTTTTTTAATCACTAATTTTGTTCAACACTTATCAACTTGTTGAAATTTACCCATTAAAAATATCCGTTTCCATCAGTACTGGATATTGTAATTCTATGAGGCTATAGCCACTTGGAGTCAAAGGTAAATTATAAAAGAAAATTATCCTAACCACAACATAATAGCTCTTGTATTAAAAAGCAATAACTAAAAAATCCTTGCACTTCATAAATTGCTCTCTATCTCTCCATGCAATGGCATGTAAAAAAGAGCATTCCTTGTGACGAGAGAAAAATATCTATCTTGACATCGACTTGTCCTTTTGCTTCTTTGAGGAAAAGATGGGTCAAGAATTTGGGACTATGTCCGAAAAGAACCTACCTAAGAATTGTTCTAGCATATATTGTTCCATCCACTTGGCATATCCAAAAGTTTGTGCGGACATTTGTTATAAAAGAGGAGGTTGGATCAAGGTGAGGACTTGAGCTGAGTTAGTTGACGTGGGTGCACAGAGAGAGGGAGAATTGTTCTAGCATATACTGTTCCATCCACTTGGCATATCCAAAAGTTTGAGCGAACATTGGAGTTAGAGAGAGAGAGAGTATGGAGTTGTGAAATAACAGTGCAATTCTCCTACGGCAGAAGAGAGACATTGCATGCAAAGCCCGTGATCTTTATCATATAGCTTCTATTTTGCCAAAGGAGAATTGCCCTGTAATTCCCACTCCACCATCAACAAATTGATGGCTTAAAGAGAGAGAAAGAGTTCTAACCCAGAAAAAAGGAAAAAAAAAAAAACGGAGAGAGATAAAGAGTCAGTGCAAGTTATGGTTTCTTCTTTTCTTCTTCCTAAGCACTAACATATTTTCATGTCATGTAGACACCATCTTGATTTACTCGCTTCCATTTTATTTCCTAGGACAAAAGAGAAGTGAATTCCAAATGATATGTACATTTCTCTCCATATATAATGGAATTCATAATGCCTCTTAATGAGTAAAGTAAATCATCTTTCTTTTGGCAACTAAAACTTTTGTATTCTAAAGGGCAAATTCTTCTTTAGACTCGGGTTCATATGAATCAAATTTATCATTGCCATTATTCGTGAGAACCCTATGTGGGGCCACATCATCAACCGTGATTGCACTTGGTACATGGATCCAAGTCAGTGCACGAGTCTCTTCTTTTGAAGTGACTAATCTCGCTTGTTCATTGGCAGGTGTAAATCTTGCCTCTCAAAGTAGGTTTGCAAGTGAAACTTAGCTCAAATAGAAGTGATAATCCAAAGGAAGTTGGTTTAGTGGCAAATTGATTGGTTCGGATTCGGGATTTCATTATCAGATTACAAAGCACATCTACCTCTCAAAATAATCTTGAGGATCACAGTTACTATTTGGGAGCCTAGCCTATGTTTTCTTTCTTTTTACTTTTCTATTTTTTATTTTTTTTTATAGCTCATTGTTTAAATGTGATCAAATCTATTAACATAAATGCGTCAAATCTAACCATAACCAAATATGAACCAAACATGATCAAATTGCACTCTTTATTTATAAAGTTTTGATGATTGAGTATTGCATGTAAAAGTGATGAATGTTTATCACAAAGATGAAATGCAACTTCAAATTGTTAAAGTTAGGCAACTAAAGTCTTTATGATTCTACACTTGATCGACCTAAATCTTTTGAACTAGACTGTTAACGATAATTTTTATGAAGCACAGGCAAACTGCACATGAGTTCTTCTCAATATCGCCTTGCGGACTTTACAAGTCATACTCCATTCTATTTTGATTTATATGATTGAGTCTAATTAACTCAATTATTGGATTCCCACTTGATTGAAAGTGAATTTTTTTATTCGAAAAACTCATGAGCATAGTTAATGCTTGATTTCCGATATTTTAACCATATTTAGATTTTTCTGAATTGTAATATATCATTGTTTCTATTTGGCTATAGTGACAAAACTCTTGTTTGAACTTGAGCTTAAACTTAATTAACTTTTTAATCGAGTTTGAGCTTATGAAACACTCCATGAAATTCCCTATTTTTACTTTTAGAGGGCGCTTTCATCGATTATCAAGCACGGTCAATTCAAATACGAAATTTTGTCAATTCAAGCTGACTCCGTTAATTCGACATCGACAATGGCCGACCTCAGTAGTCTCGTGGAGCACAGCTGACAATAGTCCCCCCCCCCCCCCCCCCCCTCTCTCTCTCTCTAAACTTTACACGAACTAGGTGGTGGAGAGCTAGCAAAATGGGTTCATTACCCATTTTTTGACTCAAATTTAACTCTCAACTTTACGCGAACCAGGTAGTGGAGAGCTAATAAAATGGATTCACTTACCCATTTTTTAGCTCAAATTCAATAGGCTGGATGATGTATGGGTTGTTTGAAAATTTAAAAACATGTTATATGGATTCACAATATCGAAGCGCAACTAGATATGCATCTACGTGGGTCTATGTGGATCTAAAATGAACCCATTTTAGCCCTAAAAGTTCATGAGCTAAAAAAAGAAAAGAGAAGATATAACTACAAGAGTGCCGCAAGCAAAAATGATTGTCTTCGTCTCTTTGATCATGCGTAGATCTTCGTCTCTCCTTCGATATCGTTAATTATTTGTATCTTTTCTTTTCTTCCACTAATAAAGTTTTTGGGCTGAAATGAGTTGGAAATGGGTTCATTTTAGACCCATTAAGACCCACATCTAGTGGGCCTTTGATATTGTGAACCTACTTTAACCTATTTTTAAAATTTCAAACAACCTATGTCTCACCCTGCCCATTGAATTTGAGTTAAAAATTTGTAATGTGGTCCGCAAGACTACTAAGGTCGGCCACGATGGGGGCAACCATCCGATGTGCACACTGTTGCCTCAAGTAGTGATGATCATGACCACCTCGTGGAGGGGTACAGGATAATGTGAGATTAGTAGTGCCACCACACTTTTGGGGTTTTCTCTCTCGTTAGTTAAATGATGATGTGATGATTAAATTTCTCTAAAATCTCGCCATCTCTCTCTATTCTTGAACAATTTGACCTGGTGATCTGGTAAGAGAATCTCGTTCAGTGAGAGTCATGCGATGAAGGACTAGAGAAAGAGAATGAAGCTCAATACTTCATTGAAATTACTGAATGAACTTTCAGTTGGCTAGCTCCTTTTTTTTCTTTTGTCTCTAACATTCTTCACCCTATCATATGTAACTAGATTTATGAAAACTTTCTTCACCCTATTTAATAAGAAAGTTTTCATGATTTAGTTACATATGATTTCGTAAGTTAAATAAATTTAGTTATAAATTACGACCGTTACTTGGGAAGTGTGCCTCAGATCGGTTGATTTTTTTTTTTTTTTTGGTCAGTCCTACTCTATTCCTACTCTACACTCACTCTCAGACTTTTGCTCTGCCTCTTGCAGGGCGTGGGAGTCGAAACCCACTCTTGAAACTTACGCGTCCCCATCCCATCCCCCCTGAGAAGGTGGGGATTTGAACCCCTCACCTCCCCCTGCCTCAGATCGGTTGATTTGAAATCGCGATAGAGTGACAGAATTTCAAGCGAGCACCAGCATCGCCTGTGCACGGCTGCATGGCGGTCTCTGTGAGACGAAGTCTTCATTTATCTCGTGCAAAGATCATCGTCGTTGACGTCGGAGGATGTACTGGGTGTCCGACTCCAGGAGTATGACCTGGACTAGCAGGCATAAATGCCTCTACTGATGGAGCCGGCGCTTGAGGGTACGCAACCCATGGTTGTGAGAGATCGCGATTGTTGTTGTCCTCTTCGCCCATCACCTCATATTCTCCAGTGCTCGACGTTGAGTAGAAATTGTTCTTCTCCAGCTTCCATTTCCTTCCTTCAGACAATCCGGGCGAAGAAGAAAAGAAAATCAAAGCCAGTGCAAGCCTGAGAACAGCTACCTATTGAAAGCCATTGACAATCAAAGCAGGCACAATGCTGCATTACTCCGCTCGACTAGGTATGTTGAGAAGAACTTATGGGTAGTTTGCCTATGGCTCATACTAAGTACAATTGATGATCTCAGTTTAAAAGATTTAAGTCGATCAAGGAGTAAAATCAAGAGACTTTTGTGGCCTAGCTTTTAATATTGGTTGATATTAATAGTTTTGCCTATATTTAACGATGAGGTATAAAAAGGAGAAAGTAAATGTTGATGAGGCTTCCAAATAGCAACCATGATCCTCAAGATTATTTTTAGGGGAGATGTAGGTTGCAATCTGCTCATGAAATTTGCCACATCCAAACTAATCGATTCGCCACTTAACCAATCTCTTGAGGATATTAAACTTCTATTCAAGCCAAGCTTCGCCTGCAAAAACTACCTTACTATGTACTTGTGCCAATGAAAAAGTGAGATCGGTTGCTTGAAAAGGAGTTGCATTGACTCGGGTCCATGTATTGAGTGCAATCACAGTCATTGATGATGTGGGCCCACATGTAGGGCTCTCACAAACAATGGCAACGATGAATTTGATCCATGTGGACTCGAGTCTAGATAAGATTTTGCCCTTTAAGATACACAAGTTTTTGTTGCCAGAAGGAAGAAATACAATTTACTTTACTCATGAAGATGCATTATGAATTACATTACGCATGGAGAGATATGTACATATATATTTTGAACTCACTTCTCTTGTTTCATGGGAAATGAAATGGAAATGAGTGAATCAAGATGGTTTCTACATGGCATGAAAATTTGTCGGTGTTCGGGAAGAAGAAAAGAAGACACCATAACTTGCATTGACTCTCTATGTCTCTTAAAGCCATCAACTTGTTAATAGTGGAGTGGGAATTACAGGGCAATTCTCTTTTGGCAGAGTAGAAGCTATTTGATGAATTTTAAGGGCTTTGTATGCAATATCTCTTTTCTGACAAAGGAGAACTACACTGTAATTTCACAACTCCTCTCTCTCTCTCTCTCTCTCCCTCCCCCTCCCCCTCCCCCTCCCTCCCTCCCTCCCTCCCTCTCCGTGCACTTCTACTAGCTTAGCTCGAGTCTTGCATTGTTGAATCTGCTCTTTTATAACACCATTATTCGCACAAATTTTTGGATATCCTAGGTAAACAGAATAGTACATGCCAGAAATTCTTGTGTAGGTTCTTTTTGGACATGGTCCCAAATTCTTGACCCATCTTTTCCTCAAAGAAGCAAAAGGACAAGTCAACGTCGAGATGGATATTTTCCCTAGCATAATACCTTTAAAAACCTCCAACTTTAGATCTAGTCCCAATTCTACCTTAAACTTTTTTTGTTCCATAAAAAACCCTCAACTTTAGTCGAGTCCTAATTCTACCTTAAACTTTTTATTTATCACATAAAAAACAATTAACTTTAGGTCTAGTATTAATTTCATCATCAACTTTTTTTGTCTCATAAAAATACAATAATTTTTTTTTGCTCATAAAAAATCATTAACTTCGATTTGAGTCCCAAATTTGTCTTCATTGACCCTGCGTTAAAATCGCCCTTATTATTTTGCACTTGATCTTTGATTTCTCATGTTTGGAATGCTTCATGTCCCACAATCAGATAGGTCGTGCTCTAGACTTTCAAACAGCTTGTGCTTGGGAGTTTTTCATCTCTTGGTTGTTCAATGAGAATTTTTGGATTGAGGGTTCATGGGCCAAATTTGTGACTCAAGTACAAGTTTGTGTTTTTTATGAGACTAAAAATTGTAGTGTAAAATGGGGGCTAGAAGGTGAAATTGGGATAAGACCTAAAGTTGTGGATTTTTCATGAGATGAAAAAAAAAGGTTTGGGATAGAATTGGGACATGACTTAAAGTCATAGGTTTTTTATGAGACAAAAGGTAGAATTTAGACAAAAGTTAAATTTGGAGAATGTTTAGGATATTAGGCCTAGTTTTCTTGTCATTAAAAATGCTCTCTTTTGCATGCCATTGCATGGAGAAAGGGGCGGGGGCGGGGGGAAGAGGGAGAGAGAGAAATACGAAGTGCAAGACTTATCTAATTATTGCTTGTTAATGCTAGAGCTATTATGTCGTAGCTAGGATTCTTTTCTTTTAATTTGTCTTTGACTCCAAGTGGTTTTAGCCTCATAGAATTATATTATTTCAAAAGATATGGAATGTTTTTTGGTACCAGTTTTAACGAGTGTTGATAAGTGTAAAAAAATTATTGTTAAAAAAAAAAGTTAAGTCACTTTTCTTTCAAAATAGTTCCGGTACTTTTCAGAAAAACACTGATAGTCCCTTAGCTAACAAATTGTTCCACTACTTTCTAGGAAAACGATTGATAGTCCCTCAGGCTAACTTGTGTTGTTATTAGAGTTTGTATAACTAAGTCTGAATGTTGGTGGGGGACAAAGAGAGACCCAACACAACCTAGGTCAATCTAACCTCACCTAGGGATGTGCAAAAGAACTTGGAATCACCCGGAATTGGATTAGATCGGACCAGATTCGGCGGTTCCCAAAGGGGCTAATTTGGTTCTCGGTTCCAATTTATTGGAATGGGTGGGTACTGGTCCGATTCTCAATTCTAGGTGTGGAATCGTCCACCCATCTATTCGAACTGGATTGGTAATATATAAATATATATTTAATTTTTAAGAAAAGTTTCCAACCAAAAAATAATTTAAGAAAAATGAAAATCATAAAACCCTTAATTTGGAGCTCAACACCCATTAAATGAGTGCTCGTCTCGTCCCACTCTTAACTCGTCTGAGTTGTCTCACTATCTCTCACTCATGGCCTCCACTCTCAAACTCAACATGCATCGACTCACAGCATTAGCTCTCAACTTTTAATATGAGTTCAATCTTTTTATTGATATTGCAACTAAGAATATGGAAGTTCTTTGTTTTTTGCTTTACTTAAGCTTGCTAGAAAGTGTCACACTAAGTGCGTGAAGTTTGGTAGGACCGGTTCTATGGACCCACTCATGAATCAGACCACTGGTGCAGTTCGATTCCCCAATGGGTCCATGAAATCAGTAGGCAGTTCCCGGTTCCAATTTTTCGGAACCAATCCTTAGTTGGGAGTTCCCAATTCTAGAGTATGAACAACCCACCTGAACTATGATCACCCCTTCACCCACATAACCTACCCAAAAAATAATGAAAAAAGGCCAAATAGATCTCCAAAAATAAATAAACGAAAAATAAAAGGAATCTCCATTGTTGGTCCTCCTCATTTGGAGCATGCAGCCATTAGCATCCAGTGGCTCACGAATGTATAAAACACAGATAGATAGTCACCTTCACAGGGAGCATTAGAAATCGATAATCGAGGAGTGATGAAGAGTTTGAGCTTGAGAATTGATAAGACTTTCTCTCTCTCTTTCTATGGACACTCCTTTCTGAACTAAATGTTAAATTTAGCTCTCTAGACTTCATGTTGGTATTCTATTTCAACGAAACTCAATTTAAGTTTGAACCAATCAGAATTTAAATGGAAAGTTCATTTAGTAATTTCGACAAACAATTAAACTTCATGTTCTTCCTCTAGTCCTTCGTTGCATGACTCTCACAAAACGAGCTTCTCTGGCCACATCACAAGGTCAAACTCTTAATTGAGCTTCATTTTCTTCCTCTAGTCCTTCGTTGCATGACTCTCACCAAATGAGCTTCTCTAGCCAGATCACAAGGTCAAACTGTTCAAGAATAGAGAGAGAAGGAAAGATTTTAGAGAAATTTAATCATCCCATCATCATTTAACGATAACGAGAGAGAAAACCCCAAAAATGAGGCCACACTAATAATCTTACATGATCCTACAACCCCTCCACGAGAGGGAAAATTGTTCAAAAAGTCCTAAACCCATTGCACTTTTACGAATTTAGTTTTAAACCTTTCAATTTTGCCAATTGAGTCCTAAAACTTTACACCTTTTGCGAATTGAGTCCATCCGGCCAATTTGGACCGAAAATTGCTAATGTGGACGGCTGGCGCTATTGTGGCAATTTTTAATAATATTTTTTGATTTTTTTGAATTTTTTATGCTTTTTTCTTTTTACTTTTCTTTGTTTTTTTTAATGGTTTTAGAGAGAAGGCTAGTGAGATGCCTGGCCAACCCTCACTAGCCCTAGGCGAGCCTTCACCAGCTCTAGGCGAGGGTCGCGACGCCCTCACCAACGAAAGCGAGGGCGGATGAGCCCTTGCTCAAAATCGATGAGGGCCGCCACACCTGGGGCTAGCAAGGGCTACCAAGCCCTCGCTTGGCTAGATTTGGTGAGGGCGTTGCAGCCCTCATCGATTCTGGGTGAGGGTGCGTGCACCCTCACTTTCGCCGATGAGGGCGTCGCAACCCTTGCCCAGTCTTGACGAGGGTTAGCCAACCCTCACTTATGGCCGGCGAGGGTCACCGACCCTCGCCTGTGATTGGCAAGGGTCAACCGGCCACCCTCACCGGCCTTCTCTTTAAAACCTTAAAAAAAAAAAAACAAAGAAAAGTAAAAAAAAAATCAAAATTTATTAAAATATCATTAAATATTATTTAAAAATTGCCACATTAATAGTAGCCTCTACCTTAGCAATTTCCGACCAAAATTGATTAAATAGTCTCAATTAGCAAAAAGTGAAAAATTTTAAGATTCAATTGGTAATATTGAAAAGTTTATGATCAAATTGATAAAAATGCAATAAATTTAGGACTTCTTGGACAATTTTTCCCTCCACGAGACGGTCATAATCATCACCACTTGAGGCGACATCTTGCACATCAGATGGTAGCCACCGTGGCCGGCCTTAGAAGTCTTGCGGACCACATTACCCATTTTTCGACTCAAATTCGATGGGCTGGGTGAGTCATGGGATGCTTGAAAATATAAAAATAGGTTAAAGTGGGCTCACAATATCAAAGCCCGACTAAATGTAGGTCTTAATGAATCTAAAATGATCCCTTTTTCAACCCGTTTCAGCCCAAAAGCTTTATTAGCAGAAGAAAACAAATGATACAAATAACTGACGATATCGAAGAAGAGAGGGAGGAAGAGTGAATGGAACCGCTACCGATGATGCCCCTCCGCCATCGGCGATGTCGCCCACTTGGTTGGTCTCGCCAGTGGCATTGTCAGCACCAGCGACAATCTGGTCGACAACAGTCCCACATGCAAATGTAACAGTCTTCATCTCTCTGATCATGGTATAGATCTCTCTCAATCTCTCTCTCTCTCTCTCTCAATCGTGCGACATAACTCTCAATAAAAGGATCTGTTCCTGATCGTGTTCGACTATTACATATGCTCAACAACCAGAAGGTGATTATCAATTCTCAAGCTAAAATTCTTCGTAACTTTTCGATTCTCGATTTCGGTGCTCTATGTGTAGGTGATTATCTATCGGTTCTCTATGTGTCCGTGAGCCACTGAGTGCCTATGGCTGCGTGGTCGAACGAGGAGGACCAAGGAAGTTAGTGATCAACGGAGCGTGCGGCAACGCGAGAGGAGCAATGACGCAATTGGCAACGACCGGAGATTTCTTTTATTTTTTCTTTATTTAATTTTAAAAGTCTATTTGGGCCCGCCCTCCCTCCGCCTCTCTCCCTCTCTCTCTCTCTCTCTCTCTCTCTCTCTCTCATATCAACACTCGGACTTAATTATACAAACTCTAATAACAACACAAGTTAATTGAGAGATTATTGGTGATTTTTCTAAAAAGTACTGAAACTATTTGTTAGTTAAGATATTATTGGTGATATTTTCTAAAAAGTACTCGAACTATTTTGAAACAATGATTAATGTCATGAAAGACATCAAAATAGTATATGTTTGACACATTTACCTCAAATTAATTTTTTGACCACCAAAAATTCCAAATTGGTACACTTATAACAAATTTATTCCAAACAATTTTTTGACCACCAAACTCGTATATTTGTGATAAATTTATCATCTTTAAATTAGATTAATACCACGAAAATCCATAAACTAGTACACCAGTGACAAATGGATAATAAAACCCTAAATGGGTGCACCCGTCACTACAACGTGTCATCTAACTTAGTAATTTAACAATAAAATTTAACGGAAACTAATAGAAAATAAAGTTGTTAAAGGTGTGTCAATTTGGAATTTAAGCTTGAAAGTGTAATAGTTTAGAATTTTTCAAAATATTAATCCTCAAAACAAAAGTGACTTATATTTGTTTTTTTATCACTATTTTTTTACACTCGGCAACTTGTTGAAATTTGCTCATAATACATATATATATATATGTTTCCAGCACTACTGAATAATATAATTCTATGAGGCTATAGCCAAATGGAGTCAAAGGAAAATTATAAAAAGAAAATTATCCTAGCCACAACATAATAGCTCTCGAATTAAAAAGCAATAACTAGGAAAGTCTTGCACTTTATAAATTGCCCTCTCTCAGTATTTCTCCATGCAATGGCACATAAAAGAGAGCATTTCTCATGACGAGAGAAAAATATCCATCTTGATGTCGATTTGGCCTTTTGCTTCTTCGAGAAAAAGATGGGTCAAGAATTTGGGACCATGTCCAAAAAGAAAATATCCAAGAATTGTTCGGGCATATACTATTCTGTCTACTTGGCATATCCGAAAGTTTGTGCGAACAATAGTGTTATAAAAGAGGAGGTTGAATCAAGGCAAGGACTCGAGCTAAGTTAATCGAAGTGAGTGCGCAGAGAGAGAGAGAGAGAGAGAGAGAGAGAGAGAGAGAGAGAGAGAGAGAGAGACAGAGAGAGAGAGAGAGAAGTGGGGGGGGGGGGGGAATGGAGTTGTGAAATAACAGTGCAGTTCTCCTTTGGCAGAAGATAGACAATTGCATGCAAAGCCTGTGACCTTTATCATACAGCTTCTGTTTTGCCAAAGGAGAATTGCCCTGTAATTCCCACTCCATCAACAGTTTGATGGCTTCAAGAGAGATAAAGAGTTCTTACCAAAAAAAAAAAGAAAAAGGAGAGAGATAAATAGTTAGTGCAAGTTATGGTTTCTTCTTTTCTTCTTCCTGAGTACTAACATATTTTCATGCCACGTAGAAACCATCTTGATTTACTTGCTTCCATTTTATTTCTTGATTAAAAATAGAAGTGAGTTCAAAATAATTTGTACATTTCTCTCCATGCATAATGCAATTCATAATGCATCTTCATGAGTAAAGTAAATCATCTTTCTTTTGGCAACAAGAACTTTTGTATTTTAAAGGGAAAATTCTTATCTAGACTCAGGTTCATATGAATCAAATTCATCATTGCCCTTATTTGTAAGAGCCCTATGTGGGCCCACATCATCAACCGCGATTGCAAGAGTCTCTCCTTTTGAAGCGACTAATCTCACTTGTTCATTGGCAGGTGTACGTCATGCCTCTCAAAGTAGGTTTCCAGGTGAAGCTTCGCTCAAATAGAAGTGATAATCCAAAGGAAATTGGTTTAGTGGCAAATTGATTGGTTTGGATGCCGGATTTCATTATTAGATAACAAAGCACATCTCCCTCTCAAAATAATCTTGAGGATCACAATTATTATCTGGGAGCCTAGTCTTTTTTTTTTAATTGTAGCTCATTGTTTAAATGTGATTAAATCTATTAACATCAATGTTTCAAATCTAGCAATAATCAGATATGATCATATCGCACTATTTAATTATACAGTTTTGATGATTGAGTATTGCGTATAAAAGTGATGAATGTTTCTTACAAAGATGAAACGCAACTTCAAATTGTAAAAGCTAGGGAACTAAAGTCTCTACGATTCTACACTTAATCGACCTAAATCTTTTGAACTGAGACCGTTAACCATATTTTTATGAAGCACAAGCGAACTACACATGAGTTCTTCTCAATATCGCCTTGCAGACTATTCGAGTCATACTCCATTCTATCTTGATTTATCTGATTGAGTCCAATTAACTCAATTATTGGATTCCCACTTGAATGAAAGTGAATTTTAATATTCGAGAAAACTCATGAGCATAGTTAATGTGGGGTTTCGATATTTTAATTATATTTAGATTTTCCAATTATAATTTATCGTTTTTTCTATTTTGCTAAAGTGACAAAACTCTAGTTTGAAGTTGAGCTTAAACTTAATTAATTTTTCATTCTAGTACGTGCTTATGAAACATTCCATGAAATTCCTTGTCTTTCCTTTTAGAGAGAGCTTGAATCGATTATCAAGCACGGTCAATTTGAATACGAACTTTAGTTAATTTAAGCTTACCCCATTAATAATTCGACATCGTCAATAGCCGACCTCAGTAGTCTAAACGATAGTCCTCTCTCTCTCTCTCTCAACTTTGCGCCAACCAGGTGGTGGAGAGCTAGCAAAATGGGTTCATTTCCCATTTTGGACTCAAACTGGATGATATATGAGTTGTTTACAAATTTGTAAACATGTTATATGGGTTCATAATATCAAAGCCCAAATAGATATGGGTATTCGTGGTTCTAAAATGAAATTATTTTAGCCCTAAAAATTTATTATCTGAACGGAAAAAAAAAGAAAAGAAGACATAGCGACAAGAGTCCCGCAAGCAAAAATAAGTGTATTCGTCTCTTTGATCATGCGTAGATCTTCGTCTCTTCTTCGATTTCGTCAATTATTTGCGTCTTTTCTTTTCTTCAACTAATAAAGTTTTTGGGCTGAAATGGGCTGAAAGTGGGTTCATTTTAGCCTGCAAGCTCACGTCTAGTGGGCTTTCATATTGTGAACCCACTTTAACCTATTGATAAATTTTCAAACAATTCATGTCTCGCCCGGCCCATCGATTTTGAGTCAAAAAATGGGTCATGTGGTCCACAAGACTACTAAGGTCGGCCATGATGGTGTGGTGGCTACCATCTGATGTGCCCGCTGTTGCCCCAAGTGGGGATAATTATGACCACCTCGTGGAGGGGGTGCAGGATTATGTGAGATTAGTAGTGCTGCCTCATTTTTGGGATTCTCTCTTGTTATTGTTAAATGATGATGCAATGAATAAATTTCTCCATAATCTATCCTTCTCTCTCTATTATTGAACAATTTGACATCTAGTAAGAGAAGCTCGTTTGGTGAGAGTCATGCGATGAAGAACTAGAGGAAGAGAATGAAGCTCAATCGTTCATTGAAATTACTATATGAACTTTCAATTTAAAGTCTGATTGGTTCAGACTTAAATTGAGATTTGTTGAAGTAGAATACCAACATGAAGTCTAGAGAGTTGAATTGAGCATTTATATTGGAGATAGACGATGAGCTCGACAAGGTGGTTGTAATCATCCAAGGCTTGCAAGGCAATGTCGGGGGGGGGGGATGTGGAGAGAAAGCCCATGTTAGAAAAAATATTTATGCCATCAAGTCCACATCGGCAAATCTCATCATTGAATTTTAGGGGTGAGTATAGTCCAGGCAAGCCGTTCCCACCCATCCACTAAATACCGGTTTCGAAAAACTGGAACAGAGAATCGAGCTGCCAGTCCAATTTTTGGATGGATTCATGAAACCGATCTCCAATCCCTATAAAATTATATTTATCAATTAATAAAACACATAGTAAGAAACTATAATCCGCTTCGCCATTTCCACTCGTCCTTCTCTCAAAACCCCTTGAACTCAAAACGCTTCAACCAATCAAACTCCCCACATTACCAACACCGGCACAGGAAACTCTATCAAGATCAAAACTCCGCCCTCCAAACGCAGCTCGGAGGAAATGCCGATCGCTGCTCCTCAATCCTGCGGCCACGGATCCGAAGATGGCTCAGCTCGGATGTGCAGGGGAAACCACGACACGAGAGAGAAAGCTTTCGCCGACTATAGGAAGGAAAATTGTAGGGGAAGATGACGAACGAGATTGACGTTTGCTAAGATGCCTCAGTTCACTTCATCCAACAATTGGCACGCGAGAAAGAGAGGGAAAATGCGAGAAAAAAGAGAGAACATTACGGAGGGAGGGGGACCGGTCGCCGAGAGTTAAGAGAGATGTGAATGTAGAATGTTGTGGATAGGAGGTAGGAAATAAAAAATAGAAGGGAAAAGGCTCACTTTCAGTGTAAGTGAGCCAGATTTATATATATACCAGTCTGAATGGACGGGTGGATAGTTTCACACTTGAGATTAGGAACTGAACTGTATTCACTAGTTTTGAACAAGTTTGATTCGACTCCAAGCAATTTGGCTAATTCTCATTTTCTTTGCACATCCCTATTGGATTTAGTCAAAAACTGAAACATAACAAAGAAGATTGCAAATTATGTTAGTATAGGACTTATGATCACATTATTTCTTTTTAATTTATTAATTTTTTTATAATTTACAATTTTCGTTTGTTTTTCGTATTGACCCCTTGAAACATCCTATCTTTATTAAAAAGTTATCAACAGTTAACCAGAGCCACTTAAAAAAAAAAAAAAAACTAGAGTTACTAACTTTTCTCCAAATAAGCTACTAATTAGCTTTTTATTATCAATTTTCATTTTTTTAATTACTAATTTTTCTTATCTTTTACAAATTCTTATTCATGCTGTTTACCTATGTCTTAAATTTACTAACTCTGATAATAATTACTAACTTTATTTGAATGACTTATCAAATTTTTCCGATTAAGTTACAGATTAGTTGTGGATTACCAATTTTAATTTAAGTCAATTACTTACTTTTGAATATAATAATATTTTATTGGGTTACCAACTTTTTTTTTTGGTCAAATTAACTTATTTATATTTAGGTTACCGTGTGCATGAATTATAAACCTACTTTCTAGACGAACTTACAAAAGTATATGTGTGCATCCAGTTTATTAGTTTTTATTTGCACGACTTACCAAGCTTTCCGGTTAATAGGTACCAATTAATTTTGGGTTAGCAACACTGATGCAATACACTAACAATTTCAACTGATTCATGTAAATATAAAGTTTCCAAGTTTTATAGTAGCTTGCCATCGTTTTAAAGTTAGCTACTCTTATCTAAATTCAATGGTCACAATTTAAGAGACTTTGCATATTTCACGTGTCGCGACCTACCCCTCAGGGGGGAGGGAGTAGGTTTAGGGGTATTGCCTAAAGGATGGGCCTATGGTCCATGATTAGGCTCAAGCTCTCCCAAACTCATACCTCGTGTGACATTGGGGTATTCATAATAATTTCGTAATAAGGAGTCGCCACTAGCCTATTGGAATTGGCTAGAAACCAAGTGAGGCACGGGAGTATGCCACACTTCCTACGCAACCAAAGAATCTAGGGTCAAGGACTTGATTGCATTAATTGACCAATTAGTATAATTTCGGTACCTAATCTTGTTCATTTTAAAAGAAATGATTTTTTTCAGGTGATTTGGATTGATTTTACACCTATCCACTAACATGCAAGGTGATTATGCGGGTGCGCAATCATTAAAATAATAATTATAGCTATCAAGATCCTAATTATAGTAAAATTGAGCACTTGCAATTAAATATAATAAAATATGCAAATTAAACAAGCGATATAATTAATATATGAGAAAATAAATGCCTAATTACACTAAGAATGCAAGACATAGCAATTCCTAACCAAACCCTACATTTTTTTGATTTTTGATTTTTTTAAAATTTTTTTAATTTTTTTAAAGAAAAATAATAAAATAATTTTTTTTTGATTCGGGTCACCGGACTGAGTCGACCCGGTTGGGGGGGTCAAACCCACCCGGATTTGATTCGCGGTGGGTCGGTTAGCCCGCCCGAAAAGGGGCTGGGCCCGACCAGAGGTGGTCGGGCCCTCACTTAAATTGGGGTGGGCCTAGCTGGTGGGCCCAATCCCTTTTTTGCAAAAAGGGGCCCACTGCAGGCCAAACTCGGCCTTGATATACCCTATGACATCTTGGATTTTTAGTCTTATTTTCAATTGAATAAATCGAGCCTTTCATCGACGCGCCTATAGTCTATTCTTAGAGCCGATCACTCGTGAGATAACTAGACTATTTGAGGAAGTTATTAAGAGATTTTAATGCAATGGACTTGAGAATTCGACCAGAAATCGATTGCTCGACCGTGCTAGTCTGCAAGGGTCATTACGGCATTGTCAAAATCGATCAAAGATTTGGGATAGGTCGATTCGACTGAAATATGTGATCAAAGTGCGGGTGATTCCACTTGATTGCAAAATTCTTGTCGACCGGCTCTAGATCGATTTTCTGTCATGTTGGGTGCCCTATGCCCGTAATTAAAACCTTGAGACTTTCACGACCATCGAGAGTTATCGATGTGTCGAAGTGGTATATTGTGGCTCGAAAAAAATCGACCACGGGTCATTTGCATTAAAAATTTCTTAAAACTACCTGGTAGCCTAGGTCATGCTAAAATCGCGCCAGATCGAAATTAATCGTGAATTTGAATCCGATTTCAGAAATTGAAAGTTCTGTCATGTCACATGTCATTTTAGGAACGTCGACTCAGTCTTTGAAGATTTTTCTACAAACCGAGACATTTTGGGAAAAAGTCGAGGTAGGGTTGTTTTTGTCCAGAAAATTCAGAGGACCATTTTTGATCACGCAATTGGGATGCAAGTGGGTTCAATTGGCAAGGAAAAATGCTAATTTGATTAAGGGTATGATGGTTGGATTTTTAGAGGCAAAATTGGGTTGATTCAAGAGCTATTCAGGTCCAAATTGAACCAACTTCCATCAAAATTTGTGTGCTCCCATGGCCATGACTTTTGGACCACCTCAAGCCTTCTAGAAGGGGCCTTTTGGTCTGGAAAATTGTTGAGGGAGGCCAGCTGGTGGTGGGGACCAAAGGAGGGGACAAAGAGATGAGGATGATATCAAGGTGGTCCCTTTCCTCCCTCCTTCCTCTCTTCTCCACCCCACCATCGACCACACCTCTCTTTCCCCCTTCTTCTTGCTGCCTTCGACCCCTCCATCTTCTTCCTCACGTTTTCAGCTCAGCTAATCATAGAGAACAGAACCAGTAGCCCAGTCGGACCGTCGCCGTGCACTGCTGGAGCCACCGCTTGCCCGCCGCGCCCCCGCAGGTCCTCCATGCAAGTCGCGCCTCCAGCAGCTTTGTCCCTGCCTGTCCATGCGTCTAGTAGGTCATCCAAGCCCCACCGAAGCTCCCTCCACTGCCGTACGCCATCGCCTTCTCCCGCCAAGCTTGCTGTAGCCACCATTGGTCCAGCCTTGCTGTTTTCGCCGAGCCGAGCACCTTCTGCAGCCACCAAATAGAAGCCGAACTAGTGGGTCTTTAGGCCGCTGTTTGGCCCGCTTTGGCCCGCTTCCAGACCTCGAAAGGCGGTCCCGCTTTGGAGTTTGTCACTCCCCGCCGCGTCTCCGTCGTTTTGATCCGAGCGGATTGTCGAACAAGTGAGTTTGCTCACTAAACCTTACTTAGTAGGTTAATTATGCTTAAGGGTTGTTTAGATTAGCATAAGTATGTATTAGTGATAATCTAGAATGGTTATATTAGCTTTAGAATAGATTAGTGTTAATCTAATTAGTGAGATTAGCACCATTGATGATGGATTAGTTGAATTCAGTGGAATTCCTGCAGTTCGGATTTCTGGATCCTTGCCATTTGCCATTTTTGTAGATCGAAATGGATTGTGAATTTGAGGTTGATGTCTCTTGTGAAATGTTTTACACATCCTCAGCTACAACATATATTTTTATCAAGATTTTTAGAGACTTAAAAGAATGAGATATCATTTCCGTCATTTTCAAACAGAACCTCAGTTTTCACTGGAACTGGTGACCTTTTATGATTCTAGGGGTTTTTATCAATTCTTAGGGTTAGAATTTCAAAATAGTTTTTTTTCACAAAAGTTGTTTGTCACATATTCTAATTTAACATACTAAAATTTCAGATCAGACGGACATATTTTGGACCTCGACCCAAATTGATTTTGGAAAACAGACTTTCTGGAAATAGACACAATTTTTAATACTGGATTTAGCGATTTACTGGGCCGAATTTAGAAGGATCTGGGTTAATATGTTTGCATGAAAAATGTTCATTTATGTGTCTTTTACAATATATTCAAACTTAGGAATTTTCCGAACTCATTTGATTAGGTTTCCGGATTTAAACTTGGAGATGTGCGAGTGGACCTATTCTGCCGATTAGGGCCGGTTATGATTTTGTGATGGTTCTTGATGTTTTGTTTGCTGGAAATTGCACATTTGATGATATATGGTTGGTTTGTGATATGCCTAGAGTTTATGCTTGATGATCGTGTGAAAGTTAAGAGAACCCGTCCCCGGCATGTGTCAGTGGACGTTAAAAGTTAAGATTATCCTTCCTCGGCGTGTGTCAGTGGATATTACTCTTCCCTGGCGTGTGTCGGTAGTTATTATTGTTCCCCAGCGTGTGTCGGTAGTTACTATTCTTCCCCGGCGTGTGTCGGTAGTTGCTATTCTTCCCCGGCATGTGTCGGGTAAAACTGCTCGTGTGGGTAGTAATAATTAATTAATTGGAACGTATGTTGAGTTGAATTGATGGACCGACGTGTGTCGGTAATTCTTGCTTCAATGTGTATTGATAATTCTTGCTCGTGTGAGTAGTAATTTAATTGGTAATTCTTGCTTTGATGTGTATCGGTAGTTCTTGCTCGTGTGAGCAGTGATTAAATTGTGATTCTTGCTCGTGTGAGTAATGATTGGTTTGGACGTTCCAAATTGGTGTGTGAAATTGCTATATACACAAGATTGTGATATGAACTATGCTGACCTGCAAGGAGGATCTGAGACAAGGTAAGTCTCTGTGATTGTATGATTGGGTGGTTAGGACGCCTTATGCGTATTACCCTCCTAATCGGGGTTTAGAGCGTGAACTCGCTGAGATTTATATCTCACCCCGTCGTGGGCTTCATTTTTCAGGACCATATGGTGGAAGACCTGGAGCCGCGGTGAAGTGATCTGAAGTGTAGGTCAGATAGAACAGTTCCTTTTGAGAGTCGGTCTTTTGAAGTCTTGTGATGGTAGACTCTTGTATATGACTCAATTGGTCTATATTAGCATGTTTTGTTTTTGAATATGATGTCCTGCTTTTGCTATCCCGAGACGGTTATTGTCAGGGGATTTCTTATTCGCTTCCGCATGTGTAATACTATGAAAGGGTCGGCGACTTGTCCTGGGAAGTTGCAAAATTTTATTGACCACTGAGGGATGGGTACGCGCTCGAGGATCGGGGCGTGACATACCCAGCCCGGATTGCTCAAAACTCTACCCGGTTCGCAACCCAGCACCTGACCCGGCTCCTAAACCGCAACCCAATTCCTAAGAAAAACCCTATTCGGATCCGACCTAACTTCGACCCGGCTTCTTCTTCGCGGACCCAGATTTTGGAAACCTTGAGTCCGGCGATCCGCGGCGCTGAGGGGTTGGCTGGAATGTTGCAAGGCAGTGATTTGACAGCGGCTAGGGCTCTGGGTGGGGAAAGCAGTGGCGATAACTTGTCTAGCGGCTGCTGGCTTCTCGGAAAAAGAGACGGCGATAGAGAGGTTCTCACCTGATATAGTAGCGATGGGAGTGTGCAATGGTGGGGGACGGCAGCGATGGTGGTGGTAGGGCGATGCGTTGGCGGCGGTAACGATGG
The DNA here is from genome assembly GCA_016097605.1 of Eucalyptus guilfoylei. Taxonomy (NCBI): domain Eukaryota; kingdom Viridiplantae; phylum Streptophyta; class Magnoliopsida; order Myrtales; family Myrtaceae; genus Eucalyptus; species Eucalyptus guilfoylei. Next base: position 30,673,349 of record CM027864.1, on the reverse strand, counting down.
CCTTAGGCTCCCGAGGAAATGGCAGCGATGGCGGCGGTCAAGCAACGCGTCGGCGGCAGTAGCGGTGGCCTTGGGCTCCCGAGGAAACGGCGGCGATGGCAGCGGTCGGGCGACGCGTTGTCGCTAGTAGCGGTGGCCCTAGGCTCTCGAGGAAACGACGGCGATGGCGGCGGTCGGGCGACACGTCGGTGGCGGTAGCGGTGGCCCGGAGACTCCCGCTCCTATGCTTCTTCTCCACCCCCGTCTTCTCCTCAGTTCTCTCTCCATTCCCTTCGCTGGCTTGCTCTCCTCCTCTCTTTTCTTTCTTGCTTTGCTCCTGCGAAAAATGGCTCCTCTTCGCATCCGTCGTGGCATTGGCCTTGTCGCTACTGCACTGCTTCTCGATGGAGGAGGCGGACCGCAGGCCTTGCATCTTGGACGACGCCTCCCTGCAGGACCTCTGCTGCTCCGGTTCGTGCTTTAGCTCGCATTCGTCGATGGGTCTATAGATCTCATCAAGGAGCATGGACGAGAAGGACTAGTTGTTGCTGCTCTTCTTCTTTCGCTTTATCTCTGCCCTTCCACTCTCCTGCTTCTGCTTTTTTTTTTTTTTTTTTTTTTCTGTTTTTGCTTTTCTGCTCCTCCTTATCTTCTCTGCTCTGCCCTATCCAATTTATGCTCCCTATCTTCTGCGCTTGCTGCCTATCTTTTGCGCCTGCTTTTCCTTTCCCTCTACCCGTGCTGCTCCTCTTTGCCCAATGTCCCCTACTGTTGCCGCTTTTTTTTTTGAAGGTCCCCGCGCGTGAAGATGGCTGGAGGAGGGAGAAGGTTGGCACGGGCCGGGCCGAGGGGAGAGTGAGGCTGGGCCGGGCTGCAGCGCACGAGAGAGAGAGAGAGGAAAAGAGGAGGGCCGGGTTGGGCCAAGGCCAGATTCGGCCCGACCCGCCCCTTCTTGCGTCCTTTTTTTTTTCATTTTTTTGTTGTTGTTGTTTTTTCTTCTTTCGATTTTTTTTTTTGTTTAAAAATAAGTGTCAACAACATGGTTCTGTCTAAGTAAGGAAACATGCAACAATTAGTAACTGCTACGTCGATTGCTGATCTCTTATATTTACTATCTCGATCTGTCTTGCATCCATCCACTCGAACTCCGAACTCGCATTAGCTTAGTGTTACTACACCATATTCTGGCTTGACCATTGAAGAAGTTGCTTTCAAATAAATATGTATATTATGAAAAGCTTTCAAGTTTATCCTGAAGTTATATTAACTTTAGAGTTGATGACAAAAAATTGGTAATCTAATGGGAGAAAATTAACTAAATCATATAAATAAGGGTTTGTGAATTTATATAGAATCAATATATGTAAGACCTGTATAAGAAAAAAAAAGAATTAGTAAATGATAAAATGTTAGTACTTTAAAAAAAAAATTGGTGGAAAACTCAAATGAGAGAGCTGATAACTTAAAATAGTTGGTAACGATCAAAAGAAAAAAGTTGTACACCACCCAAATAATGATCAACAATTTCATATTGTAGTTGACAAACTATAGGCGTGGATAAGATATGCAAATAAAGTTGATAAAAGATAAGAATAATTTGCAAATTAAAATGATAAACATTGGTAATAACTCAATTGAGAGTGAGTAACACAACGATAATTAGTAGCTTGATCGGAGAAAAGCATGTAATTCGTTCAAGTAAATGCTGGAAATTTCATATACTTATTGTTAAATATAAAGTATCGGTAAGAAATGTACATAAATGTTGGTAAAAGATAAAAGAAGTTTTTTCTTTTTTTCATTATTAGAGATAGAAAAACTTGATAATCAAATTAACATGAATAACTAACTCAAATGAAAGTTGGCACTAATTACTAATTTAATAAAAAAAGTTGACAATTACTCTAATTAAGGTTTCTATTTTTTTTTTTTTAAAAAGGATCGTGAATTTAGTGGTTGGTAAGTAAAGCAACTAAAAGTTAGTAAACAACAAAAGAAAAAGGTCGATAAATTTAAAAATTAAATATTTGTAAGTAATTCAAATGAAAGTCAATAATTACTAATCAATCGGTAAATTAATTGGAAAGGATTTGATGGGTCACAAAAATAAAGGTTATTATTTTCATATGGTCTTTGGTAAGTCCATTAGTTTGTAAACGATTCAATGCAGTGACTCTTGCGCGGGGACCGGGAAAGGGCTTGTGAAGGACCTGATTGACCGACGACAAGCACTCTAAATCATTGGATGCTGCCGAAGAGAGTGATGAAAAGGCATTGTTAAGAAAAACAGATAAAAAGTGGTAAATGATGAGTGAAGATTTCATTGTCCCAGCTTCGAAAGGATTTTCTCTCTCTAAAAGGGAGGAGAGAGAAGCCATTCGGGGTGACCTAATCCAATTCCAAGAATATACCTTTTAGATTTTAGCGTGTAAAGTGTGCGATTATTCTAGATGAAAATAAGATAGTTCATCAGACGAGCTTGTAGATGGGATGTCAGGCTCCATAACTACATAAAAACAGTCCAGAAAGAAGACGGTGAAAAGAAAGAACTTGAAAATTTCTGGCACTCTCCATATAAGGTAGTACCATATTGCTTGATTTTTTTTTTTTTTTTTTGGTAAAACCATATTGCTTGATGTTGCACATTACATAATATCAAAATGCAAATTCAACTTGGATTAGCTGGCCTTTATCAATTGTCTTGTATCACACTCAAGTCACACAACCCAGTGAGTTTTGTAATGTAACTTTACATGTCCACGCTGTCCTTGCAAGCACGATCCACTAGAGAATCGCTTAATACGATAATCGGGAAGGCAAGTGTTCAAGAGTCCAATCGTGTCCTGGCGTTTGTTAGTCGGTGACGATGTTGTACATTAGCCACGAATTGGACCTTCAATTGATTGGTGATTAACAGATGAAAAATTTGCACATTGATATTCTGGATCCCATACATATTGCCGTAAGTACAGAAAACTTGTTAGGCAAAGCTAATAAGAAATATTCTGAAATTTCTATAGTTTGTTGATGAAGCTAGTTAAGCATGTATGAAACCGCATCGCTCTACCATGTTAAGGTCATCAAAGTATGAAATAATAAGAGCATAAAAAATGCCACCATGAATATGACAAACATTTCTATCTCTCCATGCTCAACTTAGGGTAGCAAGAAATGACATTAGGGTTTCAGGGGTGCCGGAGGAGAATGATCATGTCCAGTCCTAGGACAAGGACTATGACCCGGACTTGCCGGCCTAAACCTTCAATTTGACCATGACTCAGAAGATACGAAGGGTCCAACTCCAAGACTTATGACCAAGACTCTTTGGCCTAAATGCTCTAACTTGACTTGGACAATGTATGGAGTGTCCAACTCCAGGGCCATGACTAGGACTCATTGGCCTAAATGCTTCAACCTGATTCGGGGGATGTATGGAGTGTCCAACTCTAGGACCTTGACTAGGACTCGTTGGCCTAAATGCTTCAGCTTGACCCTGACTCGGAAGAGGTAAGAAGCGTCCAAATCCAGGACAACGACCTGAACTCTAAGCAGGCGTTGGAGATGCCTCAATGCATGATTGTATTAGATCAACGAGATTGTCATGGTCCTCTTCGGCCATCATCATCTCATATTTTCGGCTGATCGACATTGAGTGAAAATTGTTCTTCTCCAGCTTCCATTTCCTTCCTTCTGTCAATCCGAGCGAAAAAAGAGAAAATCAAAGCAAGTATATGACTTAGAACAGTTGCCTTATTCGGATCCTTTGAAAATCAAAGCATGCAGCTCACCTCGACTAATTATATACATGGCACTTTTTTGGTCACTAAGTTGGGAGATCTAGAAATGGTACTAATGGCGTTGCTATGCATGGAAGATTAGATTCCAGTTGTATTCACTTGACGACAAATCCTTTTTTCTTTCACGAAACTTCCCGTTGTACAAAGTCCAGCATGTATTAAAAAAAATAAAAATTACACCTTGTTATCATAAGTAACCCAAATTTCAAAACATATTAAGCAAACCCATAAACTTTGGCGGTGCTATTTCCACACTCCTTTTGACTAAAATGCACCTTTTTGAGGTGACTGGCTAATATACCCTTGTAACAACAGACTTGGTCATACATTTATTGATAGACTTTTTCCTCGCATTCCTAATTTATGAGTAACCGTTTTTGTATTTCAAACTATTTTATAATATTGCCTTCTTTTGTTTCGTTTTTTTTTTTTTTTTCGTACGGGAAGAAGTAGACTGGTATATTTTTCTCCAAAATGAAAAAAAAAATTCATCATAATATGGAAAAGGTTAATTTATTAGAAGCGTGGGGAGATGTTAAAATGTTTATCTTTAGATAATATTTGAATATCAGCAAAAAAAAAAAGAAAAAAAGAGAGAACTTTTCGCTGTTCTACTTCTAACATTATAAAGAATATAATTATATCAATTGTAGATTCAATCTCATGGCTAGTGGATCAAAACCTTAAAAATTTCCTCTAAAATAACGTGACGTGAGTTTGACAGTAAAGAATGTGTGATTAGAATTTTGACCCCCTTTGCAATTCAGATTAGAATGTCTGAAAGCTTAAAGTAAAACACAAAGTAAGTCATCTTTCTTGATAGAAACCTACTAATTTGTCTGGCCAACGCTCACAAGGTCAAGGTCAATTAGATAACTAGATTGGAATTTAATTTTCTTTTCTAAAACATAGTTTCACTCAAACTATTTAAAAAAATAATAGGCAATTAATTTTTTATTCATATGCTATCATGAAAAGAAAATCTTATTATGGAGTTTTTGTGATTCGAAAGATGAAACCATAAATTTAAATTGACGACCTTCTATAGGCTAACTGATAAGAGGATACTAGAGAAAATAGTATCTTGCTGGGAGTGATGAGGCATTTATATTGTGAAAGTAATGAGAGAGGCGGTAAATAAAGTTATTTTTCTTGGTTAAATGGGATGAAAAAGGAAACAAATGGGGGGAGAGGGAGGCGAGAAGGGGGAGGGGGGTTGAGAGAGAGAGACTATTCACTAGAAAATTGAGTGTCTACCCAAAATGGGGGTGAGTCCTAAACTTTTTTATGAAATTTACCTTTCATAAGCAGTCTGACTACTCTTAACTTGCTTCCGTGACATGAGATGTAGCTAATTTAATATCAACTAAGCTAGTATAAGACAAAAACATAATAAGAAATTAATAACATAATTCAATAACTGAAGAAAAAGCACTCCATGCTGCTGGAATTGAATTTGAAGTTGGTTTTCATCTTTGTAAGGAAACAGCAATCACTTTTATACACAATACCCAATCAACAACAATTCGATTAAATTGGATAATGGCAAACAAAACGTAATCTGATCATGAAATCTGCCACATTCAAACCGGTTGATTTGCCATTTAAGCAACCTCTTGAGGATTATTAGTCCTGTTGGAGCCAAGCTTCACCTATAAAAACAGCTTGTAAAGGCATGACGTAAACCTGCCAATGAAGAAGCAAGATTAGTCAATTTAAAAGAAGAGACTCTTACATTGAATCGGGTCCAACGTACCCAGAGCAGTTACGACCGTTGATAACATGGAATACACATGTGGCGCTCATGAATAATGGCAATGATGAGTCTGGTCCATGGACATGGATCTAGGTAAAAATCAATCCTTTAAGACACTTTTCTTGTTTCAACGGCAAGAAGAGAGATGTACATGGTAATGACAATGAAGATGCATTATGAATCATGGTATGTAAGGAGAGAAATGTACATATCTATTTCAAACTAACTTTTCTTGTTTCCAGGAAAATATAGTGGAAGCATACAGATTAAGATGTTTCTATATGGCATAAAAACTTGTCAGTGCAAGGGAAAGAAGCAACAAAGAAACCGTTACTTGCATCCACTCTATATCTCTCTTTGAGCCATCAACTCGTTGACAATGGAGTGGGAATTACAGGGCAATTTTCCTATGGCGGAAGAGAAGCTATTTCAAGACCTTTGCATGCAATGTCTCTCTTTTGCCAAAAGGAGAACCGCACTGTAATTTCACAACCACATACTCTCTCTCTGGCTCTCTCTCTCTATTCTTCGACTAACTTAGCTCGAGTCCTTGCGTTGATCCAACCTCCTCTTTTATAACAACATTGTCCGCACATACTATCGGATATGCCATATGCTGGAATAATTCTCGCGTAAGTTCTTCTCAGACATGGTCGCAAATTCTTGACTCATCTATTCCTTGAAGAAGTGAAAGGACAAGTCACCATCAAGATGGATACTTTCTTCTCTTCATGAGAAATGCAATCTTTTTACGTGTCATTCCTTGGAGGGATATTGAGGCGAATTGCAGATTTTTCTAGTTATTGCTTTTTAATCTTAGACCTATTATATTGTGGCTAGGATTATTTTCTTCTAATTTGTTTTCGACTCCATTTGGCTATAGTTATGAAGAATTCAATGATACCGTGCTAAAAAGTAGGTTTTTTTTTTTAATACCGATAAATTTTGATAAGTCTAAAATAAAATAGTCAAATAATTAATAAATCACTTGTTTTTCAGAAAACTTTTTGGTAGCTTACCAATACTTTTTAGAAATTGCCATGCTTGTTTGATAGTTTGCAAATGACACCAACTTTCAAATTTACTAAGTCTTATATGAAATTATCAACCAAGGGACTTATGAACTTTGTCGGATTAAGTAACCTATTAATTTTAGATTATCAACTTTCATTTCGCTTACTAATATTTGTATCTTGTTAATTCATCAAATATTTTATTGGGTAACAACTTTTATTTTCCTTGGCCAATGACCCATTAAATTTACTCTTTTTTTCTATTTTTTATAGATTACTAACCTAAATCAACGTAATTCGCTAACTATTTTGCTATTTAATTACCACAAGGTATTGGGCTATTAACTGTCAATTGAATTACTCCCACTATAATTATTTTTTGAATGAGATAATATTGCCAAAAGTCCCTATGCTTAGGGTCCACCATTCTCAACGTGACTAATTGTCAGAAGTCCTATAATATGGTCAACAATTCTCAACACGACTAGTTTGCATGACGTGACACTGCACACAATTAAACAGGTTTGCATTTGCATAAAAAGTTAGTATAATGAAAAATTGTGTCTTAGGTTGATTGATTTGCTTAACCCATAGAGACCGGAATTGACATGATTAAATTGATGTGTTATTGTGCAATTCCTCTTAACATGATACGATTGGACACTTTTAATACAAATATATGTAAACACTTTTTTATACTTACAAGTTACACCCATCTTAAAAAGAATAAAAAGTAAAGTCAAAACATATATAAGACTACAAAAGACATTACACATGAAAGGATACTAACTCAATAAGACACTCTAGATGTGATACGAAGTGAAATTAATCCTGTAATAAGAAGTGAAATTAATCCTGTAATAAGAAGTGAAATTAATATTCGTGTTAAACTTGTTAGCACAAAATTAACATGCATGGGTGTTTTTACGTGTTTATTATTTAGACAAGTTAACATATATTCACAAATACGAATCGTGTCATTCGATATGAAACAAGACAACACATTTTATAATTGTGTTAGTTGTTTTGTACCGTGTGTCATGTTTGTGTTGAGGTAATTTGATGTAGAACAACATGCAAATGCTTTTATGGAAACATTGGAGCGTCATAAAAGCGGGCGGTCTCACAAATCAAAGAGGATTACGTGATTTTCGAGATTACAAATGGATTACAATATTTGATTCATGCGTTTCCCTTAATTTGTTATTAGATTTCAGATTTTCTAGTTGTGTTTTGATAACTTTCCCTTTTATCAATATCTTTTCCTTTATTTTGTTATTAGATTTCAGTAATTTGGTTATTTTCTAGATGGTGACCTTCTTATAAAAGGCGCCTAAGATATTGTAATACGCACTTCTTTATTCAAAATAAACACCATCTTTTGGAATCCTTTCCAAGTATCGCTTTCTCTGCGTCATTTGGTATCAGAGCAGGTTTCTCCTATGATGACGACTAATAACGTTAATGACAATCTCCTCGTAGCTAAAGGCCATAGAAACGAGCCTATTACACGGGATGAGTTCAACCAATTTGCAGAGCAAACTGAACAGAGGTTTCAAGAATTACTTGTCGCCATCCAGCGTTTGTCTACCAACCCCATACCTTTTAATCTTCTGGCTGAACATGCTCAGGTAGCTCGAGACTCGGAAGCAGCTATGGGACGTGGGGCAAATCCTCGACAGAGGCAACAAGCCTATGTCGAGGACTCTGAAGGAGAAGAAGAGTTCCTGGATTGGCCTGTTCGTGGAGGCCATCGAAATAGGGGATATCGACAAGACCCCGAGCAATATCAACTTAAGGTTGACCTTCTGACCTTTAATGGCAATTTGAATATTGAAGACTTTTTGGATTGGCTTTAGGAACTTGAGAAATTCTTCGATGCCATGGAGATTGAAGAAGATCACCAAGTAAATTTGGTGACATACAAATTGAAGGGCGGTGCCTTAGCATGGTGGGAGCAAACACAATTGACCCGACGTCGACAAGGAAAAGCTCCCATCCGAACATGGAATCAGATGAAGGAAATGTTGAAGGTTCGGTTCCTCCCAACCGATTATGAACAATTATTATTTCAACAATTTCAGAATTCTAAGCAGTTAAGTTGATTAGTCCAAGCTTACACAGAGGAGTTTCTCCGACTTTCTGCCTGTAACAACTTGGCTGAGTCGGAGGCACAACAGACCACCAGGTACATTAATGGTTTGCGACTTAATATTCAAGACCGTGTTTCACTACATCGTTTGTTCTCCGTTGAGGATGCTCAAGATATGGCCCGAAAGGTTGAGATGCAATTAGAGAGAACTAGCCCCATTAATCGAGCTAACAATTATTCCGCTCGAGGATCATCTGGAAACGGGAGACAACTAGATGTTCCAGAATCCTCCAACTAGCAAACCAACACTATGAATTGAACTCTGGGAAGTATTACTGGGGTGCGCAAGGAACCAGTCATTGCAAACAACCGTAACGCCAATCAGAATGCCTAGAACCCGTACGCTAAGCCACCACCAATCAAATGCTACAAGTGTAATGAATTGGGACATCGTTCGAGTGATTGTCCACGACGGAAGATGGCCAATGTTGTTGAGCACGACGATGACATATACGAAGATGACTAGATTGATGAGGAAGAAGTGGAGGATGAGGAGGGCGAGCATGTCAACTGCGTTGTTAGGAGACTATTGCTCGCTTTGTGAAGAGAAGACACGCAACGAAATAGTATTTTTCGTGCCCGTTGTACTGTCAATGGCAAAGTTTGCGATATCATCATTGACAACGGAAGTTGTGAGAACATAGTATCCAAGGCTTTGGTGGACCATCTACAACTAAAGACAGAGTTACATCCCTCCCCTTGTACAATCGGGTGGATTCATAAAAGGGCCGAACTCAAGGTGACAAAGGTATGCCATTTACCTATTTCAATTGGAAAGTCCTATAAGGACACCATAATTTGTGATGTAGTGGAGATGGATGCATGCCATGTCCTACTGGGACGACCATGGCAATACGATGTTGATATCAATCACTGGGTTCGAGAGAACACCTATTCTTTTGTGTGGAAAAAGACGAAGATTATTTTGAAGCCGATGAGTAACACTCCCCAGGCCCCAAAGAAGCAAAGTGCTGGGATTATGCTAAACGTCCATAAACGTGAGGGCATGTATATGATTGTGGAGAAAGGCAATCAAGAAGCCATTATTCCCATTCCAGCGGCTCTTCAACCCTTATTGAGGGCATTCAGCGATGTTATTCTGTAGGATCTACCTGTTGGATTACCACCCTTGAGGGATATCCAACATGAGCTTGATTTTCTTCCAAGAGCGAGCCTCCTTAATTTGCTGCACTATCGGATGAATCTGAAGGAGAACCAGATTTTGCAAGACCAAGTAGGAGAACTTCTTCGAAAAGGCTTCTTGCGCGAAAGCATGAGCCCTTGTGCAGTACCCGCGCTCCTCACTTTGAAGAAAGATGGAAGCATGCGTATGTGCGTGGATAGCCGGGCAATTAATCGAATTACTGTCAAGTACCGATTCCTAATCCCTTGCTTGTATGACATGCTCGACCGGCTTGCAAGATCAAAGGTCTTTACAAAGATTGATCTACGTAGTGGATATCACCAGGTACGCATCCGCCCTGGCAATGAATGAAAAACAGCCTTTAAAACAAGTGAAGGTTTGTATGAATGGCTTGTCATGCCGTTTGGCCTCATGAACGCGCCTAGCACCTTCATGCGTTTGATGACTCAGGTTCTCAAACCTTTTATTGGCAAGTTTGTGGTGGTCTATTTCGATGACATTCTCATATATAGTCTAGATGACCAACATCATATATAGTCTAGATGGCCTTGTGGACGAACCAATTGTATATTAATTTGAAGAAATGTAGCTTCATGACTGATTGATTCTGCTTCTTGGGGTATATTGTCGGAGCAGAAGGCCTTCAAGTTGATGCAGAAAAGGTAGCTGCCATTCGCGACTGGCCAACTCCCCAGACCGTTGGAGAGGCGCGTAGCTTCCACGGGCTTGCGGCATTCTACCGATGCTTAATTCGAAATTTCAGTTCTATTATGGCTCGGATCATTGAGTGCTTGAAGAAAGGAAAATTTCATTGGGGTGACGAAGTAGAAGCCAGCTTTGCTCTCATCAAAGAAAAACTTTCCACGGCACCAATACTAATGCTCCTGAATTTTGAAAAGGTATTTGAACTAGACCGTGATACTTCTAGTGTAGGAATCGGTGCTGTTCTCTCCCAGGAAGGTAAGCTTATTGCTTATTTTAGCGAGAAACTTAATGATGTTCGCAAGCGATGGTCTACCTATGAGCAGGAGTACTTTGCTGTAGTACGAGCTATCAAGCATTGGCGGCCCTATCTTTATCAACATGAGTTTTTCCTTAACACTGACCATTAGACACTCAAATATATTAAGAGCTAAAGACATCTAAATCGAATGTATGGACGTTGGGTCTCCTTTTTGGAGCAATTCAATTTTGTGCTTCGACTCAAGGTGGGCCACTTGAACAAAGTCGCTGATGCACTTAGCTGTCGTGCTGCAACACTCGTCACCATGTGCACTGATGTTGTGGGCTTTGACCACCTCTATGCTCTTTATGTTGAAGATGAAGATTTTCAGGAAATTTGAGAGAAATGTTCTACGACAGGTTCTCACAGCGACATGATCGTTCAAGACAAATTTTTATTCTTTGGCAACAGGTTGTGCATTCCTCGAAGCTCTTTGCGGGAACAACTTATTCGAGAACTACATGGTGGCTCCTTTGGAGGACATTGTGGGCGCAATAAAACTGTTGCCTTAGTTGAAGAGTGGTATTATTGGCCTCAATTGAAATGGGACATTGGACGATTTGTGAAAAAGTGCTATATTTGTCAAACTGCGAAAGGGCATTCTCAGAACACTAGACTTTACGCCCCTCTACCTATTCCTTCTAGACCTTGGATAGACATTTCAATGGATTTCGTCTTGGGGCTTCCTTGAACCCAACGAGGTATGGATTTCGTTTTTGTGGTAGTAGACAGGTTTACAAAGATGGCACACTTTATCCCTTGCAAGAAGACTTCTGATGCTTCCCATGTAGCTCGTTTATTTTTTCGAGAAGTCATTCGTTTGCATGGTGTTCCGAAAACTATCACCTCTGATCGTGACACCAAATTCCTTAGTCATTTTTGGAGGTCCCTATGGCATTCATTTGGGACGAATTTGCTGTATAGCAGCTCCTTTCATCCTCAAACTGATGGTCAAATTGAAGTTGTTAATTGTACTATGGCGGATATTATTCGGTGTCTTTGTAGTGACATGCCAAAGCAATGGGACCGGTATCTTGCTCCTATTGAGTTCGCTTTTAACAACACTGTCAACCGTTCCATGAGCAAGTCTCCATTTGAGGTCATCTATGGGCGAACGCCACAACATACACTAGATCTCGTGCCTTTGCCCAAAGTCCCAGGATGTAGTGTTGCGGCTGAAAACTTAGCAACAAAATTACAAGAGATACAAGAGGGTGTGAAGCAACAGCTAGAAGCTTCCACTACTGCTTACAAAGCTGCTGCAGATAAACATCGTCGCCTCAAGGTATTTGCTGAGGGTGATGAAGTGATGGTCTACCTTCGCAAGGAACGCTTTCCTGTTGGTATATATAACAAGCTGAAGCACAAGGAAGTTGGTCCCTATCGAATCGTGAAGAAAAGCAATGACAATGCCTATGTTGTTGACTTTCCTGGTGACCTCAACATCTCCTCGACATTCAATGTAGCGGACCCATTTGAGTATCATCCACCAGATACTCCTCTTTATCCTAATCATAACTCGGGGTAACTCGGGGTCGAGTTCTTATGAAGTGGAGGAGATTGATGTAGAACAACATGCAAATGCCTTTATGGAAACATTGGAGCATCATAAGAGCGGGCGGTCCCACAAATCAAAGAGGATTGCGTGATTTTTGAGATTACAAATGGATTACAATATTTGATTCACGCGTTTCCCTTAATTTGTTATTAGATTTCAGATTTTCTAGTTGTGTTTTGATCACTTTCCCTTTTATCAATATATTTTCCTTTATTTTGTTATTAGATTTCAATAATTTGGTTATTTTCTAGATGGCGATCTCCTTATAAAAGGCGCCTAAGATATTGTAATCTGCACTTCTTTATTCAAAATAAACACCATCTTTTGGAATCTTTTCCAAGCATCGCTTTTTCTGCATCATAGTTAGACACTGTTTATTAAATGCATTGTTTCTGAGTTGATGCTATAGACTTATTTTGAGATGACATGGATTTCCAACCCTGCCCATACTATTGTTTGAAATTCAAAATTGTCCAGATTACCTTTTTTTGTTTGTTTTAAAATAATACTAGTACATTTAAAAGAATAGTCGTCTTTAGTCTCTTTTTGTTTTGTTATAAGCATCCCTATGTTAACTTCGTCCATTGAGACGCTCAACAAGATGTGGGGTAAGATGTGTCCTATCCTGATTGGTTCAATTTGCTTCCAATGCACCTTATCGACAGTCTAAAGTTCGATAACGAAGAAGATAAACGCAAGGTGTAGTAAAGAGAGATAAAAAGATTGATTAGTGGGCTATTTGGACATGTGTTGAGTACTAAATGGAGTGTGCTATCGCCTACGTGGCAAGATTGGCCTACATAATTATTTTTTCAGAGAGAAAAAGAGAAAAGGATTGGGAGGTTGTGTGTGTGTGTGTGGGGGGGGGGGGGGTTTGCGGTTATTCCACCTTCGAAGAAAAATCAACACGGTTAAACCTACCTCCATATGATCCGTCCCTTTTTGAAAAGCAAAAAAAGGATTTAAATTTTTTATAATATTACAGGGACTTATACCGACGCTATTCTTTTTTATTTGTAAATTTGTCAACTATTCTTGATGCCTACAAAATTTTATTTGTCAATATTACCGACATCTTAAATTTCAAATCACTTTTTCGGAATTACTAACTTTAACTAGAGTTACCAACTACTCTCCAAATAAGTTACTAATTAGCTTCGGCTTATCAATTGTTATTTAAGTTACCTACGACATTTTATTATTTTAATTATTATTTTTCTTATCTATTACCAACCGTTATTTATTTTTCTTAACCACACCTTAAATTTCCAAACTTTTTATAAACAGTTCTTGATGTTAATTTTAAGTGACTAAAATATTTTTCTAGATAAGACCAAAAATCCAAAAATTTGTCATAAAGTGCAAGTCTTAAAATTTTCATAAATGCAATTAAGTTCTAAAAATTATTAAATTGATACTATCAAGTCCTTCTGGTAACTCCTTTTAACTTGGCTAACAAAAATATGCTGACATATTTTTTTCTTGTTATCTTCTCTCTTCGTGGCGTCGACATCACAAAAACATGAAACATAAGGTTAAATCAACACTGTTATGATCTAAATCTTTTTTTTCCCCAAATCTTACTTAAATTAGGTTAAAAAAAGGTTAAATCTTAAAAAAAAAAAAAACCAGGCCAAGGCATGTGGACCCTCTCACTACTGCTCCACCATCGCCGAAATGGGTTAGTGGGGCTTGTTAGGGCTTGGGCAATCACTGTGACCGTGGGAAAAGTGCCAAAAAAGTCATAAACCTTTTGTGTTTGTGTCAATTTAGTCCTAAACCTTTTTTTGGTGCCAATTTAGTCCTAAACCTTTTTACTTAGTGCCGATTCAGTCCTTTCTGGCCAATTTTGGCCGGATTTTGCTTTCTGGATGCCGGCTGACGTGGCCTAATCAGTGCTGACGTTGACAATTTTTAATAATATTTTAATATTTTTGAATTTTTTTATTCTTTTTTTTTTGTTTTTTGTTTTTTTCTTCTCTCCTCCTCCCTCCGGCCGCTGGCCGGACCACGGCGACCGGCTAGAGGTGACGGCCGGCGAGGCTCGCCGACCACCTCACTAGTGGCCGCGAGGGCGGCCTCGCGCTGGGCGGCGAGGCTCACCCTCACCAGATCTGGTGAGGTTCGATTGCCCGGTACAATGATGAATCGGACAGCGAGCGAGCAAGAGAGAGAGAGAAAGGGAGAGAGATGGTGGGTCGGTGTACCTTGGAGCTCGTCGAAAATCTGCCCCATGGTGTCGTCGTCGTCGTCGTCGTGAGGTGCGAAGCTCGAAGTCGAATCTCTCTCTCTCTCTCTCTCTCTCTCTCTCTCTAGAAATGACACAGTCGGGGAGGTCGATACGATGTAAGGGAGACGGGATCCTCTGCGTGTGGCTCCAACGCCGAGGGGAGATGCGCCCGCCCATGGCCGGCGAGGCTCGACCTCGCCAAATCGCGGCCTGAGCAAGCGAGGCTTGACCCTCTCCAGATCCGGCAAGGGCGAGCCTCACCAGCCCGGCGGGAGGCCGCCTCGCGCCAGATTTGGCGAGGGTTGAGCCTTGCCTATGGCTGGCCTGGGCGGCGCCGGCAAGGTCGAGCCTCGCCAGATCCAGCGAGGGTGAGCCTCACCGCCCAGCGCAAGGCCGCCCTTGCAGCCATTGGTGAGGTGGCTGGCGAGCCTCGCAGCCATTGGCGAGGTGGCTGGCGAGCCTTGTAGCCATTGGCGAGGTGGTCGGCGAGCCTCCTTGGCCGTTGCCTCTGGCCGGTTGCCGTGGTCCGGCCAGTGGCCGGAGGGAGGATGAGAGAAGAAAAAAAGAAAAAAGAAAAAAGAAAAAAGAAAAAAAGAAAAAGAATAAAAAATTCAAAAATATTAAAATATTATTAAAAATTGTCCACGTCACCACCGATTAGGCCACATCAGCCGGTCAGCGTCCAGTAAGCAAAATCCGGCCAAAATTGGCTGGAAAGGATTGAATCGGCACTAAGTAAAAAGGTTTAGGACTAAATTGGCATCAAAAAAATGTTTAGGACTAAATTGGCACAAACACAAAAGGTTTAGGACTTTTTTTGACACTTTTCCCCTGTGACCGTCGCCGACCCCTTGGCTAGATTTGGGCAAGAGTTGCTGGGCTGTTGTTTGTTGTCAGCAAGGTTTGCTATCCATCGCCCCACCACTGCCGACCATTTTGCAAGGATGGTGTGATGACGACAGCGAGGGCTTGAAGGGCTTTGTTTTTTTTTTTTTTTGAACAATTAATTTTACCCGCATTCCCACAAGGTTTCTTTCAATATTTCTGACTTTTCTCTGGATTTTTTTTTTTTGCCTTCTCGCTCTAATGTGCACGAGAGTCTCCGTTTTCACCGAATGATCGTCGGTGCTCTTTTATAAAAAGAAATTCCAGACTTCTCTCTGTTTTCAGAATCTCGTGATCTCCTCAATCTTTCCCCTTCTTCTTTTTCTCTCTTTCATTTCCCTTTGTTATTTGGCTGAGATTCCCTTATTTTTCATTGATTCTTTCTCTCTTCTCCCTCTTTGTGAGTTTCCTTTTACCTCACCCATCTCTCTTATTCCTTGTTCAGATGCAGCAATGATCAATTACCTTAGCTGGAGGTAGCTTAAATATGGCATGCTTACTTTCCATTTCACAGAGAGAGAGAGAGAGAGAGAGAGAGAGAGAGAGAGAGAGAGAGAGAGAGAGAGAGAGAGAGAGATGCGGGCGATGTTTGGTTCATAATATTCGCAATTTCGCTCAAATAGATATTTAATCAGCATCCTATCCTAAAATTTTAGTGCGAGGAATGAGAATACAAGACTATGAACTTCCTGGTGGAAAGGATGGGACGCTGAGGGCTACGGACAACACTTCCTGGCAAAACGAAGCGAAGTGCTCTGGGCTATAAAAAACACTTTTGTGCAGGAAACATCATAATCAAAAAAAGGGTGCTCGAGGCTATAACAGCACTTCCTGGCAGAGAGCTTGGAATGCTCAGGGCTACAAGCAGCACTTCCTGGCAAAGAGGCGAAAAGCTCTGGGCTACAAAAGCACTTCTCTATGAGGAGCACTTCCTGCCTGCTAAAAGGAGGTGAAACGCTACAGGCTACAAAAGCATTTCCGGTTGAAGAAAACGACCAGGGCTATGGCAGCACTTCTTGGTGAAGAGGATGGGATGCTCCTTCCTGACAAAAAGAGGTAAAATGCTCCGAGGTATAAAAGGTCTTCCGGGCTAGCATGTCACAGCAATCATATTTCTTCGAACAAAGTTTATGTGTACATTCAGAAATCATTACTCGTTAAAGATAATCTTTGGCTTCACATCTTTGGAAGGTGATAATAATTTGTTTCGGAATCAAGCAAGACTAAGCAGGACTATTTGTTCAAACTTTGTATCGCAAAACTTTACAGGAAAGAGCGATCATTTGAGTAATTTTCATTCATCAAGGGGCTTACTATAAATGCCAAATAAGAGTATTTCAATGTGAAAGGACTTCTGTGGAACCAAATCACAGACCTCAAACTGTACGAATAATGGCAATGTTGGACCTAGTCCAAGTGAATCCAGGTTTAGGTAAGAATTTACACTGTAAAAGACATTAATCGGGTCCATGTGGACCCAAGTCTAGGTAAGAATTTGCCCAAGGTAAGAAACATGTTTTTGTTGCCAAAAGGATGAGATATGATGTACTTTACTCATAAAAATGCATTACGAAGTATGTTATGTATGGAGAGAAATGGACATATCTATTTGGAACTCACTTTTCTTGTTGAAAATAAAAAGGAAGCAAATAGATTGAGATGGTTTCTAGATGGCATAATACTTTTGTCAGTGCTAGGGAAAAGGGAAAAGGGAAAAGAAGAAACCCTAACTTGCGCTGATAATCTTTCTTTAAGCAATCAACTTCTTGTTGGTGGAGTCTGAATCACAGGGCAATTCTCCTTTGGCGAAACAGAAGCTATTCAAGACCTTTGCATACAATGCCTCTATTCTGCCAAAGGAGAATTGCACTGTTATGTCAAAACCCCACTCTGTCTCTCTTGCTTTGACTGGCTTAGCTCAAGTCCTCGGATTGATCAAACCTCCTCTTTTATAAAACCAGTGTTCGCACAAATTTTCGGATATGCCGGGGAGATGAAGCAGTATATGCCAGAACAATTCTTGTGTAGTTTCTTTTCGGACGTGGTCCCAAATTCTTGACCCATCTTATCCTCAAAGAAATGAAAGGAAAAGTCGACATCAAAATGGATCTTTTTTCTTATCATGAGAAATGCTCTCTTTTATGTGCCAATGCATGGAGAGATATTGAAAGAGCAATTTATGAAGTGAAACTCTTTCTTAATTATTGCCTATTAATTCTGAACTATTTTGTTGTGGCTAGGATTATATTCTTCTAGTTTGCCTTCGACTCCACGTGGCTATGGCTACGTGGAACTCTATTATTCTGTGTTAAAAGGTATGGATTCTTTTTAAATACTGATAAATTTCAACAAATGTTGATAAGTGTAAAGAAGTTATTGATTTAAAAAAGACGTCACCTTTTTTCTAGGTAAATGTTTTGGTGATTTACCACTAGATTTAATAAATAAACTTTTTTGTTTGTTAGCTAGCAAAATGACCAAATATTAGACAATTTTACCAACTTTTATTTACATAATTTATTAACACTTGAATTTAATAATTCCTATATAAAATTACCAACCTAAGTTAGAACGACTTATTAGCTTTTATCAAATTAAGTTAATTACTAGTTTTGGGTTGCCAACTTTTCATGGGATAGCTGCACAAATGGTTTTTGAACTTCGCCCAATATGCAACGTCGTTCTTGAATTTTTAACTTGTTGAGTGGTCTATGATATTTTGCCTAATGTACAATGTTGTCCCTAGACTTTTATTTTATTAAATGCGATCTCTAATTTTTTTTTTGTAGATATTTAATATAGTCTCTAGACCATATGAAAATATCTAACACTATCCTTCCATTAATTCAAATTAATGTAAATTGTTGATCAGGCTTCCAATCCAGTAATTTTGAATGGTGTATAGAAGAATAACCTAACACATGGATTATACTCGTGAGATAGTCAACTCAAATGAAGATAAAATTATCTAAGTCATCAATAACATGGATAATTACTTTTGCAAATTGATCAAATTAAAAAAATTACATGAATTATTATATTTTAGTTTGAGTTAAATATCTTACGTGGGAATCTATGTTCAACAATTTTTTTTTGTCCATAATTCAGATGTACCGGATTGGAAGCCAAATCAATAAATTACATTGATTTAAAATAATAGAAGAATAACATTGAACATTTTCACATAATTTGAGAACTAAATTAAATATGTATCAAAAGTTTAGAGACTGTTAATACCTAAAATATTGTTGTTCCATAAAATTAGGAATTGACTTGACCCCTAAACAAAAATATCAAAGTCGCATTGCTTATATTTGGCGTTGCATCACATTGCATGTAGGTACTAATAGCATTCGGGACTAACTCATTAGCATTAAGTAGGTCGTAGGGGCAAAGCGGATAATGTTGGCACAATCTCGATTCGTTTGTTCAATTTTGAATTCTAGGATTAATTTGGACTTCAAGATAGGAAATAGAGATAAAATAGGATAAAAAGGATGGGATAAGGAATCGGATCATGGGGGTTTATAAGGTAAAAGCTTGAAAAAAGCGGAAAAATATAAAAATGATGGATCAACGGGAACTTGAGCTCTTAAAAGCAAAACAAACAGATGGCCGTAAGTGCAAGTTGTCACGCCCCGATCCTCCGAGCACGTGCCCAACCCTCCTTGGTCGATTAATAGCGACGTCCAAGGACGCATTGCCGACCCATTCATTTAATATACGCATGCGGAAGCATATGAAATCTCCAGACAATAAAACAATGGGATAGGAAAGTAGGACTCCAAATTTTCACTTTCAAAGCAACTGCCTTTATGTACATTGCAAACCATAGTGCAAATATATACAAGGCGAATTGTTAAGTAAGGTTTTAAACCACAAGTTCATAAAACAAGGTCTGCAAAAGGGAATCGACTCCCATCAAAAGAGAATTGTCCTACGACTAACTAGTCCAATAGGATCGTCAATTCTTCAGGCTTCACCTTCTATACTTCGGATCTCCGGTCCTTCACCAGAGCCATCCAAGGACCTGAAAATGGTTATTTGATAACCAGCGAGACTACGTCTCAGCAAGTTCTACCCCCTAAGACCTGATTAGGAAGCAAATACACTCAAGAAGTTGCCTAAGCACAACACGAGTCATATGACTTACCTTGGCCTCCGTTCCATCCTGCAAATCAACGTTATTTACAGATACCTTATATCACATCACTCAATCAATTCATAACATCAGATCAAATCATTGATCAATCGACCTAGTCGATTACATGTCATCTCGACCCTTTCTTGGTTGGCTCATCTCAAATACTCAACACTAACGCTGAATTACGGCTCAGTGAGCACGGCCTACTAAAACTTTGGCAGTAATGCTGAATTACGGCTTAGTGGGCACGGCTTACTAATTCTTCGGCAGTTAATGCTGAATTACGGTTCAGCGAGCACAACCAATTCCAAATTCGGTGGTAATGCTGAATTACGGCTCAGAGAGCACAACCTAGATTATGTGGTAACTTACGGTCCAATGGACATAACCGTACTTCGGCGGTTTTGTGGCACCCCCCGAAATGGCCCCCAATCCGTTGGGATCGCCACAGTTCACTTACCTCTCTCTCTTACTTGACCTGAAGGTCTAACATTCCTGGGGGGTTTATATCTTTTAGGTCGGTCCCTGCACAATATAAAGATATATAGCGGAAGCAAAATCAACATCTCCCCATCCCAAAATTGAAATGATGCACACCAACTACACATTTTATAAGTCAAAGCTGAACACATTTATTTACATAGACTTGATAGACAACATCGGTCGGTATAACAAAACTTGCCGTGATTTTCTATACCCGACTCCATAACAAAAGATAACCCGACCTCCCTTTTACTTTCCTTTCCATGTTGTCCTATATAAAAGTCTATCAGTCAGTGTCGGCAATCCAAAAAGCTTCATCTGCTACCCGTCAGATACGATCACACCCAGCCCGGTCCATCGGCTGGCGGCGGCGGCAACATCCCTAGCATGATCCCATCACGACGAACGTGCACCGACAGAAACTCCTGAACCACGGGGCCATTAGGTAAACCGACGTCATACATGACTAGAACCCGCACTCGGATGAAAACCAATGCTCGAATCTCAACATGAATATGCTCTGAACACGTGCACTCAACGTCGACTGGGACACCGTAAAAAGTACCGCGAGTGACAGGCAGCAAAGGCATCTTTTAATCTGAAATGTTAGTTCCCAAACGGGGTGGGTACAACCACTCAGCAGTAAAAGATTCATCAAGCTATATCAAGCAATACCATCAGTATCTAGATTCATGTAGGATAGACAAAATCAGATAGTCAAGGGATAATTATACATCAGAATCATGAAATTCTCTAATGCAGTGGCAAATACAATTTCAAAAGATTCAGATGCATCATGCCCAGTTACACAAGTCCCGATCAAAGGGCCAAACTGTAATGGCATATCCCATTCCATGCCATACAACTTAACAAAAGGAGACTCATAACATTCCCTAATAGCAGTAATTCCACAAGGGAAGTTCAGAAACGTCTCTTATCGTGGAGGCATGCTAAACCCTGAATTTGCCTGCGCAGATTTTCTTTAACCCACAAAAAAAAAAAAATAGTGACAATCAGAAGGCAAGATTTGCAGAGCACTCCTACAACCAGACCACACACACACATAGCAGAATCATCCATTTTATCATTCAAAAGGTTTCATCTCCCGGAGGACCAATGTTTGCGTCCCTCCGGCCATTCGCATCCACCCTGGCATCGCGAAAGCCTTCGGCATTCAGCCACTAGGGCCACTGGGCATCTGGAGCATATCACACCTCCAAGCATCTCGTACCCCACCTGGCATTACGAGGAAATCCTCCGAGGTTCACCATGAGAATGGTTACCCCGGCCCTCTGGATTTACATACCGACTAGCATACAACCGGGCATCTCGAAGCTCCTGAGGAAAAGCCTCCGGCATTCAGCCATTAAGGCCACCGGGCATCCACAAGGCATCGACTCATTTGATCATTTGGGCATCTCGACTCCCGGCGCATCGTTGACTCGAGGGTCTAACGGCATCAATTAGCATTTTCATTTCCCAAAAACATGCTCAATGCAATGACCAAATATCCCTTGAGTCTCATCAAATTTCAATATTTCATGATATGCTGAATGTCAATATCGTCATGCCAACTAACAACTCAAGATACATTCACTTTTTGGAATCAGTTGAACAAATTCGGAGTAAAACAGCTCGAAAACCAGAATGCACGGTTTTAATGAAAATTCCGGAAAAATCCCTAAATGAACTCAGAAAATTTTAAAATTTTGGTATGTTATAGATGAGACCTAAAGGAAGAAAATTCATGAAGGACACGAAACCAGATTCATCATGTATAAAGAGTAATAGTTTACTGTTTCAGAAAAATTTCTGCAGTAAACTTTCAGATTTAGTACATACAGAAAATAATTCATTTCACCACCCAAATCTTATCCATTTGCTCTCAAATTTTGATATGTAATTCCTAAGGATGTGCCCTATAACTTTTATTAAGGGTTTGAGGTCCAGTTCTATCTAGATAAATACAGAAAATTCGCATAATCGTCAAAGGTCAAGCTATTCTCTACAAAACAGCTTACTGTTTTCAATAGGTACACTTCTATTTTCAAGTTTTTACATTCATATGACTATAGTTAAATGTCGAACTCCATCTCAAATGATTACTTTCCTTATCTTCATCTTTAGAAATCAAGGCGACACAATAAAAGATTTCCTATCTAAATTTCTCTAAAACAGAATCGTTATATACGGTTTTTCTTCGTTTCTAGCTCAATGAAACCATTTATTTTTCTACTAATCTATGTTACAACACTTCAAGACTCTTCCTCAGCATCTAAGAGTACTTTCAATAGGTTTTTCTTAACAAAGAAACCTTCCACAGCTCGGCTCATAGCTAGTACACGCATCTCGGCTCATCTACCGCAACATACATCACATCTCTTCACTTGGCAACCACTTCCTTGCCTTTCTCGACAATCACAGCTCACTCACTCTTAAATTTTGAGACATGCAAGACTCAAATGCAACATGCAATGACTTATAACTTCAATCTAGGACTCATCTAACTTAATCCAACACAAAACAGCAACATCACATTCAATCCTCCATAGGTCGGCATTCATTCTTCATCTCAATCATCCAAAAATTCACATACAAGCTCCCAATTCTGTATTTTCTCACATCTACCAGCATTTCACCAAATAATTGAAGCATGCAAAGACATAGATTGATGAACTTCTACTTGCCTCAAGTCTTCCTACTCGGTTACAAGCAAAAACAGGGACTCGGGGTCTCGGCTTGGCTCAATCGGCGTCGGGGATCGGCGGCGTCAATGGCGGCAGCTCGGATACGGGCACGGGCGGAGGGCGGCCTTCCTTCTCTGCCCTCACTCGCTCGGACCGCTCGCTGCTCACTCTCGCTCGGACCGCTGGCTGCTCACTCTCACTCAAACCCTCTCTCTCTCTCTCACTTGCTCGACCGCTCACTCTTGGTCTCTCTCTCTCTCTTGCTCCCAATCGAAAGCTTTTGCTTTCTTTGCTTAGTTAATTTGCTAATTTTTGCAAGCAGGTGACAAATGGCTTCAAGGAAGGGACAAGTGGAAGAAGGTTGAGTGGCAATTTCCCTTGTCCGGTTCTCTCCTCCCCTCCCCCTTGTTCGGTCGACACTTTAGGGGCTCCTTGGGCCTACTTGGGCTCGAAAATTGTGGCTGAAAAGTCCAAATTAAGTGGCCCATAATCCTAAAAAATAAGCCCATAATTTCTGTATAATTATTAAGCATTTGGTTTCCACAGAAATTAATTTGATATCTCCATAGTCAATTTGCTTCATATACAAGGACATAACCAAAGTTCTTGCGTGGAGAAGGGATTTCGATCAAGTGACATGGTAGCAAAATTTCATTTCCTTATTTGTCGAATCGCACCAAGAAAAGACGTTCATGATCCTTATGCTCGGTCAAATTCCTCAAAATTTTATTCTTAAATTCAGCATACGTGTTCCTCATGCATGGCCGAATTCCATCCCTTCGGTTCTTAGATAAAAATAATATCCGTCGATCAAAGTCCAAAGATTTTCTCTTGTTGCATGGTTGATTGGTCCATTGCTAAACATATCATATCAACCCAATAAATAAACAAATATGAATCAACGCCCGTAATTGAATAATATAAATGACATAGTCCAAATGATACCTCCATCACTTAGCTACAGACCATCGCGCATCTAAGGGTCAACAAAATTTTCGGATGCCACAAGTTTTCTCGATCTAATCCACAATGTCATATGATTATTCATTCTCGATTATGAATCACGGCCCTACAGGCATAATTTTTAATTAGTGGAATAACGGCCCCACTCGGCAAGTTTAGACTTTAGTGGCATCACGACCCCACTTGGCAATTTTAGACTTAGTGGTATCACGGCCCCACCTAGTAATTTTCTCAACTTGGTGGCATCACGGCCCCACTTGGTAATTATCTATCCAACTCACAACCTCACATGGTTATTTTCCCTTCAAATAACGTCATTTTCCAATTTTGGGATAAATCCCCATAACCACCAATCACACTCCATTTTCACAAACTGGTACTCAATTAAATAAACATAGAGCACCACAAGTAATCAGCATGAAATCCCGATCGTTGGCTATCCAAGCCTAATTTCCGGAAAATAAATAAATAAATAAATAATTACAGAAAATAATAAATAAATGCAATAAATCCAACTTAGGCCCGCTATAGCCTAATTAGAAGCCGAGACGAGCCCAAAAAATTACTGAGATTCGTTCAATATGTGGCACCCCCCAAACGGCCCCCGATCCATTAGGGTCGCCATAGATACCTCTCGCCTTTGCTTTCTCTTAACCTGAAGGTTTATTAATCCTGATACCGTAGAAATTTAACAAAGTTGCTGAGTCTTGGGGGTTTACATCTTTTAGATCGGTCCCTGCGCAATTTATATGGCGGAAGCGTATCCAACAACTCCCTTCCCTATATTTAGAAAATGATGCACACCAACTAAACATTTTATAGGTAAAAGCTGAACACTTTTATTTACTTAAATCAGATGGACATCATTTGTCGGTACACAAAAATGCCGTAGTCTTTTATACTCAGCTATACTTCAAAAGATGATCGACATCTTGTCCAGCAGTCGTATACTTAAAGTCCATCGATCAGTGTCGGCGTCCAAAAGTTTCTTCCTTTGCTGTCCTCCTCCTCGCGGTCATAACCAACCACTTGGTCCATCTGCTGGTGGCGGTGGCAGCAGAGGTATCTTGTTTAGTCTGAAATGTTAGTCCCCAAACGGGGAGAGTACAACCACTCAGCAGTAAAAGATTCATTAAGCTATATCACACAGTACCATCAATATCTAGATTCATGCAAGATAGACAAAAACAAGTAATTCAGGAATAAGTATGCATCAAAATCAGGAAATTCTTTAATGCAATGGCAAATGCAGTTTCAAAGGATTAAGATGCATCATGTCCAGTTACACAAGTCCCGATCATAGGGCTAAACTGTAATGACACGTCCCATTCCATGCCATACAATTTAGTCCCATAACCAGACCACACGCACCCTTAGTATAATCATTAGTTTTAATCATTCAAACGGTTTTATCCCCCCAGAGGACCAATGTTTGCGTCCTTCTGGGATTTCGCATCCAATCCTGGCATCGCGAAAGCCTCCGGCATTCAGCCACTATGGCCACCGGGCATCCAGAGCGTGTCACGTCACACCTCTAGGCATCTCGCACCCCACCTGGCATCACAAGGAACCTCGGGGGTTTGCCATGAAAATGGTTACCTCGGCCCTCCGGATTTACGTACCGACAAGCATACAACCGGGCATCCCGAAGCTCCCGGGGAAAACCTCTAGGCATGTATTCATAATACAACCAGGCATCCAAAGAGCATCGACTCATTCGAACCTCTGGGCATCCCGACTCCCGGGGCATCGTTGACCCGAGGGTCCAACGGTAATAATTTACATCTTAATTTCCAAAAACACTTTCCAATGCAATGACAAGATGTCCTATGAGTCTTCATCAAATCTCAATATTGCATGATATGCTGAATGTCAATATCATCATGTCAAATAACAACTCAAGATGCATTTACCTTTGGGACAAATTGAGCAAATTCGGAACAAAACAGCTCAAACATCACAATGCACAGTTTTAGTAACGATTTCGGAATAACCCCTAAATGAACTCAGAAACTTCTGAAATTTTAATATGTTATAGATGAGACCTAAAGGAAGAAAATTCGTGAAGGACACGAAGCCAGATTCATCATGTATAAAGAGTAATAGTTTGCTGTTTCTTTAAAAAAATTCTGCAGTAAACTTTCAGGTTTAGTACCTACAGAAAATAATTCGTTTCGCCCCCTAAATATTATCCGTTTGCTCTCAAATTTTGATATGTTATTCCTAAGGATGTTTCCTATAACTTTAATTAGGGGTTTGAGGTCCAATTCTATCTAGAAAAGTACAGAAAATTCGAGGAATCATCAAAGGTCATGCTGCCTTCTACAGTACAGCTTACTGGTTCAAGGTAAATACTCTTACCAACACATTTTCTCCTTAACCTTGCTATAACCAGATGCCAAACTTGATTTAATGAATGTTCTCTCATGTAAACTTGTTCTTTTCCTTACCTTCATCAATAGAATTCAAGGCGACACAAAACAAAAGGTTTTCTACCTATATTTCTCTAGAACAGAAACACCTTATACCGTCTTCTTCATTTCTAGCTTAATCAAATCGTTAGTTTCTCTACCAATTTCTTTTACAGCAACTTAAAACTCTTCCATAGCATCTAAGGTTGATCACAGTAGGTTTTTACTCTTATAGAAACCTTCCACAGTTTGTTACAAAGCAAATATTTACACTTCGGCTCACTTGCCGCAACATACCTCACTCTACCTCACTCGACAACCACCACCACACCTTGCTCGACCAAGACAGCCATCTTACACTCAATTTTCGAGACATGCAAGACCCTAAAGCAACATGCAATGACTGGTAGCTTCAATCTAGGACTCATCTAACTCAATCCAACACAAAACAGCAACATCACATTCAATCCTCCACAGATCGGCATTCAGTTTTCATCTCAACCTTTCCTCAAGTCTATTGCACTACACTAGACAGCAACAGCACTACATCACATAGACTAATGAACTTTCACTTGCCTTTAGTTCCTTAGCTTGACAGCAAGCAAAACAGAGAACTCGTGGGTCTCGGGCGTGGCTCAACGGCGGCGAAGGCGGGCGGCGTCGACGGTGGCAGCTCGAGCACTGGCAGAAGTTGGTCCCTCTCTTCCTTCCTCGCGGCTCACACTCTTGCGCTCGCTCCTCTCGCTCAACTCTCTCTCTCTCTCTGCTCTTGGTTCTGCTCAGTTCACTCTCTCTCTACTCCTTAATTCCGAACCCCTTTTTTGTTCTTTGATTAGCAATTTAATTAGCTTTTTGCATGCAGAATTTTAGGTGGCTGAAGCTGCAATGGACAGGTGGAGGAGGCGTGTCTCTCCTTGTTCGGTTTCTCCTCCTGTGCTGGCCACCGAAGGAAGAGCAACGTGCCAGTTACTGGCGCTAATTGGGTCAACTAATGAGAAGAAAAATTGAGGATTGTTGACTTGATTAGTCGACAATCAAGGGAGGGTCTCTTGAGTTATTTGGGCCAGCTAATTTGTGGCCGTATGGTCCTAATATATGGTCCAATTTCTCCCAAGATAAATCCTTAAATTTCCGCTCAAGTATGGGGCATTTCGGCTTCACTCTCTTGCTGCTCGATTACGAGGTGGGCTTGATCGTGCATGGTCCTCATGCACGGTTATTATGGAATTGTTCGCGTAGCATCTAAGGAGAGGGGTGGTCCAAAATTATTATTTCTTTTTTTTTTCTTCATATTTGGTCACATCGAACACGTATATGAAGATGTCAAGTGTCGGTATGGAGAAACTAGTTCGATATAGTGCAAAAGCGAGTAAGGTTGGTCTTACTAATGACTTCAAGAAAAGGGATCTCAACAAGATTACAATTCTTGCAATGATCGGACCATTACTAAACATAACGTATCGATCCAACAATAATACGAATCAATGCCTGTAAATGATATCAATGACATAATCCGAATGATACCTCCGTCACTTAGCTACGGACTGTTGGGCATCTAAGGGTCGACAAAATTTTCGGATGCCACACAATAAATAATAGAGCATGTCTACTTGCTAACTACTTTAACCATTTGCCTAACATGCATAGGTAAATCTCTAATTTAATTACTCTAATCTAATCTATCCACCTAATTGCACTTAATTAAATCTAATCAACCCCTAAGCATCATTAACCGACTAATAATGGATTAGTGAGCAAAACTCACTTGATTAAAAGCGAAGGTCGGATCACTACGACGATGGCGTGACGGCGACCGAACTTGGGCTCGTGACAACACCTACAGACTTGGACCGGGCCTTGAACCGGCCCAACAAATCTCAGCCCAAGCTGAGACTTGTTGCTGAATTGGGCTGGGCCTGAAGTGGGCTGACTTTGCGGACTTGGGCTGCTGAATTGGGCTTGTTGGGCTTCACTGGCCGAAGATGGGCTGAGCTGATGGAGATGGGCTCAAACCTACGGAAGTGCTAGGCTTCGGACTGAAAAAAATGGGCCTGCTGTGGGCGTAAGGGCCCAGCTGGGCTGAGACGAAAAGGCCACGGCATGAAGACTGCTGCTTCGGTCGAAGACACATTGCTGGAGGCGACGGTTTCGCTGAGTCTTCGATGGATGTTGAAGACGCTGCTGACGTCTTCGTGCGAGAGGCCCAGACGAACGGCAGAGGGGAGCTACTTCGTGGAGTGATGGCTTCCCTGGTTGGCCGTGAAGACACGTGACTGAAGACACGGACGAAAGCAGATTCGGTTAACTATGGGGAAAACCTGCTAGTTTTGTTGACTCGGCTAGACAATTCTTGATGGAGAAGCAGAACCAAAATGGGGTAGACGGCGGATGAAGAAGCGGACGCACGCGGCAAAAGGGACAAACTGAAGTGGAGATTGCTTTGGTGGAGTCTTCGAGCAAAATGGAGAGAAGCGAAGGTGGAGACAGTCAACAAGAGGGCTTCGTTGGCAAGGGAGCTGGGGAGAGAAGCGGTGCTTCAGTGGCAAGGAGAATTCGGTGGAGTCTTCTTGCGCACACAGAGAGAGAGAGAGAGAGAGAGAGAGAGAGAGAGAAGCAAGCGGTCTTTTGTTGAAGTAGGGGTCGCACGAAGGAGATGGCTACGAAAGGGAAGCAATTGGCGATCCGGACGTGCTGAAGAAGTTTGAGAAAAAGATGGGCAAAAGTCAAGCAAATTTTCTTAGACTCATCAATGCTTGGTCTCCTTGATCTTCATGCATATCCACTATGGTCCCCCCCCCCCCCCCCCCCCAAATTCTTTCTTGCTTTGAAAATCCATAATTACTCAAATTGATGCCAAAATTCCAGCTCTAGGACTAGATCCGAATTTCACAACTTTGAGTTCAATCTCTTCCCGAAATTCTCCAATTCGAGGTCCGATTTTGATGAAGAAAAATCTCGAACAATTTTCTATAAATCCCCGACACTCACATGCGCTCGTTTAGAAGTCCCAATTTCCATCGATTTAGCCTATTTGAATTTCTGCTAATTTTCCACAACGTTCGAACCGATTTTCCGTAAAAATCCTGGAATCTCTGAAAATTTCTCGGAGAATGAGTCGACATTCCTAAAATAACTCGTGACACCACAGAACTTTCATTTTTTGAAATCGGATTTGAATTCACTGTTAATTTCACTTAGGCGCGTTTTTATCGTGACCTAAGTTATCGGGTAACTTTCAGAACTTTTCAGTGCAAATGACCCGTGGTCGATTTTCTTCGAGCCACTATGAACCCACTCGACGCATTGGCGACTCTCAAGGGTCGTGAAAATCTCAAGGTTTCAATTACAGGCACAAGGTATCCAAAACGATAGAAAATCGGTCTAGTGCCGATCGACGAGAATTTTGCAATCAGGTGGAATCACCCACACTTTGATCACACATCTCAGTCGAATTGACCTATCTCTGATCTCTGATGGATTTTGACAATGCCGTAATGACCCTTAAAGACTAGCACGGTAGAGTAATCGACTTTTGGTCGAATTCTCAAGTCCATTAGATTAAAATCTCTTAATGACTTCCCCAGATAGTCTAGTTATCTCACGAGTGATTGGCTCTGAGAATAGCGCTATAGACGCGTCGATGAAAGGCTCAATTTATTCAATTGAAAACAGTACTGGAAATTCAGGATGTCACAACTCTTCCCCTCTTATAAAAATTTTGTCCTCGAAATTTAAACCTTTATTAATCCTTAAACAAAAAGGTGGGGGTATCGTCGTCTCATCTAGTCTCACTTTCCCTGGTTGCTTCTTCAGTCCCGTGGTGTTGTTAGACCACTTTGACCAAGGGGACCATCTTGGTACACAGAATATGTTCTAAACCACAATCTAAATCGGGCTTTTCACGTACGATACTCTGTCGTCCACGTCTAATTCTTCAAGATTTAGCACGTGGGTTGGGTCAGGTTCATACGTCCTCAACCTCGACACGTGAAAGACGTCATGCACTTGTGCCTACCTCGGCGACAATACAAGATGATACGTTAGGATCCTAATTCTTTCTCTAGAATCCTAAATGGACCTGCGTACCTCGGTTTTAGTTTTTCCCTCCTTGCCAAGGCGCAAGGTATCCCCCATTGGTGACACCTTCAGAAAGATGTAATCACCAATTTGGAACTCTAAGAGCCTTCAATGCTCAACGATACAACACTTCTGGCAGCTCTTAGCGGTCTTGAATCCATCTCTGATCACAGCAACTACAATCACTGACTGCTAGACAGACTCTGGGCTGCGATCTTTCATTCTCTGACCTCATCTCAACAAACTGATGTTCTGTACACTCCGTCCTGTCCTGTCTCAAAAGGAACCATCTGACTGTTTTGCTGAAACTGAGAATTCTCGGGTCTAGATCTGATATAATCGTCACTGGCACTCCATGTAGACGAACTATCTGTCGCACAACACTTCTGCATGCCTAATCAAATCAAAATTCTTTCATACGGCGAAAGTGAGCCGACTTCATCAGTCTGTTGACCGCCACCCAAATGGAATTTTTACCCCTTTGACTTCTTAGTGAGTCCATCACAAAGTCCATCTTGATGTGCACTCATTTCCACTCTAATGTCTCGAGAGGTCACAAGAGTCCTCTCGGCTTACAAAGCCATGCCTTGATTCTAATCTGAGCTTCCAGCTCAATTCTGAGGGTGGCTATAAGATTTGGAAGGTAGCCCATCTCAAAATTGAAAACTGAACCTCGAACTTTCTCAAGTAAGGTCC
Source organism: Eucalyptus guilfoylei (assembly GCA_016097605.1). Lineage (NCBI taxonomy): Eukaryota > Viridiplantae > Streptophyta > Magnoliopsida > Myrtales > Myrtaceae > Eucalyptus > Eucalyptus guilfoylei. Next base: position 30,642,371 of record CM027864.1, on the reverse strand, counting down.
ATTCTTTAACTAGCATATGTGCAACTGAAGATTCCTAACTCAGTGCATCAATGACCTCGTATCCTCCAGGACTAGATGGAATGGTTAGCACAGGTGCGGTAGTCAGCTTCTGCTTAAGCTCTTGGAACTATGCTCGCACTTGTCTGTCCACACAAACTCTTCTTCCTTCTTCAACAGTCGAGTCAAAGGCGAAGCTATTGCTGAAAATCCCTCCACGAACCTTCTGTAGTATTCGGCTAAACCCAAAAAGTTTTTGATCTCTGACACTGTTGTTGGTCTTAGCCAGTTAATTACTACTTCAATCCTGGTCAGGTCCACGGAGATTTCTTCACCTGAAATCACGTGACCTAAAAACGTAACACGAGTCAACCAAAACTCGCACTTGCTAAACTTGGCGTACAACTGATGAACTCGCATGCTCTTCATCACTTCTCGAATACACTGGAATATCATCGATGAACACGATCACAAACTGATCCAGATATTCCTTGAATACTCGGTTCATCAAATCCAAGAAAGCAGCTGGAGCATTCGTCAACCTGAATGGCATCACCGTGAACTCATAGTGACCATACCGAGTACGAAATGCTGACTTAGGAACATCTTCCTTCCTAATTCTTAGCTGATAATATCATGTCCTCGAGTCGATCTTTGAGAAAATCAACGCTCCTTGTAACTGATCAAACAATTCATCGATCCTCGGGAGTGGATAATTGTTCTTGATCGTCACCTGATTGAGTTGGCGATAGTCGATGCACAGGTGCAACGAACCATTTTTCTTTCTCACAAATGAAACTAGTGCTTCCTAAAGTGATGCACTGGCATGTATAAATTCCTTATCTAGTAATTCTCGCATTTGTACCATCAATTCTTTCTACTCAGACAATGACATCTAGTAAAAAGCCTTAGAGAGTGGCTCTGTCCCGGGTGCTAACTCAATCACGAATTCTATCTCTTTCTCTGACGACAGGCCTGCCAATTCCTGTGGAAACACATTTAGAAATTCTTGGACTACTGGGATGTCCTTAACCTTTAGTTCTTCAACTATTGTATCTACGACAGTTGCCAAGTAACCTTGACAACCCCCATCTAACAAACGGGTTGCCTCTTGCGATGAGATTAGGGAAATCGAGGGTCCTCCTCGACTTCTGATAAATTCGAAATTTTCCTCCATCGACGGATTAAACTATATCGCATTGCAACAACAATTCATTACAACCAAAAGCTCCTCGAGCCAAACCTTTTTATATATGGTATCCAAGTTATACATAGGAAGAATATTCAAGTACAACTATAACCAGTGATTCTCCTTTCTATGACTTCATTACAACAACTGAGGTTCTATAAACTTGACCAAAATTCTGCTACGCCTCTCTAATAAAACTGTTCTGGGGACACTGCCCTTCCTGCTTAGTGCATAAGTCGATTCATCTTTGAGCTAGTGGTCCATTCAATCTACCATACTGTGCATTCTGCGGCGCAATTCCTCGTTTCTAACCCATCTGTGGCGGTGGCGGTAACTGATGTGGTATCCTCTGTCTTCTAGGACAGTCCCTGGATATGTGACCTGGCTGGCCACACCCAAAACAAGTACCCGGTCTAGAATGGCATGGGGCGAATCCGTGTCACCTTCCACATAGGCGACACACGCCATTCTGGCTAGACCCTGCCTTTCCAATTCCACTCTCCCTGTTGGGCGGAACTTGGAATCTTCCTCCAGTCATGGGTCTCTTCCCATGGCGGATCCTTTCTTTGTGGAAGTTAAACCTCGGCCTAGACGAGGCGGCTCTTTCGTTATGATCTTTCTTGATTTTCTGGGCTCTCCCACAAAGGTCATTGTAAGTTCTCAGATCCAAAGAGACCAGTATGCTTCTCAGGTCCAGTCTGAATCCATCCCTAAACCTTCTCGCTCGGTTTGCCGGATTTTCAATCAGTTCAAGAGCATATTGCGAAAGTTCAGCGAACATTGCCTCATATTGGTTGACAGTTAGGGAACCTTGGCAAAGACGTTGAAATTCTACCATCTTCACCTCTCTGGCCATCTCGGAGAAGTATTTGTCATTAAAGGCCTCTAGGAAGGCGTTCCATTTTGGGACGACACCTTCTGGAAATATTGCTCCTTGGGTAGTCCTCCACCAAGTATTTGCAACTTCCTCCAGTTGGTAAGTTGCAAGGACTACTTTCTCAGTTTCATTGCACATCAGTAGTGCAAAAGCTTTCTTCAATCTTTGAATCCACGAAGCAGTAGCTTCAGGGTCTCCTGTCCTAGTGAACTGAGGTGGGTTCAATTTTAAGAATTGATCCACCAGCTTGTGAATTGGTCTTTCAACGACCACAATTCCTAGCGGACCTTCAACGGGTGAGGCAACAGGTGCAGCAGCAGTTGCGGTAGCAGCGGTGGCTTCAACAACGGCAACAACAGTAGCAGCAGCAGCGGTTTGAGCGGCGGCTTCAATAGCGGCGGCTTGATTCAGTGCCTGCTGATCCATTATGTTACCCATAACTTCAAGCACTCGCATGATCCCTTCGATCCTGGGATCATCAGGGGCTACTACCCCAGCACCAACTGGAGGTGGTGCTTCGCCACTAGCGCTAGCCTATGCTGGCGCTTTACCGTGGCCTCCTCGGGTACCAACCCTAGTTGGTGACCTAACCCGAGCCGTAGGCCTAACGGTTCTCTTACTCGGAGTCCTCTGCTCCGGCTCGCTCATGGTTCAGCCTTTTCTTCTGAAACCTGTCTTCCAAATCCACACTAGATTAGAAGATGAGTGATACATACACGACAAACAATTTTACCAATCATCTATCACAGACATGCACCAGCATGAATTTAAATGTCTTTCCTACCACTATCCCATGGTCCATCGCACCTTATCACTCAAATCCCTAACCATTGCTCTGATACCACTTAAACAGGGATGTCACACCCTGATCCTCCGGGCACGTGCCCAACCCTCCTTGGTCGATTAATAGCGACGTCCTAGGACGCATCGCCGACCCATTCATTTGATATACACATGCGGAAGCATATGAAATCCCCAGACAATAAAACAATGGGATTGGAAAGTAGGACTCCAAATTTCCACTTTCAAAGCAACCACCTTTATGTACAATGCAAACCATAGTGCAAATATATACAAGGCGAATTGTTAAGTCAGGTTTTAAACCACAAGTTCATAAAATAGGGTCTGCAAAAAGGAATCAACTCCCATCAAAAGAGAATTGTCCTACAACTAACTAGTCCAATAGGATTGTCAATTCATCAGGCATCACATTCTACACTTCGGATCTCCGGTCCTTCACCACAGCCATCTAAGGACCTGAAAATGGTCATTCAATAACTAGTGAGACTACGTCTCAGCAAATTCTACCCCCCTAAGACCTGATTAGGAAGCCAATACACTCAATAAGCTGCCTAAGCACAACACGAGTCAAATGACTTACCTTGGCCTCCATTCCATCTTGCAAATCAACGTTATTTACAAATACCTTATACCACATCACTCAATCAATTCATAACATCAGATCAAATCATTGATCAATCGACCTAGTCGATTACATGTCATCTTGACCCTTTTTTGGTCGGCTCATCTCAAATACTCAACACTAACGCTGAATTAAGGCTCAGCGAGCACGACTTACTAAAACTTTGGCGGTAATGCTGAATTACGGCTCAGCGGGCATGGCTTACTAATTCTTCGGCGGTAAATGCTGAATTATGGCTCAGCGAGCACAACCAATTTCCAAATTCGGTGGTAATGCTGAATTACGGCTCAGCAAGCACAACCTAGATTAGGTGGTAACTTACGGTCCAATGGACATAACCGTACTTCGGCGATTATCTCTATCTAATCCACAATGTCATACGATTATTCAATCTCGATTTTGAATCACGGCCTTATAGGCATAATTTTTAATTAGTGGAATTACGGCCCCACTCGGCAAGTTTAGACTTTAGTGGCATCACGGCCCCACTTGGCAATTTTAGACTTAGTGGCATCACGGCCCCACCTCACAATTTTCTCGACTTAGTGGCATCACGGCCCCACTTGGCAATTTTCTCGACTTGATGGCATCACCGCTCCACCTGGCAATTATCTATCCAACTCACAACCTCACACGGTTATTTTCCCTTCAAATAACGACATATTCCAATTTTGGGATAAATCCCCATAACCATCAATCACACTCAATTTTCACAAACCGGTACTCAATTAAATAAACAGAGAGCACCACAGTAACCAGCACGAAATTCCGGTCATCGGCTATCTCAGCCTAATTTCCGAAAAATAGATAAATAAATAATTAATTACAGAAAATAATAAATAAATGCAATAAATCCAACTTAAGCCCGTTATAGCCTAATTAGAAGCCGAGACGAGCCCAAAAAATTTCTGAGACTCGTTCAATAAATAATAGAGCATGTCTACTTGCTAACTACGCTAACCATTTGCCTAACATGCATAGGTAAATCCCTAATTTAATTACTCTAATCTAATCTATCCACCTAATTGCACTTAATTAAATCTAATCAACCCCTAAGCATCATTAACCGACTAATAAGGGATTAGTGAGCAAAACTCACTTGATTAAAAGCGAAGGTTGGATCACTAGAACAATGGCGCGATGGTGGCCGAACTTGGGCTCGCGATGACACCCACGGACTTAGAACGGGCCTTGAACCGGCCCAACAAATCTCAGCCCAAGCTGAGACTTGTTGTTGAATTGGGCTGGGCCTGAAGCGGGCTGACTTTGCGGACTTGGGCAGTTGAATTGGGCTTACTGGGCTTCACTTGTCAAAGATGGGTTGAGCTGATGGAGATGGGCTCAAACCTACGGAAGCGCTGGGCTTCGGACTGAACAGAATGGGCCTGCTGCAGGCATAAGGGCCGAGCTGGGCTGAGACGAAGAGACCACGGCGTGAAGACTGCTGCTTCGGTCAAAGACACGTTGCTGGAGGCGACGGTTTCGCTAAGTCTTCAATGGACGTTGAAGACGCTGCTGACGTCTTCGTGCGAGAGGCCCAGATGAATGGTAGAGGGGAGCTGCTTCGTGGAGTGATGGCTTCGCTGGTTGGCCGTGAAGACACGTGATTGAAGACACGGACGGAAGCAGCTTCGGTCAACTATGGGGAAAACCTGCTGGTTTTGTTGACTCGGCCAGACAATTCTTGATGGAGAAGCAGAACCAAAATGGGGTAGATGGCGGATGAAGAAGTGGACGCACGTGGCAGAAGGGACAAACCGAAGTGGAGAATGCTTCGGTGGAGTCTTCGAGCAAAATGGAGAGAAGCGAAGGTGGAGACGGTCAACATGAGGGTTTCGCTGGCAAGGGAGCTGGGGAGAGAAGCGGTGCTTCGGTGGCAGGGAGAATTCGGTGGAGTCTTCTTGCGCACGGAGAGAGAGAGAGAGAGAGAGAGAGAGAGAGAGAGAGAGAGAGAGCGAGAGAGAGAGAGAGAGAGAGAGAAGCAAGCGGTCTTTTGTTGAAGCAGGGGTCGCACGAAGGAGATGGCTACGAAAGGGAAGCAGCTGGTGATCCAGATGTGCTGAAGAAGTTTGAGAAAAAGATGGGCAAAAGTCAAGCAAATTTTCTTAGACTCATTAATGCTTGGTCTCCTTGATCTTCATGCATATCCACTATGGTCCCCCCCTTAATTCTTTCTTGCTTTGAAAATCCATAATTACTCAAATTGATGCCAAAATTCCAGCTCTAGGCCTAGATCCGAATTTCACAACTTTGAGTTCAATCTCTTCCCGAAATTCTCCAATTCAAGGTCTGATTTTGATGAAGAAAAATCTCGAACAATTTTCTATAAATCCCCGACACTCACAGGCTTAGTTTAGAAGTCCCAATTTCCATCGATTTAGCCTATCTGAATTTCTGCTAATTTTCCACAACTCCGAACCGATTTTCCATAAAAATCTCGGAATCTCTGAAAATTTCTCGGAGGATGAGTCGACGTTCCTAAAATAGCTCGTGACACCACAAAATTTTCAATTTCTGAAATCGGATTTGAATTCGCGGTTAATTTCACTCAGGCGTGTTTTTAGCGTGACATAGGTTACCGGGTAACTTTCAGAACTTTTCAGTGCAAATGACCAGTGGTCGATTTTCTTCGAGCCTGTATGAACCCATTTGACGCATTAGTGACTCTCGGTGGTCGTGAAAATCTCAAGATTTCAATTACTGGCACAAGGTACCCAAAACGATAGAAAATCAGTCTAGTGCCGATCGACGAGAATTTTGCAATCAGGTGGAATCACCCACACTTTGATCACACATCTCAGTCGAATCGACCTATCTCTGATCTGTGATGGATTTGACAATGCCGTAATGACCCTTGCAGACTAGCACGGTCGAGTAATTGACTTCAGGTCGAATTCTCAAGTTCATTGCATTAAAATCTCTTAATGACTTCCCCAGATAGTCTAGTTATCTCACGAGTGATCGGCTCTGAGAATAGCACTATAGACGCGTCGATGAATGGCCCGATTTATTCAATTGAAAACAGTACTGGAAATTCAGGATGTCACACAAGTGAAAGAGAATATTACAAAGAGGAGAAATCTTGGCCGATTCGAAGAGGAGGGCAAGCTGTTTAGAAGGATTAAATGACCATTTTTAAGGTTAATAAAGGGGGCAAATTCGTTGGAGTCTACTTCGTAAAACTCTAAGCATGATTTGGTGAAATTGGAATAGAAATGGAGATCAGAGAGCGAGCTTGAAGTGAAATCCACCAAATGAATAATAGCTAGATCTACCAAAATGGGACACATATCCATTTCTTGACCTATATTTGATGGGTTGGCTTGTTAAATGGGTTAGTTATATTTAGTACGTGAGATTAGATCAAACTTTATAGGTATTATATGAATTTACAACTTATATAAATCCAACCCATCTCTATGACTATCTCTCGCTCTCAATCAATCCCGCGTTCGTTCACTCTATATGACTTTTCCTTAATTTGTTAAATATATAAGTATTTTAGTAATATGAGTCGGGTCGGGTATGAGTTTGCTATGAATCAAGCCAAGTATAGGTCACTACATTTATATTACATGGAAATTGATCATAATGGGTTAAATATGTTAATTTGTATTGGATCATTTTCGACCCGATTCACCTATTTAATAGGTCTAAAAATGGCAAAACCGAAACAACAAACTTGGTGAAGTTTAATTGCATCAAGCTGTGACCCCAGAAAGAAGATTTGGGAGAGATTTGTTTGGTTTTCGGAGATTGGATCTTGAGATTTTAAAAAATAATAAGAAAACACCATCACAAGATCCTAACGCCATTTTATCTCACCTGAGGAGACTCTAGACAGGACGCTCGCATCCTCAGAATGTGGGCGAAGCTTTCACGCCCCAAGGTCATGTTCTCTTCTTCACCTTCCTATCATCGACTATTCATACACATTTCATTACGTATTCAAGTCTTACGGTGTTCTTCAACCGGTGGTCCTCTCCATCCCGTAGCCTTCTCATCGCTGTCCTGGTATCTACCACTGACATCCGCCAGCGCCCCAGCGTCCGTGGCGTTCCACCAACCATCTAGCGTTTCAATCTTCTGCATTCTCGGTTCCACAGGCGTCCTTGCTCGTGATTCGAACTGACATCCTTCCTTGTGATCTCAACTAGCATCCTGGTCCGCGAGTCACTATCCTTGTCCAATCCTTCGGCGCCCTTAAGCGATTGCTCTTTGAAAATACTGAATGACCTTTCAGTTTAATTCAAGCTGGTTCAGACTTAAAATGAGCTTTGTCCAGCTAGAATACCAAAAGAAGTCCAGAGAGCTGAATCGAACATCTAGTCCGGAAAGTAGTGTAAGCAAACCAGTCAAGAAGTGGATTATAGTGTTGTCCACAGAGATTAGAAGTAGACCCAGCAAGGTGGCCGTCGTCTGACACTTGCGAGGTGATGACAACCACCGTTGCTTTAGCTCCACAGCCATGACCACCACCCCGATTTTGATTTTCAAATCAGAGAGAGAGAGAGAGAGAGAGAGAGAGAGGACGCCAGCACGTTGGCCGTTGTCATCTGAGGCTTGCGAGGAGATGGCGACCATAGTTGCTTAAGGTCCGTGGCCACGACCACCGCACCAGTCATGCTTTTCAAATGAGAGAGAGCTCGTCTCGTTTTTGAGAGACAGAGAGAGACAAAGAGAGCACATGTTAGGAAAAAAGCAATTAACATTGTCAAACAATGAGTTGTACAAGGCGTGGTCACATACTGACCAACAATATTAAGAGCACAAGCATTATCAAGAGGGTTAGTAGTGAGATAAGTAAGACTACCAACCAATTGCCGATAAAGTGTAGGATTTGGAAGAAGAGTTCCATCCTTGTCATTAAATTTTGCAATCAACTCAATGGGAATAGAAGCAATCTTATTATCAATGAGCCGAGCTCGAGAAATAAGATTAGTGACATATTTTGCTTGTGAGAGATATTAGCCAAAAGCATCAAACGCAACCTCCAAGCCTAGAAAATAGCTTAGTCACCCAAAATCTTTCATTTCATACAATTTACTAAGATAAAATGTCAGTCTAATCATTGCTAGTAACAATCATATGATCCACTTAGAAGAGTAGCATAATGTGTTTTATAGAATGGAAGGTTACTTTCCTATAAATTTTTTAATTTATGGAGGTGCCTAGCCAAGCTGACAATTCCTCACCATGGATCCACATGAGTTGCGATATTGTGTAATTCAACTTCAAAATCTTTATCTACAGAAACCTTTACGATTTTATTTACTTAATGACATTTGACCTTATATCATACAATTAGTATGACAAACCATGAGGTAGGTAAATTGTTTATTTTGTCAGCAAGTTATAAGAGATTATGTTTGTACATAAAATTCTCAAACATCTTAATGAAGAATTTCACATTAAAAGTGGTTAATCTTACAAATTATCGACTTTATTTTTTTGGTTGAAGGTAAAATAAGAGTCAAGGGTCTTGCAACAACACTTCCTCATTTTCTTACCAAAATGATAATTCTTTTTTAAGAAATGATTGCGTGATAGTTTTTAATAAAACTGTTAGAATAATAGTCTATTCTAAACCGCAAATATAAAAAATAAAAAATCAAGTAACAAATAATTATAAATTGTTGTGGAGCCCATTCCTTTAAGAATTTGTGGCTTACAATAAACTGTTATTCTCAAAGTAATTCAAAATCTATCAAGCCCTTCTTTTTTCCCTTCAAAGCATAAGTCAATGATTGCAAAAGCCCTCACAACTGCTTATTTGTTCCAAATTAGACATATAGAATAAAGCTAGATGGTCAAATGTCCCTAAATTCTGCTACCATAGAATAGAATTGATCAAACCATAAGGATATCAACCTCAAAATAGCTAGGAGAATATCTAAATTCAACATATTATGTATCTTCCGATAGCCATAGAGGTAATTCTCTCTCCATATTGTGTAATTATTGCATGATCAAGACCTTTTGTTGCAAAGCTAATAAGATTTGTTATACAAAAGTCCCACTCAAAAGTTTGAGTTGGCTAGCTCCTTACAAGATTCAATATGCAAACAAATCTTCCTTCGTTCATTCTTTCATTATTTTCATGCTTTTTTTTTTCTAACGTTAATTCTGTATAACTAAATCTAATTACATAAATGATAATTTTTTCATATCATGTGAATTCAGGAAATTAACTAATATAATCTTTCTTCACCTTTTTTTTTTCCACTAACTTTCTTCACCCTGTCATATGTGACTAAATTTATGAAAACTTTCTTCACCCTATTTAATGAGAAAGTTCTCATAAATTTAATTATATATGATTGCATAAGTTAAATAAATTTAGTTATTAATTACCACCGTTACTTGGGGAGTGCACCTCAGATCCGTTGATTTGAGATCGCGACAGAGCGACAGAATTTCAGGCAAGCACCAACCTCACCTGTGCACGGTTGCGTAGAGGTCTCTACCGAGACGTGTAGAAGTCTTCGTTTTCCCCGTGCAAATACCTTCGTCAAGCTATTACGATGAGCTTTTTCATCGGCGCAACTTGCTCGATGGAGAGGGTCTATATCTTGTGGTGGTTACACGCTGCACCACCACTGGCGTTCATGGCAGCCCGGATCTTCATAAGCCGCAAGCAACAACTTCTTGTTTTCCTTCATTTTGTCGTTTGTTTTACATTTCTTATCCAATTCGGATCTATTCTACTCCCTTTCCTGGATTTTTTTCCCCAAATTTTGTTTGTAACATATCCAAATTTATCTGGTCCAAAGGATGTCCAAAAACACCAAATAGGATTACAAATTATCCCATTCGGACTATAAACATAGCCCATTAAAAATTTATTATATTTTGATGATATGTTAGTAGACTAGAGAATAATTCTCATCTTGTCCAACATCACAAAACCAACTACTTCTATTGCCCCTATATCTATGGATGCATCCTCATCTTTTAGCAGTTCAGATGCTTCTAAAATAGATTACTTGTATAATGTGACATCCTGAAATTCGACCTCGTCTTGATAATATGAAATGGGCATTTCGTCGACGTGCATATGGTTAATTTACATGGAACTGATCACTCGCGAGTTAACTAATCTATTAGGTGAGGTTATTAAGGGATATAAACGCGGTAGACTAAAAAATTCGATAGGAAATCGATCGCTCGATCATAAAAATTGGCAAGGGTCAATACAACACATTTATAATCGAATTGCGATCGGATATAAATCGATTCGACGGAAACAAGTAATTGAATTGCGAGTGATTCTGCAAGATTGCGAAATTTACACCATACGTCACTAACTTGATTTTCTGTCGATTTTATACTCGGTACACGTAATTGAAACCTTGCGATTTTTTACGACAACCGAGAGTCGCCTATGAGTCGGAGATGCACAAACGTGGATCGAAAATTATCGACTATGGGTCAAACACGCTAAAATCCCTAAAAGCTACCCAATAGGTTAGGTCGTACTAAAATTGCGTTCGGTCGATTTTAACCACGAAATTTAATTTGGTTTCGGGAATCGGACATTCGAGTGTGTCGCGATTTATTTATAAGACGTCGTCTCATCTTTGGAGAAATTCCATCGAGCCTGGAATTTTGCGGAAAAATCGGTTTTTGGCAAAAAGAAATAAGGAAATTCGGATGGCTGAGAAAAAGGGGATTTTCTACCTTCAATTTGGTTTTGTGTGCGGAAATTATGACTATTTCCTAAGTGGTTGGCCCCTTGACAAAAATGGCTAAAGACTTTTGAGGCTAGCACTTGAGTGTGAGATATTTTTCCAAGGCTTTTTAGTGGCCGCTGTCTTGACTTTGTTTTCCCTTTCTTTCTCCCTCTCTCCCTCTCTATTCTCACGAGTGAAGTCCCCTCCTCTCTGTAGAACAGCCCACATTCCTTTTCCCTTCATCTTCTCCATTTCCCTTTCAATTTGATTGCCGTGACTCTTCACCAACACCCACGTCCCAACTCCATTCCATTTCTTTAGCTGCGACACGCCCATTTCACCAGCCCACAGTCCAACGACTAGCATCAAGCCCACGCCTAGCGACTACATCGGATAATTGAATAAGTTGTTTTCGGCAACTTTTGTGGTGTGTTTGTACTATCCCTGTTTCTGATGATTGACTGAGTGTATTTAATTCACTTCCACATGTGCTTAATTGAAAGAAAAAAAAAAAGAATGGGTTGGCGAAGCGTCCTGAGACGTTGCATTTTTAATTGACCGCTGAGGGATATGCGCGTGCTCGAGATTCAAGTGTGACATATAAAGTCTCTTACTTTCATGATGAAGATAAGATATCCAATACTGCACTCCCTCTTGTAAATCCACACTTTGCGTTTGCCAAGCCTGCCTCTTTTGCCCCTATTAGATCCATCCAGTAAACTTATTTGCAAGACTCTTCAGGAAGTGAAGGAAAGCAGTTAAATTCAATCTCGTCCTGGCATTTGTTTGTTGGAGAAGATGCTGTACATCAGCCACCAATTGGACAATCAATTGATTGCTGATCAATAGATGAAAATTTTGCCAGTTGCAATTTCAGATTACCACACATATTGCCAAAGGAACATAATACTATCTATGCATTTATGCAAGCGCTTTGTACTAACATGTTAGCGTGGTCAAATTATGCAAGGCATAAGGAAGATCAAATTCATTAATATATATCATGATAAGAGCAACAGACACGCCACCATGATGAACGCCAAGACATTTCTATCGCTCCATGCTCAACTAGGGGTAGTGAGAAACCACATAATAGGGATTTAGGGGGCTAGGGGAGGTAACTCATGTCCTACCCCAGGACTATGACCAGGACTTGTCGGTCTAAATGCTGCAACTTGGGGGGGTAACTCATGTCCTACGCCAGGACTATGACCAGGACTTGTCGGTCTAAATGCTGCAACTTGGGGAGGCAACTCACGTCCTACCCCGGGACTATGACCAGGACTTGTCGGTCTAAATGCTGCAACTTGGGGAGGTAACTCATGTCCTACGCCAGGACTATGACCAGGACTTGTCGGTCTAAATGCTGCAACTTGGGGAGGTAACTCATGTCCTACCCCGGGACTATGACCAGGACTTGTCGGTCTAAATGCTGCAACTTGGGGAGGTAACTCATGTCCTACCCCGGGACTATGACCAGGACTTGTCGGTCTAAATGCTGCAACTTGAGGAGGTAACTCATGTCCTACCCCGGGACTATGACCAGGACTTGTCGGTCTAAATGCTGCAACTTGGGGAGGTAACTCATGTCCTACCCCCGGACTATGACCAGGACTTGTCGGTCTAAATGCTGCAACTTGATCATAACTTGTAGGATGTATGGGGCGTCCGTCTTCACGACCATCATCTGGATCGGTGCCCGACATTGAGGGGGAATTGTTCTGCTCCAGCCTCCATTTCCTTCCTTCAGACAACCCAGGCACAAAAGTAAAGAAAATCAAAGCCAGTGCAAGACTAAGAACGGCTACCATATTGAAAGCCATTGAAAATCTAAGCATGCACAATGCTACATTACTCAACTCGACCTGGTATATATATAGCTCTTCATGGGTCATTAACACGGGAGGTCATTAACTTGGGAGATCTAGGATGGCATTAATGGATGCACGAAAGATCAGATTTTGTTGATTTCAGTTGCGTTGACCTAAATAGAGATCCTTTTTCCTTCCTTTTTCAAGGAATTGAGCATAATTATATATGGAAAGGTAATCGTAGCTCAATAACTAATATCAACACATATGCCTATTTATATTCTTTCCCTCTTTTTGTCATAATCAAAAAGTGATAACGATGGAAAAAGTATCACGTAGAGATATCTTGCATGAAACACAATTTCCAAAAAATCAGCTTTTACAAAGTAAGTCGATTATCAAAAATATGTAATATCTCACTTCGATTATATATATATATATATCAACAAATATCCAATAAAAATCACGGATGCATTATAAAATTCACTTACCTTTTTTGTCATAATAAATGATAATGTAAATAAGAGATTAGTTAATAAACAAAAGTAATAAAAGATGCACTCACCGGTTTTTGTAGAACTTAACAAGTTTGACATATTTAGCTTTTCCTTCCTTCCATAATTGATCAATGCTCCCCCTCAATTTATTGCCTTTTTGAGGTGATCACGATTCTTTCCCTTTCTTTTTGATTCAATTTCTCCCCCCGTCATCAGGACAATATTTGCAAATAGAAATAATTGCGGCTTGTGCATGGAATAATTTTCCACTATTTCCTTCGTAGCAACAACATCCGCTTGCTTTTTGAAATTAGAGACAGAAAATTTATTTTCTTCAATCAAGCTCGTCTCGAATTCAGCCTGCATAAATTAACAAACTTTGTGCACAAATAAGCTATTATAATATCCACGCAATATATAATGCACTTTTTCAAATAAATAAATCGAATAGTATATATAAAATTATCAATTAAATAAATTCAGAGCTACTCAACCTTTCATACGACACATTAGGGACTTCCTCAATAATTTACGAGAACTTTGCACAAGGAAGAGAATTTTTTAGCCTCCAAAAAATAGTATAGAATCTCCACGATTTTCGAATTGAGCTTTCCAAAATCCATATGAAAGATTCTTTTGCCATCCAAGGTATACGTTTGAAATATACCATTGATTAAAAAATGATTATTGCCAATCTTCGCAGGAGATACTTTTCTGATTGCACCACGATTTGCATAGATTCGCAATCATTCTTCCCTTACAAAATTTCCAGCCATGAACGCATTTCCTTTTTGGTATCCATGAATTTGGACCCTTCCATTTCGTTAGAGAAAAATATAAAAACAGAATCTTGGTTTCCATAAGTAGAGCTTCTCCATTTAGAAAGTTCTTATTTTCAAGATCCAATTGTGAATCAATTAGATTGAGTTAATCAAATCTATCTTGATGTAGAATCCAAACCAGATCATTAGGCGTTATATGTTTGGGGCTTGTGTTGCTTTTTGTCAAGTTGTCTCCTTCTGAACATGCTTCGTTTTGAATCTGCTATGTTGTGAACTTGTGTCTCGTCCTAGACCTTTTCACGTTCTAGACTTGTGTCTCGTTCTGGATGTAAAGTCTGAGTGTGTTCTGTCGAAAATAACGTCTAAGTGTCTTCCGTTTGAAGTAAAGTCTGAAGTAGACTCTACAATCTGGACGTAAGTTTGAACATATTCTGCTTCTGAACATATTTAGCCTTAAGGTCTGGATACAGTCTGAATAAGTTCAGCTTTATCATACAGTCTATCTTCCAGTTCTTTCAAGTATAGACTTGGACTATATCATTTACACATTTTATCATCTGCATAGTCTATTACTCAACCATTTAACACGTTAGTAGCCTTTGATTTATTTTGTCATCTTCAAAACATCATAAGAGATTTCCCTAACAATAGCGAGATAAGTAAGACTACCAACCAACTGTCGATAAAGTGTAGGATTTGGAAGAGGAGTTCCATCCTTGTCATTAAATTTTGCAATCAACTCAATGGGAGTAGAAGCAATCTTATTATCAATGAGCCGAGCTCGAGAAATAAGATTATTGACATATTTTGCTTGTGACAGATATTAGCCCGAAGCATCAGACACAACCTCTTAGTCGCCCAAAATCTTTCATTTCACACTATTTCCTAAGATAAAATGTCAGTCTAATCGTTACTAGTAATAATCATATCAACCACATAGAAGAGTAGCATAATGTGTTTTATAGAACGGAAGGTTACTTTCTTAGAAGATTTTGAAATTATGGTGGTGCTTGGCCAAGCTGATAGTTCCTCACCATGGATCCACATGAGTTCCGATATTGGGTAATTCAACTTCAAAATCTTTGTCTACAGAAATCTTTACGGTTTTATTTACTTAATGATATTTGACCTTATGTCATACAATTAGTTTGATGAACACTAAGGTAGGTAAATTATTTATTTTGTAAGCAAGTTATAAGAGATTATGTTTGTACATAAAATTTTCAAGCGTCTTAATTAAGAATTTCACAATAAATGGGGTTAATCTTACATATTATCTACTTTATTTATTTATTTTTTTTGTTGTTGAAGGTAAAATAAGAGTCAAGGGTCTAGCAACAACGCTTCCTCATTTTCTTACCAAATGAAAACTCTTTTTTGAGAAGTGATTGCATGAAAATTTTTAATCTACTATTAGAACAATAGTCTATTTTAAACCGCAAAAAAAAAAAAAAAAAAAAAATCAGGTAACATATAATTATAAATTGTTGTGGAGCCCACTCTTTTAAGAATTTCTGGCTCACAATAAACTGTTATTCTCACAGTAACCCAAAATCTATCAAGCCCTTCTTTTTCCCTTCAAAGCATAAGTTAGTGATTGCAAAAGCCCTCACAACTGCTTATTTGTTCCAAATTAGACATATAGAATAAAGCTAGAAGGTCAAATGTCCTTAAATTCTGCTACCATAGAATAGAATTCATCCAACTATAAGGATATTAACTTCAAAATAGCTAGTAGAATATCTAAATTCAACATATTATGTATCTTCCCATGGCCATAAATGTAATTCTCTCTCCATATTGTGTAATTTTTCCATGATCAAGACCTTTTGTTGCAAAGCTAATAAGATTTGTTGTACAAAAGTTCCACTCAAAAGTTTGAGTTGGCTAGCTCCTTACAAGATTCAATACGCAGACAAATCTTCCTTTGTTAATTTTTGATGATTTTCACGCTATTTTTTTTTTCTAACGTTCATTCTGTATAACTAGATCTAATTACATAAATGATATTTTCTTTCATGTCAAGTGAATTCGAGAAATTAACTAATATAATCTTTCTTCACCTTTTTTTTTTCCACTAACTTTCTTCACCCTGTCATATGTGACTAAATTTATGAAAACTTTCTTCACACTATATAATAAGAAAGTTCTCATAAATTTAATTATATAAGATTGCGTAAGTTAAATAAATTTAGTTATTAATTACCACCGTTACTTGGGGAGTGCACCCTAGATCCGTTGATTTGAAATCGCGACAGAGCGACAGAATTTCAGGCAAGCACCAACCTCTCCTGTGCACGGTTGCGTAGAGGTCTCTGCCGAGACGTGCAGAAGTCTTCGTTTTCCCCGTGCAAAGATCTTCGTCATGCTATTACGACGAGCTTTTCCATCTGCGCAACTTGCTCGATGGAGAGGGTCTCTATCTTGTGGTGGTTACACGCTGCACCACCACTAGCGTTCGTGGCAGCCCGGATCTTCATAAGCCGCAAGAAGCAACTTCTTGTTTTCCTTCCTTTTGTCGTTTGTTTTAGATTTCGTATCCAATTCGGATCTATTCTACTCCCTTTCCTTGATTGTTTTCCCCAAATTTTGTTTGTAACATATCCAAATTTATCCGGTCCAGAGGATGTCCAAAAACACCAAATAGGATTACAAAGTATCCCATTCGGACTATAAACGTAGCCCATTAAAAATTTATTATATTTTGATGATACGTTAGTAGACTAGAGAATAATTCTCATCTAGTCCAACATCACAAAACCAACTACTTCTATTGCCCCTATATGTATGGATCCATCCTCATCTTTTAGCAGTTCAGATGCTTCAAAAATAGATTACTTGTATAATGTGAGATCCTGAAATTCGACCTCGTCTCGATAATATGAAATGGGCATTTCGTCGACGCGCATATGGTTAATTTACTCGGAACTGATCACTCGTGAGTTAACTAATATATTAGCTGAGGAAATTTGGGATATAAACGCGGCAGACTAGAGAATTCGATCGGAAATCGACTGCTCCAACATAAAAATCGGCAAGGCTCAATACGACACATTTATAATCGAATTGCGATCGGATATAAGTCGATTCGGCGGAAACATGGAACTGAATTGCGGGTGATTCCGCATAATTGCGAAATTCACGTCGTACGGCACTAACCCGATTTTCTGTCGATTTTATACTCAGTACACGTAATTGAAACCTTGCGAGTTTTTACGACAACCGAGAATCGCCTACGAGTCTCTTATTTTCGTGATGAAGATAAGATATCCAATACTGCACTCCCTCTTGTAAATCCAAACTTTGCGTTTGCCAAGCTTGCCTCTTTTGCCCCTATTAGATCCATCCGATAAACTTATTTGCAAGACTCTTCAGGAAGTGAAGGAAAGCAATTAAATTTAATCTCGTCCTGGCATTTGTTTGTTGGAGAAGATGTTGTACATCCGCCACCAATTGGACAATCAATTGATTGCTGATCAATGGATGAAAATTTTGCCCGTTGCAATTTTGGATTACCACACATAGTGCCAAAGGAACAAGATACTATCTAGGCATTTATGCAAGCACTTTGTTATACCATGTTAGCGTGGTCAAATTATGCAAGGCATAAGGAAAATCAAATTCATTTATGTATATCATGATAAGAGCAACAGACACGCCACCATGATGAACGGAACGACATTTCTATCGCTCCATGCTCAACTTGGGGTAGTGAGAAACCACATAATAGGGATTTAGGGGGCTAGGGGAGGTAACTCATGTCCTACCCCAGGACTATGACCAGGACTTGTCGGTCTAAATGCTGCAACTTGGGGAGGTAACTCATGTCCTACGCCAGGACTATGACCAGGACTTGTCGGTCTAAATGCTGCAACTTGGGGAGGTAACTCATGTCCTACCCCGGGACTATGACCAGGACTTGTCGGTCTAAATGCTGCAACTTGGGGAGGTAACTCATGTCCTACCCCGGGACTATGACCAGGACTTGTCGGTCTAAATGCTGCAACTTGAGGAGGTAACTCATGTCCTACCCCGGGACTATGACCAGGACTTGTCGGTCTAAATGCTGCAACTTGGGGAGGTAACTCATGTCCTACCCCCGGACTATGACTAGGACTTGTCGGTCTAAATGCTGCAACTTGATCATAACTTGTAGGATGTATGGGGCGTCCGTCTTCACGACCATCATCTAGACCAGTGCCCGACATTGAGGGGGAATTGTTCTGCTCCAGCCTCCATTTCCTTCCTTCAGACAACCCAGGCACAGGAGTAAAGAAAATCAAAGCCAGTGCAAGACTAAGAACGGCTACCTTATTGAAAGCCATTGAAAATCTAAGCATGCACAATGCTGCATTACTCAACTCGACCCGGTATATATACAGCTCTTTGTGGGTCATTAACTCGGGAGGTCATTAACTTGGGAGATCTAGGATGGCATTAATGGATGCACGAAAGATCAGATTTTGTTGATTTCAGTTGCGTTGACCTAAACAGAAATCCTGTTTCCTTCCTTTTTCAAGTGATTGAACATAATTATATATGGAAAGATAATCGTAGCTCAATAACTAATATCAACACATATGCCTATTTATATTCTTTCCCTCTTTTTGTCATAATCAAAAAGTGATAACGATGGAAAAAGTATCACGTAGAGATATCTTGCATGAAACACAATTTCGAAAAAATCAGCTTTTACAAAGTAAGTCGATTATCAAAGATATGTAATATCTCACTTCGATCATATATATATAGATATATATATATATATATATATATATATATATTAGCAAATATCCAATAAAAATCACGGATGTATTATAAAATTCACTTACCTTTTTTGTCATAATAAATGATAATGTAAATAAGAGATTAGTTAATAACAAAAAGTAATAAAAGATACACCGACCGGTTTTTGTAAAACTTAACAAGTTTTGACATATTTACCTTTTCCTTCCTTCCATAATTGATCAATGCTCCCCCTCAATTTATTGCCTTTTTGAGGTGATCACGATTCTTTCCCTTTCTTTTCGTTTCAATTTCTCCCCCCGTCATCAGGACAATATTTGCGAATAGAAATAATTGCTGCTTATGCACGGAATAATTTTCCACTATTTCCTTCGTAGCAACAACATCCGCTTGCTTTTTGAAATTCGAGACAGAAAATTTATTTTCTTCAATCAAGCTCGTCTCAAATTCAGCCTGCATAAATTAACAAACTTTGTAAACAAATAAGCTATTATAATATGCACGCAATATATAATGCACTTTTTTCAAATAAGTAAATCGAATAGTATATATAAAATTATCAATTAAATAAATTCAGAGCTACTCAACCTTTCATACGACACATTAGGGACTTCCTCAATAATTTACGAGAACTTTGCACAAGGAAGAGAATTTTTTAGCCTCCAAAAAATAGTATAGAATCTCCACGATTTTCGAATTGAGCTTTCCAAAATCCATATGAAAGATTCTTTTGCCATCCAAGGTATACATTACGTTTGAAATATACCATTGATTAAAATTGATTATTGCCAATCTTCGCATGAGATACTTTTCTGATGGCACCACGATTTGCGTAGATTCGCAATCATTCTTCCCTTATAAAATTTCCAGCCATGAACGCATTTCCTTTTTGGTATCCATGAATTTGGACCCTTCCATTTCGTTAGAGAAAAATATAAAAACAGAATCTTGGTTTCCATAAGTAGAGCTTCTCCATTTAGAAAGTTCTTATTTTCAAGATCCAATTGTGAATCAATTAGATTGAGTTAATCAAATCTATCTTGATGTAGAATCCAAACCAGATCATTAGGCGCTATATGTTTGGGGCTTGTGTTGCTTTTTGTCAAGTTGTCTCGTTTTGAACATGCTTCATTTTGAATCTACTACGTTGTGAACTTGTGTCTCGTCCTAGACCTTTTGACGTTCTAGACTCGTGTCTCATTCTGGATGTAAAGTTTGAGTGCGTTCTGTCGAAAATAAAGTTTAAGTGTCTTCCGTCTGAAGTAAAGTCTGAAGTAGACTCTACAATCTGGACGTCAATGTGAACATATTCTGCTTCTGAACATATTTAGCCTTAAGGTCTGAATACAGTCTGAATAAGTTCAACTTTATCATAGAGTCTATCTTCCAGTTCATTCAAGTATAGACTTGGACTATATCATTTACACATTTTATCATCTGCATAGTCTATTACTCAACCATTTAACACGTTAGTAGCCTTTGATTTATTTTGTCATCTTCAAAACATCATAAGAGATTTCCCTAACAATAGCGAGATAAGTAAGACTACCAACCAACTGCCGATAAAGTGTAGGATTTGGAAGAGGAGTTCCATCCTTGTCATTAAATTTTGCAATCAACTCAATGGGAGTAGAAGCAATCTTATTATCAATGAGTCGAGCTCGATAAATAACATTATTGACATATTTTGCTTGTGACAGATATTAGCCCGAAGCATCAGACGCAACCTCTTAGTCGCCCAAAATCTTTCATTTCATACTATTTCCTAAGATAAAATGTCAGTCTAATCGTTACTAGTAATAATCATATCAACCACATAGAAGAGTAGCATAATGTGTTTTATAGAACGGAAGGTTACTTTCTTATAAGATTTTCAAATTATGGAGGTGCCTGGCCAAGCTGATAGTTCCTCACCATGGATCCACATGAGTTCCGATATTGGGTAATTCAACTTCAAAATCTTTGTCTACAGAAATCTTTACGGTTTTATTTACTTAATGATATTTGACCTTATGTCATACAATTAGTTTGATGAACACTGAGGTAGGTAAATTATTTTTTTTTGTAAGCAAGTTATAAGAGATTATGTTTGCACATAAAATTCTCAAGCGTCTTAATTAAGAATTTCACAATAAATGGGGTTAATCTTACATATTATCTACTTTTTTATTATTATTATTATTATTTTTTGTTGTTGAAGGTAAAATAAGAGTCAAGGGTCTTGCAACAACGCTTCGTCATTTTCTTACCAAATGAAAATTCTTTTTTGAGAAGTGATTGCATGGAGCCCACTCTTTTAAGAATTTCTGGCTCACAATAAACTGTTATTCTCACAGTAACCCAAAATCTATTAAGCCCTTCTTTTTCCCTTCAAAGCATAAGTTAGTGATTGCAAAAGCCCTCACAACTGCTTATTTGTTCCAAATTAGACATATAGAATAAAGCTAGAAGGTCAAATGTCCTTAAATTCTGCTACCATAGAATAGAATTCATCCAACTATAAGGATATCAACTTCAAAATAGCTAGTAGAATATCTAAATTCAACATATTATGTATCTTCCCATGGCCATAAATGTAATTCTCTCTCCATATTGTGTAATTTTTCCATGATCAAGACCTTTTGTTGCAAAGCTAATAAGATTTGTTGTACAAAAGTTCCACTCAAAAGTTTGAGTTGGCTAGCTCCTTACAAGATTCAATACGCAGACAAATCTTCCTTTGTTCATTTTTGATGATTTTCACGCTATTTTTTTTTTTTCTAACGTTCATTCTGTATAACTAAATCTAATTACATAAATGATATTTTCTTTCATATCAAGTGAAGTCGAGAAATTAACTAATATAATCTTTCTTCACCTTTTTTTTTTCCACTAACTTTCTTCACCCTGTCATATGTGACTAAATTTATGAAAACTTTCTTCACCCTATATAATAAGAAAGTTCTCATAAATTTAATTATATAAGATTGCGTAAGTTAAATAAATTTAGTTATTAATTACGATCGTTACTTGGGGAGTGCACCCTAGATCCATTGATTTGAAATCGCGACAGAGCGACAGAATTTCATGCAAGCACCAACCTCTCCTGTGCACGGTTGCGTAGAGGTCTCTGCCGAGACGTGCAGAAATCTTCGTTTTCCCCGTGCAAAGATCATCGTCATGCTATTACGACGAGCTTTTCCATCTGCGCAACTTGCTCGATGGAGAGGGTCTCTATCTTGTGGTGGTTACACGCTGCACCACCACTAACGTTCGTGGCAGCCCGGATCTTCATAAGCCGCAAGAAGCAACTTCTTGTTTCCCTTCCTTTTGTCGTTTGTTTTACATTTCTTATCCAATTGGGATCTATTCTACTCCCTTTCGTTGATTGTTTTCCCCAAATTTTGTTTGTAACATATCCAAATTTATCCGGTCCAGAGGATGTCCAAAAACACCAAATAGGATTACAAAGTATCCCATTCGGACTATAAACGTAGCCCATTAAAAATTTATTATATTTTGATGATACGTTAGTAGACTAGAGAATAATTCTCATCTAGTCCAACATCACAAAACCAACTACTTCTATTGCCCCTATATGTATGGATCCATCCTCATCTTTTAGCAGTTCAGATGCTTAAAAAATAGATTACTTGTATAATGTGAGATCCTGAAATTCGACCTCGTCTTGATAATATGAAATGGGCATTTCGTGGACGCGCATATGGTTAATTTACTCGGAACTGATCACTCGTGAGTTAACTAATATATTTGGTGAGGCAATTTGGGATATAAACGCGGAAGACTAGAGAATTCGATCGGAAATCGACTGCTCCAACATAAAAATCAGCAAGGCTCAATACGACACATTTATAATCGAATTGTGATCGGATATAAGTCGATTCGACAGAAACATGTAACTGAATTGCGGGTGATTCTGCATGATTGCGAAATTCACGCCGTACGGCACTAACCCGATTTTCTGTCGATTTTATACTCGGTACACGTAATTGAAACCTTGCGATTTTTTATGACAACCGAGAGTCGCCTACGAGTCTCTTATTTTCGTGATGAAGATAAGATATCCAATACTACACTCCCTCTTGTAAATCCACACTTTGCGTTTTCCAAGCCTGCCTCTTTTGCCCCTATTAGATCCATCCGATAAACTTATTTGCAAGACTCTTCAGGAAGTGAAGGAAAGCAATTAAATTCAATCTCGTCCTGGCATTTGTTTGTTGGACAAGATGTTGTACATCTGCCACCAATTGGACAATCAATTGATTGCTGATCAATGGATGAAAATTTTGCCCGTTGCAATTTTGGATTACCACACATATTGCCAAAGGAACAAGATACTATCTATGCATTTATGCAAGCGCTTTGTTATACCATGTTAGCGTGGTCAAATTATGCAAGGCATAAGGAAAATCAAATTCATTTATATATATCATGATAAGAGCAACAGACACGCCACCATGATGAACGGAACGACATTTCTATCGCTCCATGCTCAACTTGGGGTAGTGAGAAACCACATAATAGGGATTTAGGGGGCTAGGGGAGGTAACTCATGTCCTACCCCAGGACTATGACCAGGACTTGTCGGTCTAAATGCTGCAACTTGGGGAGGTAACTCATGTCCTACGCCGGGACTATGACCAGGACTTGTCGGTCTAAATGCTGCAACTTGTGGAGGTAACTCATGTCCTACCCCGGGACTATGACCAGGACTTGTCGGTCTAAATGCTACAACTTGGGGAGGTAACTCATGTCCTACCCCGGGACTATGACCAGGACTTGTCGGTCTAAATGCTGCAACTTGGGAGGTAACTCATGTCCTACCCGGGACTATGACCAGGACTTGTCGGTCTAAATGCTACAACTTGGGGAGGTAACTCATGTCCTACCCCGGGACTATGACCAGGACTTGTCGGTCTAAATGCTGCAACTTGAGTAGGTAACTCATGTCCTACCCCGGGACTATGACCAGGACTTGTCGGTCTAAATGCTGCAACTTAGGGAGGTAACTCATGTCCTACCCCCGGACTATGACCAGGACTTGTCGGTCTAAATGCTGCAACTTGATCATAACTTGGAGGATGTATGGGGCGTCTGTCTTCACAACCATCATCTGGACCGGTGCCCGACATTGAGGGGGAATTGTTCTGCTCCAGCCTCCATTTCCTTCCTTCAGACAACCCAGGCACAGAAGTAAAGAAAATCAAAGCCAGTGCAAGGCTAAGAACGGCTACCTTATTGAAAGCCATTGAAAATCTAAGCATGCACAATGCTGCATTACTCAACTCGACCTGGTATATATACTGCTCTTCGTGGGTCATTAACTGGGGAGGTCATTAACTTGGGAGATCTAGGATGTCATTAATGGATGCACGAAAGATCAGATTTTGTTGATTTCGGTTGCGTTGACCTAAACAAAAATCCTTTTTCCTTCCTTTTTCAAGGGATTGAGCATAATTATATATGGAAAGATAATCGTAGCTCAATAACTAATATCAACACATATGCCTATTTATATTCTTTCCCTCTTTTTGTCATAATCAAAAAGTGATAACGATGGAAAAAATATCACGTAGAGATATCTTGCAGGAAACACAATTTCGAAAAAATTAGCTTTTACAAAGTAAGTCGATTATCAAAGATATGTAATATCTCACTTCGATCATATATATATATATATATATATCAGCAAATATCCAATAAAAATCATGGATGCATTATAAAATTGACTTACCTTTTTTGTCATAATAAATGATAATGTAAATAAGAGATTAGTTAATAACAAAAAGTAATAAAAGATGCACTAACCGGTTTTTGTAGAACTTAACAAGTTTTGACATATTTACCTTTCTCTTCCTTCCATAATTGATCAATGCTCCCCCTCAATTTATTGCCTTTTTGAGGTGATCACGATTCTTTCCCTTTCTTTTCGATTCAATTTCTCCCCCCCTCATCAGGACAATATTTGCGAATAGAAATAATTGTGGCTTGTGCACGGAATATTTTTCCACTATTTCCTTCGTAGCAACAACATCCGCTTGGTTTTTGAAATTCGAGACAGAAAATTTTATTTTCTTCAATCAAGCTCGTCTCGAATTCAGCCTGCATAAACTTAACAAACTTTGTGCACAAATAAGCTATTATAATATCCACGCAATATATAATGCACTATTTTCAAATAAATAAATCGAATAGTATATATAAAATTATCAATTAAATAAATTCAGAGCTACTCAACCTTTCATACGACACATTAGGGACTTCCTCAATAATTTGCGAGAACTTTGCACAAGGAAGAGAATTTTTTAGCCTCCAAAAAATAGTATAGAATCTCCACGATTTTCGAATTGAGCTTTCCAAAATCCATATGAAAGATTATTTTGCCATCCAAGGTATACGTTTGAAATATACCATTGATTAAAAAAAGATTATTTGTGGCGCCCCTCGACACGGCCCCCGATCCGCTTGGGTCGCCACAGTCCAATTACCTACTTACCTTTTCACTTGTCCTAATAACGTTCCACTCTAATACCATTTCAATTGCAGCGGGTCCACTAATCCTGGGGGTTCGTAACACCTTAATCGGTCCCAGCGCAGATCATATAACGGAAGCATACTTATCATCTCCTTAACCCATACACAACCAAACAATACAATGCAATACACACCAACTACAAACTTTCATATATATATATATATATATATATATATATGCATCTTAGGGCCAAATCACTTTTATTTACATACTAAGATGGATTTCACAAGTCGGTATAACAAAAGGGCCAAGAGTATAACTAAGCTCGGCGATACTCAAAAGAAACCCGACTATACATCAGACGTGAACATCTATCCATCAGCTAGTGTTGGCCATCCTAAAAAGTGTCAACCTCCACCAGTCACACGCTCCTATCACACCCATCCCGGTGCATCGGCCGGTGACGGCGGCATCATCCCCATCATCACTCCATCACGTCGAACGTGAACAGAAAGGAACTCCTGAACTACAGGGCCATCAGACAGGCCCACATCATACATGACCAAAACACGGACGCGAACAAACACCAGACCATGAACACCAGCGCAATGGTGCTCGAAGCACTCGACCTCTACATCGGATGGTAGACCATAGAACGTACCACATGTGACAAGCGCAAGAGGCATCTCTAATTTGAAATGTTAATCCCCAAAGGGGTGAGTACAACCACTCAACAGTAAAGATCCATCAAACTACACCATGCATCAAGCAAGACAATCAAGATATCACGAGTAAATCACATATCATCCATGCTATCACGCATACATCACCATGCAGTCGTGCATATATCACCATGCAATCATGCACATCTTACCATGTCATCGTGCATATACCACCATGCAATCATATTTGTATTTCCATGAGGTTCATTCCATGCCATATGCACATACATACTCATGATTCATATCATCCATGCTATCAAGCATACATCACCATGAGATCCATTCATGCCTTCATGATCGCATTTTCAATATCAAATAGCATCAATTTACTTTCATAAGCAGATCATGCATCATGCCATATGCATATACCCATGCACATGATTCAATTTCAATTCTTATCTTTCACAAGGATCTCATCATTTTTCTTCCAGGGACCAATGTTTGCATCCCATGCATCGCTCGCACCCAACCTGGCGTCGCGAGGAGTCTCCGGCACAAACCTCTGGGCATCCGGTACAAACCTCCGGGCATCTCGTACCTCAACTAGCATCACGAGGAATCCCCCCAGCACAAACCTCCAGGCATCCCGACACTCCCGAGGACCTCCGGCACAAACCTCCAGGCATCCAGCACAAACCTCTGGGCATCTCGAAACTCCCGAGGCATCATCGGCTCACACCTCCGACGGTCTCGTTATTATCACAATATATAATTTCATATATGTCTCATTTTCATCATGGCATTTGATGCAACAATATCAAAGGTCTAAACTACCTTTTGATGTCACATGATATGCCAAACATCACCATATATGCAGCATATATAACCACTCAAGACATCATATTTCGTAGGGCAGTCCATTTATTCTTGAAAATACAGCAAATTTCGGATAAAGCAGAATGCGCTTCTTTAATAAAAATTCTGGAAAAATTAGTAAACGATCTCAATAAATTCTGAAAATTTAACACGATGTAAACAATATCCAGAGAAAGATATTTTCATGAAGAACACCATGTCAAGAAAGTTTCACATCAATCACATAAATCCATACATCACAGCAAAAGAAATTCCAGCACCACTTTTGCACAGTTTCGAAAATAATTTCGATTAAGCCCTTAAATGAACTCCGAAATTCTGAGATTTTTACATGTTATAGTTGAGACATAGAGCTAAAAGTTTCATGAAGAAATCGAAATTTAATTCCTTCTGGATTAAAAGCTATAATTTTTATAACATCTTCCTATCTCTCGGTTCACTGTCCAGATTCATCCTTTTCAAAGAAAATCGTTTTCCCCGATCATTACTTGTCCGTTTATCCTCAAATTTTAGTATGTTGCTCCTCAAAATTTTGTCTACAACTCTTATCAAGAACACGAGATCAAATTCGGACTGGATACTTGCACGAAATTCACAGAATCACAATAGATCATCATAACAGTTTCCAGATCTAGCTTCATCAAAGAAAAATGGTTTCATCGACCTATACTTGTCCGTTTCCTTTCAAATTTTGATATGTTATTCTACAAGAAGTCCTTTACAACTTTCATCAAGAAGTCGAAGTCAGATTTCAACTAGAATATTGCATGTAACTCACGAAATCATCAAAGGTCGGACTGTCTTTCCAGAAACAGAACACTAGGCTAGAACACAACTCTTATAGCTTCGAAATTTCACACTTCATCCACATCCGAAATCCACCATTCATCACACACATAACACAGCAAGCAAAGGGTAGATCAATGGACTCTACTTGCCTCTAATCCGAGCAAAACACAGCAAGTAAATGGCAGGGCAAAGCAGACTCGACGGCGGCAACTAGGCGGACGATCGGCAGCAAGGCTTCCTTCCTCTCTTCCTTTCTTCCTCTCTTCCTCTCTTCCTCTCCTTCTCTCGCACAATAGCTCTCTCTCTCTCTCTCCCTCTCGGTCGATCACTCCTCCCCCTCATTAAACCGGTTCTCCTCGATTTCTTCCCCTTCATCATTTGCAATCATTAGATTGCATGCATGACACTTGGCCAAACCCCTTAGCCACTTGGCATTTCTCCCATGCAAGATGATGGGCCTAAATGGGCCGGTCTCTCCCCTTCATCCGGTCGACAGCAGCCTTTCTCCCCCTTGGGCTTCGCGGGCCAGGCCCTAAATGGCCGAATGGTGGGGTCTTGTGGGCTGGTCTTGGCCTTATAATTTCGGCCCACACCTCCTCCTAATGACCCACCTTAATCCTTAATTATATAAACACCTAATTGAAATTTATAATTCATAAAACTTGCAACATAAAATAATAAATTCCAACCTATAAAACACATAGCCAAGAATGGAATTTTTCCATCAAATAATTATCCATTCAAAGCTTGGTTTAATCCTATTGCAAATCATGGATCAAATGGCTACAATACAACTTGATGGTACTTCCATCACCTATCCATGGTTCATAGCACATCTAGAGGTTGACATGAAATTCTAGGATGCCACATTATTGCCAATCTTCGCATGAGATACTTTTCTGATTGCACCATGATTTCCGCAGATTTGCAATCATTCTTCCCTTATAAAATTTTCAGCCATGAACGCATTTCCTTTTTGGTATCCATGAATTTGGACCCTTCCATTTCGTTAGAGAAAAATATAAAAACAGAATCTTGGTTTCCATCAGTAGAGCTTCTCCATTTAGAAAGTTCTTATTTTCAAGATCCAATTGTGAATCAATTAGATTGAGTTAATCAAATCTATCTTGATTTAGAATCCAAACCAGATCATTAGGCGTTATATGTTTGGGGCTTGTGTTGCTTTTTGTCAAGTTGTCTCGTTCTGAACATGCTTCGTTTTGAATCTGCTACGTTGTGAGCTTGTGTCTCGTCCTAGACCTTGTCATGTTCTGGACTTGTGTCTCGTTCTGGATGTAAAGTCTGAGTGCATTTTGTCGAAAATAAAGTCTAAGTGTCTTCCGTCTGAAGTAGACTTTACAATCTGGATGTAAGTATGAACATATTCTGCTTCTGAACATATTTAGCCTTAAGGTCTGGATACAGTCTGAATAAGTTCAACTTTATCATAGAGTCTATCTTTTAGTTCTTTCAAGTATAGACTTGGACTATATCATTTACACATTCTATCATCTGCATAGTCTATTACTCAACCATTTAACACGTTAGTAGCCTTTGATTTATTTTGCCATCTTCAAAACATCATAAGAGATTTCCCTAACAATAGCGAGATAAGTAAGACTACCAACCAACTGCCGATAAAGTGTAGGATTTGGAAGAGGAGTTCCATCCTTGTCATTAAATTTTGCAATCAACTCAATGGGAGTAGAAGCAATCTTATTATCAATGAGCCGAGCTCGAGAAATAAGATTATTGACATATTTTGCTTGTGACAGATATTAGCCCGAAGCATCAAACGCAACCTCCAAGCCTAGAAAATAGCTTAGTCACACAAAATCTTTCATTTCATACTATTTCCTAAGATAAAATGTCAGTCTAATCGTTACTAGTAATAATCATATCATCCACATAGAAGAGTAGCATAATGTGTTTTATAGAACGGAAGGTTACTTTCTTATAAGATTTTGAAATTATGGAGGTGCCAGGCCAAGCTGATAGTTCCTCACCATGGATCCACATGAGTTCTGATATTGGGTAATTCAACTTCAAAATCTTTGTCTACAGAAATCTTTACGGTTGTATTTACTTAATGATATTTGACCTTATGTCATACAATTAGTTTGATGAACCCTGAGGTAGGTAAATTATTTATTTTGTAAGCAAGTTATAAGAGATTCTGTTTGTACATAAAATTCTCAAACATCTTAATTAAGAATTTCACAATAAATGGGGTTAATCTTACATATTATCTACATTATTATTTTTCTTTTTTGTTGAAGGTAAAATAAGAGTCAAGGGTCTTGCAACAACGCTTCCTCATTTTCTTAACAAATTAAAATTCTTTTTTGAGAAATGATTGCATGACAATTTTTAATCTACTATTATAACAATAGTCTATTTTAAACTGTAAAAAAAAAAAAAAAAAAAAAAAAAAACCAAGTAACATATAATTATAAATTGTTGTGGAGCCCACTCTTTTAAGAATTTGTGGCTCACAATAAACTGTTATTCTCACAGTAACCCAAAATCTATCAAGCCCTTCTTTTTCCCTTCAAAGCATAAGTTAGTGATTGCAAAAGCCCTCACAACTGCTTATTTGTTCCAAATTAGACATATAGAATAAAGCTAGATGGTCAAATGTCCTTAAATTCCCTACCATACAATAGAATTCATCCAACTATAAGGATATCAACTTCAAAATAGCTAGTAGAATATCTAAATTCAACATATTATGTATCTTCGCATGGCCACAAATGTAATTCTCTCTCCATATTGTGTAATTATTCCATGATCAAGACCTTTTGTTGCAAAGCTAATAAGATTTGTTATACAAAAGTTCCACTCAAAAGTTTGAGTTGGCTAGCTCCTTACAAGATTCAATACGCAGACAAATCTTCCTTTGTTCAGTTTTGATGATTTTCACGCTATTTTTTTTTCTACCGTTCATTCTTGATAACTAAATCTAATTACATAAATGATATTTTCTTTCATATAATGTGAATTCGGGAAATTAACTAATATAATCTTTCTTCACTTTTTTTCCACTAACTTTCTTCACCCTATATAATAAGAAAGTTCTCATAAATTTAATTATATATGACTGCGTAAGTTAAATAAATTTAGTTATTAGTTACGATCGTTACTTGGGGAGTGCACCTTAGATCCGTTGATTTGAAATCGCGACTGAGCAACAGAATTTCAGGCAAGCACCAACCTCGCCTGTGCACAGTTGCGTAGAGGTCTCTACCGAGACGTGCAGAAGTCTTCGTTTTCCCCGTGCAAAGATCTTCGTCATGCTATTACGACAAGCTTTTCCATCTGCGCAACTTGCTCGATGGAGAGGGTCTCTATCTTGTGGTGGTTACACGCTGCACCACCACTAGCGTTCGTGGCAGCCCGGATCTTCATAAGCCGCAAGAAGCAACTTCTTGTTTTCCGTCCTTTTGTCCTTTGTTTTACATTTCTTATCCAATTCGGATCTATTCTACTCCCTTTCCTGGATTTTCTTCCCCAAATTTTGTTTGTAACATATCCAAATTTATCTGGTCCAGAGGATGTCCAAAAACACCAAATAGGATTACAAAGTATCCCATTCGGACTATAAACGTAGCCCATTAAAAATTTATTATATTTTGATGATACGTTAGTAGACTAGAGAATAATTCTCATCTAGTCCAACATCACAAAACCAACTACTTCTATTGCCCCTAAATCTATGGATCCATCCTCATCTTTTAGTAGTTCAGATGCTTCAACAATAGATTACTTGTATAATGTGACATCCTGAAATTCGACCTCATCTCGATAATATAAAATGAGCATTTCGTTGACGCGCATATGGTTAATTTACTCGGAGCTGATCACTCGCGAGTTAACTAATATATTAGGTGAGGCAATTAGGGATATAAACGCAGCAGACTAGAGAATTCGATCGGAAATCGACCTCTCCAACATAAAAATCGGCAAGGCTCAATACGACATAGTTATAATCTAATTGCGATCGAATATAAGTCGATTCGACAGAAACATGTAATTGAATTGCGGGTGATTCCGCATGATTGTGAAATTCACGTTGTACGGCACTAACCCGATTTTCTGTCGATTTTATACTCGGTACACGTAATTGAAACCTTGCAATTTTTTTACGACAACCGAGAGTCGCCTACGAGTCTCTTATTTTCGTGATGAAGATAAGATATCCAATACTGCACTCCCTCTTGTAAATCCACACTTTGCGTTTGCCAAGCCTGCCTCTTTTACCCCTATTAGATCCATCCGATAAACTTATTTGCAAGACTCTTGAAGAAGTTAAGGAAAGCAATTAAATTCAATCTCGTCCTAGCATTTGTTTGTTGGAGAAGATGTTGTACATTAGCCACCAATTGGACAATCAATTGATTGCTGATCAATAGATGAAAATTTTGCCCGTTGCAATTTTGGATTACCACACATATTGCCAAAGGAACAGGATACTATCTATGCATTTATTCAAGCGCTTTGTTATACCATGTTAGCATGGTCAAATTAAGCAAGGCATAAGGAATATGAAATTCATTAATATATATCATGATAAGAGCAACAGACACGCCACCATGATGAACGCCATGGCATTTCTATCGCTCCATGCTCAACTAGGGGTAGGGAGAAACCACATAATCGGGATTTAGGGGGTTAGGGGAGGTAACTGATGTCCTACTCTGGGACTATGACCAGGACTTGTCGGTCTAAATGCTGCAACTTGGGGAGGTAACTAATGTCCTACCCCAAGACTATGACCAGGACTTGTCGGTCTAAATGCTGCAACTTGGGGAGGTAACTCATGTCCTACCCCAAGACTATGACCAGGACTTGTTGGCCTAAATGCTGCAACTTGAGGAGGTAACTCATGTCCTACCCCGAGAGTAAGACCAGGACTTGTCAGTCTAAATGCTGCAACTTGGGGAGGTAACTCATGTCCTACCTAGGGACTATAACCAGGACTTGTCAGTCTAAATGCTGCAACTTAAGGAGGTAACTCATGTCCTACCCCGGGACTATGACTAGGACTTGTTGGTTTAAATGCTGCAACTTGGGGAGGTAACTCATGTCCTACCTCGGGACTATGACCAGGACTTGTCGGTCTAAATTCTGCAACTTGGGGAGGTAACTCATGTCCTACCCCGGGACTATGACCAGGACTTGTCGGTCTAAATGCTGCAACTTGGGGAGGTAACTCATGTCCTACCCCAGCACTATGACCAGGACTTGTCGGTCTAAATGCTGCAACTTGAGGAGGTAACTCATGTCCTACCCCGAGACTATGACCAGGACTTGTCGGTCTAAATGCTTAAACTTGGGGAGGTAACTCATGTCCTACCCCGGGACTATGACCAGGACTTGTCGGTCTAAATGCTGCAACTTGAGGAGGTAACTATTGTCCAACCCCGGGACAATGACCAGGACTTGTCGGTCTAAATGCTGCAACTTGGGGAGGTAACTCATGTCCTACGCCGAGACTATGACCAAGACTTGTCGGTCTAAATGCTGCAACTTGGGGAGGTAACTCATGTCCTACCTCGGGACTATGACCAGGACTTGTCGGTCTAAATGCTGCAACTTGGGGAGGTAACTCATGTCCTACCCCGGGACTATGACCAGGACTTGTCGGTCTAAATGCTGTAACTTGGGGAGGTAACTCATGTCCTACCCCAGGACTATGACCAGGACTTGTCGGTCTAAATGCTGCAACTTGGGGAGGTAACTCATGTCCTACCCCGGGACTATGACCAGGACTTGTCGGTCTAAATTGTCGGTCTAAATGCTGCAACTTGGGGAGGTAACTCATGTCCTACCCCGGGACTATGACCAGGACTTGTCGGTCTAAATGCTGCAACTTGGGGAGGTAACTCATGTCCTACCCCGGGACTATGACCAGGACTTGTCGGTCTAAATGCTGCAACTTGAGGAGGTAACTCATGGACCAGGACTTGTCGGTCTAAATGCTGCAACATGGGGAGGCAACTCATTTCCTACCCCCGGACTATGACCAGGACTTGTCGGTCTAAATGCTGCAACTTGATCATAACTTGTAGGATGTATGGGGCGTCCGTCTTCACGACCATCATTTGGACCGGTGCTCGACATTGAGGGGGAATTGTTCTACTCCAGCCTCCATTTCCTTCCTTCAGACAACCCAGGCACAGAAGTAAAGAAAATCAAAGCCAGTGCAAGACTAAGAATGGCTACCTTATTGAAAGCCATTGAAAATCTAAGCATGCACAATGCTGCATTACTCAACACGACCCAGTATATATACAGCTCTTCGTGGGTCATTAACTTGGGAGGTCATTAACTTGGGAGATCTAGGATGGCATTAATGGATGCACGAAAGATAAGATTTTGTTGATTTCAGTGGCGTTGACGTAAATAGAAATCCTTTTTCCTTCCTTTCTCAAGGGATTGAGCATAATTATATATGGAAAGATAATCGTAGCTCAATAACTAATATCAACACATATGACTATTTATGTTCTTTCCCTCTTTTTGTCATAATCAAAAAGTGATAACAATGGAAAAAGTATCACGTAGAGATATCTTGCATGAAACACAATTTCCAAAAAATCAGCTTTTACAATGTAAGTCGATTATCAAAGATATGTAATATCTCACTTCGATCATATATATATATATATCAGCAAATATCCAATAAAAATCACAGATGCATTATGAAATTCACTTACCATTTTTGCCATAATAAATGATAATGTAAATAAGAGATTTGTTAATAACAAAAAGTATGCACTAACCGGATTTTGTAGAACTTAAGAAGTTTTGACATATTTACCTTTTTCTTCCTTCCATAGTAATCAACATCATGATCAATTCAAAAAGATTTTTCCATAATTGATCAATGCTCCCCCTCAATTTATTACCTTTTTGAGGTGATCACGATTCTTTCCCTTTCTTTTCGATTCAATTTCTCCCCCCCATCATTAGGACAACTATTTGCGAATAGAATTAATTGCGGCTTGTGCTTTGAATATTTTTCCACTATTTCCTTCATAGCAACAACATCCATAATGATCGTTTGTTTTTTGAAATTCGAGACAGAAAATTTATTTTCTTCAATCAAGCTCGTCTCGAATTCAACCTGCATAAACTTAACGAACTTTTTGCACAAATAAGCTATTATAATATCCACGTAATATATAATGCACTTTTTTCAAATAAATAAATCGAATAGTATATATAAAATTAAAGACCACTCAGAGCCACTAGAAAAGTTACGTCGATAAGCGTCGGAGACCATTGGAATTCCAAGTTGGTGATCACGTCTTTCTGAAGGTGTCACCAATGAGGGGTACTTCACGCTTTGGCAAGAAGGGAAAGCTGAGTCCAAGGTATGTAGGTCTTTTTGAGATTCTTGAAAGAATCGGGATCTTAGCGTATCGTCTTGCATTACCGCCGAGGTTGGTGCAAGTGCATGACATCTTTCACGTGTCGATGTTGAGGAAGTATAAGCCTGACCAGACCCACGTGCTTAATATTGAAGAATTGGACGTGGATGACAAAGTGTCGTACGTAAAAAGCCTGGTTCAGATTGTGGATCGGAAAGAGCAGATTCTACGTACCAAGACAATCCCATTCGTTAAAGTGGTCTGGCAACACCACGACACAGAGGGAGCAACTTGGAAAAGTGAAGATTCGATGAGACGACTGTACCCCCACTTTTTGTTTAAGATTTGTAATAGGATTAAATTTTGAGGACGAAATTTTTATAAGAGGGGAAGAGTTGTGACATCCTGATTTTCAGGTTTTGTTTTTGATTGAATAAGTTGGGCTTTTGATCGATGCGCCTATAGTTCTTTTCCCTGAGTTGGCCACTCACGGGATAACTAGCCTATCAGGTGAAACCATTAAGGAATCTAAACACAATAGACTTGAGAATTCGACTACTCGACCGTGCTAATCTACAAGGGTTATTACGGCACAGTCAAAATCGATCAGAGATCGGAGATAGGTCGATTCGATAGAGGTATGTGATTAATGTGTGGGTGATTTCACCTAATTGCTAAATTTCTATCGAACGGCACTAGACCGATTTTTCTGTCATTTTCGTACCCTGTGTCCGTATTTGAAACCTTGAGATTTTCATGACAATCGACAATGTATCGAAGATGTACAATGTGGCTCGAAAATAATCAACCACGGGTCAAATGCACTAAAAATTCTTAAAAGCTACTCGGTAGGTTAGGTCACACTAAAATCACGTCAGATTCAAATTAACCGCGAATTTAAACCCGATTTCAGAAATTGAAAGTTTTGTCATATCACGAGTCATTTTAGGATAGTCGACTGATCCTCCGAAGATTCTTCGGCGAGCTTGGGATTTTTACGGAAAATCAATTGGGACGATTCTGGAAAAGAACGGAAATTCGGATGGGCCAAATTGAAGGGATTTTTGGCCTCTTTACCGAGCTATTTGGTGAAGAAAACTTGCAGAAAATGTGTGAGCTTCTGCCTTAGCAAAATTGGACATCAAATTGGGGGATTTGGTGAAGAAATTGAAGTTCTATTAGTGAAATTCGGATGCTAGTTGGTAGGCTGCAATTTTGGAATCAAAATGGAGTTTTTGTGGATTAATTTGCAAGAAATAATTATGGGGGAAGAAGGGGATTATTATGAAGGCTTGTGGGACCTTGTATCAATGATTTTGGATATTTTTTGTTGACTTTTGCTTCCCCCTCATCCAGCTTCTCGAGCACACCAATCTGCCACCCTCCTCCTTCACCGCCTCTATCCCTTTCTCTTTTCCTTCGAAGAAACGTGCAGCTCCTTCGGTCTTTTGCTTTGCTTTCATTTCTTCTCGCTTGGACTAGACTGCTCTACCCCTCTGCAGCTGCTCCACCTTCGATTGTCTCTCTGCACCGAATCAACCCATTGAGCAACGGTCCTCCACCATTTGCTACCACACGTCCGAAGCAGCTCCTTCCCATTCGGTCAGCAGTCAACCCCACCGATCCTCCTTCATCTGCGACTTTTCTTCTGCCAGCACATCTTGAGCTAGCCCATCATCCACCGAGATAGCCCACTTCCATCTTCTTCGTGTCTTCATTTCTACCGAGTCAATGCCCCAACAAAACCACACTGATGTTGACTCCTCCACATCCCACTCCACCTCTCGAATAGCCACCAACTCCATCGCAAGCCCCTCTTGTCCGCAACAGCTTCATGTCTAGTGATCACATCTCGACCAGCTACTTCACCGAGCTTCCTCGGCAGCCACCACGCCTCAGGCCACTGCACAACCAGTCCGCCAAGTCCTCCACGAGCTGTAGCCCCAAAACCAGCAACTTTAGAACCGATTTTCCCAGCTCGAGCAATGAGCTTGTTGGTGGTTTTTAGCCTCATCCAGGCCCCACTTGGCTTCGCCACCAGGAGGTTTGTCACCCGCCATCGCACTGCCGTCGCCGTGGACTCACCGGCTCGCAAATCCAGTGAGTTTACTCACTAAACCTTGCTTAGGAGGTTAATTATGCTTAGGGGGTGATTAGCTTAAGTTAATTAAGGATTATGTGGTTAGTTAGATTAGATTAGTGATTTAATTATCCAGTTTTGCATGTTAGGTGGTTAGATTAGATTAATTAGAGACTAGACAAGTTGTATTAATTATCTAGATTGGTTCAGAAATTTTCCAGGCCAGTCTTGGTATTTAATTAGTCTTTTCCGGCCTAAATTCCTATTTATAGCATTTAATTGTATTTATTTAATTAATTCTGGTAATTATTTAATTATTTATTATTTTCCGGAAATTAGACCGAGATAGCTGGTAACCAGAATTTCGTGCTGATTGCAATGGTGTGTTCAGATTATGCAATTGGATGTTAATTTATGCAAATTGAGTGCTGATTGGATTTTTGGTCATTTATTCCAAAATTTGGGAAATCTCAATATTTATTCAAAAAATCTCGGGTGTCGGGTTTTAACACCGAAAATGGTTTTATATACTACATAAGATAGTGCGATTTTAATTGGAATGGTATCAATTTTTCTGGTTCGATCTGATCATGTACCCACACATGACTATTTTCATCGGGTATTTTTAATATGATGAAAATAGGCTAGGATCACTATTTTAATTGAGACATTTGAGTGCAATGCACGGTATCCTGGGCCGAGATTGAATGGACGTGTGTTGTTAAGAGAACCCATCCCAAGCATTTACGCCGGACGTTACCCTATTTGGGTTACCCATTTAATGGGATTCGGGTCGCAGTAGATTATGGATCTATGCTCCTTGGGGAAAGCCATCTTTGAGAGACGAAGCCGTGGTCAATGGTGGTGAGACAATGCCTGGCTACGCCAGTGGACCGTCGAACTTTGCAGTAGGCCGTACCCTCGAGAGGCGAAATCAACAATTGGAACGCATGGTTGGTTGAGTTAGTTGAGCCTGATTATGAGACAAAACTATGTGGCTCATAACGGTTTGGCCTTATAATCGGGACCACTGTGATTAATTGTGTTGGTGAGGCGTTTCAATTGTTGTGTGCCGTGATTTTGTGCCTTGCGTGTATATGAACTGTGGTGATGTGCAGAAGGGAACGGAGGCGAGGTAAGTTCTCTATATTGTGTGGCTAGGCTACCCTTGGGTGTATTTTCTTCCTAATAGGGGTTTAGGGGGTGAACTTGCTGAGACAATGTCTCACCCCGTCGTGGGCTTAACTTTCAAGTCCTTAGATGGTGTTGGTGGAGGACCCGAAGCCCGGAGTCTGTGGAGGTGGAGTCTAAAGGATCGGCGTGTGTGTTAGACTAGTTTGTCGTAGGACAGTTTCTTTTTGAGAGCTGATATTTTGTAGACTTTTGTCTAAACTCTTTTGTACCTAAACCCAGTTGTTTATAAAAGTTGGCTTTTGTGAAATGTTGCCCTACTTTCCTATCTCATGTTATTTATTGTCAGGGGTTTATTGTTTCGCTTATGCATGCATATTATAAATTGAATGGGTCGGCGACGCGTCCTGGAAACGTCGCATTTATATCGACCATTGAGGGATGGGCACGCGCTCGAGGATCGGGGCGTGACACTTTTGGATATGCTGGGTAGATAGGATAGTATATGGCGGAACAAATCTTGCGTAGGTTCTTTTGGGAAATAGTCCTAAATTCTTGACCCTTCTTTTCCTAAAAGAAGCAAAAAGACAAGTCAACGTCAAGATAAATGTTTTTCCTAGCCTAATACTTTAAAAACCTCCAACTTTAACTTTTGCCTCAATTCTACCTTTTGTCTTATAAAAAACCTCTAACTTTAGATCTAGTCCTAATTCTACCTTAAACTTTTTTTGTTCCATAAAAAACCCTCAACATTAGTTCTAATTCTACCTTATACTCTCTCTTTTTTATCTCATTAAAAAACAATTAACTTTAAGTCCAATTTTATCTCATTAAAAAACTCCAGTTTCAATTTTACAATAATTTTTTTCGTCTCATAAAAGATCATTAACTTTTACTTGAGTCCAAATCTGTCTCCATTGATCCTCTGTCAAAATTGCCCTTATTATGTTGCACTCGATCTTTGATATCTCGTGTTTAGGATGTTTCATCTCTTGCAGTCAGAGAGGTTGTGCTCGAGACATTCAAATAGCTTGCACTTGGGAGTTTTTCATCTCTTGGTTGTTCAATGAGAATTTTTGGAATGAGGGTTCATGGGGCAAATTTGTGACTCAAGCACAAGTTTGTGTTTTTTTATGAGACTAAAAATTGTAGGGTACAATGGGGGCTAGAAGGTAGCATAGGGATAAGACCTAAAGTTGTGGGTTTTTTATGAGATAAAAAAAGGTTTAGGATAGAATAGGGATATGATTTAAAGACATTTTTTTTTTTAGACAAAAGGTAGAATTTACACAAAAGTTAAAGTTGGAGATTTTTAAGAATATTAGGCCTATTTTTCTTGTCATTGGAAATTTTCTCTTTTATGTGCCATTGCATGGAGAGAGAGAGAGAGAGAGTGCAAGACTTATCTAATTATTTCTTGTTAATTCTAGAGCTATTGTGTTGTGGCTAGGATTATTTTACTTTAATTTGTCTTTGACACCAAGTGGCTTTAGCCTCATAGAATTAAATTATTCCGTACTAAAAGATATGGAATGTTTTTTTGTACTGGTTTTAACAAGCGTTGATAAGTGTCAAAATATTAGTGATAAAAATAAATAAACAAAGTTAAGTCACTTTTGTTTCAAAGTTGTGACATCCTGATTTTTAAGTTCTGTTTTCGATTGAATAAGTTGGGCTTTTCATCGACGCACCTATAGTTCTTTTCTCGAAGTTGACAACTCATGAGATAACTAGCTTATCAGGTGATGCCATTAAGGAATATAAATGCCATAGACTTAAGAATTCGACCAGAAATCGACTGCTCGACCGTGCTATTCTGCAAGGGTTATTACGGCATTGTCAAAATCGATCAGAGATCAGAGATAGGTCAATTCGACTGAGATATGTCATCAAAGTGTGGATGATTTCACCTGATTACAAAATTCTAGTCAATCGGCACTAGACCGATTTTTTTTGTCGTTTTGGGTACCCTATGTCTGTATTTGAAACCTGGAGATTTTCATGACAACCGAGGGTTGCCAATGTGTCGAAAATGTACAATGTGGTTCGAAAATAATCGACCACGGGTCAATTGCACCAAAAATTCCTAAAAGCTACCCGATAGGCTAGGTCACGCTAAAATCGCGCCAGATTGAAATTAATCGCGAGAACCCGATTTCAAAAATTGAAAGTTCTGTCATGTGACAATTCATTTCAGGAATATTGACTCATCCTCTGAAGATTTTTTCTACAAACTGAGATTTTTGGCGAAAATTCAATTCAGGGCCGTTTTCGACCGGAAAATTCAGGGGACCGTTTTTTATCGCGTTTTTGGGATGCAAGTGGGTTCTATTGGCGAGGAAAAATGTCAATTTGATCGAGGACCCCTTGGTGGAATTTATAGGGACCGATTTGAGCTCAATTGGAGATTAATTGGTTCAATTTGGGTGAGTTGTGCCTAAATTCGTAGGTCCCCTTGGTGCACAACCTTTTGGACTTTTTGGCAAGTATGTTGGGGAAGTTTTAGAGTGATAAGGGCTGCTGATCAAGGCTGAGATGGTGGGGCTTGTGGGATGAGCTCATGGGGACAAGGAAGATCATCTAGAAGGTTGGTGGCCCCCCTTCAAGTTGCAGCTGGCCCTTCTTCTTCAACAGACCTTACTTTCTCCATTGTTGGTTCTTGTGAGCTCTAAAAATTGCAGAGAAGCCGAGCCAGTCCCCCCTTGCCGTTGCACGACCGCCTGAAACCGTCGAACCGCCGTCGCGTTGCTCGCGAGCCCAGCTCGGCGCCCGCTCGCCTCACGCCTCAGCAGCGCATTCCTGGCCATCCTTCGTCCTTGTCCAACATAGCTTGGCCTCCATTCGTTCAAGCCAGTTGGCGTACGCCGCTGTCCAGCCACCGGAAACGCCCGCCTACCCGCCTAGCCACTCGCCTGGCCAGTTTTGGCCTCCATCGTCGCCATAGCCGCTTCATCCAGCAGCAAGCAGAACCAAGCAACCCAGTCCAACCGTGGACTTCAAGACCCGTTTTGGACCGCTTCCGAGCCTTGTACGGTATTGCCGCTTTGGAGTTTGTTGCCCGTCTCCACCTTGCTGTCGTCGTGGACTCATCGGATTTCAAAACCGATGAGTTTACTCACTAATCTCCGCTTAGGGAGTTAATGATGCTTAAGAGTTGATTAGTTTATGCTAAGTATGGTTTAGGTGGTTAGTTAGAATGGTTTAGTAATTTAATTACTTGTTATTGCATGTTAGGTGGTTAGAGTAGCTTAATTAGAAAGTAGATAGGTTGTATTATTTATCTAAATAGGTTCGAAAATTTTCCGGGCCCGTTCCGGTATTTAATTAGGCTTTTCCGGCCTAAGTTTGCATTTATGGCATTTATTTGTATTTATTTAATTATTTTTTATATTTATTTAATTATTTATTCTTTTCTAGAAATTATACCGGGATAGTCGGTGAACATAATTTCGTGCTGATTGCAATGGTGTGCTTGGTTTATTTAATTGGATGCTAATTTGTGCTATTTGAGTGATATTTATAATTTTGGGAATTTATTCCAAAATTGGGTAATTTAAGTGTTTAATGGGGAAACGCTGGGCGTCGGTTTATAACGCCAAAAATATTCTTCTGGGCTATATTAAATGGTGGGATTTTTAAAAGGAAAATGATTGTATTTTAGCTAAGGCCGATCGTGTACCCATACACAATTATTTTATCGGGTATTATAAAAACGAAGTATCGCACAGCTTTGGTGAACAATATATATATAGCAGCTTTGGTGAGCTATACCATCTATTATCAGCTTAAGGTGAGCAATGCTTGAATTGATCGAATTTTATGGATGGTATTGATGATATGGAATCAAATGGATTGATTGATCAATGATTTGATTGAATTGAAGTGATTGGTTGAGTATTGAATCGTATTGACTTGTAGGAAGGAACTGAGGCAAAGGCAAGTCCTCTGTCCTATGTGTGTATAGGTAGCCTTTAGGTGTATTTCCTTCCTAGTCGGAGTTTAGGGGATGGATTTGCTTATACATTATCTCACCCCGTCGTGGGCTTAACTTTTTAGGTTCTTAGATGGCGAATCCCCATGAGCGTTATGGTCAGCCGATGAGAGTCATCAAGCGAGTTTATAGTTATCCTGATCCCGGAAGCTTTTTGGTCTATGAACTTGTAGTGACCACTCTCTGGGTCGAAGAGCGTCCACATTATGTGTTCCCTAATCGATTCAGACCGTGGTTTCGCTACAGACCCAATGGTGCTAGGCTAGGTCCCCTTCGGACTTTTGATATTCCCGCTGTGGTAATTAATGTTGTTCTGGTCGAGGATCCAGCTGACCCTCCTAATGGCGTAGTGGAGAACCTGACGTCTCGCCCGGCTCCTATGGAGACTGAAGAATTGGCGAACGAGTCTGGCTAGCTGGTTACAGGACAGCTCGTTTTGAGGATCGACCTTTGTAGACTTTTGTGAATATAGACTAGCTTGTAAATGACCTAGTCTGTTTCATATAAAGGTGTGTTGTGGTTTTCAAAATTGTGGCCCTGCTTTTCTATCCCATTTTGCTGTTGTCTGGAGATTTATTTATTCGCTTCCACATGTGCATTAAAAAAAAATTGAATGGGTCGGCGATGCGTCCTGGGAAGTTGCAAAAATTTAATCGACCATCGAGGGATGGGCACGTGCTCGAGAATCGGGGCGTGACAAAAGTAGTTCTGGTACTTTTTAGAAAAACACTAACGGTCTCTTAGCTAACAAATTGTTCCACTACTTTTTAGAAAAACGATCGATAATCCCTCGTGTAACTTGTGTTGTTATTCAATTTCATATAACTAAGCCTGAATGTTAGTGGGGGAGAAAGAGAGACCCAACACAACCTAGGTCAATCCAACCTCACCTAAGGTGTGTTAAAGAATTGGGAACCACCCGGACTGCTCGGAATTGGATCGAATTGGGCTAGAACCGGCAGTTCCCAAGGGAGCCAATCTGGTTCTCAATTCCAATTTATTGGAACTCGTGGGTACCCGTTCGGTTCTTAGTTCTAGGTATGGAACTGTCCGCCCACCCATCCGAACTTAACCAGTAATATATAAATATATATTTAATTTTTGAGAAAATTTTCAGACAAAAAAATAATTTAAGAAAAATGAAAATCCTAAAACCCTTAATTTGGAGCTCAACAACCATTAAATGAGTGCTCCTCGCGTCCCACTCATACGTCGTATGAGTTGTATCACTTTCTCTCACGCACAGTCTTTACTCTCAAACTCAACACACATCAATTTTATGGCCTCGACTCTCAACTTTTAATATGAGTTCAATCTTTTTATTGATATTGCATTAGATCGATTTTTCTGTCATTTTTTTACCTTGTGTCCGTATTTGAAATCTCGAGATTTTCACGACAACCAAGAGTTGCCAATGTGTCAAAGATGTACAATGTGACTTGAAAATAATCGACCACAGGTCAATTGCACTAAAAAAAAATTCCTAAAAGCTACCCGGTAGGTTAGGTCACGCTAAAATCGCACCAGATTAAAATTAACCGCGAATTTGAACCCGATTTCATAAATTGAAAGTTCTGATGTCACGATTTATTTTAGGAACATCGACTCATCTTTCGAAGAATTTTCGGCAAGTTCGAGATTTTTACGGAAAATCGATTCGAACGATTCGGAAAATAACGGAAATTCGGATGGGCCAAATTGTAAGAATTTTTTGCCTCCTTACTAAGCTATTTGGCGAAGGGGACTTGCAGAAATTGTATGGTCTTCTTCTTCATCAAAACTGGACCTCAAATTGGAGAAATTGGGGTTGAAATTGAAGTCCAAATTGAGTTAATTCGGAGCTAGGCTTGGGGCTGGAATTTTGG
Organism: Eucalyptus guilfoylei; assembly: GCA_016097605.1. NCBI lineage: Eukaryota > Viridiplantae > Streptophyta > Magnoliopsida > Myrtales > Myrtaceae > Eucalyptus > Eucalyptus guilfoylei. Next base: position 30,598,131 of record CM027864.1, on the reverse strand, counting down.
CACCATATTAGCTATTTGTGGATTTAATTTCAAGAAAGTAGTAGGGAGGGGACAAGCAATTAATGAAGGGGATATTTTGCTTTGACTCTCCCCCACCCGCGGTTTCTCCAGCAAGCCTCGCTAGCTGCTTCCCTCCTTCGGTCTCTCTCTCGTGCACGCCATCTTCATCGGCTCCCCCCCTCCGCAGCTTCTGTTTTATTTTCATTCTCTGCACATCCTCTGCAGCCCACGCTCTCTGTTTTCCCCCACCGAACTCCCCTCAGCCTCTGCCGAATTGCCAGCGCCAGCTCCACTCAACCCACGATCGAATTTCCCCCCTGCAGCAGCTCTTCCACCAAATTTCCCTCTCTCTACCGCGCCAGCTCATCCCAACATCTACTCCCCCATCGGTCATCCCTCTCCACCGACCCTCCATTTCTCTTTTGCGCTGCCCCACTGCCAGCGTTCATCCCACCATTGTTTCTCGTCATCCCCTGCCCCGTCCGCGAGAAGTCCCACCGAGTCAAACTCTAGCAGAATTCTCCCCGGTGTTGACTCGCAAACCCCACCGAAGCAGCTCCTCTCCTTCGTCCGTCTTCATTTCACCGTTCACAGTCCCTGTAGCAACTCCGTTCCAGCAACGTTCCCCGAGCCCAATAGCCCGCAAGCTCAGCCCGCGCATCTCAGCTCGTCTTCAGCCGCATGCAGCCTGCTTCAGCCCAATTTTGTTCCAGCTCAATTCAAGAATGAATCTCAGCTTAGGTTGAGATTTGTTGGGCCATCTTCGGGCCCTCCAGAGCCTCCGTTGGTGCCGCCGCAAGCCCAAGTTTCGGCCGCCGTCGCGCTGCCATCACGGTGAACCAGTTTTCATGCTAAACTGGTGAGTTTATGCACTAAACTCTACTTAGGATATTAATGACGTTTAAGGGGTGTTTAGTTTAAGTTAATTAGGAATTAGGTGGTTAGTTAGATTAGATTAGTGATTTAATTGGTTAATTATGCATGTTAGATGGTTAGGGTAGCATAATTAGAGACTAGATAAGCTGTAGTATTTATCTAGTTAGCCTTTTTGGTATTTAATTGGGCATTTCTGGCTTAAGTTAGCCTTTTTGGTATTTAAATTGATTTATTTTATTAATTTTGGTAATTATTTAATTATTAAATATTTTCTGGAAATTAGACCGGGATAGCTGGTGATCGCAATTTCGTGCTGATTGCAATGGTGTGGTTGATTTATGCAATTGAGTGTTAATTTGTGCAAATTGAGTGTTGATTGGAATTTTGGTTATTAATTACAAAATTTGGGAATTTTGATATTTATTCAGAAAATCCCGGGTGTCGGGTTTTGACACCGAAAATAGTTTTAAAGACTATATCAAAAAGTGGGATTTTAAAAAGAAGAGTATCAGTTTTTCTGGTACAAATTGACCGTATACCCACGCATACTTATTTTACCGTGCATTTTTAATACGAAGAAAATAGGCTAGGATCACTATTTTAATTGAGACATTTGAGTACAATGTACGGTGTCTTAAGCCGAGATTGAATGGTCATGTGTTGGTTAAGAGAACCTGTCCCAAGCGTTTATGCCGGACGTACCCTCTGTGGGATTTGGGTCGCAGTAGATTCTGGACCTATACTCCTTCGGGAAAGCCGTCTTTGAGAGACGTAGCCATGCTGAATGGGGTGAGACGATGCCTAGCTACGCCAGTAGACCGCCGAACTTAGGAGTAGGCTATGCCCTAGAGGGGCGTAATTATCAATTTGAACACATGATTGATTGAGTTAGATGCGCCGGATTATGGGACAAAATTGTGTGGCATGGAATGTGACATGTCATAATAATTTGGCCCTATAATCGGGACCCTTGTGGTTGTTTGAGAAATGCATTGTGGTGTTCTAATTGACTGAGTATGAATACTGCATATGTCTATGATATAAACTGTGCTGACCTGTAGGGAGGATCTGAGACAAGGTAAGTCTCTGTGGTTGTATGATTGTGTGGTTAGGACACCTCTAGGCGTATCACCCTCCTAATCGGGGTTTAAAGCGTGAACTCGCTAAGATTTATATCTCACCTTGTCGTGGGCTTTAACTTTTCAAGACCGTAGGGTGGAGGACTTGGAGCCGAGCTGAGGGGATCTAAAGTGTAGGTTAGACAGGATAGTTCCTTTTTGAGAGGCAGTCTTTTGAAGTCTTTTGGTTATAAACTTTTGTCTATGACTCAGTGTATATATAAAAGCATATTTTGTTTGTGAATCCGTTTCTTGCTTTTCTATCCAAAGCTGTTGATGTCAAGGGATTAGTAATTCGCTTTCGCATGTGCATTAAAATGTATGGGTCGGCGACTCGTCCTGGGAAATCGCATTTTTCTTATCGACCACCGAGGGATGGGCACGCGCTCGAGAATTGGGGCGTGACAATTGGTCCTCTACATTTGGACCATGTAGCCATTAGCATCTGGTGGCTTACGAACGCATAAAACACAGATATATAATCACCTTCACATAGAGCACTAGAAATCGAGAATTGAGAAGTGATGAGTTTGAGCTTGAGAATTGATAAGACTTTCTCTCTCTCTTTCTATGGACACTCTTTTTGAACTAAATGCTCATTCAGCTCTCTAGACTTCGTGTTGGTATTCTACTTCGACGAAGCTCAATTTAAGTCTAAACCAATTAGAATTTAAATGCAAAATCCATTCAGTAATTTCGGTGAACAATTGAGCTTCATTCTCTTCCTCTAGTCCTCCGTCGCATGACTCTCACCAAATGAGCTTCTCTGACCAGATCACAAGGTGAAATTGTTCTAGAATAGAGAGAGATGGAGAGATTTTAGAGAAATTTAATCATCTCATCATCATTTAACGATAGAGAGAGAAAACCCCAAAAATGAGGTGCACTACTAATCTCACATAATCCTATAACCCCTCCATAAGAAGAAAAATTGTCCAAAAAGTCATAAACATAATGTACTGTTGTGAATTCAATCTTAAACTTTTCAATTTTGCCAATTGAGTCCATTCGACCAATTTTCGTCGGAAATTGCTAACGTGGACAGCCGGCGCTAATGTGGTATTCTTTAATAATATTTTATGAAATTCTTGAATTTTTATGCTTTTTTTCTTTTACTTTTCTAATTTTTTTAAAGGTTTTAGCGAGAAGGCTGGCGAGGGTGGCCGACCTTCACCAACCCTAGGCAGGCCTGCAACAACTCTAGCCGAGGGTCGCAATGCCCTCATCGACAAAAGTGAGGGCACGTGAGCCCTCGCCCAAAACCGAAGAAGACCGAGACACTCTCGCTAGCCAGATTTGGCAAGGGCATCGTGGCCCTCATTGATTTTGGACAAGGGATCGTGCGCCCTCAGTTTCACCAACGAGGGCATCATAGCCCTTGCTTGCTCTTGGCGAGGGTCAGCCATGCCTCGCCTATGGTCGGCGGGGGTCAATGGCTCTCGTTGTGGCTGGCAAGGGTCAGCCGACCACCCTCGTCAGCCTTCTCTCCAAAACCTTTAAAAAAAAAAGAAAAGTAAAAAAAGAAAAATAAATAAAAAGGTTCAAAATTTTATTAAAATATCATTAAATATTATTTAAAATTTACCACGTCAATAGTTAGCAATTTCCAATCAAAATTGATCAGATGGACTCACTTGATAAAAAGTGAAAATGTTTAGGATTCAATTGGTAAAATTAAAAGATTTAGAATCGAGTAAATGAAAGTGCAATAGTTTAGGATTTTGGGACAATTTCGCCCTCCATGAGATGGTCATAATCATCACCACTCGAGACAATAGCTTGCACATCAAATGGTCGCCACCATCGTGGTTGGCCTATGGTTGGCCTTGGAAGTCTTACGAACCACATTACACATTTTGCGACTCAAATTCAATGGGTTGGCTCAAACATGGGATGCTTGAAAATTCAAAAATAGGTTAAAGTGGGTTCACAATATTAAAGCCCACCTAAATGTAGGTCTTAATGAATCTAAAATGATCCCTTTTCAACCCATTTCAGCCCAAAAACTTTATTAGCAGAAGAAAACAAATGATACAAATAACTGATGATATCGAAGAAGAGAGGGAGGAAGAGTGAAGAGAACCGCTACCGATGATGGCCCTCCACCATCGGCGATGTCGCCCACTTGGTTGGTCTCGCCATTGGCATTGTTAGCACCAACGACAATCTAGCCGACAACAGTCCCACATGCAAATGTAACAGTCTTCATCTCTCTCTCTCTCTCTCTCTCTCTCTCTCTCTCTCTCTCTCTCTCTCTCTCTCTCTCTCTCTCTCTCTCTCTCTCTCTCTCTCTCTCTCTCTCTCTCTCTCTCTCTCATATCAACACTCAGACTTAATTATACAAACTCTAATAACAACACAAGTTAGTTGAGAGATTTTTGGTGCTTTTTCTAAAAAGTACTGAAACTATTTGTTAGTTAAGATATTATCGGTGATATTTTCTAAAAAGTACTCGAACTATTTTGAAACAAGGATTAATATCATGAAAATAATCAAAATAGTATATGTTTGATAAATTTACCCCAAGTTAATTTTTTGATCATCAAAAATCCCAAATTGGTATACTTACGACAAATTTACTCCAAATAATTTTTTGACCACCATACTGGTATATTTGCAACAAATCTATCATTCGTTAATTTTTGTTAAATAAGATTAATACCATGAAAAACCGCAAACTAGTACACCAATGACAAATGGATAATAAAATTCTAAATTGGTGCACCTGTCACTGCAATGTGTCATCTAACTTAATAATTTATCGACAAAATTTAACGGAAACTAATGGAAAATAAATTTGTTAAAAATGCATCAATTTTGGGTTTAAGTTTGAGGGTGTACTTGTTTAAAGTTTTCATGATATTAATCTTTGAAACAAAAATGACTTTTATCTTTGTTTTTTTTTATCACTATTTTTTTTACACTTATCACCTTGCTGAAATTTTCCTTTAAAAAAAAATCTGTTTCCATCGCTACCAAATAATATAATTCTATGAGGCTATAGCCACTTGGAGTCAAAGGCAAATTATAAAAGAAAATTATCCTAGCAACAACATAATAGCTCTCAAATTAAAAAGCAACAACTGGAAAAGTCTTGCACTTCATAAATTGCTCTCTCTCGGTATCTCTCCATGCAATGGCACGTAAAAGAGAGCATTTCTCATGACTTGAGAAAAATATCCATCTTGACGTTGACTTGGCCTTTCACCTCTTTGAGAAAAAGATGGGTCAAGAAGTTGGGTCATGTGCTCCACAAGACTACTAAGGTTGGCCGCGATGGAGGCTACCATCTAATGTGCCCGCTGTTGCCCCAAGTGGTGATAATTATGACCACCTTGTTGGGGTTGGGGGGGGGGTTGACTATGTGAGATTAGTAGTGCCACCTCATTTTTGGGATTGTCTCTTGTTATTGTTAAATGATGATGTGATGAATAAATTTCTCCACAATCTCTCCATCTCTCTCTATTCTTGGACAATTTGACCTTGTGTTCTAGTTAGAGAAACTCGTTTGGTGAGAGTCATGCGATAAAGGACTAGAGGAAGAGAATGAAGCTCAATTGTTCATCGAAATTACTGAATGAACTTTCAATTTAAAGTCTGATTGGTTTAGACTTAAATTGAGATTTGTTGAAGTAGAATATCAACACAAAGTCTGGAGAGTTGAATTAAACATTTAGGTTGGAGATAGACGATGACCTCGACAGGGTGGTTGTAATCATCTAAGGCTTGCAACGCAATGTCCCGGAGGGGGCAGGGGGCAAGGAGAGAGAGTCCATGTTAGAAAAAATATTTATGCCATCAATTTACATTGGCAAATTTCATCATTGAATTTCAGGGATGAGTATGGTCTAGACGGGTAGTTCACATGAAGTCCAGAGAGCTGAATTGAACATTTAGGTCGGAGATAGATGATGACCTTGACAAGGTGGTTGTAATCCTCTAAGGCTGGCAAGGCAATTTCGGGGGGGGGGGGGGAGATGTGGAGAGAAAGTCCATGTTAGAAAAAATATTTATGCCATCAAGTCCACATCAGCAAATCTCATCATTGAATTTTAGGGGTGAGTATAGTCTAGGCAAGTAGTTCCCACCGTAGAAATGAGAACCATCCACAAAATATTGGTTTTGAAAAACTAGAACAGAGTATCAAGCAATTGGTCCAATTTTTGGATGGGTTCATGGAACCCTTCCCTAATCCCTACAAAATTACATTCATCAATTAATAAAACACATAGTAAGAAGCAATAGTCTGCTACGCCATCTCCACTCATCCTTCTCTCAAAACCCCGTGAACTCAAAATGCTTCAACCAATCAAACTCCCCACATTACCAACACTAGCACAGGAAACTCTATCAAGATCAAAACCCCGCCCTCCAAACGCAACTCGGAGGAAATGCCAATCGCTGTTCCTCAATCCCGCGGCCACGGATCCAAAGATGCCTTAGCTCGGATGTGCAGGGGAAACCACGGCACCGGAGAGAAAGCTTTCGCCGACTATAGGAGGGAAAATCATAGGGGAAGATGACAAACGAGATTGACGTTTGCTAAGATGCCTCAGTTCGCTCCATCCAACAATTGGCACGTGAGAAAGAGAGGGAAAATGCGAGAAAAAAGAGAGAACATCACAGAGGGAGGGGGACCAGTCACAGAGAGTTAAGAGAGATGTGAATGTAGAATGTTGTGGATATGAGGTAAGGACTAAAAAATTAAAAGGGAAAAGGCTCACTTTCACTATAAGTGAGCTAGACTTAAATATATATGTACCTGTCTGAATGGATGGTTGTGTAGTTCCATACATGGGATTAGGAACTGGACTAGTACTCACTGATTTTGAACTAGTTTGACTCAGTATCAAGATGTTTGGCCAGCTCTCAGTTTCTTTGCAAACCCCTATTGGATTTGGTCAAAAAATGAAGCATAACAAAGAAGATTGCAAATTTATGTTAGTAGAGGGACTTAGGATGACATGATTTCTTTTTAATTTATTAATTTTTTTTATAATTTACAAATTTTTGTTTGTTTTTCCTATCGACCCATTAAAAACATCCTATCTTTATTTAAAAATTATCAATAGTTAACCAGAGCCACTACAAAAAAATAAAAATAAAAATACTAGAGTTACTAACTTTTCTCCCAATAAGCTACTAATGAGCTTTTTATTATCAATTATCATTTTAATTCATTACCAATTTTTCTTATCTTTTACAAATTCTTATTCATGATGTTTACCTATGTATCAAATTTACTAACTCTGATAAGAAATTACTAACTTTATTTTAATGATTTATCAAAATTTTCCAATTAAGTTACAGATTAGTTGTGGATTACCAATTTTAATTTAAGTTAATTACTTACTTTTTAATATAATAATTTTTTTAGTGGGTTACCAACTTTTTTATGGTCAAATTGACTTATTTAGATTTAGGCTACCATGTGCATGAATTATTAACCTACTTCCTAGACGAACTTACAAAAGTATATGAGTGCAACAAGTTTATTAGGTTTTATTTGCACGGCTTACCAAACTTTTGGGTTGGTAGGTACCGATTAATTTTTGGTTAGCAAAATTGATGCGATACACTAATCAATTTTAACTAATTCATGCAAATATGAAGTTTCCAAGTTTTATAGTAGCTTGCTCTCGTTTTAAAGTTAGCTACTCTTATCTAAATTCAACGGTCACAATTTAACAGACTTCACATATTTCACATGGTTGTGTCTAAGTAAGGAAATAGGCAATATTTAGCAACTGCTACGTCGGTTGCTGATATCTTATATTTACTATCTCGATCTGTCTTGCATCCATCCACTGGAACTCCGAACTCACATTAGCTCAGTGTTACTGCACCATATTCCCGCTTGACCATTGAAGAAGTTGCTTTCAAATAAATATGTATATAATGAAAAGTTTTCAAGTTTATCCTGAAGTTATATTAACTTCAGAGTTGATGACAAAAAATTGGTAACCTAATGGGAGAAAATTTACTAAATCATATACATAAGGGCTTGTGAATTTATATAGAATCAATATATGTAAGACCTGTACAAGAAACAAAAGGAATTAGTAAATGATAAAATGTTAGTGCTTTTCTTGAAATATAAAAATTGGTAAATAACTCAAATGAGAGCTGATAACTTAAAATAGTTGGTAACAATCGACAGAAAAAAGTTGTACGCCACTCAAATAATGATCAACAATTTCATTTTGTAGTTGACAAACTGTAGGCGTGGATAAGATAAGCAAATAAAGTTGATAAAAGATAAGAATAATTTGCAAATTAAAATGATAAACATTGGTAGGTAACTCAATTGAGAGTGAGTAACACAATGCTAATTAGTAGCGTAATTGGAGAAAAAGCATGTAATTCGTTCAAATAAATGCTGGAAATTTCATATAATTATTGTTAAATATAAGGTGTCGGTAAGAAATGTACATAAACGTCGGTAAAAGATAAAAGAAATTTTTTTTTTTCATTAGTAGAGATAGAAAAACTTGATAATTGAAATGAAAATCAAATTAACATGAATAACTAACTCAAATCAAAGTCAACGCAAAACTAATTACTTATTTAATAAAAAAAGTTGACAATTACTCTAAATAAGGTTTCTAGTTTTTTTTTTTTTTTAAAGGATTGTGAATTTAGTGGTTGGTAAGTAAAGCAACCAAAAGTTAGTAAACAACAAAACAAAAGGTCGATAAATTTTAAAATTAAATATTTGTAAGTAATTCAAATGAAAGTCAGTAATTACTAATCAATCGGTAAATTAATTGGAAAAGATTTGACCGGTCACACAAATAATGGTTATTAATTTCATATGATCTTTGGTAAGTCCATTAGTTTGTAAATGATTCAATGCAGTGACTCTTGTGCGGGGACTGGGAAAGGGTTTGTGAAGGACTTGATTGACCGACAACAAGCATTCTAAATCATTGGATGTTGCCGAAGAGAGTGATGAAAAGGCATGGGTAAGAAAAACAGATAAAAAGTGGTAAATGATGAGAGAAGATTTCATTGTCCCAGCTTCGAAAGGATTTTCTCTCTCTAAAAGGGAAGAGAGAGAAGCCATTCGGGTGACCAAATCCAATTCCATGAATATACCTTTAAGATTTTAGCGTGTAAAGTGTGCGATTATTTTAGATGAAAATATGATAGTTCATCAAACGAGCTTGTAGATGGGATGTCAGGCTCCATAACTACATAAAACAGTCCAGAAAGAAGATGGTGAAAAGAAAGAACTTGAAAATTTCTCGCACTCTCCATATAAGGTAGTACCATATTGCTTGATGTTGCACATTACATAATATCAAAATGCAAATTCAACTTGGATTAGCTGGCCTTTATCAATTGTCATGTATCACACTCAAATCACACAACCAGTGAGTTTTGTAATGTAACCTTACATGTCCACACTGTCCTTGCAAGCACGATCCTCTAGAGAATTGCTTAATACGATAATCGGGAAGGCAAGTGTTCAAGAGTCTAGTCATGTCCTGGCGTTTGTTAGTCGGTGACGATGTTGTACATTAGCCACGAATTAGATGTTCAATTGGTTGGTGATTTGTCACGCCCCGATCCTTGAGCGCGCGCTCTGTGGTTGATACAAATGCGACGCTCCCATGATGCGTTGCCGACCCAATTCGTTTAAGCACATGCAGAAGCGAAACAATAAACCCCTGATAGCAAATAACATGGAGTAGAAAAGCAGGGCAACATTTTACAAAAGCCACTCTTATAAACAATTGGGTTTAAGTACAAAACAAGTCTAGTCAAAATTCTACAAAAGATCGGCTCTCAAAAGGAAGCTGTCCTATGACAAACTAGTCGGACACATACGCCGATTCTTCGGACTCCGCCTCCACAGACTCCGGGTCCCCTACAACCACCATCTAAGGACCTGAAAAGATAAGCCCATGACGGGGTGAGACATTGTCTCAGTAAGTTCACCCCCCTAAACTCCTATTAGGAAGGAAATACACCTAAGGGTGGCCTAACCACACAATACAGAGAACTTACCTCGCCTCAGTTCCCTCCTACACGTCAGCACAGTTCATATACACAATGCATATAATCATAGCACACAACAATTGAAATGCCTCATCAACTCAATCAATCGTAGGGGTCCCAATTATAAGGCCAAACCGTTATGACACGTCACATACCATGCCACACAGCTTTGTCTCATAATCAGGTGCATCTAACTCAATTAATCATGCGTTCCAATTGATAATTACGCTCCTCTAGGGTACGGCCTACTCCTAAGTTCAGCGGTCTACTAGCATAGCCATGCATCGTCTCACCCCATTGAGCACGACTACGTCTCTCAAAGATGGCTTTCTCGAAGGAGTATAGGTCTAGAATCTACTATGACCCAAATCCCATATAGGGTAACGTCCAGCGTAAACACTTGGGACGGTTTCTCTTAACTAACACACGACCATTCAATCTCGGCCCAGGATACCATGCATTGCACTCAAATGCCTCAATTAAAATAGTGATCCTAACCTATTTTCTTCGTATTAAAAATACCCGATGAAAATAGCCGTGTGTGGATACACGGTCAGATCGAACCCGAAAAATTCATAACCTTTTTTTTTAAAATCCCACTGTTTTATATAGTATACAAAACCATTTTCGGTGTTGAAACCCGACACTCGGGATTTTCTGAATAAATATCAAAATTCACAAATTTTGGAATAATTGACCAAATTTCTGATCAGCACTCAATTTGCAAAAAATTAACATCCAATTTCATAAACTGAACACACCATTGTAATCAGCATGAAATTCTGGTCATCAGCTATCTCGGTCTAATTTCCGGAAAATATTAAATAACAAAATAATTACCAAAATTAATTAAATAAATCAATCTAAATACCAAAAAGGCTCACTTAGGCCGGAAATGCCTAATTAAATACCGAAACGGGCCCGGAAAATTATTGAACCAACCTATATAAATAGTACATCCTATCTAGTCCTTAATTAATCTAATCTAACCACCTAACATGCATAAATGAATAATTAAATCACTAATATAATCTAACTAACCACATAATCCCTAATTAACTTAAACTAAACACCACTTACGCATAATTAATCTCCTAAGTAAGGTTTAGTGAGTAAACTTACCGATTTAGCGTGTAAACGGGTTCACGGCGACGGTGGCGCGACGGCGGCCGAAACTTTGGCTTATGGCGGCGCCAACGGGAGCTCGGACCAGGCCGAAAACGGTCTAACAAATCTCAGCCTAAGCTGAGCTTCGGCCTTGATTTGCTGAGGGCTATGGGTCGGCTTCAAACGGGCTTGCAGCTGGGCTCAACTAGTGGAGGCGGAGTTACTACACAGAGGGGGAAGACGAGAGGATGGTGGGCCAACTAGAATTGCTGGCGTGGGCTGAAGCGGTCGAGCAGCAGCTTCGGTGGAGATTTGGTGGACTGGAGCAGTTAGATGGTGGGCTTCACTGGCGTGGAGGCGTGCGGTCAACCGACCGCTGGTGTTGACTGGAGGAAACGTGGCCAAAAGAAGGCGCTGGCAGAGGGAGATAGAAAATGGTGGGAGTTCACGAGCTGCAGGCGTGAAAGAGAGAGAGAGAACGACGTGGGGAGGGCTGCTTTGAAGGAAAACCGAAAGAAGATGAAGCTGCAGGGAAATGAAATGAAAGCGGGAGCAGCGAAGGAGAGAGGAACCAATCGAGCTGGCGTGCGAATGGATGAGGGAGAGAGGAAACAGCCTTGTGTCAATACAAATATCCACTTTCATTAATTCTTGGTCCCACAAGCCTTCAAGTAAATCCCCTTTGTCCCCCCCATCACTTTCATGCACTTATTTTCCCTCACTTAACTCAATTTAGTGCCAAATGTTGCAGCCCCCATCAAGCCTACGAATTTCCCCTCTAGAGCTTCACTTTCTTTATCAAATTCCTCCATTTGATGTCCAATTTCACTAAGGAGGAAGCTCACAAAATTTCTGCAAGTCCCCTTGTGATATCCTAATTTTCAGGTTCTGCTTTCGATTGGATAAGTTGGGCTTTTCATCGATGCGCCTATAGTGATATTCTCTGTGATGGCCACTTATGAGATAACTAGCCTATCCGGTGAAGCCATTAAAAGATTTTAATGCAGTAGACTTCAGAATTCGACCAAGACTCGACTGCTCGACCGTGCTAGTCTACAGGGGTCATTACAGCATTGTCAAAATTGACTAGAGATCAGGGATATGTCGATTTGGCTGAGATACGTAATCAAAGTGTGAGTGATTCCACCTGATTGCAAAATTCTCGTCAATCGACACTAGACCGATTTTTCTGTTTTTTTGGGTGCCCTATATCCATATTTGAAACCTAAAGATTTTCACGATAACCGAGGATCGCCAATGTGTCAAAGATGTACATTGTGACTCGAGATAAATCGATCACGGGTCAATTGCACCAAAAATTCCGGAAAGCTACCAGTGGGTTAGGTCATGCTAAAATCACGTCAGATTGAAATTAACCATGAATTTGAACCCGATTTCATAAATTAAAAGTTCTGTCATGTCACGATTTATTTTAGGAACGTCGACTCATCTTTTAAGGAATTTCGGCGAGTTTGGTATTTTTACGGAAAATCAATTCGGATGATTCGGAAAATAACGGAAATTCGGATGGGCCAATTCGAAGGGATTTTTGGCCTCCTTAGTGAGCTATTTGGCGAAGGGGAATTGTAGAAATTGTGTGAACTTCCTCCGTAGCAAAATTAGCCATCAAATTGAAGAAATTGAAGTCCAATTGAGCGAATTCGTAAGCTTGTAGGGGGATTACAACTTGTGGACATCAACTTGGTTATTTGTGGAGTTATTGATCAAGAAGGTATTAGGGGACAAAAGAATGTGTGTGAGAGCTTATGGGACCAAGACTTTGTGAGTATAAGTTATTTTATTTAATTTTTCCCCTCCCCCTCCTTCGGTCCCTCTATTTCCGCACGCCTCTCTCTCTTTCTTTTTCTTATTTTCACACGTTCTCCCCTTCAGCCAACAAACCCCCCTTGCAGCAGTCTTCCTTTCTATTCTCCTTCTTTGACTGTCGGGCCCCACCTCCTTGTCCATCCACGCACATTTCTCCCCCCTCTTGGCCGACATATTTCTCTCTCCTCCTTCTCTTCTTCGCAAGTGTCTAGCTGCCTCCCATCTTGGTGGCTTCTACTTTAGTTTCATTTCCCCTTCTTCACGGATCAACACCAGCATCCCTTCCTTCTTCCTTTCATTGCCACGACCGCCCCATCTCCACTAATTCTCGTCGCCAGCACACAGTCGCCTTAGCCCATCTCCATCTCTCCTCCAGCCCAGTAAAGTGACGCCTGCAGTCCCACTTTCACCGATCCAACCCCACGACCTTCTCTTGCTTTCACCGACGTTCGCAATTCAGCCCACATGTCAGCCCAAACCCCACCGAAGCAGCTCATGTAACCTTCCACCGAAGCTGACTTCTTAATTTGTTGACCAGGCATGCCCATCTCCACTGCCCGAAGCGGTTCCATCGTTCGCCTACTCCAGTCCATTCGAAGCCCATGCCAACAGCCCTTCCGGTGGTTTGTTCGGCCCAGCTCAGCCCACCCAGCGTCCACGAGCTTAACAGTCCACGTCTCTCCGAGTTTCAGCCACCAGCTTCGCGTCTCAGCCCAGCCGCAGCCCCGTGTCTAGCCATCAACTCCCCAAACTAGCAACGGGCAGAAATGAAGTAGCCCATTCAGCTCAACCGTGAGCTTTGCGGGGCCGATTTCGGCCTCGGTTTGGCCTCCGTTGGTACCGCCATAGGCCTGGGTTTTGGCCACTGTCGCGTCACCGCTGCCGTGGACTTACCGGCTCACTAATCCAATGAGTTTACTCATTAATCTCTGCTTAAAGAGTTAATTATACTTAAGAGTTAATTAGTTTATATTAAGTATGGTTTAGGTGGTTAGTTAGAACAGATTAGCAATTTAATCGCTTGATATTACATGCTAAGTGGTTAGAGTAGTGTAATTAGTAAGTAGATAAGTCGTAGTATTTATTTAAATAGGTTCGGAATTTTTCCGGGCCTGTCTTGGCTTTTAATTAGGTTTTTTCGGCCTAAGTTGCATTTATTGGTATTTATTAATTAATTTTGGTAATTATTTAATTAATTATTATTTTCCGGAAATAAGACCAGGATAGCCAGTGATTGGAATTTTGTGCTGATCGCAGTGGTATGAATGGTTTATTTAATTGAGTGCTGGATTGTGCAAATTAAGTGTGAATTGTAATTTTGGGAATTTATCCCAAAATTTATTAATTTCGGTATTTCATTAGAAAATCACCAGGCATCGGTTTATAGTGCCAAAAATGTTTTTTTATCGACTATATAATTAGTGGGAGTTTATAAAGTAAAGATATTATATTTTTTGCGGAGGTTGATCGTGTGCCCACAAATGATTATTTTTTATCGGGTATGATAAAAGTGGTGAAATGATTGGTTAGGTAGAGTGGTATACTATATCAGCCCGAGGGCTTTGATATATCAGCTTAGAGTGAGCAGTATACCCTAAGTATCGCACAGCTTTGATGAGCAATTAAGTATCGCATAACTTCGGCGAGCAATTAAGTATCGCATAGCTTTGGTGAGCATTAGCCGTATACTATATCAGCCTGAGGGCTTTGATATATCAGCTTAGAGTGAACAGTATATGTTGTTATCAGCTTTTGGCGAGCATTTCTAGCTATCTTCAGCTTAGGGTGAGCAGTCCTTGATGTGATCAGACTTGATAGATAGTATTGAATGAGTTGACTGCGAGACGGTCTTGTTGGTATGGAATTAACTTGGTCGATTGATCGATGACTCGATCTAATTTGACAATTTGATTTGTTGAAGTGATTCGTTGAAAATATGAATTGTACTGACTTGCAGGAAGGAACCGAGCCAAAGTTAGGTCATCTATCTTATGCGTGCATAGATAGCCTTTGGGCATATTTTCTTCCTAGTCGGAGCTTAGGAGGTGAATTTGCTGAGACATTGTCTCACTCCATCATGGGATTAACTTTTCAGATTCTTAGATGGCGAATCCCCCTGGGCGTCATGGTCGTCCCATGAGGGTTACTGAGCGGGTTTCTAGTTTCTCCAATCCCGGAAGGTTTTGGGTCTATGAGTTTGTTGTAACCACTGTCTGGGTTGAAGAGGTTCCATATCAAGAGATACCTAATTGATTCAGGGCGTGGTTCTGCTATGCTCCCAACGGGGTCAGGCTAGGTCCCCTTAGGACTTTTGATATTCCTGCTATGGTAATTGATGTTGCTCTGGACAAGGATCCAGTTGACACTCCTGATGGCTTAGTGGAGAACCCGCCGTCCCGCCCGGCTCCTGTGGATACTAAAGAATCGGCGAACGAGTCGGACTAGCTGGTCATATGACAGCTTGTTTTGAGATTCAACCTTTTTGCAGACCTTGTAAATATCGGCTAGTAATGTATATAAATTATTCTGATATGTATACAGGTGTGGTTTAGTTTTCGAAAATCTGTGGCCCGGCTTTTCTATCCCATCTTTGTGTTGTATAGGGATTTATTTATTCGCTTTCGCATGCGCATTAAAATGAATAGGTCGACGACGTGTCCTAGGTCGTTGCTTTTTAATCGACCACCGAGGGATGGGCACATACTCGGAGGATCGGGGCGTGACACCCCTTCACCAAATCGCTCGGTTTGGAAGCCAAAAATCCCTTCAAATTGACCCATCCGAATTTCCTTTCGTTTCCGAATCGTCTGAACTGATTTTCCGTAAAAATCCCGAGCTTGCCGAAAATTCTTTGGAGGAGGAGTCGACGTTCCTAAAATAAATCGTGACATGACAAAACTTTCAATTTCTGAAATTCGGGTTCAAATTCGCGATTAATTTTAATTTGACGCGATTTTAGCGTGACCTAACCTACCGGGTAGCTTTTAGGAATTTTTTGGTGCAATTGACCTATGGTTGATTATTTTCGAGCGACATTGTACATCTTCAACACATCGGCGACTCTCGGTTGTCATGAAAATCTCAAAGTTTCAAATACGGATACAGGGTACTAAAACGACAGAAAAATCGGTCTAGTGCCGTTCGACAGAAATTTTGCAATTAGGTGGAATCACCCACACACTAATCACATACCTCTATCAAATCAACCTATCTTCGATCTCTGATCGATTTCGACTGTGCCATAATGACCCTTGCAGACTAGCACGGTCGTGCAGTCGATTCCTGGTCGAATTCTCAAGTTTATTGCGCTTAAATTCCTTAATGGCTTCACCTGATAGACTAGTTATCCCATGAGTGATCAACTCAGGGAAAAGAACTATAGGTGCATCAATGAAAAGCCCAGCTTATTTGATTGAAAATAGAACCTGAAATTCAGGTTGTCACATGATTAACAAATGAAAAATTTGCACATTGATATTCTGGATCCCATACATATTGCCGTAAGTACAGAAAACTTGTTAGGCAAAGCTAATAAGAAATATTCTGAAATTTCGATAGTTTGTTGATGAAGTCGGTTAAGCATGTATGAAACTGCATTGCTCTACCATGTTAAGGTCATCAAAGTATGCAATACTAAGAGCATAAAAAATGCCACCATGAATATGACATTTCTATCGCTCCATGCTCAACTTAGGGTAGCGAGAAATGACATTAGGGTTTCAGGGGTGCTGGAGGAGAATGATCATGTCTAGTCCTAAGACAAGGACTATGACCCGGACTTGCCAGCCTAAATCCTTCAATTTGACCATGACTCAGAGAAGATATGAAGGGTCCAACTCCAAGACTATGACCAAGACTTTGGCCTAAATGCTCTAACTTGGCTTGGAGGATGCATGGAGTGTCCAACTCCAGGGCTATGACTAGGACTCATTGGCCTAAATGCTTCAACTTGATTCGGAGGATGTCTGGAGTGTCCAACCTAGGACCATGACTAGGACTCGTTGGCCTAAATGCTTCAGCTTGACCCTGACTCGGAAGAGGTAAGGAGCGTCCAAATCCAGGGCAATGACCTGAACTCTGAGCAGGCGTTGGAGATGCCCCAATGCATGATTGTATTAGATCAACGAGATTGTTATGGTCCTCTTCGGCCATCATCATCTCATATTTTCGGCTGATCGACATTGAGTGGAAATTTGTTCTTTTCCAGCTTCCATTTCCTTCCTTCAGTCAATCCGAGCGCAAAAAGGGAAAATCAAAGCAAGTATATGACTTAGAACAGTTGCCTTATTCGGATCCTTTGATAATCAAAGCATGCAGCTCACCTCGACTAATTATATATATGGCACTTTGTTGGTCACTAAGTTGGGAGATCTAGAAATGGTACTAATGGCATTGCTATGCGTCGAAGATTAGATTCCAGTTGCACCTCTTGTTATCAAAAGTAGCCCAAATTTCAAAACATATTAAGCAAACCCATAAACTTTGGCGGTGCTATTTCTACACTTCTTTTGACTAAAATGCACCTTTTTGAGGTGACGGGCTAATATACCCTGTAACAGTAGACTTGGTCATACATTTATTGATAGACTTTTTTCCTGTCATTCCTAATTTATGAGTAACCGTTTTCGTATCTCAAACTATTTTATAATATTGCCCTCTTTTGTTTTTTTTTTCCGTACGGGAAGAAGTAGACTGGTATTTTTTCTCCAAAATGGAAAACAAAAATCATCATAATATGGAAAAGGTTAATTTGTTAGAAGCGTGGGGAGATATTAAAATGTCTTTATATCATATTTGAATATCAACAAAAAAAATCACAAAAAGAAAAAAAAAATAAAGAGAACTTTATGCTGTTCTACTTCTAACATTATAAAGAATATAATTATATTAATTGTAGATTCAATCTCATAGCTAGTGGATCAAAACCTTAAAAATTTCCTCTAAAATAAGGTGACGTGAGTTTGACAATAAGAATGTGTAATTAGAATGTCAACTCCCTTTGCAATTCAGATTAGAATGTCTAAAAGCTTAAAGTAAAACACAAAGTAAGTCATCTTTCTTGATAGAAACCTACTAATTTATCTGGCCAACGCTCACAAGGTCAAGGTCAATTAGATAACTAGATTGAAATTTAATTTAATTTTCTAAAATATAGTTTCGCTCAAACTATTTAAAAAAATAATAGGCAATCAATTGTTTATTCATATGCCATCATGAAAATAAAATCTTATTATGGAGTTTTTGTGATTCGAAAGATGAAACCATAAATTTAAATTGATAACCTTCTATAGGCCAACTGATAAGAGGATACTAGAGAAAATAGTATCTTGCTGGGAGTGACGAGGCATTTATATTGTGAAAGTAATGAGAGAGGCGATAAATAAAGTTAGTTTTCTTTGTTAGATGGGATGAAAAAGGAAACAAATGGGGAGAGAGGGAGGGAGGGAGGGAGGGAGGGAGAGAGAGAGTGAATTCACTAGAAAATTGAGTGTCTACCCAAAATGGGGGTGGGTCCTCCTAAACTTTTTTATGAGATTCACCTTTCAGAATCAGTCTTTAACTACTCTTAACTTGCTTCCGTGACGTGAGATGTAGCTAATTTAATATCAATTAAGCTAGTATAAGACAAAAACATACTAAGAAATTAATAATATAATTCAATAACTCAAGAAAAAGCTCTCCACGCTACTGGAATTGAATTTGAAGTTGGTTTTCATCTTTGTAAGGAAACAGCAATCACTTTTACACACAATACCCAATCAACAACAATTAGAATAAATTGGATAATGGCAAAGAGACCATGGCCAGATTTAGAACATTTATGCTAATTAGCTTTGATCATATTTAAACAAGGGGCTAAAAAAATTTAAAAAAAAAAAAAATCTATTAGGTTCATAGATAGTAACTGTGTTCCCTAAGATTATCTTAGTGAGAGATGTACATCGTAATCCGATCATGAAATCTACCACGTTCAAACCGGTTGATTTGCAATTTAACCAGCCTCTTGAGGATTATTAGTCCTGTCGGAGCCAAGCTTCACCTGTAAAAACAGCTTGCAAAGGCACGACGCAAACCTGCCAATGAAGAAGCAAGATTAATCAATTTAAAAAGAAGAGACTCTTACATTGAATCGGGTCCAACGTACCAGAACAGTTACGACCGTTGATAATATGGAATACACGTGTGGCGCTCATGAATAATGGCAATGATGAGTCTGGTCCATGGACATGGATCTAGGTAAGAATTAATCCTTTAAAACACTTTTCTTGTTTCAACGGCAAGAAGAGAGATGTACATGATAATGGCAATGAAGATGCATTATGAATCATGGTATGTAAGGAGAGAAATGTACATATCTATTTCAAACTAACTTTTCTTGTTTCCAGGAAAATATAGTGGAAACATACAGATTAACATGTTTCTACATGGCATAAAAAATTGTCAGTGCTAGGGAAAGAAGCAACAAAGAAACCGTCACTTGCACCCACTCTATATCTCTCTTTAAGCCATCAACTCGTTGACAGTGGAGTGGGAATTACAGGGCAATTCTCCTTTGGCAGAAGAGAAGCTATTTCAAGACCTTTGCATGCAATGTCTCTCTTTTGCCAAAGGAGGACCGCACTGTAATTTCACAACCACATTCTCCAAAGGAGAACCGCACTGTAATTTCACAACCACATTCTCTCTCTCTCTCTCTCTCTCTCTCTCTCTCTCTCTCTCTCTCTCTCTCTCTCTCTCTCTCTCTCTCTATTCTTCGACTAACTTAGCTTGAGTCCTTGCATTGATCCAACCTCCTCTTTTATAACACCATTGTCCACACATACTATCGGATATGCTAGGGAGGCAGAATAGTATATGCCAGAATAATTCTTGCATAAGTTCTTTTCAAACATGGCCCTAAATTCTTGACCCATCTATTCCTCAAGAAGTGAAAGGACAAGTCACCATCAAGATGGATATTTTCTTCTCTTCATGAGAAATGCTATCCTTTTACGTGCCATTCCTTGAAGAGATATTGAGACGAATTGCAGACTTTTCTAGTTATTGCTTTTTAATCTTAGTCCTATTATATTGTGGCTAGGTTTATTTTCTTCTAATTTGTTTTTGACTCCATCTGGCTAGAGTTATGCAAAATTCTATGAAACCGTGCTAAAAAGTATGGTTTTTTTTCCCTTACCGATAAATTTTGATAAGTGTAAAAAAACAATTAGTCAAATAATTAATAAATCACTTGTTTTTCAGTAAACTTATTGGTAGCTTACCAATACTTTTTAGAAATTGCCATGCCTGTTTGATAGTTCGCAAATGACACCAACTTTCAAATTTACTAAGTCTTATATGAAATTATCAACCAAGGGACTTATGAACTTTGTTAGATTAAGTAACCTATTAATTTTGGATTATCAACTTTCATTTTGCTTACTAATATTTATATCTTGTTAATTCATCAATTATTTTATTGGGTAACAACTTTTATTTTCCTTGGCCAATGACCCATTAAATTTACTCCTTTTTTTTTTATAGATTACTAACCTAAATCAACGTAATTCGCTAATTTTTTCTGCTATTAAATTACCACTTTCTATTGGCCTACTAAGGGTGGGTTTGGAAAGGCTTTTGGGAAAAGATTTTAGGGAATTGCAAAGGCCTTTAGTTTAAAGGACTTTGATGAAATGCAAAGACTATTTGGTAAACTATAATTCAAATGTGCCTTCGAAAGCAACTTTAGGGAAATGATGTTTGGTAAACACATATTTGGGAAGTGCTTTGGTGTGACCAATTTTTATTTTTTTTAAAATGAAAATAAAAACAATAACTTTTTTATATTTTCGAACCAAGATGTAATGTCCAGTACATATATTAACAAATTCATAAGTAAAAAATCACATCAAAGTGGACTTTTTCTCAATTAAAAAAAGAGTAACTTCATTATAATAGACATGGTTACATATGCATCGAAGAAAGAAATAGGTTTTCATTGAAAATTACAAGCATCCTTAGGTATTTACTAAACTCATTACTATTCGATCACATAAATGTGTCATGTCAGAAAATAAATTATCATTTGAAGTACTAGGCCCCTCATTTGTATTATCAAGGTCAACTGAATTTCCATAATTGGGATCCAAATCTACCATTGCAAAATGTCTATCATTGACGGTGTTTCGTCATATATAATTATGCAAAGTCATTGATGCTATAACAATTTTTACTTGTTTTTCAAACGAAAAACTTGGCATGTGCTTGAGAATCTTTCACTTCTTCTTCAATACACCAAAGGCTCGCTCACTTTCCAATCGTAGCAAGAAATGAGCACGATGGAATACCTCTCGATAACTTATAGGGGCAAGACCTTGTTGAAATTCTGGCAAGTGATATCTAACTTTTTTGTATGGTCCCAAATAACCCGTCAGATTTAGATATCCGGCATCTACTAAATAATATTTACCTACACAAATATAATGTAAATTTAATCAACATAGGCCATATTAATACATATTAATATACAAAAATCATTAATTAATGGACCTGGAGGAGGATGAGGAAATTGCACATCATGTCTCCCTAGGGCTTCATAGAAAGTACAAGTGTCATGGGCTTGTCCCTCCCAACCAACCCAAATATAAATGAATTCCATATTAAAATTACACATAGCTAAGACATTTTGAGTCGGTATACCTTTTTGACCAATAAAACAAATTTGATCTTCTATAGGTATCACCGCTAGGATATGTGTGCCATCAATAGCCCCAATGCAATCATAAAACAAAAAAGCAAATATTATTATATAATCAAAATTTGCATTTAGTCATTTCTTCCTATTGTATAATCAAAGCATACCTTAAAATAAGGATAAAATCTTTGATTATTCTTGATCTTCTCTAGAACATCCTTAAATTGCCAATCAGCTGGTTGGATCAAATCTTTTCCCATTTCACATACTTTATCTAATACTAAGCTAAAATACCTACTTATGGTTTCCCTAGAGCGTTGAAAGCACTCTTGTATTAACCTATTACCTATACCATGTCCTAAAATATGAAAAAATATTCCAAGCATTTATGTAACATCAATATTCCTAGTTCCTTGAAGATCATAGCGTATTACTAAATCATGCATTAAATTATTAAATAAAATCTTATTCATTCTAAATTTTCGATAACACCTTATCGGATTAGCATCTTCACCCATCAACTCTCCTAACCATGCATTTCCTATATATGATGATGTCCTATAATGTTTTTTTTTTTTTACTGTATATTGCACGATAAGCGATTATGGCTTGAGTAATTCCCATAAGTTGCCAATATCCCTCATCCTCTTTTTCATGGATTTCTCTTTCAGAAGAATCATCCATATCTGTTTAAAGTAACAAAATAGTAATAAAAGTGACGAATAATCATCCATCAACGACTTTCGACTTAGTGCATCCGCGACCTTGTTGGCTTTTCTAGAATGATACAAGATGTCATAGTCATAGATCTTAAGAAGCTCTGTCCAACGACGCTGCCTCATGTTCAACTTCTTCGAAGAGAATAAATACTTTAAACTTTGATGGTCTGTAGGAATTGTTCTCCACACAAGTGATGCCTCTAAATCTTTAAGGTAAAGATGATTGCTGCCAGTTCCAAATCATGCATCTGATAATTCAACTCGTAAGGCCTCAGCTCACGAGATGCGCATGCAACTACTCTCCCAGGTTGCATCAAAACGCAGCCTAATCCCTTGTATGATGCATCATTGTAAATCTCATATCCTCTCGGACCAGACGGAATCGTCAACACAGGTGCAGTAGTCAACTTATACTTAAGCTCTTGGAAACTATGCTCACACTTATTCGTCCATTCAAACTTCTCATCCTTCTTCAACAATCGCGTCAAAGGCATGGCTATCACGGAGAATCTTTCCACGAACCGTCTATAATAGCTTGCCAATCTTAAGAAACTTCAAATCTCAGTCACTGTTGTTGGTCTTAGCTAGTTCATAACCACTTCAATCTTGTCACATGACCTAGGAAGGCTACACGAGTTAATCAAAACTCGCACTTACTGAACTTGGCATACAACTCATGTTCTCGCAGGGTCTATAGTACCATCCTTAAGTGTTGTTTATGCTTCTCTGGACTCTTCGAATATACCAAGATGTCGTTGATGAATATAATCACAAATTGGTCCACGTACTCTTTGAACACTTGGTTTATCAGATCTATGAAAGTAGCTGAGGCATTGGTTAATCCAAACGGCATTGCGATGAACTCGTAGTGACCATAATGTGTACGAAATGCCGTCTTCGATATATCCTCATTCTTAATCCTCAGATGATGGTAACATGTCCTCAAGTCGATCTTGGAAAATGCCAAGGCTCCCTATAGATGATCAAACAATTCATCGATCATCGACAACGGATACTTGTTATTGATCGTCACTTGATTGAGTTGCTGATAATCGATACAAATGCGCAATGAACCATTTTTTCCTTACAAACAAAACTGGTGCTTCACAAGGTGATGCACTAGTATGAATAAATCCTTTGTCCAATAAATCCTGCATCTAAACCTTTAGCTCCTTTAACTCTGACAGCGCCATACGGTAGGGAGCCTTAGAAATTGTCTTCGTCCTAAGGGCCAACTCAATTACAAACTCTATCTCCCTTTCAAGGGGTAAACTAAGCAATTCGTTAGGAAAGACATCAGAAAATTCTCGTACCACGGCGATGTCTTCCATCCTTGGCTGTTCAACTGACGTATCAACCACGCTCGCCAAATAACCTTGGCAACCCACATCCAACAATCGGCTTGCCTTAAGCGACGAAATTAAAGTAATCAAGGGTCCTTGTCGATTTCCAATAAACTCAAAATTGCCACCTGCTAACGAGTTAAACTGAATCTCTTTACGATACAATCCATGGTAGCTCATTGCTTGGTGAGCCAATCCATACCAATAATCACATCAAAATCAAATATCACTAGCACAATTAAATCTATTCTTTCCTCTTGATCACCAATCACTAACTTGCAACTAGGACACCCTACTGTAGATAGCACTTTATCCTCCAACGGGGTAGATATACTAATAACCGCTTCCAACAGTTTCGAACTTAACCCCACTAACTTAACTAACTGCTCAACAATAAAAGAATGCGTAGCTCTAGGATCAAATAAAGTATAAGCAACATGGTCATTCAACGAGACCATACCTGTAACCACGTTCTGTGAGTTCTCTGTCTCCCTTCTAGTGACAGCATACACCCTTCATTAAACTGGAAACCTATTCAGAATGTCCAGTTGTGCATTCTGCGACATACTCCTTGCTGATTGCCCTATCGCGGCAGTGGCGCCTGTGCTTTCATGGGCCTGCGCAGACAATTCTTCACCTGGTGGCCATGCTAGCCACATCCATAGCAGGCTTCCGATCTAGCAAGACACAAGGCTAATCCATGCTTCCTCTTGTAGAATTGGCACACGCCATTTGCATTGGGTGCCAACTTTCCAATTCCTCCCTTTCAGTTAGGAGGAATGGGATACTTTCCTCCAATCATCGGCATCTTTTCAAACTGATTATAGTCTTTATTAGGCACAAATCGCGACCCAAATGCGGCTGCCTATTCGTTTAGGTTCCTCTCAATCAATTGAGCTCTCTCATATAGTTCGTCATAATCCTTAAGATTCAGAGATATCATCAGGTCCTTAATCTCTGGCTTCAAGCCATCTCCGAACATTCTCGCTCTATCTACAAAGTCCTCAATCAAACTTGGTGCATACTTTGATAACTCGGTGAACTTCGCCTTATACTGATCCACAATCATTTGGTTCTAACGGATGCGCTAGAACTCAACCATCTTTTGTTCTCGAGCGCAATCTAAAAAGTATTTCCCATAAAAAGTCTTAACAAAGGCATCCCACTCCGGGATCATACCTTCAAGAAGCACCCTTCCTTTTGTGGCTTCCCACCATGTACTTGCATTACCCTGCAGCTAATAGACATCCAGGGTCACCTTGTCCTCCTCAAAGCACCTCATCAGTGCAAATGCCTTCTCTAATTCTCCGACCTAGAAGGTTGCAGCCTCAGGATCGCCAGCTCCGATGAACTTCAACAGCTTTAGCTTTAGGAACTGCTCCACTAGCTCATGCATAGGCCGCTCACCACTCCCATTCCCAGGTGGGGCCTCAGCCGGTGCGGCTGTAGCAACAGCAGCAACAGTAGCATTGGTGGCAGCAATGGCAGCGACAATAACTTGATTATGAGCTTGCTGCCTAACCAATTTCCTAAGGTCTCCAGGGCTTGCGGGATCCCATCAACCTTGGGATCAATTGGTGCCCCTCTCCTAGCACTAGCTTGCCTCGGTGCCCTCCCTCTAGCACCTACTCGAGTCGGTACCCTTCCCTTAGCACCTGTTCAGGTTGATGCGTTTCCCCTGACACCTGTTTGAGTCGATGCGCTTCCCCTGGCACCTGTCAGAGTTGCCGCAGCCCTTCTCCGAGGGGCCCTTTGCTTAGGATCGCTCATCTTGCAGAATCTTTATAAAAACCTGCTTTCCAATTCAAATCGGGAATTAGAAGTCTGAGCAACCCGCACAAAACAATCAATCAATCATAAGCATAAGCATAAGCATAAAGAAAATGTTTTTCCTAACTAACTATTCTAAAACCCATCACACCTTATCACTCCAGACCTTGACCAGGCTTTGATACCACTTCGGACAGGGATGTTATGCCTCGAACCTCGAGCACGTGAACATCTCACATCGATCGACTAAATTGCAACGTTCTAGGACATGTCGCTGATCCATTTTTTTTTATCTTTCTTTTCTTTCGATTAAATACATGCATAAGCGATTTATATGACCATCTAGTCAAACAACAAACAATAGGGATAATAATAACACAAAAACATTCCAAAACGACGGTTTAACCTTATGAAGTTTAATAATTACAAGCCTTTCTACGGCCACTTCCCACCGACCATCTCAAAAAGCTATAGGGTTAGGGTTAACCTAAACTTCACTAACGATGAGGCTGACCAAAAGTGGCGCTAGGCACATCCGCATCTTGACCCATCGAGACCCCTAACCGCACATGACGGTTCTCCATACTACAAACCTGAAAAATATTTAACAACATCGGGATGAGATAAAATTTTGGCAAGTCAATAGCCTAAGCTCGATTAGGATGCGAATTCATCTTAGAGGTAGCCTCCACGCACGGCATACAAACTTATCTCGCCTTGACACATCCCTACATGTTAGTACATCACATATGCCAACACTAATGCAACAAACATAATCAATAATCAGAATACATAACTTTCATTCATCAAGCATCCACATGAGTCTTGATTATAAGGTAAAACCCAATTTGGCCCTTCCCATACCATGTATCACAATTTTATGCCATAATTAGGTGCAATGCATCACAATCATTTACACGTGTTCCAATTATTACGACTTCTCAGGCCACGACCAACACACGAGTTGGTGGTCTTCGGACATAATTTGGCATCATCCAGGCCCATCAGGCACAGCATCGTCTAGAACCCCCACCTAGACGGCATTTCACAAGTAGCATCAGTTTGGCCTCAACCACGACTCGGCATCCAGACGCATGCCGGGCATCATCCTCAAACTCCCGTTGGGTGACGGGTTCAATTAAGTGACCATATAAGCACGCCAACACTCGAGCCAATTTTTATCTACCGTCAATTAGCCCAGTGTAAAAGATTTCGTGCTTAAATATCAAACCTCAGCAAATCTTTACATTTAGAAATTCCGATAAAATAATCACACATGGTCACGCACTTAAAATCAACCCGCCAAAATTTATGCGCTTTCATTTTAAAACTCCATTGCCCTGTTTAGCACATAAAACATAGTGTCCAAACACGACACCTCAAAGTTTGCAATTTTGTTTTCAAATAAACATTCTTTGAAAATAGCATTTAAACTCATCATTTAGGCAATCAACAACATGGCATTACAAACTCAAACGGTTATAATTATGCATAATTTCGCCTAATAAATCAAGCATAAAATTCTACTTAACGGCTAAATCATCATTAATTTCCACTAATCACGATTAATTAGCGCCAAACGTGATTAATTTATCCAATGGCGATTAATTGCACTAACCGCGATTAATTACGACTAACTAAAGTTAATTAAACTAACTAAAATTAATTAAACTAATTAATATTAATTAAGCTAATTAAAATTAATTAAAATAACCACGTTTAATTAATCTAAACATGATTAATTAAATTAACCATCCTTAATTAAGATTAATCTCTATTAGCCTTAATCTAATCCATCATTAAGCTTTATTTGGGCTAAACGATGATTAAAGGCCACTAACTACCATTAGCCCTAAACTAAACTACCCCTAAACGTAATTAAGTTCCTAATCGATGATAAGGAGTTAACTCACTATTTTCCAGTGTCGGTGAGCTCGTGACAATGGCTGGGCGACGACGACAAGAACTCGGGTCTCATGCTTAAGCGGAGACGAGAGCGGCGGCAGCTTGAGACTTGAGACCCATAGCTTGGCTATGGAGGGAGTGGTGATCTGTGGTGGCTTGCGGCAGTGGTGAGGTTGGTGAGCAGCAACGTGAGGAACAGCGACTATGCGGATGAGCGACAATGAAGACAACGCGGTGGTAGCGACTCCTCAAAACCCACGGCCAAGCTTGGCTTGGCTTGGGCAGTGGTGCACTGGCGGTGGAGATGGAGATAGTGGTGGACGGTGGGGCTCGATCAGGTGGTGAGGTCGGCAGTGGTGGCTTGAACAGGCGACACAGATGCGGCAGTGGTCATAGTAAGGGAGGGGCGACTATGGAGAAAAATGGAAGAAGAAAAAGAAGAAGATGAAGATGAAGATAAATATGAAAATGAAGAAGAAGAAGAAAAAGAAAAAGAAGAAGCAAAATGAGAGAGAGGAGGAGGAAGGTTCGGCGTCCAGGGGGGAGAGGAGAGAGAGATTTCCCAAGATTTTTTCAAAATCTTCATCATTACAAATCCAACAAAATCCTCTCATCCTTTCCGTTATTTCTTTTGTCCTCTAATCCATAAATGCAAGGGCATTTTGGACATTTCACATACTTTTTGTCCAAACTTTCCAATTTTACCCTTGGGTCCATTTGCTTGAATAGGGCTTGGTGGGCTTAGCTTGGCCCACTTGGGCCTCCTTGGCCGATCCACATGGATGTGAGGCCCAACGGCCCTCGCTTGGCCTGGCTTCTCTTCCTGACGTCCAATTTTCATTCAACAATTCCTTTGCCGATAAATTAACGGGCAAATGAGGTGATGTCCAATATGTGAGTCTGGAAATCCTCAAAAGTTCGATTCCCAAAATTGAATTAAATTTCATGGTTAAAATCAATCAAATGTGACTTCAATACGACCTAAACTATTGGTGACTTGTAGGGGTTTTCACACAATTGACTTCTGATCGATAATTTTTAATCCATGTTTGTGCCTCTTCGAATCGTGAACAACTCTTGGTTGTCATGTAATGGCAAGGGTTCAATTACGTAACCTAAGTAAAAGATCAATAGAAAATCGGTTTATCGTCGTTTGACGCACATATCGTAATAGTGCGGAATCACCCGCAAATCGACTATATACTTCCATTGAATCGATTTATATCCGTTCATTAATTGACTTATAACAGTGTGGTATTGACCATTGTCAATTCTTATAGTCTAGCGGTCGATCCCTAATTGAAATCTCCAATCTTTCGAGTTTTAACCCTTTACGGCCTCATCTAATAGATTAGTTAATTCATGAGTAATCAGTTTAGAGTAAATTAACTATTAGTGCATTGATGAAATAACAATTTCATATATTTTGAAATGGGTCAAATTTTGGGATATCACAGTTACCAACTACTCTCCAAACAAGTTACTAATTAGCTTTGGCTCATCAATTGTTATTTAAGTTACCTACAACATTTTATTATTTTAATTATTATTTTTCTTATCTATTACCAACCCTTATTTATTTTTCTAGCATTTTATAAAAAATCAATGATGTTAATTTAAGTTACTAAAAGTTTTTTCTGGATAAGACTAAAAGTCCTAAAATTTGTCCTAAAGTGCAAGCCTTAAAATTTTCGTAGATGCAATTAAGTCCTAAAACTTATTAAATTGATATTATCAAGTCCTTCTATTAACTCCTTTCAACTTGGCTAACACAAAAAAAATGTTGACATATTTTTTTTCTTGTTATCTTCTCTCTTCATGGTGTCAACATCACAAAAATATGAAAGATAAGGTTAAATCAACACTGTTATGGTCTAAATCTTTCTTTTCCCAAATCTTACTTAAATTAGGTTAAAAAAAAGGTTAAATCTAAAAGAAAAAAGAAAAAAATCAGACCAAGGCTTGTGGGCCCACTACTGCTCCACCATCGCCGAAATGGGTTAGTGGGGGTTGTTAGGGCTTCGGCAATCACCGTGACCCTCACTGATCCCTTGGCTAGATTTGGGCAAGAATCGTCGGGCTGTTGCTCGTTGTCTGCAAGGATTGCTAGCCATCGCCTGACCCACTGCCGGCCATTTTGCAGGGATGGTGTGATGATGACGGCGAGGGCTTAAAGGGCTTTTTTTTTTTTTTTTTTTACAATTAATTTTACCCGCATTCCCACAAGGTTTCTTTCAATATTTCTCTGTCTTTTCTCTGGATTTTTATTTTTGTTGCCGTCTCGCTCTAATGTACACGAGAATCTCCACTTTCATTGAACGACGTCGATGCTCTTTTATAAAAAGAAATTCCAGACTTTCCTTTGTTTTCAGAATCTCGCAATCTCCTCAATCTCTCCCCTTCTTCTTTTTCTCTCTTTCATTTCCCTTTGTTATTTGGCTGAGATTCCCTTATTTTTCATTGATTCTCTCTCTCTCTTCTCCCTCTTTGTGAGTTTCCTTTTACCTCACTCATCTCTCTAATTCCTTGTTCAGATGAAGCAATGATCAATTACCTTAGCTGGAGGTAGCTTGAATATGGCATGCTTACTTTCCATTTCACAGAGAAAAGAGAGAGAGAGAGAGAGAGAGAGAGAGAGAGAGAGAGAGAGATGCGGGCGATCTTTGGTTCCTAATAATCACGATTTCGCTCAAATAGATATTTAATCGGCATCATATCCTAAAATTTAAGTGTGAGGAATGAGAATACAAGACTATGCACTTCCTGGTGGAAAGGATGGGACGCTCAGGGCTACGAACAAACGCTTCCTGGCAAGAAGAAGTGACATGCTCTGGGCTGTGAACAACACTTTTGCGCAGGAAACATCATAATCAAAAAAGGGATGCTCGAGGCTATAACAGCACTTTCTGGCGGAGAGCTTGGAATGCTCAGGGCTACAAGCAGCCTTCCTGGCAAAGAGGCGAAAAGCTTGGGGTTACAAAAGCACTTCCAGACAAAGATATGCTGATGGCTATTGCAGCACTTCTTGATGAAGAGGATGGGATACTCAGGTCTATGAGGAGCACTTCCTGCCTGGTAAAAGGAGGTGAAACGCTACAGGCTACAAAAGCATTTCCGGGTGAAGAAAACGATCAGGGCTATGACAGCACTTCTTGGTGAAGAGGATGGGATGCTCCTTCCTGACAAAAAGTGGTAAAATGCTCTGAGCTATAAAAGCTCTTCCGGGCTAACATGTCAAAGCAATCATATTTCTTCGAACAAAGTCTATGTGTATGTTGAAGGAGATTTCCTAACAGTGTATATTCAGAAATCATTACCCGTTAAAGATAATCTTTGGCTTCACATCTTTGGAAGGAGATAATAATTTGTTCCGGAATTAAGCAAGACTAAGCAGGACTATTTGTTCAAACTTTGTATCGCAAAACTTTACAAGAAAGAGCAATCATTAGAGTAATTTTCATTCATCAAGGGGCTTACTATAAATGCCAGATAAGAGTATTTCAATATGAAAGGACTTCTCTGCCTCTCTATTGAGAAGTTCTCACATATTTTCTTGAGAACACTTTTTTTTTTCTCATTTTTGTTTCAAAAATAGAAAAGTTGAAATTTTTTACTTTTCATTTCTATTTCAAGCTTATTTATAGACTAAAAATTTGTTCTAGAAAATGAAAAATGAAATTGCATTATCAAATAGATTTTTGTTCCAAACCTGTTCCCGGGAAAAAACTTAAAAAAAAAATAAAATAAAATGGTTAGTATACGCACTTAAGATATCATGAGAATCGAGAAATTCTCATAGATCAATAACATACTCTTCCTCCACTTCTCTAAGCAGTATTGTCGAGTATGAAATTCTTGTATTAAGCCAATTGCCATTGTTCAGAAAGGACATAAGAAAGTTTACATCTTTGCCCAATATTTTTGGCTAGGAAGAATTGCATGGTTCTGACTGAACTCAAGGTTCCGTTGCAAACTGTTCTTGCTGTGAACATTTTTTTAAAGACAAGGACCCTACGACTTTGGTATCCCTGAGATTGC
Source organism: Eucalyptus guilfoylei (assembly GCA_016097605.1). Classification (NCBI taxonomy): domain Eukaryota; kingdom Viridiplantae; phylum Streptophyta; class Magnoliopsida; order Myrtales; family Myrtaceae; genus Eucalyptus; species Eucalyptus guilfoylei. The sequence goes on along the minus strand of CM027864.1, from coordinate 30,566,750 downwards.
ATGGTCCTGGGAGGGGTGGAAAGAGACAAGGTTAGTGGAATCAAAATGGCTAAAATTAGCTTGGAACAATATCATGCAACTGTTTATGCTCTTTCTGCGCCAAACATGCATATATCCAGCATGTATGCGATGTAAAATGCCACAACAGACCAGTTGTGACTTGATTGCACAAACCAAAAAGGCCAATTCTGGATTTGTGAGTTTATTCATGGAAAAAAACTCCTTTACAGCATCAACATTTACAGGACTCAAGAATTCTCGACCATCCATTTTTGTTATTTATCATCGATCTAGGCAAGATAGCAATCCAAGATCAAGGCACCTACGGTGAGCACCTTTTTGACAACATAGAGCCTGGCATACTTTGGAGTGAACTTCCCACAAGAATCTGGTGCGATGGGCAATATCTTCTGTGGAACCAGATCACAGACCTCAAACTGTACGAATAATGGCAATGTTGGACCTAGTCCAAGTGAACCCAGGTTTAGGTAAGAATTTACCCTGTAAAAGACATTAATCGGGTCCATGTGGACCCAAGTCTAGGTAAGAATTTGCCCAATGTAAGAGACACGTTTTTGTTGCCAAAAGGATGAGATATGATTTACTTTACTCATAAAAATGCATTACGAACTATATTATGTATGGAAAGAAATGGACATATCTATTTGGAACTCACTTTTCTTGTTGAAAATAAAAAGGAAGCAAATAGATTGAGATGGTTTCTACATGGCATAATACTTTTGTCAGTGCTAGGGAAAAGGGAAAAGAAGAAACCCTAACTTGCGCTGATAATCTTTCTTTAAGCAATCAACTTGTTGTTGGTGGAGTCTGAATTACAGGGCAATTCTCCTTTGGCGGAACAGAAGCTATTCAAGACCTTCGCATACAATACCTCTATTCTGCCAAAGGAGAATTGCACTGTTGTGTCAAAACCCCACTCTGTCTCTCTTGCTTTGACTGGCTTAGCTCGAGTCTTCGGATTGATCAAACCTCCTCTTTTATAAAACCATTGTTCGCACAAATTTTTGGATATGCTGGGGAGAAGAAGCAGTATATGCCAGAACAATTCTTGTGTAGTTTCTTTTCGGACATGGTCCCAAATTCTTGACCCATCTTATCCTAAAAGAAGTGAAAGGAAAAGTCGACATCAAGATGGATCTTTTTTCTTGTCATGAGAAATGCTCTCTTTTACGTGCCAATGCATGGAGATATTGAGAGAGCAATTTATGAAGTGAAACTCTTTTTTAATTATTGCCTGCTAATGCTGGAACTATTTTGTTGTCTAGGATTATATTCTTTTAGTTTGCCTTCGACTCCACATAGCTATGGCTACGTGGAACTCTATTATTCTGTGTTAAAAGGTATGGATTCTTTTAAATACTGATAAATTTCAACAAATGTTGATAAATTTAAATAAGTTATTGATTTAAAAAAAAATACGTCACCTTTTTTCTAGGTAAATTTTTTAGTGATTTACCATTAGATTTAATAAATAAACTTTCTTGTTTGTTAGCTTGCAAAATGACCAAATATTAGACAATTTACTAACTTTTATTTACATAAGTTATTAACACTTAAATTTAATAATTCCTATGTAAAATTACCAACCTAAGTTAGAACGACTTATTAGCTTTTATCAAATTAAGTTAATTACTAGTTTTGGGTTGCCAACTTTTCATGGGATAGCTGCACAAATGGTTTTTGAACTTCGGCCCAATATGCAACGTCGTTCTTGAATTTTTAACTTGTTGAGTGGTCTATGATATTTTGCCTAATGTACAATGTTGTCCTCGAACTTTTAATTTATTCAATGCAATCTCTAAATTTTTTTGTAAATATTTAATATAGTCTATAGACTATATGAAAATATCTAACACTATCCTTCCATTAATTCAAATTAATGTAAATTGTTGATCCGGCTTCCAATCCGGTAAATTTGAATGATGTATAGAAGAATAACCTGACACATGGATTATGCTCGTGAGATAGTCAACTCAAATGAAGATAAAATTATCTAAGTCATCAATAACATGGATAATTACTTCAAATTGATCAAATTAAACAAATTACATGAACTATTATATTTTACTTTGAGTTAAATATCTTACGTGGGAATCTATGTTCAGCAAATTTTTTTGTCCATCATTCACACATACCGGATTAGAAGCCAAATCAATAAATTACGTTGATTTAAAATAATAGAAGGATAACATTGAACATTTTCACATAATGTGAGAACTAAATTAAATATGTACCAAAAGTTTATGGACTATCAATACCTAAAATATTGTTGTTCCGTAAAATTAGGAATCGACTTGACCCCTAAACAAAAATATCAAAGTCGCATTGCTTACATTTGGCATTGCATCACATTGCATGTAGGTACTAATAGAATTTGGGACTAACTCATTTGCATTAAGTAGGTCGTAGGGGCAAAGCAAATAATGTTGGCACAATCTTAATTCGTTTGTTCAAATTTCAATTCTAGGATTAATTTGGACTTCAAAATAGGAAATAGAGATAAAATAGGATAAAAATGGTGGGATAAGGAATCGGATCATGGGGGTTTATAAGGTAAAAGCTTGAAAAAAGGGGAAAAGATAAATATGATGGAGCAACTGGAACTTGAGCTCTTAAAAGCAAAACAAACAGATGGCCGTAAGTGCAAGTGAAAGAGAATATTACAAAGAGGAGAAATCTTGGCCGATTCGAAGAGGAGGGCAAGCGGTTTAGAAGGATTAAATGACCGGTTTTAAAGATTAATAAAGGGGGCAATTTCGTTGGAGTCTACTTCGTAAAATTCTAAGCATGATTTGGTGAAATTGGAATAGAAATGGAGATCATAAAGCAAGCTTGAAGTGAAATCCGCCAAATGAATAATAGCTAGATCTACCAAAATGGGACATAGATCCATTTCTTGACCCATATTTGATGGGTTGGCTTGTTAAATGGGTTAGTCATATTCAGTAAATGAGTATAGATCAAACTTTATAGGTATTAAATGAATTCACAACTTATATAAATCCAACCCATCTCTATGACTACCTCTCGCTCTCAATCAATCCCGCATTCGTTCACTCTGTATGAGTTTTCCTTAATTAATTAAATATATAAGTATTTTAGTAATATGAGTCGGGTTGGGTATGAGTTTGGTATGAATTAGGCCAAGTATAGGTCACTAAATTCATATTATATGGAAATGGATCATAACGGGTTAAATGAGTTAATTTGGATCGGATCATTTTCGACCCAATTCACCTGTTTAATAGGTCTCTAATAATGGCAAAATCGAAACAACAAACTTGGTGAAGTTTAATTGCGTCCAGTTGTGATCCAGAGAAAGGAGATTTGGGAGAGATTGGTTGGGTTTTCGGAGATTGGACCTTGAGATTCTAAAAAATAATAAGAAAGCACTATCACAAGATCCTAACATCATTGTGTCTCACCCGAGGAGACACTAGACAGGACGCTTGCATCTTCAGAATGTGGGGGAAGCTTTCACGCCCCACGGTCACGTTCTCTTCACCTTCCTATCGTCGACTCTCCATACACATTTCATTACGTGTTCGAGTCTTGTATTCGAGTCTTACGGTATTCTTCATGGTCCTCTCCATCCCGTAGCCTTCTCCATCGCCGTCCTGGGATCTACCACTGATATCCGCCAGCGTCCCAGCGTCCGTGGCGTTCCACCAACCATCCAGCGTTTCAATCTTCTGCATTCTCGGTTCCACTGGCGTCCTCGCTCGTGATTCGAACTGACATCCTTCCTTCCTTGTGATCTCAACCAGCATCCTGGTCCGCGAGTCACTGTCCTTGTCCAATCCTTCGGCACCCTTAAGCGATTGCTCGTTGAAATTACTGAATGACCTTTCAGTTTAAATTCAGGCTGGTTCAGACTTAAAATGAGCTTTGTCCAGCTAGAATACCAAAAAGAATCCAGAAAGCTGAATCAAACATCTGGTCCGGAAAGGAGTGTAAGCAAACCAGTCAAGAAGTGGATTGTAGTGTTGTCCACAGAGAGTAGAAGTAGACCCCGCAAGGTGGCCGTAGTCTGACACTTGCGAGGTGATGACAAACGCCATTGCTTTAGCTTCACAGCCTTGACCACCACCCCGGTCTTGATTTTCAAATCACAGAGAGAGAGAGAGAGAGAGGACGCCAACGGGGTGGCCGTTGTTGTATGAGGCTTGCGAGGTGATGGCAACCACAGTTGCTTAAGGTCTGTGGCCGTGACCACCGCACTAGTCATGCTTTTCAAATGAGAGAGAGCTGGTCTCGTTTTTGAGAGAGAGAGAGAGAGAGAGAGCACATGTTTGGGAAAAAAAAATTAACATTGTCAAACAATGAGTTGTACAAGTCATGGTCATGTATTGACTAACAATGTTAAGAGCACAAGCATTGTTAGGATGGCTAATAATGAGATATGTAAGACTACCAATCAATTGCCGATAAAGTGTAGGATTTGGAGAAAGAGTTCCATCCTTGTCATTAAATTTTGCATTCAACTCAATGGGAGTAGAAGCAATCTTGTTATTAGTGAGCCCAGCTCGAGAAACAAGATCAATGATATATTTTGCTTGTGAGAGATTATAATCAAAAGCATTAGACGCAACCTCCAAGACTAGAAAATAGCTTAATCGCCCAAAATCTTTCATTTCATACTGTTTACTAAGGTAAAATGTCAGTTTAATCATTGCCAATAATAATCATATCATCCACATAGAAGAGTAGCATAATGTGTTTTACAGAACATAAGGTTACTATCCTATAATTTTTTGAAATTACGGAGGTGACTAGCCAAGCTAACGATTCCTCGCCATGGATCCACATGGGTTGCGATTCCGTGAGTTTTAACTTCAAAATGTTGACTTTGTCTACAGCAATCTTTATGGTTTTATTTACTTAATGATATTTGACCTTATATCATACAACTACTATGACGAACCTTGAGGTAGGTAAATTATTTATTTTGTCAGCAAGTTATAAGAGATTATCCTTGTACATAAAATTCTCAAACATCTTAATGAAGAATTTCACATTAAAATGGGTTAATCTTACAAATTATCGACTTTATTTTTTATTGAAGGTAAAATAAGAGTCAAGGGTCCTGCTACAGCACTTCCTCATTTTCTTACCAAAATCAAATAATAAATAATTATAAATTATCGTGATGCTTATTTCTTTAAGAATTTGTGGCTCGCAATAAACTATTATTCTCACCTTAGTCCAAAATCTTTTATGCTAGTAAAGCCCAAAAAGATGGGTTTTTTGGGCTATTGTGAAAATAACAGTTTATTGTGAGCCACAAATTTTTAAAAAAGTAGGCTCACAACAATTTATAATTATTTGTTATTGATTCTTTGTAATCCAAAATAAATTGTTATTCTAATAGTAGATTAAAAATTATTACGAAATCATTTCTCCCTTCTTCTTTTTTTCCCTTCAGAGCATAAGTCAGTGATTGCAAAAGCCCTCACAATTGCTTATTTGCTCCAAATTAGACATATAGAATGAAGCTAGATGGTCAAATATCTTTAAATTATGTTACTGTAGAATAGAATTTATCAAAAAATGAGGATATCAACCCCAAAATAGCTACAAGAATATCTAGATTCAACATATTATGTATCTTCCCATAGCCATTAACGTAATTCTCTCTCCATATAGTGCGATCATTGCATGATCAAGACCTTTTGTTGCAAAGCTAATAAGATTTGTTGTACAAAAGTCCCACTCAAAAGTTTGAGTCGGCTAACTCCTTAAAAGAAATAATATGCAGACAAATCTTCGTTCGTTCATTCCTTGATGCTTTTCAATGCTATTTTTTTTAGTTTCAATTCCGTATAACTATATATAATTACATAAATGATTTTTTTTTTTTCATATCATGTGAATTCGGGAAATTAACTAATATAATCTTTCTTCACCCTTTTTTTTGCTCTAACTTTCTTCATCCTATCATATCTAACTATGAAAACTTTCTTCACCCTATTTATTGAGAAAGTTTTCATAAATTTAGTTACATATGATTTCGTAAGTTAAATAAATTTAGTTATAAATTATGACCGTTACTTGGGGAGTGTGCCTCAGATCCGTTGATTTGAGATCGCGATAGAGCGACAGAATTTCAGGCGAGCACTAGTATCACTTGTGCACCGCTGCGTAGAGGTCTCCATCGAGCCGTGCAGAAGTCTTCGTTTTCCTCGTGCAAAGATCGTCGTCGTGCTACTTCGACGAGCTTTTCCATCTGCGCAACTTGCTCAATGGAGAGGTTCTCTATCTTGCGGTGGTTGCACGCTGCACCACCATTGGCGTTCATGGCAGCCCTGATCTTCATAAGCAGCAAGCAGCAACCTCATGTTTTCCTTCCTCTTGTCATTTGTTTTACATTTCTTATCCAATTCGTGTCTATCCTACTCCCCGTCCAGGATTTTTTCCCCAAATTTTGTTTGGACATATCTAGATTTATCTAGTTTAGAGGATGTCCGAGAACACCAAATAAGAAAACAAATTATCCCGGTCGAACTATCAAACGCAGCCCATTAAAGATTTATTATATTTTGACGACACATTAGTAGACTAGAGAATAATTCTCATCTTGTCCAACATCACAAAACCAACTACTTCTATTGCCCCTATGTCTATAGATCCATCCTCATCTTTTAGCAGTTCAGATGCTTCTAAAATAGATTACTTGTATAAAGTATAAGATATCCAATACCGCAGTCACCCTTATAACTCCATACTCTGTGTTTGCCGAGCCTGCCTCTTTTGCCCCTATTTAAATCATCCGATCAACTTTTTTGCAAGACTCCTCAAGAAGTGAAGGATAAGCAATTAAATTCAATCTCGTCCTGGCATTTGTTAGTTGGTGAAGATGTATGTCAGCCACCAATTGGACAATCAATTGATTGCTAACCAATAGATGAAAATTTTGCATGTTGCAATTTGAGATCACCACACATATTGCCAAAGGAACAACATACTATCTATGCATGTATGCAAGCACTTTGTTATACCATGTAATTGTCGTCAAATTATGCAAGGCATAAGGAAAATAAAATTTATTTATGTATACGATTATAAGGGCAACAGAAATGCCACCATGATGAACACGGCGACATTTGTATCGCTCCATGCTCAACTAGGGGTAGTGAGAAACCACATCTTAGGGATTTGGGGGGCTAGGGGAGGTAACTCATGTCCAATCCCAGGACTATGACCAGGACTTGTCGGTCTAAATGCTGCAACTTGGGGAGGTAACTCATGTCCTACCCCAGGACTATGACCAGGACTTGTCTCTGTAGGATGTATGGGGCGTTTGTCTTCACGACTATCATGTGGACCGGCATGGCTAATTGCCTCTTCTGTTGGAGCCAGTGATGGAGATTTCACAACATGTGGTTGCATGGGAAAATCATGATCGTCGTTGTCCTCTTTGGGCATCATCCCCTCATATTTTCTGCCGGTGGACGTCAGAGGATGTTCAGGGTGTCCAACTCCAGGAGAATGACTTAGACTGGCAGGCATAAATGCTTCTACTGATGGAGCCGGCGCTGGAGGGTGCACAACTCGTGACTGTAAGAGACCACGATTGTTGTTGTCCTCTTTGCCCATCATCTCATATTCTCCAGTGCTCGACATTGAGGGGAAATTGTTCTTCTCCAGCTTCCATTTCCTTCCTTCAGACAATCCGAGCGTAGAAGAAAAGAAAATCAAAGCCAGTGCAAGACTAAGAATAGCTACCTTATTGAAAGCCATTGACAATCAAAGCAGGCACGATGCTGCATTACTCAGCTTGACCCGGTATATATACAGCTCTTCGTGGGTCATTAACTTGGGAGATCTAGGATGGCATTAATGGCCTCTGCCATGCACGAAAGATCGGATTTTGTTGATTTCAGTTACGTTGACCTAAACAGAAATCCTTTTCCCTTTCCATGCAGCATTCATGAAACTTTATTGCGCCTCGGGAAATGTATTTGTTCTGTTCCGGACGGCACCCGATTTCACAATTTTCACACGGTAAGACCTGCAAGCAACAAACTTTTGCAGGTGCGGACAAAGAGCAGTCCCTAGCAACAAAGCAATTGCCGTGGATTTTGCGTAGGATCCGTGGTCATTAAAATCATAAATATAAATATATTTCAGGATTCATTCATTTCGCAAAAAATAAATAATTTAAAAATATTTTTTAAAAATTCATCGCTTATTAATGAATAAAAAATATCTTTATTATCCAAAAAATATAAATATAAATTATTTTTGGCAATGAAAATATTTTTATTGGTTAATTATCTTAAGTGATATAACCAATCAATTTTAGAAAAATATTTTCTCAAACGTGTATTTTTGGAGAAACAAATAGACCATCGGTCTTCCATTTGATCACTTTATAAACGCAAATGATACGATGATTTTATGTAGGAATTACAAAGAAAAAAATGCATTAGAACATGACGTGTTAGTTACGATGGTGAATTGAGCGAAAGATCGTAAAAGCCCTCCGCACTTGGATTGCCCAAATTTATGGTTGGTCCTCCCTAGGACTCTCAATCTTGCAACCCCACTCATTTATTTAGGATGCGTTTATTTTGTAGAAAATGAATGATTTGGAAAAAATATTCTAAGAATAATCCCTAGTATTACTTAAAAAAATAAACTAATGAAAAAAAAAAACTCATTGAGAATGAAACTATTTAGATACATATTGTTATTGACAATGAAACAATTTTCATCAACTTATTATTTCAAGTGATATAAACGATTATTTTTAGGAAAATGTTGTCCAAATCATTCGTTTTCATGAAACAAATGGAGTCTTAGTTGAGATAAGACCAATATGGTGGAAAAAACTAAGTCTTTATATAACCTTTTGCATGTTTAGTGAGAAAAGGGAAGAAAAAGAGAAAAATATGAGGCCAATATGCACAAGATTTTTAGAACCATGAGATTTATATTTAAAAATTTTAAGACGTATTAGAGGACGACATGGTATTAATTTATTTAAACACTATTTTAAAGTTCCTCATCATCTCAATTTTTCTCCTCTTCAACCATAGCTCCTCCTCCTCCTCCTCCTCCTCCTCCTCCTCCATGAGATTTATATTTTAAAAATTTTAAGACGTATTAGAGGATGACATGGTATTAATTTATTTAAATTATTTTAAAGTTCCTCATCATCTCAATTTTTCTCTCTTCAACCATAGCTGCTATCTCCTCCTCCTCCTCCTCCTCTAGCAAATACATGTCTGAAGATAGACTACAGTTTAAATTACATAGTTATCTCATAGTTTCAAATTTATAGAGTTGAAGTTCCTATTCGAATTGACTGTGCTCAATAATCGACTCAAGCTCTCTACAAAGAAAAAAGGAGTTCATGGAGTTTGAGTTCAAGTTTAAACACGAGTACTGTTAGTAGATCAAAACTAGAAAAAGTAACATATTACAATTCCAAAAGTCTAAATATAGCAAAGATACGAAAGTCTAATTTTTTAACTATGCGCACAAGTCACGAGCTTTGAATGAAAATTTCACTTGCATATTTACGGGTGTTGAGATATTAAATAATAAATTATGTCTTAATCTAATAGTTTAAGTTTTTAGAATCATCCGTAGTGGTTCCACAAAATTTTGCATGGTATCAAATCGGGAGGTTCCAAATTCAAATCTTTCATGTCCCTATTTGCCTCCCCAATTATATATTTCCATTTTTTCCATAAAATTTCATAGAATGAGCATTTGCATCATGATATTGAGAAGAACTCATGCGTAGTTTGCCTATGGCTCATACTAAGTACAATTGATGATCTTGGTTTAAAAGATATAAGTCAATCAAGGAGTAAAATCAAGAGACTTTTGTGGCCTAGCTTTTAATATTTGTTAATATTAATAGTTTTGCCTATATTTAACGATGAGCTATAAAAAGGAGAAAGTAAATGTTGATAAGGCTTCCAGATAGCAACCATGATCCTCGAGATTATTATGAGGGGGAGATGTTGATTGCAATCTGATCATGAAATTTGCCACATCCAAACTAATTGATTAGCCACTTAACCAATCTCTTGAGGATACTAAACTTCTATACAAGCCAAGCCTCACTTGCAAAAACTACCTTATTATGTACTTGTGCCAATGAAAAAGTGAGATTAGTCGCTTCAAAAGGAGTTGTATTGACTTGGGTCCATGTATAGAGTGCAATCACAGTCATTGGTGACACATGTAGGGCTCTCACAAACAATGGCAATGATGAATTTGATCCATGTGGACTTGAGTCTAGATAAGATTTTGCCCTTTAAAATACACAAGTTTCTATTGCCAGAAGGAAGAAATACAATTTACTTTACTCATGAAGATGCATTATGAATTACATTATGTATGGAGAGATATGTACATATATCTTTCAACTCACTTCTCTTGTTTCATCGAAAATGAAATAGAAATGAGTAAATCAAGATGGTTTCCACATGGCACGAAAATTTGTCGGTGCTCAGGAAGAAGAAAAGAAGACACCATAACTTGCATTGACTCTATATGTCTCTTAAAACCATTACTTGTTGACGGTGGAGTAGGAATTACATGGCAATTCTCCTTTGGCAGAGTAGAAGCTATTTGATGAAGTTCAAGGGCTTTGTATGCAATATCTCTTTTCTAACATAGAGAACTACGCTGTAATTTCGCCCCTCTCTCTCTCTCTCTCTCTCTCTCTCTCTCTCTCTCTCTCTCTCTCTCTCTCTCTCTCTCTCTCTCTCTCTCTCTCTCTCTGCGCGCTTCGACTAGCTTATCTTGAGTCTTGTGTTGTTGAAACTCCTCTTTTATAACACCATTATTTGCACTCACTCTCTCCCTCCCTCCCTCCCTCCCCTCTCTCCCTCCCTCCCTCCCTCTCTCTCTCTCTCTGCGTGCGCTTCGACTAGCTTAGCTTGAGTCTTGTGTTGTTGAAACTCCTCTTTTATAACACCATTATTTGCACAAACTTTCGGATATGCCGGGTAGATAGGATAGCATATGCTAGAACAAATCTTGTGCAGGTTCTTTTTGGAAATAGTCCCAAATTCTTGACCAATCTTTTCCGAAAAGAAGCAAAAAGACAAGTCAACGTCAAGATGGATATTTTTCCTAGCCTAATACTTTAAAAAAAAAAAAAAATCTCCAACTTTAACTTTCACCTCAATTGTACCTTTTGTCTTATAAAAAACCTCCAACTTTGGATCTAGTCCTAATTCTACCTTAAACTTTTTTTTGTTCCATAAAAAACCATCAACATTAGTTCTACTTCTACCTTATGCTTTTTTTTTTATCTCATAAAAAAAATAACTTTAAGTCTAGTACTAATTCTATCATAAATCTTTTTTTTTTTTGGTCTCACGAAAAAACTCCAATTTCAATTTTACAGTAATTTTTTTCGTCTCATAAAAGATCATTAACTTTTACTTGAGTCCAAATCTATCTCCATTGATCCTTTGTCAAGATCACCCTTATTATTTTGCACTTGATCTTTGATTTCTCGTGTTTAGGATGTTTCATCTCTCACAGTCGGAGAGGTTGTGCTCAAGACATTCAAACAGCTTGCACTTGAGAGTTTTTCATCTCTTGGTTGTTCAATGAGAATTTTTGGAATGAGGGTTCATGGGGCAAATTTGTGACTTAAACACAAGTTTGTGTTTTGTTATGAGACTAAAAATTGTAGGGTAAAATGGGGGCTAGAAGGTAATATTGGGATAAGACCTAAAGTTGTGGGTTTTTTATAAGATAAAAAAAAGATTTAGGATAGAATTGGGATAATATTTAAAGTCATAGGTTTTTTTTTTTAGACAAAAGGTAGAATTTACACAAAAGTTAAAGTTGGAGATTTTTAAGGATATTAGGCCTATTTTTCTTGTCATTGGAAATGCTCTCTTTTACGTGCCATTGCATTGGGGGGGAGAGATATGAAGTGCAAGACTTATCTAATTATTGCTTGATAATTCTAGAGCTATTGTGTTGTGGCTAGGATTATTTTCCTTTAATTTGTCTGACTCCAAGTGGCTTTAGCCTCATAGAATTATATCATTCCGTACTAAAAGTTATGGAATGTTTTTTTCGTACCGATTTTAACAAGTGTTGATAAGGGTCAAAATATCAATGGTAAATAAACAAAATAAACAAAGTTAAGTCACTTTTGTTTCAAAGTAGTTCCGGTACCTTTTAGAAAAACACTGATAGTCCCTTAGCTAACAAATTGTTCCACTACTTTTTAGAAAAACGATGGATAGTCCCTCAGCTAACTTGTGTTGTTATTAGATTCCGTATAACTAAGCCCGAATGTTGGTAGGGGATAAAGAGAGACCCAACACAACCTAGGTCAATCCAACCTCACCTAGGGGTGTGTAAAAGAATTGGGAACCACTCGAACCTAGGTCAATCCAACCTAATCTTAGTTGGACCGGAACTGGCAGTTCCCAAGGGAGTCGATCTGGTTCTTGGTTCCAATTTGTTGGAACCGATGAGTACCGGTCCGGTTCTCAGTTCTAGATATGGAACCATCCATTCGCCCATCTGAACTGGACCGGTAATAGATAAATATATATTTAATTTTTTTAGACTAGTTTTTGACCAAAAATAATTTAAGAAAAATGAAAGTCCTAAAACCCTTAATTTGGAGCTTAACAACCAGTAAATGAGTGCTCCTCTCATCCCACTTTTACCTCGTATGAGTTGTCTCACCATCTCTCACTCACGGTCTCTACTCTCAAACTCAACATACATCGACTCACAGCCTCGACTCTCAACTTTTGATATGAGTTCAATCTTTTCATTGATATTGCAACTAAGATTATGGAAGTTCTTTATTTTTTGCTTTACTTAAACTTGCTGGAAAATGTCACACTAAGTGCATGAAGTTTGGTAGGACCGATTATATGGACCCACTCAGGAATTGGACCACTACTATAGTCCGATTCTCGAGAGGGTCCATGGAACCAACGAGCGGTTCCCAATTCCAATTTTTTGAAATTGATCCTTAGTAGACAGTTCCCGATTCTTGAGTGTGAACCACCCATTCGGACCATGCTCACCCTTTCACCCACATAACCTACCCAAAAAATAATGAAAAAGGCCAAATAGATCTCCAAAAATAAATAAACGAAAAATAAAAGGAATCTCCATCATTGATCCTCCTCATTTGGACCATGCAGCTATTCTTACGAACACATAAAACATAGATAGATAATCACCTTCACATAGAGCGCTAGAAATCGAGAATCAAGAAGTGATGAGGAGTTCGAGCTTGAGAATTAATAAGACTTTCTCTCTCTTCCTCTAGACATTCATTTCTGAACTAAATGCTCAATTCAGCTCTCTAGACTTCATGTTGGTATTCTACATCAACGAAGCTCAATTTAAGTTTGAACCAATTAGAATCTAAATGCAAATTCATTTGGTAATTTCGACAAACAATTGAGCTTCATTCTCTTCCTCTAGTCCTCCGTCGCATGACTCTCACCAAACGAGCTTCTCTAACTAGATCACAAGGTGAAACTGTTCTAGAATAGAGACAGATGGAGAGATTTTAGAGAAATTTAATCATCTCATCATCATTTAACAATAAAGAGAGAGAAAACCCCAAAAATGAGGTGCACTACTAATCTCACATAGTCCTACAACCCCTCCGTGAGGAGAAAAATTGTCCAAAAAAGTCATAAACCTATTGTACTTTTGTAAATTCAGTCTTAAACATTTCAATTTTGCCAATTGAATCCTGAAACTTTACACCTTTTGTCAATTGAGTCCATTTGGCCAATTTTCGTCGAAAATTACTAATGTGGACAGCCGGCGCTAATGTGGCAATCCTTAATAATATTTTATTAAAATTTTGAATTCTTATGCTTTTTTCTTCTTTCTTTTACCTTTTTTTTAAAAAAGTTTTAGAGAGAAAGCTGGCGAGGGTGGCCAGCCGACCTTTGCCAGCCTTTAGGCAAGCCTTCACCAGCTCTAGCCGAGGGTCGCGATGCCCTCATAGATGAAAGTGAGGGCGGGTGAGCCCTTGCCCAAAACCGACGAGGGCCGCGACACCTGGGGTCGGCAAGGGCCACCAAGCCCTCGCTAGCCAAATTTGGCAAGGGCATCACGGCCCTCATCGATTTTGGACAAGGGCTCATGCACCCTTGCTTTCACCGATGAGGGCGTCGTAGCCCTTGCTCACTCTTAGCAAGGGTCAGCCATCCCTCACCTATGGTTGGCGAGGGTCAACATGTCATGCCCCGATCCTCAGGCACGCACACATCCTTCTACTTGGTCGATTTTAAAATGCGATATCCCAGGACTACGTATCGCCAACCCTTTCATTTTTAATAGCACATGCGGAAGCAGTTATAAATCCCCAAACAATAAATCGATGGGATAGAAAAGTAAGGCCATATTTTTCATATTAAAATCCACAACCATACTTTTATACAGAGCATAACTCAAAGTATTTCACAAAACTAATCACAGCTTTCTGGTCTCACTCTATTCACATATAAACAGGGTTCACAAAAGAGGATGGGATCTCAGTCCTCATCCGGCTCGTACTCAGGATCATCCTGATCCTCCTCTGATTCTTCTGAATCAATCTCATTCTCTTCAAGCTCCTCGTCCTCTTCTGGTTCCTTCTCTACCGGCTCCTCCTCAGCATTTTCCCACTCCTCGTCCTCCTCTAGACCTTCCTTTTGTTGTTCCATAATTTCACCTTCCTCAAAATTTTCATCATCTACAGTGTTTACAGGTGAAGTCGGCTCACTCCTGAGTGCAAGATCTCTGGCATCATCTACGCCTCCACCATCGAGGTCTGTAGTCCCCTCACCAAAAGCTTTCTCCAGGATGTAGTAAGGTATTTCTTCTTCAGGGATGGGACCTATTCTTCGCCCATCATAAAAGTAGTGATACCAAGACCGATATTCATGGGGCCTTAGGTCGTCCTAGCCAACTTCAACCCACACCGTCGACTCAATCAAAACGTATTCTAACCCTTCTGGATGGCATGAACATGGAAGTGAATTTCTTTCTCGGTGATGTCCACTGGGATGCCGGTGCTGCCATCTAGGGGCCTGAAATGGTTATACAATAACCATTGAGACTACGTCTCAGCAAGTTCTATCCTACTAAGACTCCATTAGGAAACCAATACACCACCCGGTTGCCTAAACACAGCACGAGTTAGAAGACTTACCTTGGCATCAGTCCTAACCTGCAATTCAAGGTTATACGCATATGCCTCATATTTCACATCAAACAATCAATCAATTCACAACAAACGGATCAAATCATTGATCAATCGACCTAGTCGATTACATGTCAATCAGACCATTTCTAGGTCATTTCCAATCACCAAATCACACGTACTCTCTCGGGCGCCGTTTTCGTCAAGGTGATGTAGGTAATAGATAGTCTATGTGCGTTTTTTAAGGCGACGTTTACGCACAGTGATATCCTTAATCACCGAACCACACCTGCCCATAAGTCATAGACAGTATACGTGCATTCTTTAAGGTGCCGTTTTCACACAGTGATATCCTTAATCACCGAACCACGCTTGTCCATGAGTCACGTACATTCTTTCTCTCCGGCGCCGTTTTCGCCAACGTGACATATTTTTACGTGCATTCTTTAAGGCGCCGTTTTCGCCAGTGATATCCCCATCACCGAACCACATATGTCCAATCACATCAAACCTGATTGACCTTAGCCAAGAGTATTTCCAGTTCACTCTCACAATTCTCTCCACTTTACAACTCGTCAAAGCATTATAAATGCTAAATAACTATACTCGGCCATCTACCAATCAATTATTCGAATTCACTCAAATTAGGATAAATTCCTAAAATATCACAATTAATTCAATTCCACGCAACGTAGAGCTCAAATAAATAAACGGACCGTACCACGATAATCAGCACGAAATTTCGGTCATTGACTATCCCTACCTAATTTCCGAAAAATAAATAATTATTTAATTAATTTCGAAAATTAATAAATAAATACTAAAAATCCAATTTAGGTCCGTAATGCCTAATTGAAGCCCGATAAGGGTCGGGAAAAATCCCGAGATGCATTCCATAAATAATAGTATATATCTACTTGCTAGTTGCACAATTAAAATGTCTAATATGCATCACAATTAATTAATAATCGCTAATCTACTTTAATCTAACCACCTAATCCTACTTAATTAACACTAATAACCCTTAAGTATAATTAGTCTACTAAGCAAGGATTAGTGAGATTACTTACTAGAATTACGCAAAAGTCAGATCAAACCAACGGGGACAACACGAGGAACAATAAACTCCACAGCGGACCTCGGGTTCAGGGCCCGGAACACCTCCTAAACCACCACTTAAGCTGCTGGAAAGCACACCTGAAACCCTTTGATCTTGGCTGGAAAATTGAAGAAAACCACTCGGTTTAGGCGATACTTGCACGGGAATGAAAGATTGAACCAAACCAGACCTAAACGGAGCTTTACTAGCGAAGAAACACTCGAAACCAACCTCGGCAAGGTTTCCACAGACCCAAACACAGCTGCTGGGTGAGAGAGGGATGCGGCCAAGGAGACGGCGGTGCACGGCCAAGGCGGGCACACTCGCGCGGCGGTGAGGGCGGCACCGGCGCGGCGACGGGCAACTAGGCGTGGATGGCTATAGCTTCTTCTTCCTTTACTGCTAGCGTCACACGGTGAGAGGGAGAGAGAGAGAAGGCTGTCTAGTTGAGGTGAGAGAAAGAGAGTGAGGGAGAGAAGAGATAGAGATGAGGGTGAGGGCTCCATATGGCCTTCTTTTTCCAAGCTTGGTCTTCAAGCTTTAGCCTAGGCCAAGTATAATTCCTTGGCTCACCTTGAACCAACAACACACTCCAAATAACCTTTCCAATGGCCTTCCTCAAATCTGCCCCACCCTTTAGGTCTCCTGACTCTCGCTCTCCGAAACCCTCCTTGCTTAGATCCGGCCTTCCTCGGATCTCTCTCTTAGCCACGATTTTTCTCCTCTTTCGCCCTCGAATCTCACTCACTCCAAGATCTCTCTCGCTCAACCCCTCTCCTCTGGCTTCTCTCTCAGATCTTAGCTTGCTCGCTCTCGGGCCTTTCCTAAAGTCTTTCGGGGGAAGTTCTCGGAGCTTGCTGCCTTCGATCTCTCTCGACTCGTGTCGTCGCCTTCCCTCCCGACGCCCTATTTATAGGCGTGGAGGCCGGTCGACAAAGGCGTTCGGACCACCAATCCTTCGCGCTCCGAGCAGCCTCCATCGGCTGAACTAGTGTCCCACCTGTCAAGGTGGCTCTAGCTAGGCCACCTCCTCTACCACATTGAAGACGCGTCCCCTCTGCTTGTACCGCTCCATGTGTGTTGCCGTCTCCTCCTCCATCCAGCATCGTGCGCGTCTGGCTTCCTGCGCATGTTGTAGAGACAACGGAGGAAGAAGACAAGGAGGAGGGGGCTAGGCCAAGGGAAAAGGGGTAGTGGGCTTGGGGCCCATGTGCAGAAGAAGGAAAAAAGGGGGGAAGTTGGGCACGAAGGCCCAGCCCCCTGGGCTACTCTTTTTTTTTAAATAATAATAATTAATAAATTATTTGAAAAAGGTGAAAACTAAAGGAAATAAAAAGGAAAGAAAGCTTAATGGATGCAAAATAGAAATTAAGGCCTAAGTGATGCGAAAAATATTTTCGTTAGGGTCAAATTGATCCCTAATTTTCTATACGTATTTACACAAAATTTAGGTGTCAAAAGATGGTAGCCACCATCATAGTTGGCCTGTGGTTGGCCTTGGAAGTCTTACGGACCACATTACCCATTTTTCAACTCAAATTCAATGGACTGACTTAGACATGGATGCTTGAAAATTTAAAAATAGGTTAAAGTGGGTTCATAGTATCAAAGCCCGACTAAATGTCGGTCTTAATGAATATAAAATGATCCATTTTCAACCCATTTCAGCCCAAAATGATACAAATAACTGACGATATTGAAGAAGAGAGGGAGGAAGGGTGAAGAGAACCACTAACGATGACACCCCTCCGCCATCGGCGATGTCGCCCACTTGGTTGGTCTCGCCATTGGCATTGTCAGCACCAGCGACTATCTGGCTAACAACAATCCCACATGCAAATGTAACAGTCTTCGTCTCTCTCTCCCTCTCTCTCTCTCTCTCTCTCTCTCACATATCAACACTCAGACTTAATTATACAAATTCTAATAACAACACACGTTAGTTGAGAGATTTTTGGTGACTTTTGTAAAAAGTACTGAACCTATTTGTTAGTTAAGATATTATCGGTGATATTTTCTAAAAAGAACTCGAACTATTTTGAAACAAGGATTAATATCATGAAAAACATCAAAATAGTATATGTTTGATGAATTTATCCGAAACTAATTCTTTTACAAAAAAAAAATCTCAAATTGGTAAACTTATGACAAATTTACTCCAAACAATTTTTGACAACCATACTGGTATATTTGTGACAAATTTATCATTGGTTAATTTTTGTTAAATAAGACTAATAACATGAAAAGTCACAAATTAGTACACCGTGACAAATGGATAATAAAATCCTAAATTGGTGCACCTGTCATCTAACTTAACCATTTATCCGTAAAATTTAACGGAAACTATTGGAAAATAAATTTGTTAAAAGTGTATCAATTTTGGGTTTAAGTTTGAGGGTGTATGAGTTTAGAGTTTTTCATGATATTAATCTTAAAAAAAAAAGACTTATCTTTTTTTTTATCATTATTTTTTCAACACTTATCACCTTTCTGAAATTTGCCCATAAAAAAAAAGCTTCCATCACTACCAAATAATATTATTCTATGAGGCTATAGCCACTTGGAGTCAAAGGCAAATTATAAAAGAAAATTATCCTAGCCACGACATAATAGCTCTCAAATTAAAAAGCAATAACTAGAAAAGTCTTGCACTTCATAAATTGCTCTCTCTCTCTCTCTCTCTCTCTGTACCTCTCCATGCAATGGCACGTAAAAGAGAGCATTTCTCATGATGAGAAAAAAATATCCATCTTGACATTGACTCGGCCTTTCGCTTCTTTGAGAAAAAGATGGGTCAAGAATTTGGGACCATGTCCGAAAAGAACCTATCCAAGAATTGTTCTGGCATATACTGTTCCATCTACTTGGCATATCTGAAAGTTTGTGCGAACAATGGTGTTATAAAAGAGGAGGTTGGATCAAGGCCGGGACTCAAGCTGAGTTAATCGAAGCGGGTGTAGAGAGAGAGAGAGAGACTGGTATCTTTTTCTCCAAAAAAAAAAAAATCGTCATAATATGGAAAAGGTTAATTTGTTAGAAGCGTGGGGAGATGTTAAAATGTTTATCTTTAGATCATATTTGAATATCAACAACAGAAAAAGGCACAAAAAGAAAAAAAAAATAAAAAGAACTTTTTGCTGTTCTACTTCTAACATTATAAAGAATTATATCAATTGTAAATTCAATCTCATAGCTAGTGGATCAAAACCTTAAAAATTTCCTCTAAAATTACGTGATGTGAGTTTGACAGTAGAGAATGTGTAATTAGAATTTTGACCCCCTTTGCAATTCAGATTAGAATGTCTGAAAGCTTAAGTAAAACACAAAGTAAGTTATCTTTCTTGATAGAAACCTACTAATTTATCTGGCCAACGCTCACGAGGTCAAGGTTAATAAGATAACTAGATTGAAATTTAATTTTCTTTTCTAAAATATAGTTTCGCTCAAGCTATTTAAAAAAATAATGGGCAATTAATTGTTTATTCATATGCCATCATGAAAAGAAAATCTTATCATGGAGTTTTTGTGATTCGAAAGATGAAACCATAAATTTAAATTCATAACCTTCTATAGGCCAACTGATAAGAGGATACTAGAGACAATAGTATCTTGCTGAGGCATTTATATTGTGAAAGTAATGAGAGAGGCGGTAAAAAAAGTTAGTTTTCTTGGTTAAATGGTATGTAAAGGAAACAAATGGGGGGAGAGGGAGGGAGGAAAGGGGGGGAGGAGAGTGAATTCACTAGAAATTTCAGTGTCTACCCAAAATGGGGGTGAGTCCTCCTAAACTTTTTTATGAAATTTATAACATAATTCAATAACTGAAGAAAAAGCACTCCCTGCTACTGGAATTGAATTTGAAGTTGGTTTTCATCTTTGTAAGGAAACACCAATCACTTTTACACACAATACCCAATCAACAACAATTCGATTAAATTGGATAATGGCAAACAAACCATGGCCAGATTTAAAACATCTATGCTAATTAGCTTTGATCATATTTAAACAAGGAGCTGAAAAAAAAGAAAAAAATCTATTAGGTTCATAGTGTCGCGACCTCCTTTTCGGCGCCTGATTACGCAAGTGCCTACGGAGGTTAATAGCTCGCTAAGTCTATTAGGCTTAGCCCGGACTCTCCCAAGCCCACCAATTCATGACTTATGGTCCTCGTTTTTAACCTATAAGTTAATTCTAAAAAGGAGTCGCCACTAATTAATTTGGGGTGGGTCAATTAGAAACCCAAGCGAAATACTATGAGAAATATTTCACTCTTGCGCAACTCGAGAAATTAGGATCAGCGAATTGATAACACTAGTCAATCAGTAATGCCCTTCCGATACCTAATCTTGTTTAAACCCTAAGTTTTTTGCATTTTCAAGGGATTTTCCATGCATTTGTGGAGGAAAAACATATTTGTTGGTCTTCTTCTATTTTCTGGAACATAAAAAGTATTTTCGGATTTTTTGATCCTTTTTTGAAAATATAAAAAGTATTTTCGGGCCTCACTCTTTCCTTTAAAAAGAACTCAGCCCACAAAACCAGCCCACGAATTTTGCAAAATCCACATGATTCCTCCGGCACCACCGTGGGCTAGCTACTGTCGATCGAGACACCGCTCGGCCTCACCGCTCCTCTGTCCGTCGTGCCTGCTTGCCTTGCCACGATGGAGACTGAGGCAAGCAACGCCTTGGTGCGGCCAAGGGCATGCCCCGGCGTTGCCCCAGCCGCCGCCCACAGGCCCACACAACAACGAAACCAGCAGCTTCCGAGGACCCCTTATGACAGCAGTCAAGGACCAGCATCGAAACAGGGCAAGGGTGTCGCCAGGGTTTACCTATTCGGAAGAGACCGGCAGTCAGGTGTATGCACGGCCGAGACCTTTCTCCAGCCCGTGCTCCCCCACATCTGACCTACTCTCTCTCTCGCTCTCCTAGATCTTGCTCACATCTCAGATCTGCTCACTCTTACACCTCCCCAGAAGTCTCTTAGGGGAAGTCGTCGAGCTCGCTCCTCGGATCTCTCTCTCTCTCTCTCAGCGTGTGTTTGGCCTCCGTCGGAGGCTCCATTTATAGGCGGAAGGGTGCCGGTTGACGGAGCTTCGGTTGGTGGTTCTTGGTGTCCCGACCGGCCTTGGTGCGGCCGAATCGGTGTCTCCTCAACCGCCCACCTGCGTGCTCTGCTTTGCATTGAAGGCGTGTCCCCATCTGTCTGAGCCGCTCCACGTACGTCGTTGTCCGCCTTTCCGTCCGACATCGCGCACGTCCGTCTTCCTCCACGCGTGAGTTGCAGAAGCAGGGGAGGAAGAAGACAATGGGCAAGGGGCCGGGCTAAGGAAAGAAGAAAGGTGGGATGGGCCTGGGGGGCCCGCGCGGGGAAGAACAAAAGAAGGGGCTGGGCTTTCACGCCCAGCTCCATAAAAACCCTTTTCTTTTTTATTTATTATTATTAATAATTATGATATTAATTTATCCAAAAATAAAAAAATAATATATATATATATATATAACCTAAAGGAAACTAAGACCTCGGTGATGCGAGAAAATATTTTTGTTAGGCTCAAATTAATCCCTAATTTTCTATGCAAATTAATTTTTAGTATTTAATCAAAATTTAGTTGTCAACACATAGATAATAACTGTGTTTAACCAAGATTATTTTAGTGAGATATGTACATCGTAATCTAATCATGAAATCTGCCACATTCAAACCGGATGATTTGCCATTTAACCAACCTCTTGAGGATTATTAGTCCTGTTGGAGCCAAGCTTCCCCTATAAAAACAGCTTGCAAAGGCACGACGTAAACCTGCCAAGGAAGAAGCAAGATTAGTCAATTTAAAAAGAAGAGACTCTTACATTGAATCGGGTCCAACGTACCCAGAGTAGTTACCACTGTTGATAACATGGAATACACATGTAGCGCTCATGAATAATGGCAATGATGAGTCTGGTCCATGGACATGGATCTAGGTAAGAATCAATCCTTTAAGACACTTTTCTTGTTTCAACGGCAAGAAGAGAGATGTACATGGTACTGGCAATGAAGATGCATAATGAATCATTAGAGAAATGTACATATCTATTTCACACTAACTTTTCTTGTTTCTAGAAAAATATAGTGGAAGCATACATATTAAGATGTTTCTACATGGCATAAAAACTTGTTAGTGCTAGGGAAAGAAGCAACAAAGAAACCTTTACTTCCTCCAGCCAGTCGTCGGACCTTGGTGACCGGCTAAAGGAAGAAGGAGGAGAAGGAAAAAAGAAAAAAAAGAAAAAGAAAAAATTCAAAAATATTAAAATATTATTAAAAGTTTCGTCAGTAGTAGATATCCAGTCAACAAAATCCGGCCAAAATTGACCAGTAAAGACTGAATTGACACAACGTAAAAAGGTTTAGAATTTAATTAGTATAAAAAAGGTTTAGGACTAAATTGACACAAATATAAAAGGTTTAAAACTTTTTTAATACTTTTCCCTAAAAACTTGTCAATGCTAGGGAAAGAAGCAACAAAGAAACCGTTACTTGCACCCACTCTATATCTCTCTTTGAGCCATCAACTCGTCGACGGTGGAGTGGGAATTACAAGGCAATTCTCCTTTGGCGAAAGAGAAGCTATTTCAAGACCTTTGCATGCAATGTCTCTCTTTTGCCAAAGGAGAACCGCACTGTAATTTCACAACCACATACTCTCTCTCTCTCTCTCTCTCTCTCTCTCTCTCTCTCTCTCTCTCTCTCTCTCTCTCTCTCTCTCTCTCTCTCTCTCTCTCTCTATTCTTCGACTAACTTAGCTCGAGTCCTTGCGTTGATCCAACCTCCTCTTTTATAACACCATTGTCCGCACATACCGTCGGATATGCTAGGGAGGTGGAATAGTATATGCCGGAATAATTCTTGCGTAAGTTCTTTTCAGACATGGTCCCAAATTCTTGACCCATCCACTCCTCGAAGAAGTGAGAGGACAAGTCGCCATCAAGATGGATATTTTCTTCTCTTCATGAGAAATGCTATCTTTTTACATGCCATTCCTTGGAGATATATTGAGACGAATTGTAGACTTTTCTAGTTATTGCTTTTTAATCTTAGACCTATTATATTGTGGCTAGGATTATTTTCTTCTAATTTGTTTTGACTTTATCTGGCTATAGTTATATAGAATTGTATGACACCGTGCTAAAAAGTAATTTTTTTTTCATACCGATATTTTTTTTTTGGTGGCCAGGAGAACAATCAGACAAATGTGAAATGGCGACAGTAAACCCTAATGAGCCACCACCACAGGTCCAGCCGCAGGTGAGTCGCGAAATGGGGACGCGGGGTTTCGAACCCCTCCCCCTCGGATGGGGGAGTAAAGTTCTAGCCATCGTGGCCACCGTGGGCAGTGATACCATACCGATACCAATATTTTTGATAAGTATAAAAAAAAATAGTTAGTCAAACAATTAATAAATCACTTGTTTTTCAATAAACTTTTTGGTAGCTTACCAATACTATTTAGAAATTGCCATGCTTGTTTGATAGTTTTTTTAATGACACCAACTTTCAAATCTGCTAAGTCTTACATGAAATTATCAACCAAGGGACTTATGAACTTTGTCGGATTAAGTAACCTATTAATTTTGGATTATCAACTTTTATTATGATTACTAATATTTATATCTTGTTAATTCATCAATTATTTTATTGGGTAACAACTTTTATTTTCCTCGGACAATGACCCATTAAATTTACTCTCTTTTTTTTTTTTTATATATTACTAACCTAAATCAACATAATTCACTAACTTTTCTGCTATTAAATTACCACATGATATTGGGCTACTAAATGTCAATTGAATTACTCCAACTATAATTATTTTTTTTAATGAGATAATATTGCCAAAAGTCCCTATGCTTAGGGATTGCCAAAAGTCCCTATGCCTAGGGTCCACCATTCTCGACGTGACTAATTGTCAGTAGTCCTATAATATGAGAAAATATTGGGTACCACTCGTGCTCTAACGTGACAAATAAGAAGACAAATCAAATTGTGTGACTTGTCCAACGTGGGCCCATGTTATCAACCAATTTCTTCTCACTTTTCTCTCTCCTCTCTCTTCTCCCTCCCTCCTCTACACGCTCTCTCGCTCGACTCTCTCTCTTCGTCACATTTTCTCTTTGTTGGCGCGGACAAACAGCCGGCCACCTCAACCTCCATTGTGACCTCCCCGGCGCCAGCATAGGTGAGCCCGTCCGGCAGAGCCGCGGGGGCAAGTGCTTGTAGGTCTCAACGTGGGTGGTCGAGCAGGTGGAGGGGAGAAGCCACCTCGTTTGCCTCAGGAGCTGCCACAACGGGTACCTGGCCGCCACCGAGGACCCGTTCCTGATGGGGATGACAGGGAACAAGGTGGCAGTTGTGCCGCCGGTGGGCATTGGCAAGCTCGACCAATGGAACATGGAGTGGGAGCCAATCAGGTGCGAATTTTAGGTGCAGCTGAAGTCGTGGTGCGGGAAGTACTTGAGGGCCAACGGCAGGATGCCGTCGTGGAGTAATAGTGTGACGCACGACGAGCCGTATACGGGGAGCACGAAAAAGTGGATACTGTGGGATCTGGAGGCGATGGAATCAAAACCGGAGACTAGAGGTCAAGGTGGCCGGCTATTCGTCCGTGCCGGCGAAGAGAAACTGCAGCGAAGAGAGAGAGTCGGGCGAGAGAGCGTCCAGAGGAGGGAGAGAGAAGAGAGAGGAGAGAAATGCACAGAAAGCCACATGAAAAAAACTAGCGATCGGAATTGACATCGGAGATTGGAGGTCGAGGTGGTCAGTTGTTCGTCCGCACTGGCGAAGAGATTTTGTGGTGAAGAGAGAGAGTCAGGCAAGAGAGCGCGTAGAGGAGGGAGAGAGAAGAGAGAGGAGAGAGAAAAGCGAGGAGAAAGGAGAGAGAAAAGAGAGAAGAATTCGGGCAAGAGAGCATGCAGAGGAGGGAGGGAGAAGATAGTGGAGAGAGAAAAGTGAGAAGAAATTGGCTGACAACGTGGGCCCACGTTGGACACGTGGCGCGATTTGAGGTGGCTTCTTATTTGTTACATAATATTTTCTCCTATAATATGATCAACAATTCTCAACACGGCTAGTTTGCATGACATGACACTGCACACAATTAAACAGGTTTGCATTTGCAAAAAGAGTTAGTGTAATGAAAAATTGTGTCTAAGGTTGATTTATTTGCTTAACCCATATAGACCGGAATTGACATGATTAAATTGATGTGTTATTGTGCAATTACTCTTAACATGATACGATTGGACACTTTTAATACAAATATATGTAAACACTTTTTTATACTTACAAATGACACCCATCTTTAAAAAAAAGTAGAATAAAAACATATATAAGACTACAAAAGACATTATACATGAAAGTATACTAACTCAATAAGACACTCCAGATGTGATACGAAGTGAAATTAATCCTATTGTTTAGATTTGTGTTAAACTTGTTAACACAAAATTAACGTGCATGGGTGCTTTTACATGTTTATTATGTAGACAGGTTAACATATATTCACAAACATGAATCATGTAATTCAATACGAGACAAGACATCACATTTTATAATTGTGTTAGTTGTTTTGTACCGTGTGTCATGTTTGTGTTGAGGTAGTTAGACACTGTTTATTAAATGCATTGTCTTTGAGTTGATGCTATAGACTTATTTTGAGACGACATGGATTTCCAACCCTGCCTATACTATTGTTTGAAATTCAAAATTGTCCAGGTTACCTTTTTTTGTTTGTTTTAAAATAATACTACTATATTTAAAAGAATAGTCGTCTTTAGTCTCTTTTTGTTTTGTTATAAGCATCCCTATGTTAACTTCGTCCATTGAGATGCTCAACAAGATGTGGGGTTAGATGTGTCCTATGCTGATTGGTTCAATTTGCTTCCACTACAGTCTAAAAAGTTGGATAAAGAAGAAGATAAACGCAAGGTGTGGTAAGGAGAGATAAAAAGATTGGTTAGTGGGCTTACTTGGACATGTGTCGAGCATTGAATGGTGTGTGCTATCACTTACGTGGCAAGATCGACCTACATAATTTTATTTTTTTTGAGAGAGAAAGAGGAAAAATGATTGGGTGGGGGGGGGGGGGGGGTTGCGGTTATTCCATCGTCGAAGAAACATCAACACCATTAAACCGACCTCCATATGATCCATCCCTTTTTAGAAAGCACATGAAAGATTTAAATTTTTTATAATATTACAGGGACTTATACCGACACTATCCTTTTTTTAATTTGTCAACTATTCTTGATGCTTACAAATTTTTATTTGTCAATATTACTGACATCTTAAATTTCACATCACTTTCTCGAAATTACTAACTTTAACTAGAGTTACCAACTACTCTCCAAATAAGTTACTAATTAGCTTTGGCTTATCAATTGTTATTTAAGTTACCCATGACATTTTATTATTTTAATTATTATTTTTCTTATCTATTACCGACCATTATTTATTTTTCTTAACCACGCCTTAAATTTCCAAACTTTTTATAAAAAAGTTATTGATGTTAATTTAAGTGACTAAAAGATTTTTCTAGATAAAACCAAAAGTCCCAAAATTTGTCATAAAGTGCAAGTCTTAAAATTTTCATAAATACAATTAAGTCCAAAAACTTATTAAATTGATATTATCAAGTCATTCCGACAACTCCTTTTAACTTGGCTAACAAAAAAATGTTAACATATTTTTTCTTATTATCTTCTCTTTTCATGGTGTTGACATCACAAAAACATGAAACATAAGGTTAAATCAATATTGTTGTGGTCTAAATCTTTTTTCCCCAAATCTTAAATTAGGTTAAAAAAAGGTTAAATCTAAAAAAAGGAAAAAGAAAAGAAAAAAAAACCAGGCCAAGCCCTGTGGACCCTCTCACTACCGCTCCACCATCGCCGAAATGGATTAGTGGGGGTTGTTGGGGCTTGGGCAGTCACCGTGACCCTCACCGATCCCTTGGCCAGATTTGGGCAAGAGTCGCCAGGCTATTGCTTGTTGTTAGCCAGGTTTGCTAGCTATTGCCTCACCAGTGTCGACCATTTTGTAAGGATGGCGTGATGACGACAGCAAGGGCCTAAAGGGCTTTTTTTTTTTTTTTTTGAACAATTAATTTTACCCGCATTCCCACAAGATTTCTTTCAATATTTCTCTGTCTTTTTCTCTGGATTTTTTTTTTTTTTTGCTGTCTCGCTCTAATGTGCACGAGAATCTCCGTTTTCACTGAATGATCGTTGATGCTCTTTTATAAAAAGAAATTCTAGACTTCCCTTTGTTTTCAAAATCTCGCGATCTACTCAATCTTTCCCCTTCTTCTTTTTTTCTCTTTCATTTCCCTTTTTTTATTTGGCTGAGATTCGCTTATTTTTCATTAATTCTCTCTCTCTTCTCCCTCTTTGTGAGTTTCCTTTTACCTCACCCATCTCTCTTATTCCTTGTTCAGATGCAGCAATGATTACTTTCCATTTCAGAGAGAGAGAGAGAGAGAGAGAGAGAGAGAGAGAGAGAGATGCGGGCGATCTTTGGTTCATAATATTCGCGATTTCGCTCAAATAGATATTTAATCGGCATCCTATCCTAAAATTTAAGTGCGAGGAATGATAATACAAGACTATGCACTTCCTGGTGGAAAGGATGGGACGCTCAGGGCTACGAACAACACTTCCTGGCAAAGAGAAGTGAAGTGCCCTGGGCTATAAACAACACTTTTGTGCAGGAAACATCATAATCAAAAAAAGGATGCTCGAGGCTATAACAGCACTTCCTGGCGGAGAGCTTGGAATGCTCAGGGCTACAAGCAGCACTTCCTGGCAAAGAGGCAAAAAGCTCTGGGCTAAAAAAGCACTTCCAGACAAAGATACGCTGATGGATATTGCAGCACATCTTGATGGGGAGGATGGGATACTCAGGTCTATGAGAAGCACTTCCTGCCTGGTAAAAAAAGGTGAAATGCGACAGGCTGCAAAAGCATTTCCGGGTGAAGAAAACGATCAGGACTATGACAGCACTTCTTGGTGAAGAGGATGGGATGCTCCTTCCTGACAAAAAGAGGTAAAATGCTCCGAGCTATAAAAGCTCTTCCGGGCTAGCATGTCAAAGCAATCATATTTCTTCGAACAAAGTTTATGTGCACATTCAGAAATCATTACTCGTTAAAGATAATCTTTGGCTTCACATCTTTGGAAGGAGATAATAATTTGTTTCGGCATTAAGCAAGACTAAGCAGGACTATTTGTTCAAACTTTGTATTGCAAAACTTTACAGGAAAGAGCGATCATTTGAGTAATTTTCATTCATCAAGGGGCTTACTATAAATGCCAAATAAGAGTATTTCAATATGAAAGGACTTCTGTGGAACCAAATCACAGACCTCAAACTGTACGAATAATGGCAATGTTGGACCTAGTCCAAGTGATCCAGGTTTAGGTAAGAATTTACACTGTAAAAGACATTAATCGGGTCCATGTGGACCCAAGTCTAGGTAAGAATTTGCCCAAGGTAAGAGACATGTTTTTGTTGCCAAAAGGATGAGATATGGTGTACTTTACTCATAAAAATGCATTACGAAGTATGTTATGTATGGAGAGAAATGGGCATATCTATTTGGAACTCACTTTTCTTGTTGAAAATAAAAAGGAAGCAAATAGATCGAGATGGTTTCTATATGGCATAATACTTTTGTCAGTGCTAGGGAAAAGGGAAAAGAAGAAACCCTAACTTGCGCTGATAATCTTTCTTTAAGCAATCAACTTGTTGTTGGTGGAGTCTGAATCACAGGGCAATTCTCCTTTGGCAGAACAGAAGCTATTCAAGACCTTTGCTTACAATGCCTCTATTCTGCCAAAGGAGAATTGCACTGTTATGTCAAAACCCCACTCTGTCTCTCTTGCTTTGACTGGCTTAGCTCGAGTCCTCGGATTGATCAAACCTCCTCTTTTATAAAACCATTGTTCGCACAAATTTTTGGATATGCCGGGGAGATGAAGCAGTATATGCCAGAACAATTCTTGTGTAGTTTCTTTTCAGACGTGGTCCCAAATTCTTGACCCATCTTATCCTCAAAGAAATGAAAGGAAAAGTTGACATCAAGATGGATCTTTTTTCTTATCATGAGAAATGCTCTCTTTTACGTGCCAATACATGCAGAGATATTGAAAGAGCAATTTATGAAGTGAACTATTTTGTTGTGGCTAGGATTATATTCTTCTAGTTTGCCTTCGACTCCACGTGGCTATGGCTACGTGGAACTCTATTATTATGTGTTAAAAGGTATGGATTCTTTTTAAATACTGATAAATTTCAACAAATGTTGATAAGTGTAAAGAAGTTATTGATTTAAAAAAAGATGTCACCTTTTTTCTAGGTAAATTTTTTGGTGATTTACCACTAGATTTAATAAATAAACTTTTTTGTTTGTTAGCTTGCAAAATGACCAAATATTAGACAATTTTACCAACTTTTATTTACATAATATATTAACACTTGAATTTAATAATTCCTATATAAAATTACCAACCTAAGTTAGAACGACTTATTAGCTTTTAACAAATTAAGTTAATTACTAGTTTTGGGTTGCCAACTTTTCATGGGATAGCTGCATAAATGGTTTTTGAACTTTGGCCCAATATGCAACGTCGTTCTTGAATTTTTAACTTGTTGTGTGGTCTATGATATTTTGCCTAATGTACAATGTTGTCCCAAGACTTTTAATTTATTCAATGCAATCTCTAAATTTTTTTTTGTAAATATTTAATCTAGTCTCTAGACCATATGAAAATATCTAACACTATCCTTCCATTAATTCAAATTAATGTAAATTGTTGATCAGGCTTCCGATCCAGTAAATTTGAATGGTGTATAGAAGAATAACCTGACACATGGATTATACTCGTGAGATAGTCAACTCAAATGAAGATAAAATTATCGAAGTCATCAATAGCATGGATAATTACTTTTGCAAATTGATCAAATTAAACAAATTACATGAATTATTATATTTTAGTTTGAGTTAAATATCTTACGTGGGAATCTATGTTCAACAATTTTTTTGTCCATAATTCAGATGTACCGGATTGGAAGCCAAATCAATAAATTATGTTGATTTAAAATAATAGAAGAATAACATTGAACATTTTCACATAATTTGAGAACTAAATTAAATATGTATCAAAAGTTTAGAGACTATTAATACCTAAAATATTGTTGTTCCATAAAATTAGGAATCCTTGACCCCTAAACAAAAATATCAAAGCCGCATTGCTTACATTTGGCGTTGCATCACATTGCATGTAGGTACTAATAGCATTTGGGACTAACTCATTTGCATTAAGTAGGTCGTAGGGTCAAAGCGGATAATGTTGGCACAATCTCGATTCGTTTGTTCAATTTTGAATTCTAGGATTAATTGGACTTCAAGATAGGAAATAGAGATAAAATAGGATAAAAATGATGGGATAAGGAATCGGATCATGGGGGTTTATAAGGTAAAAGCTTGAGAAAAGGGGAAAAGATGAAAATGATGGATCAACTGGAACTTGAGCTCTTAAAAGCAAAACAAACAGATGGCCGTAAGTGCAAGTGAAAGAGAATATTACAAAGAGGAGAAATCTTGGCCGATTCGAAGAGGAGGGCAAGCGGTTTAGAAGGATTAAATGACCATTTTTAAGATTAATAAAGGGGGCAAATTCGTTGGAGTCTACTTCGTAAAACTCTAAGCATGATTTGGTGAAATTGGAATAGAAATGGAGATCAGAGAGCGAGCTTGAAGTGAAATCCATCAAATGAATAATAGCTAGATCTACCAAAATGGGACATAGATCCATTTCTTGACCTGTATTTGATGGGTTGGCTTGTTAAATGGGTTAGTTATATTTAGTACATGAGATTAGATCAAACTTTATAGGTATTAAATGAATTTACAACTTATATAAATCCAACCCATCTCTATGATTATCTCTTGCTCTCAATCAATCCCGCCTTCGTTCACTCTGTATGACTTTTCCTTAATTAGTTAAATATATAAGTATTTTAGTAATATGAGTCGGGTCGGGTATGAGTTTGCTATGAATCAAGCCAAGTATAGGTCACTACATTTATATTACATGGAAATTGATCATAACGGGTTAAATATGTTAATTTGGATTGGATCATTTTAGACCCGATTCACCTATTTAACAGGTCTAATAATGGCAAAACCGAAACAACAAACTTGGTGAAGTTTAATTGCGTCAAGCTGTGACCCCAGAAAGGAGATTTGGGAGAGATTGGTTTGGTTTTCGGAGATTGGATCTTGAGATTTTAAAAAATAATAAGAAAACACCATCACAAGATCCTAACGCCATTTTATCTCACCTGAGGGGACTCTAGACAGGACGCTCGCATCCTCAGAATGTGGGCGAAGCTTTCACGCCCCAAGGTCACGTTCTCTTCTTCACCTTCCTATCGTCGACTATTCATACACATTTCATTACGTATTCGAGTCTTACGGTGTTCTTCAACCGGTGGTCCTCTCCATCCCGTAGCCTTCTCATCGCTGTCGTGGTATCTACCATTGACATCCGCCAGCGCCCCAGTGTCCGTGGCGTTCCACCAACCATCCAGCGTTTCAATCTTCTGCATTCTCGGTTCCACAGGCGTCCTTGCTCGTGATTCGAACTGACATCCTTCCTTGTGATCTCAACTAGCATCCTGGTCTGCGACTCACTGTCCTTGTCCAATCCTTCGGTGCCCTTAAGCGATTGCTCTTTGAAAATACTGAATGACCTTTCAGTTATAATTCAAGCTGGTTCAGACTTAAAATGAGCTTTGTCCAGCTAGAATACCAAAAAGAAGTCCAGAGAGCTGAATCGAACATCTAGTCCGGAAAGCAGTGTAAGCAAACCAGTCAAGAAGTGGATTATAGTGTTGTCCACAGAGATTAGAAGTAGACCCAGCAAGGTGGCCGTCATCCGACACTTGCGAGGTGATGACAACCACCATTGCTTTAGCTCCACAGCCATAACCACCACCCCGATCTTGATTTTCAAATCAGAGAGAGAGAGAGAGAGAGAGAGAGAGAGAGAGAGAGAGAGAGAGGACGCCAGCAGGGTGGCCGTTGTCATCTAAGGCTTGCGAGGAGATGGCGACCATAGTTGCTTAAGGTCCGTGGCCACGACCACCGCACCAGTCATGCTTTTCAAATGAGAGAGAGCTGGTCTCGTTTTTGAGAGACAGAGAGAGACAGAGAGAGCACATGTTAGGAAAAAAACAATTAACATTGTCAAACAATGAGTTGTACAAGGCGTGGTCACATACTGACTAACAATATTAAGAGCACAAGCATTATCAAGAGGGTTAGTAGTGAGATAAGTAAGACTACCAACCAATTGCCGATAAAGTGTAGAATTTGGAAGAAGAGTTCCATTCATGTCATTAAATTTTGCAATCAACTCAATGGGAATAGAAGCAATCTTATTATCAATGAGCCAAGCTCGAGATATAAGATTAGTGACATATTTTGCTTGTGAGAGATATTAGCCATAAGCATCAAACGCAACTTCCGAGCCTAGAAAATAGCTTAGTCACTCAAAATCTTTCATTTCATACAATTTACTAAGATAAAATGTCAGTCTAATCATTGCTAGTAATAATCATATCATCCACATAGAAGAGTAGCATAATGTGTTTTATAGAATGGAAGGTTACTTTCCTATAAATTTTTTAATTTATGGAGGTGCCTGGCCGAGTTGACAGTTCCTCACCATGGATCCACATGAGTTGCGATATTGTGTAATTCAACTTCAAAATCTTTGTCTACAGAAACCTTTACGGTTTTATTTACTTAATGACATTTGACCTTATATCATACAATTAGTATGACGAACCTTGAGGTAGGTAAATTGTTTATTTTGTAAGCAAGTTATAAGAGATTATGTTTGTACATAAAATTCTCAAACATCTTAATGAAGAATTTCACATTAAAAGTGGTTAATCTTAGAAATTATCGACATTATTTTTTTGGTTGAAAGTAAAATAAGAGTCAAGGGTCTTGCAACAACACTTCCTCATTTTCTTACCAAAATGATAATTCTTTTTTAAGAAATGATTGCGTGACAGTTTTTAATAAAACTATTAGAATAATAGTCTATTCTAAACTGCAAAAATAAAAAATAAAAAATAAAAAATCAAGTAACAAATAATTATAAATTGTTGTGGAGCCCACTCCTTTAAGAATTTGTGGCTCACAATAAACTGTTATTCTCACAGTAGTCCAAAATTTATCAAGCCCTTCTTTATTCCCTTCAAAACATAAGTCAGTGATTGCAAAAGCCCTCACAATTGCTTATTTATTCCAAATTAGACATATAGAATAAAGCTAGATGGTCAAATGTCCCTAAATTCTACTACCATAGAATAAAATTGGTCAAACTATAAGGATATCAACCTCAAAATAGCTAGGAGAATATCTAAATTCAACATATTATGTATCTTCCGATAGCCATAAACGTAATTCTCTCTCCATATTGTGTAATTATTGCATGATGTCGCGACCAAATTTTCGGGTGTGTACCACCTAGGATTTGGCTAATGGATTGTTAAGCCTAGACCTAACTTGGGCTCTCCCAAGCCCATACCAATTTGCGACTTATATCTAGATTCTTAACATGCAGATGGATTTTATTTAGGAATCGCCACTAATATATTTTTTTGGTGGGTCGATTAGAAACCCAAGTAAAGTAACAGGAGTTTTACTTTACTCCTACGAACCAGAGATTTTGGGTACGGGAACTTGGTTACACTAGATTTCTCTAATGCCCTTTTGGTACCATTTCTTTTATTTTCAAAAGATATTTTTTGCAGGCAATTTGGATTGATTTTAAATCTATTTTTTTAACATGTGAAGTGATCATACGGGTACGCAAACCACCAATTTAACACCCAAGAAAGCAATTAAATAATGCAGAACTTACCTCAAAGCAACGAAAGCATCTGCGTTGTTAGATCAGAATACATATCAACAATTCTAAATATGATTTCTAATTAACAAGCAATCACTCAATTTTCGCTTTCATTTTTTTAATGAGGATATAATCCATATGCAATGCAATGCTTCTAATCTAATATGAAATGATGTAGCATGACAGCATGTCCTAAACTATATGAATGAGTAAAATTTTTTGTGATTTCTTAATGAACATGCAATAATTAAATATGCAATCTAAATTAACCAAAATGACCTAATTCTAATGACGTGCAATGCAATGCATTGACGTACAAAATTATTCCAACTAAAATGACATGCAACATGCAATTTAATATGTGAGCTATATGTCAAGCGACATTTATTAAATGACCTAAATTAATGACGGGCAATTTCTAATTAAATGAACCTAACAACAGTCACGAAATGACGTGCATTTCATGACATTTCTACTTTCCTTAAAAAGCATGCAATTCTATCCTAGAGAATGAAATGAATTTACTCTAATACATTTTTTGTATTTCTCATGAAATTCGAAATTAGGTAAAATGTGAAAATTACCTAGCTAGATTAAGATACTATTCAATTTATAGTAGGAATTAGGTTGAGCCAAATCCTAATTTAAACTAAAATATTATCTTAACCCAAATCATCCTAGAATGCAATTTATCTAAAAAAGTCTATCTAAACTTAAAATTAATTAGAAAATAAAATTAAACATGCAATCTTACCCTAATATGCAATGACGTGCAAAAGATGCCCTAATTCTATATGACATATGCATGAAGATTTTTTCATTTTTTATTAATTTCGAAATTAAAATTTAACATGCAATTCAAATAATGATAAAACTAACATCCTAAATGAATGTGCTTTCTTTTTTGTTTTCTTTACCATGATTCAAAATAAAATTCCTATTCTAAATATGCAAGATAATAATAATAAAAAAAACAAACCTAATCCTAATTCAACATTTTTTGGATTTTTTCTTTTACGAAAATAGAATCGATTAACCAACATGATAGCAAATCAGACAGGATATGATTGATATCCATAAATTGGCGAACCATATCTCGCGCATGAGATCGGGTTGGCCAATTTTAAACTAAATCGCGAATCGAATCTCGGGCGTGAGATTGGATTGTCGATTTTGCAAGAGATTGCGAGTCGGATTTCGGGCGTGAAAATCGGACTGTCAATCCCTAATTTAACAGGCTAATTCATGTTGGGAATTCAACCATACATCAAGAATAGTTCTACTAAAAGACAAGATAATAATAATAATAATAATAAAAATAAAGAAATAAAACCACCTAATCTGATTTTCCTTCTTTTTTATTGCTTTTTCACCCACGACTTGGCAGCTTTATGGTGGGTCACTGTCGGAGGTTATAGTCGTCGAAGCTCCGGCAAGGAGGACCAGCAACAAGCAGGGGGACGTCGGACGCCGGGCGGATAGGCAACAACAGCAGGTCACGGGGGGCGAGCTGCAGGTGTCGGGTCGCTGGTCGGAGCGGCGCGGGTGGAGCAGCAGGCAACTTCGCTCAGAGGAGGCTTGGAGCAAAGCTGTTGGGCGTCGGGGCAGAGGTGGCGTGAGGATCGGCGACCAACGGACCAGGAGCAGCGTCGGGGACGTCGCGGATCGGCATAGCGGTGGCTTCGCGGGAGGATTAGAGGCGAAGACGGATAGGCTGAGGGCTGAATCTCGGCAGGGATCGGCGCGGCAGCAGACCGGCGGTATGTGCTCCTGTGGCGTCGGGCAGCAGCAGAAGGTGAAACTGCAGAGGTGTCGGGTCAAGCGCGGTGGCCGGCGGAGGTTCGGCAGGGCGTCTGTTTCGAGTTGCAGCTCCGGTGCAGCAGATCGGGCAGTGGCGGAGCAGGGACATCATTGTTGGAGCAGTGGGTAAGGATCGGCATGTCTTCAGCAAACGACAGCGAAGGAGATTGGCAAAGGTGCGGTGGGTGAGCAGAAACAGGGGCTACCATCGCAAGGGGCTCGAGATCTGCAGTGCAGGCACAGCAATAGCCGCTTCTGGCGTCACAGAGGACTCAGGCGTCGAGGACTTGGGGCGGTGAGGCGGTCGCAGCTGGCTTCAGGGCGACGAGCAGCACGGGTCGGCAGGACATCGGGGGGCGAGCATCGCGGGTCTGCCTGGCTTCGGGCGGAGCAGCAGTGGCGGTGGGCACGGGGTCTTCGTGGATGGAAGCTGCAGAGGGGGGCGAGCGGCGAGGGAGACGATGAACAGTCGTCCCTCTGCCGCTTGTACTTTTCTCCTCTGCCCCCTTTTTCTTTTTTTTCTGCTTTTTTCTGTTTTTGCTTTTTCTGCTTTTTCGAAAAATCCCCCCCCCCAAAGAAGCCCCCACGCACGGCTTTTTATAGGGGGAAAGAGATAGGTTTTCAATTTCCCCTTCGAATCCACATCCGCAATCTTTTCCACAAAATTCATCCCATACTGATAAGGATTCGAGATTAAGATGAACTTTTTCTTTAAATTCAAATCTTTCAAAGCCAAATCGCAATATTTTTTTACCCACCTGCCCTCAGAAAAATTTCAAAATTTCTATCTTCCCTATCTGATGAATATTCTCTCATAATTTCATCATCTATTGCTAAAGATAAGATTACAATGCGGTTTTCTCAATTTTTAAAAAAAAATCATCATAATATCGCATCAAATCTTAATTTTTCACAAGATAATTGATTAAAAAAAAAAAGAACAACGGGCTTGGGCTAATTTGCTCCTTTTGTGGGCCTAGTCCGACTTGTCAATTTAAGTTCAGAAACATTAATTTGAACCCGTCCACCACCGGTCCAATAAATAAAATGCAAAATATGCAAACTAAAAATAAATGTACCTAAATTTATATGCTATGCAATTAATATTTTTTCAAGGATAAAATCAACCCCTAATTTTTATGCAATAAATAAATTACCAAATCGCCAAAATTTAGGTGTCAATAGCTGCCCCTCTTTGAATGTGAGCTCGTAGAGGTTGCCTTCAAAGATAAATTGATGCCTAAATTTTAACCATGCATATGCACTGAATGATTTTTTTTTTTTTTTTTTTGGGAAATGAATCCCATTCTAAACTGCAATTTATATGATGTACGGAAATGCTAATACAAATGATAAATGAACCTACCTGGAATAACTTACCTTCAAGGAGGGTAGAGTAACTCAAGATAGTTGGTGTTACATGTCTAGGATCCGTACCATTCTACGGTCGCCTAGAATAGTAACGAGGCTTTGTAAGAAGACCGCTTTCCTAGGACCTGTACCTTTCTACGTTCGCCCAGTATGGCAGCAAAATTTTGTAAGGAAACTGCTTTCCTAGAACCCGTACCTTTTTACGGTCGCCTAGTATGGCAGTGTTTGGGTTGTGTCTAGGACCCGTACCATTCTACGGTCGCCTAAACGGGGGTTTACCTTCTAGGACCTGTACCATTCTACGGTCGCCTGAATAGGGAAATAGGTTTTGTCTGACCCGTACCATTCTACGGTCGCCTAAACGGGGGTTTACCTTCCAGGACCTGTACCATTCTACGGTCGCCTGAATAGGGAAATAGGTGTTATCTAGGACCCGTACCATTCTACGGTCACCTAAACGGGGGTTTACCTTCCAAGACCCGTACTATTCTATGGTCGCCTGAATAGGGAAATAGGTTTTGTTTAGGACCCGTACCATTCTACAGTCGCCTAAACGGGGGTTTACCTTCCAGGACCCATACCATTCTACGGTCGCCTGAATAGGGAAATAGGTGTTGTCTAGGACCCGTACCATTCTACGGTCGCCTAAACGAGTTGAATCTGGAGAAATATCTTTGGGGGACAGCTTGATTGAATCAAGTGTCAATACTCTTGAGAGAGAATACCTACACAATGACAAGTATTCAAAGTATGGGTAGAGATGTACTTACCTGGTGACATCTCTGTTCCTAGGAAATGTCTCCTGCAAAACATGGTCATAGGAGAAGCAACATGCATTTGTTATCACAAACATGCATTAATTTAATGGAGGTTCATGATGATTTCTATCAATCTCGCATCACCTAATTCCAATAGGAATGATTTCAAAAGAAGATTCCAATTTGAACACATGAGTATCATGGATGTGTCAAATGAGGGATCATTTAGTCTGAAAGGACTTTTTACTCATCCTCATTAAAATAACCATTTCATCCTGACCTTTGATGCAGGATTTCGACAATTGCTCTATCTCACCATCACCATGTCAAACAAGGGTCTGAGCAATCTCACAAGTGGTACGACATTACCAATCTGAAAGGTCTTTAAGAGGGACTGTAATGTGGGCTCGGTCAACGGCTCAACAAGGGAGACTCTTCGAGTCAAGGCTATTAAAAAATTGACATTTTGCAATTGCCTTGGGGTTTACAAGTCAAGAAACACACGAAATGAGGCAGAAATTATCTTACTCGCACTTCTTCAAGCGATGCTTTCAAACATATGAACTTTCACGTTAATTCAAGTGCCATAATCTGAAGAGACTTTGTGAGGGACGTAACGTAGGCTAAGTTCATGGGTTGAGAAACAAAAAGATGATTAGTCTCAAAAAGTGTTTAGGGGGTCAAAGTTGGTGATCATCTTGACATTTCCACCAATTTTTCAATGTTGAAGATTTTCTTCACATCACAACTCAATTGATTGTAGCATTTCAACATTTGAGTTTTTTTAGTATTGCCATGTTAGGGATACGACTCACTACATCAAGTGTTTGATTTTTTCCCTTTTGGGCATTGGCCTTGCTTTTACCAGGCACACTGCTTTTTCATGCCCCTCGTTCTCATTCATTTTTCTTCACTTCTTTTTCATGGGCATTGGCCTTGCTTTTACCAGGCACATTGCTTTTTCATGCCCCTTAGTTCTATTTTGATTTCAATTTTTGCGCATAGTGCATGCGTCAATGAATTACACTTTGGATGACACTCGAACTTTCAAGGGTCTTTATCTGTCTTTTGCCTTGCCCCAGTGTGGGGGATGATCACCAACTAGGTTTAATGTGAAACGAATTCATAGGCTCAAAAGGGCTATGCAATGGATAAAGTGTATAGGATAGAGAAAGAACTGCTCTTTGTTGTCTTAAGGCACTTTAAATTATCGTACAAGTTACACTGCGAAAACAATACTCGAAGATTGATGCAAGTGTGAGTAAGAAAATTCCTATCATTCATTTCAAATTTTGTCCCTATATGGGATGATCGTTGATAGGGATAACTTAAAGAACTCTTCATGTGTGTGGGCTCAAAGGGCTGAACAATGGATATACTTGTAGTGTTTTGGGTAGCAGAAGAAACAGCCTCTCATCACCTCGGTTGACGTACCCTTTGCGAGATCACCCTTTTCCTCGTAGACATGGAATTTTTTCACACAACTCACTGGGGGTTAGTGTATGAAACAATGTATGGAATAGGGTTTGCCTTTCATCATTCCAAAGTATCCCATTTGACACATTCACTCTATCTCACACAATTCATCAAGGAAAACATGCAAGATTTGTAATAAATTTGAACGATTGAATTTGCAACTCATTGAAGCAATTTATTCATCATAAAAATGCTTGCAGTTCAAAACATGATATGGCAAATTCAATCATGGGTAATACTTCTTGACAGCATTTATGCTAGGACGGCACCCCCTAAAAGTACCTTCCTTACCACATATAGGCTGTAATTTGGAGCAAACTTGCCCCCAGGATCTTCCCCAAATCTTTTTTCATTGCAAGTGCGCTCTAAACCTGTTAATCACAAGTCAAGTTTATGATCATTGAAACTTGATATGCTATTCTCAAATGTCCCTTGTCATAACAAGTTATGGAATTATGCTCTGAGACAAGAAGCAAATGAGTCAGACAAACAAACAGGTTTAATTTGCTACAAGCTTTGGGAAAATGTTTTTTTTTTTAGTAGTGAAATGCTTTTGTTTTCGAAAAAGTTTTGGGAGGAAGCATGAAAAAGTCCAGCCCTCAGGATTTCTCCGTGGATGATAATTTCTTTCATGGTTGGATATTGTCATTGGATTGGTTTGGAGTACTCCCTCATACCCTCAAAAATTGGAAATAAAATTGTAATTTCATTTAACAGAATCAAATGAATTACATTATTGGAATGAAAATTATGATTCCTAACTCCTAAAAAGAGAAGAAGTCAAAAACAATTCCTAGAAAGCGAAAACAATTCCTAAAATGCGATAAAAATTCCCGTGCGGGGGAATGTGCAAAAGTAACAAGTTACTCTTGCGGGCTAACGTCCATGTCTTCCGAAAGTCCTTCGTCATTGGCTCCTATGATGAGGTTGTCGAACAAGTTTGTAACTCCTTCCAGCACATCATCAGAGTTCTCTGTCTTCGGGGGTGTCGGATCATCCATGCCACACCATCCATCTGGGACTATCTCACGAGGATTATAGAAGCTGGGAGGGGCCGAATACTTCACCAGGTAATCAAACTTGCCACTAGGCTGCCCCAGAGTGTCTATCACTTCCGCTTCATCTTGCTTCGTCTTAGGGACATTGTAAAGTTTGGCAATGACCAACAGTGGATTATCTTCCAGTTTAGGCATGTCGTTATTGCTCATTTGAGTCTTGTCTTCCTGCTTCGGAACTACTATCTCAGGGAAAGCAGGTGCATGAGTCAAATCCGCTCGGAGGGATTGGATTTGAGCTGTCATGAGTTGCATAGAGGTGAGCAACTGTTGGAGTTGGTATTCCATAGCGGAGATACGATCACGTATTTCAGTTTGGTTGGCCATTTTAGCTCTTGATCACGTAATACGTGAATGATTCATTATCACCTAATTGGAAAATGAATGAAAATATGTAAGTACGAGGTGTAATGAGAAAACTAATCCATGACAACAATCTATTTTTTTAGTCAAGAAAAGTCCACATATGAAGAGGATTTCCTAAAAATGGACTAGGAAGAGCCAAGACTTGAATTGAAAATAAATTCCCAATTTTTTATTTTC
The DNA here is from genome assembly GCA_016097605.1 of Eucalyptus guilfoylei. Taxonomy (NCBI): domain Eukaryota; kingdom Viridiplantae; phylum Streptophyta; class Magnoliopsida; order Myrtales; family Myrtaceae; genus Eucalyptus; species Eucalyptus guilfoylei. The sequence goes on along the minus strand of CM027864.1, from coordinate 30,525,501 downwards.
CAAATGACTCATTACATGGCAATTTCCTCATTTCATCAATGATTGACTGAGATTGTCATGGACCGACCTAAAAGTACGACAAAATAAATTGCATGGTATAAGGATAGAAGACTTACTTCATCAAGGAAAATTAATGGCAATCACATAGACACACGCATGAAAAGTGAGGCTCGATTTCTGTGTAGATGGCTTATCAAGGTGGAGCCACAAGGATGATCAGACTAGCCATGGGCTTGTGGACTATGTCGGGTCCTCATGATTCCGGCTTGGTCAAAGAGCCGACAAGGGTCACGGGCATGTGGACCGAGGTGGGTACTCTTGATACCATGAAAGAAGTTTCGAGATCGAGATGGGCGACTCGTACTGCGGGCGTGCGGTCAAAGTGGTATCCATCTCGATACCAACCTAGATAATCCTATGTGGCCTAGGTCCGGCGGCAGGTTGTGTATGCAAAGTGTAGTGATAAATGCAAAGCATGCACATCAGTTTAAATCAAACAACACTTCAATAAAAAAAATAAACCATACATCCCTAACTCCAACCTACAAGGAAAGGGTTAGTAATCACTTCCCTTTATACCTCCCAATCTGCAAAAACATTTAACACCTTAAATGTTAGGGACATACCTGGTGTCCCTGCTGCCAAACAAAAACATTTTTTCAAAAGAAAAAGAAAATTTGACCTAAGTCCACTAAGAGTATTAACTCAAGTCACCAGCGGAGTCGCCAAGCTGTCGCGACCAAATTTTCGAGTGTGTACCACCTAGAATTTGGCTAATGAATTGTTAAGCCTAGACCTAACTCAGGCTCTCCCAAGCTCATACCAATTCGCGACTTATATCCAGATTCTTAACATGTAGATGTATTTTATTTAGGAGTCGCCACTAATCTATTTTTTTGGTGGGTCGATTAGAAACCCAAGTAAAGTAACGGGAGTTTTACTTTACTCCTACGAACCAGAGATTTTGGGTACGGGGACTTGGTTACACTAGATTTCTCTAATGCCCTTTCGGTACCATTTATTTTATTTTCAAAAGATATTTTTTGCAGGCAATTTGGATTGATTTTAAATCTATTTTTCTAACATGTGAGGTGATCATACGGGTGTGTAAACCAACAATTTAACACCCAAGAAAGCAATTAAATAATGTAGAACTTACCTCAAAGCAACGAAAGCATCTGCGTTGTTAGATCGGAATTCATATCAATAATCCTAGATATGATTTCTAATTAACAAGCAATCACTCAATTTTCGCTTTCATTTTTTTAATGAGAATATAATCCATATGCAATGCAATGCTTCTAATCTAATATCAAATGATGTAGCATGACAGCATGTCCTAAACTATATGAATGAGTAAATTTTTTTGTGATTTCTTAATGAACATGCAATAATTAAATATGCAATCTAAATTAACCAAAATGACCTAATTCTAATGACGTGCAATGCAATGCATTGACGTACAAAATTATTTCAACTAAAATGACATGCAACATGCAATTTAATATGCGAGCTATATGTCACGCGACATTTATAGGACGTCGTCTCATCTTTCGGAGAAATTCCATCGAGCATGGAATTTTGCGGAAATATCGGTTTTCGGAAAAAGAAATAAGGAAATTCGGATGGCAGAGAAAAAGCGGATTTTCTACCTTCAATTTGGTTTTATTTGTGGAAATTATGACTATTTTCTAAGTGGTTGGCCCCTTGACAAAAAAGGATGAAACTTTTTAGGCTAGCACTTGAGTGTGAGATATTTTTCCAAGGCTTTTTAGTGGCTGTTGTCTTGACTTTGTTTTCCTTTTCTCTCTCCTTCTCTATTCTGATGAGTGAAGTCGCCTCCTCTCTCTAGAACAGCCCACATTCCTTCTCCCTTCATCTTCTCCATTTCCCTTTCAATTTGACTGCCGTGACTCTTCACCAACACCCACGTCCCAACTCCATAGCCCACTGCTCCATCTCCATTCCCTTTCTTTAGCTGCCACACGCCCATTTCACCAGCCCACAGTCCAACGACCAGCAACAAGCCCACACCCAGCCAGCAGCCAACTCCAATCATCATTGCATCTCCACCCCTAACACGTCCAGCAGCCCACACCACCCAGCAGCTCCTTTGCGGCCCATCACCTGCCACCACCCGCGCCATCACCAGCCAGCAACCACTAGCGTTCAGCTCCACGGCCAACAGCCACCTCCGTCGAAACCAGCCCAAGCCGAGAGCTTGTAGGCCCGTATTTGCCGCCATCAAAGCCTCCGTTCGAGACACGGTAGTCTTGGGTCCTCACCAACTTCGTGCCACTGTCGCTGTGAGCCAGCCACCGTCGAATTCCGATGAGTTAACTCCCTAATCATTGATTTGGTTGTTAATAGTGCTTAGGGGGTTAGATTAGTGTTAATTAGCCTTAAGATGGACTAGTGTTAATCTATTTTGGTTAGATTATCCTTAAGATGGATTAGTGTTAATCTAGTTGTTTAGATTAGTACTAATGAGGGTGGTTTAGCTTGGTTTAGTGGATTTCTCTCTAGATCAGTTTACTGGACCCTCGCCGTTTGCTATTTTCTTGGATGGAATTGTGCTGCGATTATGAGGTTGCTTCATTCTTGAAAAATTTTCTAGACATCTTCAGTTATGATATATATTTTACTCAATATTTTAGGGATTTGAAAGAATAAGATTTCAGACTTGTCATTTGCAAAAGAGAATCTCAGGTTGGTGCTGGAACTTGTGACATTTTGGTGTTTAAAGGATTTTTTTCAACTCTTGGCATCCGATTTTCGAAAGAGTTTATTCATAAAAGTTCATCACATTTTTCAGTTTAACATAGTCAAATTTCAAATCAAACGGCCAAGTCTTGGACCTCGAACCAAACTGATTTTGGAAAACATAATTTCCGGAAACGGACACAGTTTTTTGCAATGGTTTGAGCGATTTAGTTCTCTTAATCTAGAAAGATCTAGGTCACGGTGTCTTCACAAAAAATGTTTGTTCAAGCGCTCTTTATAACATATTCAAATTCGAGAACTTGTTTGGTTAGGTTTCTGGAATTAATTCTGTAGACACGCGAGTAGACTTGGTTTCTACCGGTTAGGGTCGGTTGTGGTTTTGTGGTTGTTCTTGGTGTCTTGCTTGCTGGATAATGTCTATATGGTGATGTGGTTGACTTTTGGCATGACTAGAATTTATGCGTGATATTATGTGAATGATTGTTCTATGGTGATTGTTTATTGTTATTGTAAAAGATGGCCTTACGGGCAATTTATTAGAAAAACAATGAGGTGACGGGTTGGACACCAAAACTTATTTGTTCATCAAAACAATAAGGTTTTGAACTAGGTGCGTACAAAGTCTAACTGATTAATTTTGAGTATGTGAGCACCTACGAATTTCTTTCCAAAAGCTTTGAACAAAAACAAAGGGGATTACCCAAGTTTAGTTTTGAAAATGGTGGTTGGGAAAGAATAGAAAATAAATAAGGTGTCGCGTTTGGACGCCAAATTTTATTTGCTCAAAAAAACAATGAGGTTTTATGGTAAATGTGTGCAAAGTTTGACGGGTTAATTTCAAATACGTGACCCCGCACGAATTTATTTCGGAAGGTTTTGAACAAAAAAAAAAAAGGGTTGCAAGGTTATTGTTTAAAAAAGAATTTTGGTATTTTGGGCTAATTGACGGAAGATAAGAAATGGGCTTGATTGATGCGTGCTTGCATGGTCACTAAGCGGAACCCGTCACCCAACGGGAGTTTGTTGATGATGCTCGATTCTAATCGGATGCTCGGCGGGGGTTCGGAAGCTGGTCGCGGTGGAGGCCGGACCGATGCTCCTTTGTGGAACGCCGTCTAGGAGGGGGTTCTAGACGTTGCCGTGCTCGACGGAGCGGGCGGATGCCCGGTTATGTCTGATGACCGTTGACTTTCGAGTTGGCCGTGGCCGATGGGTCGTAAAAACTGGAACATGCCTGAATGGGTCTGATAGATGCGCCTCATTATGGGGAAAAATTGTGTGGCAAGGTATGGGATGTGTCATAACGGTTTGCCGTATAATCGGGACCCATGTGATTGTTTGCAAGATGAAAATGATGTGTTCCGGTTATTAATTGCGCTTGCTGTACTGATGATGGTATATATGTTAAGCTAACGTGCAGGTACGCGCCGAGGCGATGTAAGTTCTGTATGGTGTGTGCTCAGGACCTCCTTCGAGGAGAATTTGCATCCTAATCGAGGCTTAGGGTTTTGACTCGCTCAGATTTTTATCTCAACCCGTCGTGGGCTAACCTTTTTCAGGGCTGTAGCGTGGAGGTCTGCCGAGTGCGGATGTGGTCGGTGCGAGAGGCGACACCTTTGGCTGGCCCTGTCGCTAGTGAAGTTTAGGGTGACCCTGATCCCTGAAGGTTTTTGAGACGGTTCATTGGAAGTTGACAGTGTAAGGACTGGTAAATCATTAAACTCCCTAGGGACAACATTGGTTAATTGAATAAGTTGTTTTTGGCAACTTTTGTGGTGTGTTTGTACTATCCCCCCTTCTGATGATTGACTGGGTGGTGTATTTAATTCACTTCCGCATGTGCTTAATCGAAAGGAAAAAGAAAAAGAATGGGTGGGCTACGCGTCTTGGGACGTCGCATTTGTAATCGACTGTAGAGGGATATGCGCGCGCTCGAGATTCGGGGCGTGACATATAAAGTCTCTTATTTTCGTGATGAAGTAAGATATCTAATACTGCACTCCCTCTTGTAAATCCACACTTTGCATTTGCCAAACCTACTTCTTTTGCCCCTATTAGATCCAGCCGATAAACTTATTTGCAAGATTGTTCAGGAAGTGAAGGAAAGCAATTAAATTTGATCTCGTCCTGGCATTTGTTTGTTAGAGAAGAGGTTGTACATCAGCTTCCAATTGGACAATCAATTGATTGCTGATCAATAGATGAAAATTTTGCCCGTTGCAATTTTTATATTACCACACATATTGCCAAAGGAACAGGATACTTTCTATGCATTTAGGCGAGTGCTTTGTTATACCATGTTAGCATGGTCGAATTATGCAAGGCATAAGGAAAACGAAATTCATTAATGTATATCATGAAAAGAGCAACAAACACGCCACCATGATGAAGACGACGACATTTCTATCGCTCCATGCTCAACTACGGGTAGTGAGAAACCACATAATAGGGATTTAGGGGGCTAGGGGAGGTAACTCATGTCCTACCCCAGGACTATGACCAGGACTTGTCGGTCTAAATGCTGCAACTTGGGGAGGTAACTCATGTCCTACTCCAGGACTATGACCAGGACTTGTCAGTCTAAATGCTGCAAGTTGAGGAGGTAACTCATGTCCTACCCCAGGACTATGACCAGGACTTGTCGGTCTAAATGCTGCAACTTGGGGAGGTAACTCATGTCCTACCCCAGGACTATGACCAGGACTTGTCGGTCTAAATGCTGCAAGTTGAGGAGGTAACTCATGTCCTACCCCAGGACTATGACCAGGACTTGTCGGTCTAAATGCTGCAACTTGGGGAGGTAACTCATGTCCTACCCTAGGACTATGACCAGGACTTGTCGGTCTAAATGCTGCAACTTGATCATAACTTGTAGGATGTATGGGGTGTCCGTCTTCACGACTATCATCTGGACCGGTGCCCGACATTGAGGGGAAATTGTTCTGCTCCAGCCTCCATTTCCTTCCTTCAGACAACCCAGGCACAGAAGAAAAGAAAATCAAAGCCAGTGCAAGACTAAGAACGGCTACCTTATTGAAAGCCATTGAAAAATGCACAATGCTGCATTACTCAACTCGACCCGGTATATATACAGCTCTTCATGGGTCATTAACTTGGGAGGTCATTAACTTGGGAGATCTAGGTTGGCATGAATGGATGCTGGAAAGATTAGATTTTGTTGATTTCAGTTGCGTTGACCTAAACAAAAATCCTTTTTCCTTCCTTTTTCAAGGGATTGAGCATAATTATATATGGAAAGATAATCGTAGCTCAATAACTAATATCAACACATATGCCTATTTATATTCTTTCCCTCTTTTTGTCATAATCAAAAAGTGATAACAATGGAAAAAGTATCACATAGAGAATACAAAACAATAGCAAATAGCTTGCATGAAACACAATTTCCAAAAAATCAGCTTTTACAAAGTAAGTCGATTATCAAAGATATGTAATATCTCACTTCGATCATATATATGTCAGCAAATATCCAATAAAAATCACGGATGCATTATAAAATTCGCTTACCTTTTTTGTCATTATAAAATGATAATGTAAATAAGAGATTTGTTAATAACAAAAAGTAATAAAAGATGCACTAACCGGATTTTGTAGAACTTAACAAGTTTTGACATATTTACCTTTTCCTTCCTTCCATAATAATCAAGATCATGATCAATTCGAAAAGATTTTTCCATAATTGATCAATGCTCCCCCTCAATTTATTGCCTTTTTGAGGTGATCACGATTCTTTCCCTTTCTTTTCGATTCAATTTCTCCCCCCGTCATCAGGACAATATTTGCGTATAGAATTAATTGCAGCTTGTGCACGGAATATTTTTCCACTATTTCCTTCGTAGCGACAACATCCGCAATGATCGTTTGCCTTTTGAAATTCGAGACAGAAAATTTATTTTTTTCAATCAAGCTTGTCTCGAATTCAACCTGCATAAACTTAACGAACTTTTTGCACAAATAAGCTATTATAATATCCACGTAATATATAATGCACTTTTTTCAAATAAATAAATCGAATAGTATATATAAAATTATCAATTAAATAAATTCAGAGCTACTCAACCTTCCATACGACACATTAGGGACTTCGTCAATAATTTGCGAGAACTTTGCACAAGGAAGAGAATTTTTGAGCCTCCAAAAAATAGTATAGAATCTCCATGATTTTCGAATTGAGCTTTCCGAAATCCATGTGAAAGATTCTTTGCCACGCAAGGTATACGTTTGAAATATACCATTGATTAAAAAATGATTATTGCCAATCTTCGCATGAGATACTTTTCTGATTGCACCATGGTTTGCATAGATTCGCAATCATTCTTCCCTTATAAAATTTCCAGCCATGAACTCATTTCCTTTTTGGGATCCATGAATTTGGACCATTCCATTTCGTTAGAGCAAAATATAAAAACAAAATCTTGGTTTCCATAAGTAGAGCTTCTTCGTTTAGAAAGTTCTTATTTTCAAGATCCAAATGTGAATCAATTAGATTGAGTTAATCAAATCTATCTTGATGTAGAATCCAAACCGGATCACTAGGCGTTATATGTTTGGGGCTTGTGTTACTTTTTGTCCAGCTGTCTCATTCTGAACATGCTTCGTTTTGAATTTGTTATGTTGTGAACTTGTGTCTCGTCCTAGACCTTGTCACGTTCTGGACTTGTGTCTCGTTCTGGATGTAAAGTCTGAGTGCGTTCTATCGAAAATAAAGTCTAAGTGTCTTCCGTCTGAAGTAGACTTTACAATCTAGATGAAATTGTGATCATATTCTGCTTCTGAACACATTTACCCTTAAGGTCTGGACACAATCTAAATAAGTTCAGCTTCAGCATAGAGTCTATCTTCTAGTTATTTCAAGTATAGACTTGGACAATATCATTTACACATTATATCATCTGCATAGTCTATTACTCAACCATTTAACACGTTAGTAGCCTTTGATTTATTTTGTCATCTTCAAAACATCATAAGAGATTTCCCTAACAATAGTGAGATAAGTAAGACTACCAACCAACTGCCGATAAAGTGTAGGATTTGGAAGAGGAGTACCATCCTTGTCATTAAATTTTGCAATCAACTCAATGGGAGTAGAGGCAATCTTATTATCAATGAGCCAAGCTCGAGAAATAAGATTAGCAACATATTTTGCTTGTGACAGATATTAGCCCGAAGCATCAGATGCAACCTCCAAGCCTAGAAAATAGCTTAGTCGCCCAAAATCTTTCATTTCATACTATTTCCTAAGATAAAACGTCAGTCTAATCATTACTAGTAATAATCATATCATCCACATAGAAGAGTAGTATAATGTGTTTTATAGAACGGGAGGTTACTTTCTTATAAAATTTTGAAATTATGGAGGTGTCTGGCCAAGCTGATAGTTCCTCACCGTAGATCCACATGAGTTGCGATATTGGGTAATTCAACTTCAAAATCTTTGTCTACAGAAATCTTTACGGTTTTATTTACTTAATGACATTTGACCTTATGTCATACAATTAGTTTGATGAACCCTGGGGTAGGTAAATTATTTATTTTGTAAGCAAGTTATAAGAGATTATGTTTGTACATAAAATTCTCAAACATCTTAATAAAGAATTTCACAATAAATGGGGTTAATCTTACAGATTATCTACTTTATTTTTTATTTTTTGGTTGAAGGTAAAATAAGAGTCAAGGGTCTTGCAACAACACTTCCTCATTTTCTTGCCAAATGAAAATTCTTTTTGAGAAATGATTGCATGGCAATTTTTAATCTATTGTTAGAATAATAGTCTATTTTAAACCGCAAAAAAAATCAAGTAACATATAATTATAAATTTAATTCTATATGATTGCGTAAGTTAAATAAATTTAGTTATTAATTACGACCGTTACTTGGGGAGTGCACCTCAGATCCGTTGATTTGAGATCGCGATAGAGCGACAGAATTTCAGGCAAGCACCAACCTCGCCTGTGCACGGTTGCGTAGAGGTCTCTGCCGAGACGTGCAGAAGTCTTCGTTTTCCCCGTGCGAAGATCTTCGTCATGCTATTACGACGAGGTTTTCCATCTGCGCAACTTGCTCAATGGAGAGGGTCTCTATCTTGTGGTGGTTACACGCTGCACCACCACTAGCGTTCATGGCAGCCCGGATCTTCATAAGCAGCAAGAAGCAACTTCTTGTTTTCCTTCCTTTTGTCATTTGTTTTACATTTCTTATCCAATTCGGATCGATTCTACTCCATTTCCTGGATTTTTTCCCCAAATTTTGTTTGTAACTTATCCAAATTTAGAGGATGTCCAAAAACACCAAATAGGATTACAAATTATCCCATTCGGACTATAAACGTAGCCCATTAAAAATTTATTATATTTTGATGATACGTTAGTAGACTAGAGAATAATTCTCATCTTGTCCAACATCACAAAACCAACTACTTCTATTTCCCCGATATCTATGGATCCATCCTCATCTTTTAGCAGTTCAGATGCTTCTAAAATAGATTACTTGTATAATGTGACATCCCGAAATTCGACCTCGTCTCGATAATATGAAATGGGCATTTCGTCGACGTGCATATGGTTAATTCACTCGGAATTGATCACTCGCGAGTTAACTAATATATTAGGTGAGGCTGTTAAGGGATATAAACGCTGCAGACTAGAAAATTCGATCGGAAATCGACCGCTCGACTATAAAAATCGGCAAGGTTCATCCATTACTTCACCAAATGGACACCATTTTATCTTAGTAGCCATCGATTACTTCACCAAATGGATTAAAGCGAATTCTTATGCCCATGTTAATGCAAAGAGCATGGCAAGGTTCATCCATCGTGATATCATCGCTCGATATGGAGTTCTTGAAGCGATCATCACAGACAATGGATCAAACTTGAACAATAAGGTGGTAGATGAATTGCTTGGAGAATTCCACATTCGCCATTTGAATTCTTCACCTTACCATCCACAAATGAATGGAGCTGTGGAAGCAGCAAACAAAAACATCAAGAAGATTTTAGCCAAAACGGCGGAAAATTATCATGATTGGCATGATCGGTTACCATATGCTTTGCTTGCTTACCGAACTTCAATTCGCACTTCAACTGGGGCAACACCATTCTCATTGGTTTATAGGATGGAAGCTGTATTACCCATGGAATTGGAAATCCCTTCACTGAGGGTACTTTCTCAAATCAAGCTCTCTGAAGCTGAATGGGTTCAATAAAGATTTGAACAACTTAATATGATTGATGAAAAGAGGGTAAAAGCCTTATGCCATGGACAAAGCTATCAGAAGAGAGTAGCTAGGTCATTCAACCACAAGGTTAAGACAAGACATTTCGAGATTAACTATCTTGTCTTGAGAAAGGTCTTACCTATCATTCCAGATCCTCATGGGAAGTTTACTCCAAACTACGAAGGTCCATATATTGTAAGGAAAGTGCTACCTGGTGGGGCATTAATCCTTGTAGAAATGGATGGTCAAGAATTGCCAAGATCTGTAAATGCTGATGCTGTCAAGAAGTATTATCCATGAATAAATTGAAAGGCCTTTGAGCCACTTTTGGACTGAATCTGAGCCACTTTTGGATATTTGCATTATGCATCGCATGCATACATATTGCATCTGTATAGTTGTTCATTTTGCAGGATCTCTGATGAAGATTCTACCTGTCCACAAGAGGTTCATCTCATAAATGCAAAACTTTCAAAAAATTGCCCATCTTCTTTAGAACTTAGAAATGACCCTGTCCCTTAGAGTGCCAAAGAGTCAGTTAGAACTCTAGAAGTACAGCTAGAATTCTAGAAGTGAACCCCTATGCTGAGCAAAGCTTGTTCTGTCCACAAATTTTATTTAACCTGATTTCCAAAAGTCTCCCTAGTAGGGTCGAGGAAACATGTCTTTTCAAACAAAATTTCATTACATTTCATTTCCCATGGAGTTGAATTTAATAAAAGTGTGCTTTGGAAAACCTGAAAAGGATTTTTAAATATGCCAAGTGGTAATGCCTAAAATGATGAGAGGCAACCCCTTTACCAAACACGTCCTTATACTCTCCTTGAGAGAATTGAGCGAAAAGAACCATGTCTTAGGGCATAGGGTTCATTCATAGTGAATACATGGTTTGATATGATAAAGGCATTTCATTTCTCAATCTAAACAATATTGATATCCCTTGCAAGCCACTTTGAGCCAAATAGGGATCATTTCCAAAATAACCCTGTCAAGAACAACCCTACATTAAGGCAAAATAAGGGGGTCTTGGTTGAAAATTATGGAGTAAAAGATTAAGAAAGATTTTATTGCTTTCACTTGCATCAATCTTCTTGTGCTAGCTTTAGGTGATTTCTTATCGAAATTCGAAGCATCCCGAAGTGACAAAGAGCATTCCGTTCACTACCACAAACACAATTACCCTTTGCTTAGCCAATTTAAACCTTATATAACTCTTTCATAAGCCTAGGTGATGATTATCTCCCCACACTGGGGCAAGGCACATGATTTACCAACAAAATTGAGAATATTGGTAATGTTTGTAAATGCCACTCGAGAGTCCTAGATGCTCAAAAGAGAATAAAAACCAGGGGGCATGAAAAAGCAGTGTGCCTGGTAAAAGCAAGGCCAATGCCCATGAAAAAAATGCAAAGAAAAAAAAATGCAAAGAAGAGCGAAATCAATGGTCATGCAAAAGACCATCTGTTTAAAAACAAAAGAAAAGCCTTGCAGAAGAACATGTGTGGCAAGCAATATCATTAGAACAGAGAGCGAAGCTCTCATGTCCCAAGACAAATTACCAAAAGGACTCTCGAGATAGGTTAAATTTCAAGAGTCAAATTTTTGAAAAGTCATGTGATGGTAATGATGCCAAGATAATCACTCACTTTTAACCCTTTGATATCTAAAAGTTTTTTAAGCCCTTTTAAGCCTCACTCGAACCAACATTACAACCCTTATCCGAAGTCTCTTCCGATTGGGATGGTTCGAGTTGAAATGAGAGTATCACATAGGGGCTACCACTAAAAGGAGTGGAAGCAATCCTATCTTATCTTATCTTCAAGGTTCTTGACTTGTAAACCTGATAAAGATATTGATTGAATATTCATTTCTTGGCCTCAGAGTGCATACCCTTTGTGTAAGCCCATGACGAAGCCATCATTACGGTCCCTTCAAAAGACCTTTTGATCAGTGGATTGTATTCACCGTGAACGTTTCCGAAAGCCTTAGACATAGGTTGAGTGAGACCTTTCCAGTGAGGTTTAAATAATTTTCCCACATCAATGGTTGGGAATAAAAGCCTTTTTGAGAGCTAGTGTGAAAGAGCTCTCTTGATTAGGATATTTCCACTTGGCATGTTTGACTTAACCCTTAGATGATTAATCAAATCTCATTTTGTTAAAATCCTCTCTGAAGGGATTTGACAATTGACTTCATTTCGCAAGATTGGCTCTCAAGCAATCTCGAAACTCTTTTTCAAAATATTTGTTCCTTAGTGAACCGGTTTTTGGTCATCCTAAACCATATCATCGTTTTTGGTTTTTGGTCATCCAAAATCATAACTCTTGCTTTCGATTTTGAGTTACCCTAAACCATACCCCTTGCCTTTAGGTTCTAGGTTATCCTTAAATCTTGTCTCTTAGGTTCCTGGTCAACCTTAAACTTTTTTTCTTAGGTTCTAGGTTATCCTTAAACCTTGTCTTTAGGTTCTAAGTTATCCATAAACCTTGTCTCTTAGGTTCTAGGTTATCCTTAAACCTTGTCTCTTAGGTTCTAGGTTATCCTTAAATCTTGTCTCTTAGGTTCTAGGTTATCCTTAAACCTTGCTTCTCAGGTTCTAGGTTATCTTTAAACCTTGTCTCTTTATGTTCTAGATGATCCTTAAACCTTGTCTTTAGGTTAGAGGTTATCTTTAAACCATTCATTCTTCATTAAGTGATTTTATTTCCTTCATTCCATTTTGAGAGAGAGAGAGAGAGAGAGAGAGAGAGAGAGAGAGAGAGAGAGAGAGAGAGAGAGAGAGAGAGAGCGAGAGACAAAGTGAATAAATCCCAACAAGAGTTTAGATATCTTAATGAGCAAAGGTAAGTATCAATTACGTCCCTAACCAAATATTATTGCCTTTGTCTTTTTTCTACTTCCAAAGTGAAGTCGACTAAAAATTTTAGGTATCAATTTGCTCGGATACTTTCTAATTTGGTCGATTTGGCGTGTTCAAAGATTAGAAAGCCCAGCTAAGGTGGTTCAATCTACGTAATTCGACTTGGCTCATTTTAGACTAAAGTGCAATTGAAGTAATTAAGCTTCAATTTGGTTGATTGAGATTCAATTGAAGATGTGAGGCTAGCTTGTGGCCTCGCTTCAATAGGAATTCAATAAATTTGAATATTTTGTGCACAATTTTCGACTTGATATAGTTCAATTGCATCTCATTTGACCCAATTCATATAGAAATATTTGATTTCGTTTAAATCGTGCAAAACCAGAAAAAAAATAGAACAAAATTCAGACAAAAAGTCAACCCGGTCAATCTGGCGTTGACCTACGTTGACCAGATTTGACCGGTGTTGACCGGCGAATTTTTCCGGCTTATCTTTTCATCAGAAACCATCATCTGCTGGCCCACTTCATGGCCAATGCATCCACACCCTTTAATTTTCAAAAGCCTAATTTTGTTACGAATTTTACGAAATTCGTAAATTGACCCCGCATGTTATGAAAATTAAAAAAAAAAAGAAAATAGGGAGAAGACCTGTGGCATCCTAAAATTTCATGACAACCCCTGGATATACCATGAACCTTATAAGTTGGATCTTATTGATTATTGTTGCAATGTTATGGCCATGTGAGTATTTGAGATTATGAAATTAAGTGGGGATTGGCTTATTTAGTATTATTTTGGGCCATTTAAAAGTTGGACTTTGGACCCAAAAGTGTTGGGCCCAAAGTGGGCCAAGAAGCCTAGCCCACGAAGCTCAAAGGAGCTGCTGTCGACCGAAGGAGGAGAGGGAGAAGCCCGGCCCATTTGGCCCATCAACCTGCATGGGAAAAATGCCAAGTGGCGAGAGGGATTCACCAAGTGGCGCCGGCCATGCAAACCTCATGATTAACTAGTAATCATGAGGGTGGAAGGAAGAAAAGGGGAGAGAGAAGTGGGCGGAATGGACGAAGCAACCGAGAGAGAGAGAGAGGGGGTGTCGCACGCGAGGAAGAGAGGAAGGGAGGAAGAGAGAAAGCGGGCGTGCGAGAGAGAAAGAGGAGGAGAAGACCGGCTGCCGTGCACCCGCCTAGTCCTGCTGTCGAGCCCGCTTTGCCCCGCCGTTGTGCTTGCTGTGATTTTGCTTGGATTAGAGGCAAGTAGAGTTCATTGATCTACTCTTTGCTTGCTGTGATTCTGTGTGATGAATGGTAAATTTCGGATGTGGTGGAGGTGAAGATTTTCGAAGTAATAGGAGTTGTGTTTTAGCCTAGTAACCTGTTTTCTGGAAAAACAGTCCGACCTTTGGTGATTTCGTGAGCTGAATGCAATGTTCTAGATGGAATTTCACTTCGACTTCTTGATGAAAGTTGTAGAGGACTTCTTGGAGAATAACATATCAAAATTTCAGAGAAAACGAACAAGTATTCGCTGGTTAAACTATTTTTCTTCAAAGATACTAGATCTGGAAAATATAATGTCGACCTATTGTGATTTTGTGAATTTTGTGCAAGTATCAAGTCCGAATTTGATCTTATGATCTGGATGAAAGTTGTAGATAACATCTTGAGGAATAACATACTGAAATTTGAGAGTAAACGGACAAGTATTGATCCGGGAAATGATTTTCTTTAAAAGGGATTAAATCTGGAAATTTAGTCGAGGGTTAGGGTGAGTTGAAATAATTATATCTTTTAACTCAGAATGAATTGGACTTAAATTTATTCATGGGACTTACTCCTATAGGTCTTGGCTATAACATGTTAAATTTTTATAATTTATTAAGATCGTTTGTTAATTTTTCTAGAATTTTAACTAAAGGAGCGCATTCTGTTTTATCCGAAATTTGCTGTATTTTCATGAATAAATGGATTGCTCTATGGAATATGATGTCTTGAGTGGTTAATTATGCTGCATATGTGGTGATATTTAGCATGTCATATAGTATCAAAGAAGGCTGGTTTAGACCTCGGATATTATTGCATCAAATGCTGATTTGAAAATGAGATATATATGAATATACATTGTGATGTTGATGATACCGTCGGAGGTGTGAGCCGACAATGTCCCGGGAGTGTCGGGATGCCCGGAGGTGCGTGCCGGATGTCCGGAGTGTGTGTGCCAGAGGTTCCTCATGATGCCAGTTGGGGTACAGGATGCTCGGAATGTGTGTGCTGGATGCCCAGAGGTGTGTTCCGGAGGTTCCTCATGACGCCAGGTTGGATGCGAGCGATATATGAGGGATGCAAACACTGATCCCTGGAAGAAAATGAGATCCTTTGAGAATTGAATCATGCACATGTGTGTGTGTGTGTGTGTGCATATGGCATGGGATATAATTGCCTGTGAAATTGAGTTAATACTATCAGCATTGAGAATGCGATCATGAAGGCATTGAATGGATCTCATGAGAATATATATATATATATATATATATATATATATATATCTATCTATCTATATGATTGTATGGGTGATATGGATCATGCGCATGTATGTGCATATGGCATGGAACATGAATTGCCTTAATGAATGCATCTCATGGAGATATAAGCATGATTGCATGGATGATATGTGCATTTCACTTGAAATTATGATTGCCTTACTTGTTGCATTGTGTAGTTTGATGGATCTTTACTGCTAAGTGGTTGTACTCACCCCTTTTGGGGATTAACATTTCAGATTAGAGATGCCTCTAGCACCTGTCACACATGGTACGTTCTATGGCTTACCGTCCGATGTTGAGGTCGAGTGCTCGGAGCACCACTGCGCTGGTGTTCATGGTTTGGTGTTTATCCGTGTCCCTGTTTTGGTCATGTATGATGTGGGCCTATCTGATGGCCATGTAGTTTAGGAGTTCCTTTCTGTTCACGTTCGACGTGATGGAGTGATGATGGGTATGCTGCCGTCGCCACCGGCCGACGCAACGGGCTAGATGTGATGAGAGCGTGTGATTGGTGGAGGATGACAATTTTTGGGATGGCCAACACTAGAGGATGGATTTGATGTACATGTCTGATGTGAGAGCCGGGTTCTTTTGGTATATAGCTGAGCTTGGTTATAGTCTTGGCCCTTTTTGTTGTACCGACTCGTGAAATCCATCTTAGTTATGTAAATAAAAGTGATTTGGCCCTAAAGTATATATATATGAAAGGTTGTAGTTGGTGTGTATTACATTGTATCTTTTGGTTTGAATACGGGTTTAGGGAGATGTCGAGTATGCTTTCGTTATATGAACTGCGCTGGGACTGATTAAGATAATACAAACCCCCAGGTTGTATGGACCCGCTACAATTCAATGGTATCAGAGTGACTTGTCAATAGGGCAAGTGAAAGGTAAGCGGATATGGCGACCCTAACGGATTGGGGGCCGTCGAGGGGTGCCACAAGACCCGAATTAGTTCACAATTGATCGTCGCTGTTCATCAAGAATGCATCGTGGCCATTGAAATGGGCATGTGCTCAATTAGGGGTGCTCTTAACAAATTTTACAAACCAATTAGCTAGAAAGACCAAATCCTAGCCCTTGGATCCAAGGGCTAAGATTTGATCTTGCCTTAAACTATATAACAAATTTTCCCTCCAAAATTGAAGGGGGGCCATTTTTCCAGATCTACTTTCTCTCACTATATCTCTCTCTCTAAAATTCTCTCTTCTCGACTACTCCACGTTCGGCACAAAAGGTAAAAGCGAACAAGTGTTCGCTCAAGAAGCTGGGGATTTTTCAGCGTTTTGGCCTTCTCCGTCCACTCATTCTCTCTTCTTGATTAGAATCAATGCTTGAATGATCTAGAGTTGATTATATTTAGATCTTTTGGTTCTATGATTTTTGAACTTGGATGATCATTGTTCTGCAACCTCGGATCCCTGACAGACCTCTTTGTGCATATGCCCGGAAATGAGTTAGCATATGTGTTTTTTTGTGCTCGATGTCTTCATGAGAGTCGAAGATGGCTTGATTAGCTTTCCAATGAGCTATAGTACGTCCCAATCCGATAACATTTGCTATCTGAAATGATTTTTGAACTTGGATAATCATTGTTCTGCACTTTCGGATCCATGACAGACCTCTTTGTGCATATGCCTGGAATTGAGTTAGTATATGTGCTTTTTGGTGCTCGATGTCTTCATGAGAGTTGAAGATGACTTAATTAGCTTTCCAATAAGCTATAGCATGTCCTGATCTGACATCATTTTCTATCTGAAATGATTTTTGAATTTGGATGATCATTGTTCTGCAATTTCGGATCCATGACAGACCTCTTTGTGCATATGCCTGGAAATGAGTTAGTATATGTGCTTTTTGGTGCTCGATGTTTTCATGAAAGTTGAAGATGGCTTGATTAGCTTTCCAATGAACTATAGCACGTCCGGATCTGATATCATTTGCTATCTGAAATCTGCTTCAAAAGTCAGGAGATGATTCTGGAAAACTGATATGTTGTAATCCACTGTCATGTATCGTTTGATCTTGTCTGCTTGTCGATTTTTTCTGGATTTTTGTACTTTGAATCTTAAATCAACTCCTTCATGAAAATTGTTCCAAACATGTTTCTCTACAACATACATTTTTTTCCAGATTTTTTTTAAAAACATTCGGATAGGTAGATCCTAAAAAAATCGTTCTTATTTCTGCATATTTTGATACCAGGAGTAACTCTCTGTTTTTGGCAAAAACGAGGTCCGAAATGACCTCGTTTCAGCTCGAGCTCTGCTAGGAAGATATAGGAAATACTTAGAGGTTGCTAATGCTGCTGATTGCATGTTAATTGCTCATTGTTTGGACTATTTTCCATTTTTTCAAAGTCAGATTACAATCTGAATAAGGGATCAAATTCGGACCCCTGTTTTAACCCATGTTTGGACAGACCTTTGATGTTTTTGTTCCATTTTTTATATTTGGAATCTGAACTTGGATTTTTAATAAAACTTGTTTGTCATCATGTTGGCTATCTTGTGTATAAATTTGATGATTTTTAGACATGCTATGTGGGACAACTTCTCGTGACATTAGCTGAATGTCCTGTTGTTTTGCCAAATTTCTAATGTGCTTTTACTTGTTGTTTGATTTTTTTAAAATTCATGGATAGCTCGTTCAAGAAAAGTTTCTTCACAAAATTTGTTTGTCATCATGTCATGTATGTTAGAAAATTTTTCCATAGCTAGATTATCAATGGGTGTTACTCAATTTTGCTGTCCTTGCACATTTGTTCTGAAATTTCCTGATATAAGCGCGATTGTGATTGTTTAGCTATATCTTTTAGGATAGTTTGTGCGTGAAATTAGGACATGCCATCTTCATGAAAATTGTTTTAAATGCTTTGATCTTTTTTATTAAAGAACCGGCCGTTTCAAATTGCATCTTTAAAAAAAATGTTTTGGTACATGTGATGTTTCTCAAAAATGATTCCTAAAAAAGGTTATTCTCCAAAACTTGATTTGGCTTAAGGAAAAATCCTGTTCTGATAATGTGAAAGTCACGGTTTGAATTGTATTCAAAATGCCTGCGACGCTTGTGACTTCTAATGCGAGGCCCGGGCTAGCCTTGGCAATTGAATGTCTTTCATAACTGAGACATCACCTTGTCTCAAAACTTTTCATGAATGATTTTGAGATATGTTTTTTTTGAAATATCACATGTACCTTCATATATATCATCCCATCATGCATTAGAAATTGCTTGTGTTTGTGATTGGCGCATGCCCTTAGTAATAAGTGACCCACCGACAGTTCACTCTCTTGCTTGATTGGTTGAGAAATAAAGTTCAAAAGACCTGCATTCATGTTTAATTTTTTTTTGCAATGCATGTGATTTTTAGATGAATGATAGGGTCGGTGCATGATAACGAGGGAAAACTCTGGGATTATATAGATTGCTTTATTAGGAGACTTTTTAGCGTTATTGGCCATGCGAGAATACAATTGGTCAATAATTGCTTTAAGTCACAAAAAATAGATTGGGTAGGTGTCTTAGTGGGACCTTCGCATGAAAGACAAAGGCCGACCCCGAGGCCCCAAAATTTGACCTTTGTATTGCACTTTTTTCAAATGATTGATCTCAATATGATGTCTTGTTTTTGGTTGTTTTGATGTGTATGCTTGTTTCTTTCCATTGTATGTACCTAGTTATAGGTTTCTTAGGCTAGGATTACATTAGAACCCCGAAGATGGAGAAAGTGTGAAGACGGTGGAGGTCGATGCCCATTCCGACTATTATCATGTACTATTTGTTTTCCCGACATATGTCTCGGGTTCCATTTGTTGTATAAAACCCGACGAGTTGTGGGTTTTCTCTCTTTCTCTCATCTTTTTCAATTGTGTTTCTCTTTTATATTTTTTAGGATTGCATGATAGATTTACTGCTTTCCTTGATTGTTTACTTATTGTCTTGCAATTTCAATTCCATTGATTGTTTTATTTTCTTGTTTTTCTAGAAATAGAATAGAATGAAAATGACCAACCATGCATGATCACTTAGTTTAGGACAAATGATCTCAAAAATATAAAATGAAACGAATGGACATGTTAGGAAAACACAACATACTATTTAGGCACCGAAAGGGCGCTAATAGAAATATTAGTTTAACCCAAGTCCCTGAACCTAGATATTTGATTGCATAAAAATCAAGGGAACTCTCCCGAGCCTCGATTGGGTTTTCTAGCCGACCCCCAAAATGAGGCTAGTGGTGACTCCCGTCTTATTTTTAGGTTGTCATAAACAACTAGACCGTATAAATAACCTGTCGCGTGGGGTATGAGTTTCGATAAAACTCACGATGGTTTAGCATACTCGACATGGGAAATAACCCAAAGGATGAAGTGATGCCATCCTTATGGGCGAGCAATGACGAGAGGGCTACCATGGTAAAGGTACCCTTAAATCCAATTTTCACACTCGACCCCTTTTTCTAAGGTGTGTCAGTTGTGTGGGTATGGATCGCAACATTCGACTGTCACGCGGGGTACGAGCTTGGGAGAGCTCGCGATATCGTGGAGGGAACTCACGAGAGGCTTGATCCAAAAGGCGAGGTGATGACGTCTTTTGGAACACGAGCCGTGAGAGAACTATCGTGATCAAGTACCCCTAAACCCGACCTTTCCCCCTTTTCTCTCCTCGCAATGATGAGGAATTCGAGGGCGGCGAGATCGGGTCGCGACATGAAGGCATGAAGGAGTATTTAAGGTGGACTCTCTAGTTGTTCAAAGTGTGTGCATGAATTTTTTTTTTTTTTCAAAGTCTGAAGATTCCTAATTCTTTGCTGTTTCATTTGTTGAAGCTCAAATTGTATTTAAGAGAGAGAGCAAATATTTGTGAAACTTCATAAGAGTGTAGTAGAGTCTCTGCACAGTGAAGTCAAGATCGTGTGACTGTAAAATCTCTTTTGATTCATAGTGGAATTCAGCTAGTAGGCTGTCAGCGCTAAAGAGTGGACGTAGGCTTGTTCTAAGCCGAACCACTATAAACCTTGTGTTTTTATTCTCTTCCCTAAACTCCTTTACTCATTCGTAATTTTTTTTATTCGATAGAGATTCGAAACTTACTCAAGTTCGTTAGTTTTCAGACTCTGTTTCAATAGAAAAGTATTTTATAAACGTTCTTGCAAAAAAAAAAAATTAACACATATTCACCCCCCCTCTAGGTGTTTGTACTAACCCTTTCATATGTTTCATTGCATGAGAGAGAGAGAGAGAGAGAGAGAGAGAGAGAGAGAGAGAGAGAGAGAGAGAGATAGAGAGAGACAGAGACAGAGACAGAGAGACAAAGACAGAGATAGAGAGATGAAGTGCAAGACTTATCTAATTATTGCTTGTTAATTCTAGAGCTGTTGTGTTGTGGCTAGGATTATTTTCCTTTAATTTGTCTTTGACTCCGAGTGGCTTTAGCCTCATAGATTTATATTATTCCGTACTAAAAGATATGGAATGTGTTTTTGTACTCGTTTTAACAAGTGTTGATAAGTGTCAAAATATTAGTGGTAAAAAAAAAAAAAAACAAAGTTAAGTCACTTTTGTTTCAAAGTAGTTCCGGTACTTTTTAGAAAAACACTTATGGTCCCTTAGCTAACAAATTGTTCCACTACTTTTTAGAAAAACGATCGATACTCCCTCAGCTAACTTATGTTCTTATTCGATTTCGTATAACTAAGCCCGAATGTTAGTGGGGGAGAAAGAGACACCCAACACAACCTAGGTTAATCCAACCTCACCTAAGG
The DNA here is from genome assembly GCA_016097605.1 of Eucalyptus guilfoylei. NCBI lineage: Eukaryota > Viridiplantae > Streptophyta > Magnoliopsida > Myrtales > Myrtaceae > Eucalyptus > Eucalyptus guilfoylei. The sequence continues at coordinate 30,504,368 of CM027864.1, read as the reverse complement.
GTGTGTTAAAGAATTGGGAACTACTCAAACTACTCAGAATCGGATCGGATTGGACTAGAAGCGGTGGTTCCCAAGGGAGCCGATCTGGTTCTCGGTTCTAATTTATTGGAACCGGTAGGTACTGGTTCAGTTCTCAGTTCTAGGTATGGAATCGTCCACCCGCCCATCCGAACTAAATCGGTAAAATATAAATATATATTTAATTTTTGAAAAAATTTTCAGACCAAAAAATAATTTAAGAAAAATGAAAATCCTAAAACCCTTAATTTGGAGCTCAACAACCATTAGATGAGTGCTTCTCTCGTCTCATTCATACCTCATCTGAGTTGTCTCACCATCTCTCACTCAAGGTCTCTACTCTCAAACTCAACACACATCGATTTTATGGCCTTGACTCTCAACTTTTAATATGAGTTCAATCTTTTCATTGATATTGTAACCAAGAATATGACTGCGGTCCAATTCCCAAGTGGGTCCATGGAACCAATGAGCGGCTCCCAATTCCAATTTTCGAAACCGATCCTTAGTAGATTGTTCCCAATTCTAGAGTGTGAACTGCCCACCCAGACCATGCTCACCCCTTCACCCACATAACCTACCCAAAAAATAATGAAAAAAGCCAAATAGATCTGTAGAAATAAATAAACGAAAAATAAAAGGAATCTCCATCGTTGGTCCTCCTCATTTGGACCATGCAACCATTAGCATCCGGTGGCTTACAAATGCATAAAACATAGATATATAATCACCTTCACATAGAGCACTAGAAATCGAGAATCGAGAAGTGATGAGTTTGAGCTTGAGATTTGATAAGACTTTCTCTCTCTCTTTCTATGGACACTCTTTATGAACTAAATGCTCATTTAGCTCTCTAGACTTCATGTTGGTATTCTACTTCGACGAAGCTCAATTTAAGTCTAAACCAATTAGAATTTAAATGCAAAATTCATTCAGTAATTTCGGCAGACAATTGAGCTTCATTCTCTTCCTCTAGTCCTCCGTCGCATGACTCTCACCAAATGAGCTTCTCTGACCAAATCACAAGGTGAAATTGTTGTCGAATAGAGAGAGATGGAGAGATTTTAGAGAAATTTAATCATCTCATCATCATTTAATGATAAAGAGAGAGAAAACCCCATAAATGAGGTGCACTTCTAATCTCACATAATCCTACAACCCCTCCACAAGAAGAAAAATTGTCCAAAAAGTCATATACCTATTATACTTTTGTGATTTGGTCTTAACCATTTCAATTTTGCCAATTAAGTCTATTCGGCCAATTTTCGTCGGAAATTGCTAACATGGACAGCCGGTGCTAATGTGGTAATCTTTAATAATATTTTATTAAATTCTTGAATTTTTATGCTTTTTTCGTTTTTTCTTATACTTTTCTATTTTTTTAAAGGTTTTAGAGAGAAGCCTGGCGAGGGTGGCCGGCTGACCTTCGCTAGCCCTAGGCAAGCCTTCACCAGCTCTAGCTGAGGGTTGCGATGCCCTCATCAACGAAAGTGTGGTGAGCCCTCGCTAGCAAGATCTGGAAAGGGCATTGTGGTCCTCATTGGTTCTGGACAAGGGCTCGTGCGCCCTCAGTTTCATCGACGAGGGTGTCATAGCCCTTGCTCGGTCTTGGCGAGGGTCAGCCATCCCTCGCCTATGGTTGGCAAGGGTCAACGGCTCTCATTGTGGCTGGCAAGGGTCAACCGGCCACCCTCGTCGACCTTCTCTCTAAAAACTTAAAAAAAAAAGTAAAAAAAGGAAAAAAATTAAAAAGGTTCAAAATTTTATTAAAATATCATTAAATATTATTTAAATATTACCACGTCAATAGTTAGCAATTTCCGATCAAAATTGATCGGATGGACTAACTTGATAAAAAGTGAAAAGGTTTAGGATTCAATTGGTAAAATTAAAAGATTTAGAATTGAATAAGTAAAAATGTAGTAGTTTTAGGATTTTGGGACAATTTCGCCTTCCATGAGATGGTCATAATCATCACCACTTGAGACAACAGCTTGCACATCAGATGGTCGCCACCATCGTGGTTGGCCTATGGTTGGCCTTGGAAGTCTTACAGACCACATTACACAATTTGCGACTCAAATTCAATGGGCTTGCTCAGACATGGGATGCTTGAAAGTTTAAAAATAGGTTAGAGTGGGGTCACAATATTAAAGCCCAACTAAATGTAGGTCTTAATGAATCTAAAATGATCCCTTTTCAACCCATTTCAGCCTAAAAAATGTATTAGTAGAAGAAAACAAATGATACAAATAACTGACAATATTGAAGAAGAGAGGGAGGAAGAGTGAAGAGAACCGCTACCGATGATGCCCCTCCACCACTGGCGATGTCGCCCACTTGGTTGGTCTCGCCATTGGCATTGTCAGGACCAACGACAATCTGGTCGACAACAGTCGCACATGCAAATGTAACAATCTTCATCTCTCTGATCATAGTATCTCTCTCTCTCTCTCTCTCATATCAACACTTAGACTTAATTATACAAACTCTAATAACAACACAGGTTAGTTGAGAGATTTTTGGTGCTTTTTCTAAAAAGTACTAAAACTATTTGTTAGTTAAGATATTATTGGTGATATTTTCTAAAAAGTACTCGAACTGTTTTGAAACAAGGATTAATATCATGAAAAAATCAAAATAGTACATGTTTGATAAATTTACCCCAAGTTAATTTTTTTATCATCAAAAATCCCAAATTGGTATACTTACGACAAATTTACTCCAAATAATTTTTTGACCACCATACTAGTATATTTGTGACAAATCTATCATTCGTTAATTTCTCTTAAATAAGATTAATACCATGAAAAACCACAAACTAATACACCAATGACAAATGGGATAATAAAATCCTAAATTGGTGCACCTATCACTGCAATGTGTCATCTAACTTAGTAATTTAACGGCAAAATTTAACGGAAACTAATGGAAAATAAATTTGTTAAAAGTGCATCAATTTTGGGTTTAAGTTTGAGGGTGTACTAGTTTAAAGTTTTTCATCATATTAATCTTTAAAAACAATGACTTATCTTTGTTTGTTTTATCACTACTTTTTCGACACTTATCACCTTGCTGAAATTTGCCCATAAAAAAAAAATATATGTTTCCATCACTACCAAATAATATAATTCTATGAGGCTGTAGCCACTTGGAGTCAAAGGCAAATTATAAAAAGAAAATTATCATAGCCACAACATAATAGCTCTCAAATTAAAAAGCAATAACTAGAAAAGTCTTGCACTTCATAAATTGCTCTCTCTGAGTGTCTCTCCATGCAATGGCACATAAAAGAGAGCATTTCTTATGACGATAGGAAAATATCCATCTTGACATTGACTTGGCCTTTCACTTCTTTGAGAAAAAGATGGGTCAAGAAATTGGGACCATGTCCGAAAAGAACCTATTTAAGAATTTTTTTGGCATATACTGTTCCATCTACTTGGCATATCCAAAAGTTTGTGCGAACAATGGTGTTATAAAATAGTAGGTTGGATCAAGGCAAGGACTCGAGCTAAGTTAATCAAAGTGGGTGGAGAGAGAGAGAGAGAGAGAGAGAGAGAGAGAGAGAGAGAGAATGGAGTTGTGAAATGATAGTGCAATTCTCCTTTGGCAGAAGATAGACATTGTGTGCAAAGCCCGTGATCTTTATCATATAGCTTCTATTTGCCAAATGAGAATTGCCCTGTAATTCCCACTCCATCAACAAGTTGATGGCTTAGGGAGAGATAAAGAGTTCTGATCGAAAAAGAAAAAAGAAAAAAGGAGAGAGATAAATAGTCAATGCAAGTTATGGTTTCTTCTTTTTTTTGTTCCAAAGCACCAACATATTTTCGTGCCACATAGAAACCATCTTGATTTACTTGCTTCCATTTTATTTCTCGAGTAAAAAGAGAAGTGAGTTCAAAATAATATGTACATTTGTCTCCATACATAATGCAATTCATAATGCATCCTCATGAGTAAAGTAGATCATCTTTCCTTTGGCAACAAGAACTTTTGTATTTTAAAGGGCAAATTCTTATCTAGACTCGGGTTCATATGAATCAAATTCATCATTGCCATTATTTGTAAGAGCCCTCTGTGTGCCCACATCATCAACCACGATTGCACTCGATACACGGTCCAAGTCAATGCAAGAGTATCTCCTTTTGAAGTGACTAATCTCACTTGTTCATTGGCAGGTGTACGTCGTGCCTCTCAAAGTAGGTTTTCAGGTGAAGCTTGGCTTAAATAGAAGTGATAATCTCAAGGAAATTGGTTTAGTGACAGATTGATCGGTTTGGACAAGGGATTTCTTTATTAGATTACAAAGCACATCTTCTTCTCAAAATAATCTTGAGGATCACAGTTACTATCTAGGAGCCTAGTCTATTTTTTCTTTTTCTTTTTTTAATACAACTCATTGTCTAAATGTGATCAAATCTATTAACATCAATGCTTCAAATCTAGCAATAATCAAATATGATCAAATTGCATTATTTGATTATACAGTTTTGATGATTGGGTATTGCATATAAAAGTGATGAATGTTTCTCGCAAAGATGAAACGTAATTTCAAATTGTAAAAGCTAGGACACTAAACTCGTTGTGATTCTACACTTGATTGACCTAAATCTTTTGAACTGAGACCGTTAACCATATTTTTATGAAGCATGGGCAAACTGCACATGAGTTTTTCTCAATATCACCTTGTGGACTATTCAAGTCATACTCCATTCTATCTTGATTTATATGATTGAGGCCAATTAACTCAGTTATTGGATGCCCACGTGAATGAAAGTGAATTTTTTATTCAAAAAGCTCATGACCATAGTTGTCGCGACCTCTTTTTTCTTCGGCGCCCAATTAGGGCGGGCACCTGTGGAGGCTAATGGTTCGGCTATGTCTATTAGGCTTAGCCCGGACTCTCCCAAGTCCACCAATTCACGACTTAATAGTCCAAGTTTTTTAACCTATATGTTAATTTTAAAAGGAGTCGCCACTAATCAATTTCGAGTGGGTCGATTAGAAACCCAAGCAAAATATTGACAGAAATATCTGCTCCTGTGCAACTAGAGAAATTAGGATTGGGAACTTGATTACACTAATTTATCACTAATGCCCTTTCGATACCTAATCTTGTTAAAACGCTAAGGCTTTTTGGATTTTTCAGGGATTTTTCCACGTGTTTTATAGAGGAAAAACACATTTTTTTTGGGTCCTTCTCTAATTTTTAAACATAAAAAGGGATTTTTTTTTTTGGTTTTCTAGTCTTTTTCTAAAAATATAAATCAATTGTCTTTTTTCTGATTTTTTTGGACTATGAGGAAAACACGGGATATTTTTTATTTTTTATTAAAATATTATTACCATTATTATTTAATATTATAAACGACCCAGGATCCCCGGGTTGGGGCTGACTTGGGTCGCCCATGGCTGGCACGGTTGGGCCTGGAGTGCGGGCCCAAACCAGGCTGTTCTCCTCTCTTTTTCTTTTTTCTTTTTTAAAAAAAGGGGCCCAAGCACACAACAAAAATTGGCTCTTCCGCGTAAGACGAGCCCATGCACAAATGGGCCCAGCTAACCTACACCCACGAAATACCCGCCCGGTTTGCAAACTGAGCCCGTCCCAACTCACGTGACTAAACCCTAGGGGAATCGACTCACGCGCCCGACCCGGTTCCACCCGGTTTCGCGGCGCTTTCTCCCCCTCTCTCTATTCGCGGCGCCGATGGAGGGCCTGTGGTAGCAGTTCACATCGACGATGGCAGCGACGTAGAGGACGGCGGTGGCCAGTTGTTCATCGGATCGGAGGGCGTGACTCAACAGTGGCAGCCTGGATCTATTTGGCCGGTCGAGACTAAGATTAGGGCTTCGCGGAAAGGCGGTGACGGCAGCAACGTGGTAGGCAAAGGCGGCGGTTATGTCTCAAATAGAAAAGCAACAGCAAGTGGTGGTGAGCGGCGACTGATACCTGGTTGCAACAACGGTGCAACTAGGTGGAAAACGGTGGCGATGACAGAGGCTGTAGGTGCGGGTGACGACGATGAGGCAACAACGGCAGCCCCTCAGCTTCCAGATCTAGCGTGGCGTCGGCGAATCGGTCACGGCACTACTCGATAGAGGTCTCATCACAGCTCGGCAAAGGTCTTGGCTTGCGTCGGGTAGCGTCAGAGGATGACGGTGGTATGGAGGCAACTGACTTGGTGTTGAAGCGGACGATGGCTACACGATTTGAAGTAGCTGGCCAACAGTGACGGGGTCAAGGCTGGGAACAGCAGTTGCGTCGGAGGCAGCTCATCCTTGAGCCACATGCTCAAATCTGCCTCCCTCACTCCGGTCGACCTCGGATCTCAGCCTGCTCGTCCTCGAGCCTCCCCTGAAGTCTCTCAAGGGTAAGTCATCGAAGCTGGTAGCCCATGATTCTTCTTGGCGTGCCCTTTGCCATTGTTGGGAGAGGCCTATTTATAGGCGAGGGGGCGGCCGATCGATGGAGCTTCGACCGCCAGTCCTCGCATGTCGAATGGCCTCTGCCGGCCGAATTGATGTCCCATCCGTCGAGGTGGCTCTAGCTAGGCCGCCTCACATTGAAGACACGTCCACTCCATCATACGCTACTGTCTCCTTCTCCATTCTAGCATCGCACGCATCCTCCCCTCCGATGCATGTTGCTGATCCAATTGGGGAAGTAGACAAACAGGGGAAGAAGCCAAGGAGGAAGAAGACAAATGAAGGGGGCCGGGCTTTGGGGGGAAAAGGGCCGGGTCACGCGGGCTAGGAATTGGGGGCCCACTCGAGAAAGGAGGAAGGGCTGGGCTCGTAGGCCCAACCCCCTTTGGCTACTTCTTTTTTTTGTTTTCTTGTTTTTGTTTGTTTTTTGTTGTTTTCTCTTGTTATTATCTATTATTTCTTATATGAAAAAATAAATAAAAAAGAAGCTAAAGCCTAATTGAAACCTAATCATAATTTAGGTGTCAATAGCTGCCCCCCTTTGAAGGTGAGCTCGTAGAGGTTGCATTCAAAGACAAACTGATACCTAAATTTTGTCTGTGTACATGCAGTAGATTATATCTTATTTGGGACCTATTGTCCTATGCAGAAAAAGAGCAATATAACATTACACATACTAAAACAGGTAATAAGGTACCTATAGTTACTTACCAGGAACGAGTGAGATAGGGTGCGAACCCCGAGTCTGGCAAGTATCAAGGCATCATCTTACCTGGTGCCTTGAGGAGGCTGTTTTCCCAAGACCCGAGCCTTCCTTCGGTTTCCTTGATGGAAAATTGCTTTTCTAGAACCCGAACCTTTTTTCGGTCGCCTGTTAGAGCAATAAGTTGTTTACCCAACCTTTCTAGGGGGATGTGCTGACCTTTCTCGAGACATCTTTTTGTGGGTGCTTGATCCTTTGTCAAGTACACCAGTTTGTACTCGACCTGTCTCGGGGGATGTACTGACCTTTCTCATGGCATCTATTTGTAGGGTGCATGATCCTCTGTCAAAGACACCAGTTGGTTACCCAACCTTTCTCGGGCGATGCGCCGAGTTTTCTCAAGGCATTTGTTTATTGTTGCCTGATCTTCATTAAGGACATTGGATGGTACCCGACCTTTCTTGGGGGATGCGCCGACCTTTCTCAAGGCATCTGTTTGTGAGGTGTTTGATCTCTTTTAAGGACACTGATTGACTACCCGACCTTTTTCAGGGGATGCGCCGACCTTTCTCAAGGTATCCGTTTGTGGGATGCCTGATCTCTATCAAGGACACCGGATGGTACGTGACCTTTCTCAAGGGATGTGCTGACCTTTGACAAGGCATCTGTTTGTGGGGTGTTTGATCTCTGTTAGGGACACCGGTTGATTACCTGACCTTTCTTAGGGGATACGCTGACCTTTCTCGGGGGATGCGCCGATCTTTCTCAGGGCATCTATTTGTGGGTGCCAAATCTTCATCAAAGACACCGAATGGTAGCCGACCTTTCTCGGGGGATGCGCCGACCTTTCTCAGGGCATCTGTTTTGGAAGATACCTAGACATTCACAGGCATTGGAAGAGTACTTGGACATTCACAAGTACTGACCTGGAGGATATCTAGACCTGGTTGTTCGCAGGCATTGAAGGGGTACTTGGATAATCACAGGTATGAACTCTGGAGGGTGCCTAGACGTTCGTAGGCATTGAAGGAGTACCTAGATTATCACAAGTACTAGATGCTAGAGAATACTTGATTGCTTACAGGTATCGAAAGAGTACTTGGATGATCGCAAGTACGAACTCTTGGAGGATACCTGGACGTTTGTAGGTATCGAAGGGGTACTTGGATGATCACAAGTACAAATTCTTTGAGGATACCTGGATGTTTGCAAGTATTGAAGGGATTCCTAGATAATCACAGATACTAAACTCTGGAGGTGGAGAATACCTGGTTGTTTTCGAAGGTCTCATGGTAGAGGGAATATCGGGGACGTACCTGGGATATTCATGAAGGTCTTTCACCATCTGATATGCAGAATATCAAGGATGTAACTCGCATATTAGTGAAGGTCTCCTACCTCTTGGTAAATAGGAATATCGATGATGTACTTGGGATATTCGTGAAGGTCTCTCACCTCCTGGTAAAGGAGAATATCGAGAATGTACTTAGGATATTCGTGAAGGTCTCCCACCTCTTGGTAATGGGAATATCGAGGACGCGCCTCGTATATTCGTGAAAGTCTCTCACCTCTTCGAAAATGGGAATATTTAGGATGTACCTTGGATATCTGTGAAGGTCTCTAACCTCCTGGTAATTGGAATATCATGGAAATACCTTGAATATTCATGAAAGTCTCTCACCTCCTAGTAAAGGGAATATCGAGGACGTGCCCTGCATATTCGTGAAGGTCTCTCACCTCTTGGTAAAGGGAATATCAAGGACGTACCTGGGATATTCGCGAAGGTCTCTCTCCTCCTAGTAATAGGAATATCGTGGACACGCCTCGAGTATTCATGAAAGTCTCTCACCTCCTGGTAATGGGAATATCGAGGACATACCTAGGATATTCGTGAAGGTCTCTCACCTCCTAGTAATAGGAATATCGAGGACATACTTGTGATATTCGTGAAATTCTCTCACCTCCTGGTAATGGGAATATCGATGGCATACCTAGGATATTCGTGAAGGTCTCTCACCTCCTGGTAATGGGAATATCGAGGACGTGCCTCGAGTATTCGTGAAGGTCTCTCACCTCCTGGTAATGGGAATATCAAGGACATACTTGTGATATTCGTGAAAGTCTCTCACCTCCTAGTAATGGGAATATCGAGGATGTACTTAAGATATTCGTGAAGGTCTCTCACCTCCTGGTAATGGGAATATCGAGGACGCACTTCGCATATTCATGAAGGTCTCCCACCTCCTGGTATTATAAACTTGAATGTGGCACGAGACTTACCTGGATGGCCATAGGCACTCAAAAGGGCTGGAACACCTGGGTAGCCGCAGGTGTACAAAGTACAGGAATACTTGGATGAACACAAGTATTTAAAGATATGATTTGGGACCATTCGGGCAGGTCCAAGTGTCATGATGACAAAAGAGCATACCTGGGTAACCGCAGGTGCACAACATAGTGGAATGCTTGAACAACTACTAATATTATTTGGGGACAAACCCAGGCAGGTTGAGTGTCTGAGAAGGGAGTACTTGGATGGCGGCAGGTACTTGAAGGCAAGGGGGTATCTGGACAGTCACTAGTGTCCATACTATGGGGACAACTCGAATAGGTTGAGTGTTGATAAGAGAGGGTACCCAAATGGTGATAGGCACTCAAGGACGATGGGATACTTGGTCAGTCGCAAGCATCTAAATTCTGAAGACAACTCAAACAGGTCGAGTGTCAAGAAAGAGTACCTAGATAGTGAGAGGTACCTACAGATGGGGATATGGATATGCTTACTTGGCGATATCTTTAATCAAATGGGATTCATGCATGATCATTTTATCAGTTTTATATCATCTGAGTTCCACTGTGGAAAATTTTGATAGATAACCTTCATTTAGAATCTAGATGTCTTGAACATGCCAGATGAGGGACTTTCATTTTGAAAGGACTTTCCGCTCACTCTCATGGAAAAGGCTATCTTGACCATTGATGCAGGATTTATAAGGAGCACACGATCTCACTGTCATTATGTCAGCAGGGGTCTAAGTATTCTTGCAAGCGGTACGATTTTACCAATATGAGAAGTCTTTGTCGGGACCGTAATGTAGGCTCGGTCGACGGCTTATCCAAGGGGACCATCAAGATCAAAGCTCCTGAAAGAACTGCCACATGATCATCTCTGGGTTTACCAGCCAAGAATCCTACGAAAAGAGATAGAATAGTCTTGCTCGTACTTCTTTAAGCAATGCTTATAAACATATGAAATCCTACGTTAATTGAAGTGCCCTAGTTTGAAGAAACTTTTACAATGTGACTCAATGTAGGCTTGACTCATGTGTAACATGGTGAGAGTTAGTGATTGACTTGGCATTGTCATCGGTTCTTCTTCTCAGTCAGATGGAGGCTCTATTAATTGAACCACAACAATAACTTTTCTTGGGGATACAAATGGTTGTATTTTTTCTTTCTGAGGGGCATTGGCCTTGCTTTTACCAGGCACACTGGTTTTTCATGCCCTTAGTTTTTATTCCAACTTTTCTCATCTATGGGCATTGACCTTGCTTTTACCAGGTACATTGCTTTTTCCATGCCCCTAGCTTTTTGTTCTTGTTGTTTAAGGAACTGGCCTAGGCAAGTTCAAACAAAACACTACTGTTAGACTCTTGAGTCTTCATCTTTAGTTGGCGTTTGGAATTATGTTGCTTAAATGGCAATAATTATGTTTCACCTCAATATGAGGGTAAAATTACAGACTCACTTGGGCTGTACAATGAATACAAGTGCATGGAGAAGGAATTGCTCTTTGTCATTCTAGGGCACTTAAGTTAACACGAGTGTTCATATGCAATAAAGACACCTGAAGATTAATACAAGTGCGAGCAAGAAAATTTCTATCCTTCTTCTCACCTTGTGATGCTGCTTCGCCTCTGATCTACTCTAGTGTGAGGTGGTTCTTCACGGGGGGTAGGACAGAAACTTCACTAGTGTATAGGGCTCAAAAGGGGTGAGCAATGAAATGCCTCTCATTATTTTGGTTGTCGTACCATTTGCGAGAGAACTCTTTACCCTGTAGCCATGGAATCTTCTACACTCATCTCATAAGTGTATAGATGGGGGATTGTGTGTAAGATATGGCTTGCCTTTCATCATTCTGATTCGCCTCATCCAGCATGCTTGATCAATCTTGTATTCTTTATTTAGCTACCTATTCTGATAATCCTTAGTAGAATCAGTGACTTAGACAGACAAAATTATCATGCAAAATTCATTTGGAAACGGCATGCAGCATTTTAAATATGATGGAGCTTGTACTCTCAAAGCAAATGGTTTTTGCTATAAAATAAAAAAAAACCTTATTGGCAGCTTTAGGGGTTAACAGAATGGTGTTTCCAAATATATTAAATTTTGAACATCAAAAGTGTTATTCACAAAAGGGTGTCGATGGATTGTCCCTATTAAGTAGGGAAATGACATAAGAAGGATCAGCTGGTGTTGGGAACTTGATCATCGATCTGATGAGTGCTTTTGCTTTTGTCCCCTGCAGAAGAAGGAATGCAAAAATAGATCAATTGGTAGGGCCACAGTCAAACATGACTTGAGGCCTGGTCATATGCTTTGGCGATATTTGAGGCGCCAGTTCATTTGGGAGAGCTTATTAGAGTCTAACATATCTCTCATTAACTTGTTATCTGTATCAAGTGATCCTACAATAGGTAAGAGGGATCATGTTAGTCACGAACTCTTCCAAGAGTTGAATAATTTGAAGCGATAAAACATTACCCTTCACTGGTTTGCAGATGATTAACTGGACCTGGAGTACGAGAAGGACACGAAGTCCTACGTCTCTCATTTCGCCAAGTCAATTATTCTCCTTAATTGGCTCATGGATGCCACGTCTTTTTACACGAAGTCAGATGAATTTGATACGGGTCATTTCCATGTACTAGCTTGGCCAAGATTTACTAAAATTGACCATTGAATTTGGTTCTTGAATCGCGATGCTTCTTGTCAATAGGAGAAAATATGTTAGGAGCGAATTTAGAGAGGGGGAGTATTGTAAACGATACCAAATTACCCTTCTCCAGAGTTTGTATTTGATATCTCCCAGGGATATTCGAATGTCGATGACAACCTTTTTTCTTGACATAGTTCAACATCTCCTTTGATTGGCCCTCTTCATTTGCGGCAGTGTATGCATGATTGATGGTTGTTGATTCATTTTCAACGCCTTCCTTCTGTGGAATTTTTCCTTCTGTCTTTGACTATTTGATCATTAGCAGCATTAGACAAAGTCATGTACCTCAAGCTTTCATGGAATCTGAGATGGACAATCAAAACTTCCAATTCTCTTAAGGCAATCACTTCTTGGGAAAGCATGCATCTAGAGCAAGAAGTGAGGCTTCAACTATCTAGATTTTCTCCCTATTGACAGTAGCTAATTCAAAGGAATAGAAGAAATTTCTTCCTTGTGCTTCTTGGCTTATCGAAGCTGGAAATCCCTTCAATGAAAACGCGACATCTAATTGCTCGGCCATGTTGTGCAAAAAGATATTGCTCCGGCTTAAAAAGGAGTTGGACAAGAGCGAGGTGCAATGGTGGAGTGCATAGAGATCCTAGCGGTGACTCGCAAAGTGTGAAGGCTAAAGGCAGCATGAACGAGGCCATCTTGCCTTGAGCTACCCTGTTAGGCATGCTTTGAGTTCAACCATATGCCTATGCCTATTACGTCCTATCTTTCATCTCCTCTAAATAGAAAAGAGGGGACATCATTTTCAACATTACGTTCAGGGAGTAAGACTTACCTTTTTTGAAATGGGATGATCTTTTCTGTTTGCCCATGCTTTATTAAAGAGTGTCTTTGAATTCAGCGAGTTCACATGATGCGCTAGCTTCAAATGCCCCCTGTCACACTAAGTCAAAGGGGATGGGGGCGATACTCTGAGATATGAAGTAAATAAGTCAGAAAAATAAACATGATTTAACATCTTGTTTTGACAAAAGTTTTTGGTAGTGAAATGTTTTTTGTTTTCAAAAGTATATGTCTTTGGGGGGGAGGGAAGCATGAGGAAGCCCAGCCCTCAGTCTTTTCCTTGGATGACATTTTCTTTTCATGGTTGGATAGCATTACCGGGCTAGTTTGGAATATCGCCTCATGCTCTCAAAACAAAATATTAGAACTATACATTAGATTACTAGAATTGAGAAAGCAACAATAACACACTAGACAGGATAGAAAATATAAAAACAACCGAAACCCATGAAAACTCCTATGAAAATGGGCACTTTGATAGTGTTAGTTCTGAAATCAAGCGCCTTTGAGCTCTTTGCCTCCAGTAGACTAGAAGTATTCACATGAGAGGACCACTTCATTGAAGTTACGAAAGTGCAATCCATGCAACCAACAACGATGCTTGCGGGGTAGAGCTCCTATGAATAGCTTTATCATTTCTTCTTCGGCCAGTTGAGGGTAGGTTTGCATTATAGAAGCCTCCCACCTTCTGAATATGCTTGAAATCCTCCATTGGTCTTCTTCTGAAGTGGACCAAGTTCTCGCAAGGCAGTTCAATTCCAATCTGGCTTTAGTACTGATGCAAGAATGCAGAAGACAGCTCATTCCAATCCCTCATGAGGTAGATATTGGTCATAACGAACCATTGCAATGCAGACCTTATAAGACTTTCTTGGAAGGCTTGAGTTGTGAATGACATCGGGCTGTAGTGCCAACTCTTTTCTGCATGGAAATATTGCAAGTGGGCCATGGGACAAGTTGTGCCGTTATACTTTTGGAGATTAAGTGTCCACATTTCTCTAGGGGTCATGATCCTATGAGGGCAAGACGGGCCTACTAGTTTTCCCATTGCATATTCATTGTGGTGGTGAATTCTGCTGCTTCATGAAAGCTGGACTTTATCGAGATCATCTCATTGCTTTCTTCCAGGTCAAAATCTTCAACTAAGGATGAGGTGTTTACATCATCCCCATAGGCAGGTGAAAAATCTAGCAGCTCATTGGGAGGCAAATCATGATGGACGAAGATGAATGTTCCTTCTTCTAACGGGCTTTGGATCCTGTATATGGGTGGGAGGCAGTCATATGATGAATGGCTATTTTTATCTGTATAATATTGGTAGTCGTTGGGATTGTACCCTAGGGACTAGTAGCCTTCAGAGTTGTACTCTAGGGATTGGTAACCTTCAGGATTGTACCCTAGGGGATGCTCGAAGTCTCGGTGCATGACTCAACGGCAGGTGATGGCATGAATTGCTTAGGCTTTTTTTTCTTCACTCCTGGTCCAGACCTTTTGAGTAAAGCCCTTCATTTTGCCAGTTGGACTTTATCAAGGGGACAGGAAGATGGTAAAGCTTCGCTTGCCTGGTTGATGGGGGTCGGCATTCTTTAGACCCTAGCTCTTGCGGTAAGCCTGAGAAGCCATCCTATCATGCTTTGGTTCTGAGTAGTGTTGACTTCATCTGCGAGATCCTTACCTTTCCTAGTGAGAAGCTTCTTAGTAATAGGATACTGCTCGATTACCCATTTATCGTGCAAGGCTATATTGACATTTTCTTCTGTGGGCTGCAGGTCAAAGTGGGCGATTGGGCTTCTCCTTGACACAGCATGTGTTCTTAAAAACATATTACCCCTCATCTCTACGGCTATCGGCTCTTCGTGCACCGCGACCATCAATTCTTCGTAGGGCAAGGTGATATCGGTGCCGATGTCAACATTATATTCTTGGTGGAAAGCATCGGTTAGTTCTCCCCAGGTCTTAAGGAGACTAATCTTCCTGACAATGTAGCATCGTAAGGCGGGGCTAGTCAGGTTTGATTGGTACGACAAAATCATCCTTCGGACCAGGTAGGCCTGCAAGTAGGCCTCTAGCGAGAGGTATTAGTGTACCCCTCACATTCAAGCACTTTGATCTCTTCAGGGGTCTTAACATCGACATAATTAGACAAGTCCATGGGATCTTACCCTTGCAGCTGGCTCAGCTTTTTCATGATCTTTACAAACTGTCTATCTTGTTGGTTATTCTCTGGCAAATTCGCGGGTGTCATGAGGGTGTTTAAAGCAGCTATGAAGTTGGGCTTGGCTTGAGTGGATTCCATTTGTCTTGAGAGTTGTCAAAGGGCAATGGGCATCTATCCTACGCCATCTTCAATGTTGGCCAGGCAATTTTGTACATCATTTTGATTGGGCCCTATCACGTCAGGCCATTTGCGGGTGGCTGGTAGCCGACAATTCATAATTACCTAGCGTCGCAAAAACAATGAATGAGCACGAAAGTAAGCAAATATTAACCCATGGCCATGGTCTAACTGCTTTTTATTTATCAAAAGAGGATTTTATAGACCGTAAACTTCTGACATCTAAAACTTGAAATTAAAATGACAGAACGAAATACTAGGTATTAAACAAAAGTCCCTAAACAATGGGACAAAACATTCACAATATTAACACTAAGGGGCACATGACTGTCATTTTATATGCGATGGGGATCCTTATTCTTGCAAAGGTGTTTGCTTTCTTGGACCGGCTCTGAGACATGTACCCAGCTTATTCCCAAATCTCTTGGCATATGCTCTGCTTGCTCGTGTTGACTGATCTCACTACTTGGGTGAGGGATTGATGGCCTCAGTTTCGCTAGGATGCGATGGTTGTGGATGTAAGACTCAGAGGTGTGATGAGCTTTTTCCTGTCCCTCAAGCCCTTCAGGTACCATGATCCTTTTGCGATGGCACTTGTTCCATGCTTCCTCAATGATAGAAATCTCAACTGCGTAGTCACGGCTTTAAAGGGTGAAAAGAAGTGGAGGGACCTTCCTCTTGAAAGGCGGTGGGATCTCCTGAATGGCTCCATACTATCATGCCACCTTATATGGGAAATAAGAAATGGCGCCGATGAGGTTGAGCAACGGAATTGGATGGTAGCGTTTGTAAGTGAAGTGGGCTTTCTTTTCATAGAACCAACTAGCACACCATTGGAATGCCTCAAGAGTGGGGTCTCTCAGGAAATTTATCCAATTAAAATAGCTTTGATTGGGAATGTATGGTCTTAGAACCATAAATTTCTGTAATGGATTTTTGAAATCATTTGTTTCAGATGATCACATGATGCATCGAAATTCACTTAGGTGAGAAAAGAACTAGACCTGTAAAATTTCCGAGGAGACCCACATGATCTTTTATGTATTTTCCTTAAAACAATTAAGGGACAAGAATGTTTCGGTTAAAATCATGTTGACATAATTTTGCCCCTTTGAAATCTAATCAACTACCTATGCCATCGAGGGACTTATGGCGTCTCTTTGATGGGGGAAAATGATGAACCCGAAACAAGCCAGAAGGAAAATCTCACTTTTTTGGGTCATGGGTTGATTTTCAAAATGAGCAATCAAAAACGTTAGTGTGCAGGTATTATTGTTGGTTTCAAGAATTTTTCTCATAACATGAACTTCAGTTCCTAAAAGTCGCACTAACCCACTCATCGGGACAATGCCTATTGATGGCGTAACAAGCTTATTCTCGAGAAGCATTCCAGTAATGATGTTGTATTCTTCTAGAGTTAGGGTTAGCTCGAACCCACCAAACATAAAAGTATTTGTCCTTGGGCACCAAAAATGTGCTATGGCCTGTATGATTTCGGGATGAACAAGGATTTGGATCAACAATAGAAGATGACCGACTTTGGCTTTCACACGCTCTTGGGCATATGGATCTAATTGACCCCACCATCTGAAGAGCTCACTTTGGGAGCGGGAATAAACCGAATATCATTTTCTCCCAACGCATATAAACCGGGACTCGAAAAACCTACCTATATTGCCATGGGCCAATAAGAAAGGATTGAGTAAAAGTAAAGAAATTGCTTTGCTTTTAAAGAAAATGGCAAGCATAGAGACATATGCATGGGACGTGTGGCTCGATTTCTAACTGAGATGGCTTGTTGAAACTAAAAGGGTGTCTGCCTATCGCGGTCTCGCGCTGGCATTGTACCCTCTTAATCTCGGGTAAAGAAATTACGGAAAAAGAAAGGCAACCTCTATATCGCAATCTTGCGTTCAAATATGTATCTTTCTTAACACCATCCTAAATATCCTATGGCGGCCTAAGTACGGTGGCCGGGTTATGTGTGCCATTTGCAGTGCTAAAATAGTAAAGCATGCACAACAATTTATAATCACAAAACATTCTATTTTAACCGTAATTAAAATAAACCTCTAAGCTACTGACTTGCATAAAGAAAACAAAAAACAAAAACAAGTTAGTAAAGTGCTTAAACAAGATAAAACGGCCTAAGTCCTCAAATCATTCCAGTGGAGTCGCCAAGCAGTCATGACCTCTTTTTTCTTCAGCGCCCAGTTAGGGCGGGCACCTGCGGAGGCTAATGGTTTGGTTATGTCTATTATGCTTAGCCCGGACTCTCCCAAGTCCACCAATTCACGACTTTATAGTCCAAGTTTTTAACCTGTAAGTTAATTTTAAAAGGAGTCGCCACTAATCAATTTGGCGTGGGTCGATTAGAAATATTATGAGAAATATTTGCTCTTGCGCAACCAAAGAAATTATGATCGGGGATTTGATTACACTAATTAATCACTAATGCCCTTTCGGTACCTAATCTTGTTTAAACCCTAAGGTTTTTTGGATTTTTAAGGGATTTTTCCACGTGTTTTATGGAGGAAAAACACATTTTTTTTGGGTCCTATTCTAATTTTTAAACATAAAAAAGGGATTTTTTTTTGGGGTTTTGGTCTTTTTTTCTAAAAAAAAAAATCATTTTTGGCTTTTTTTCTGATTTTTTTTGGAATTTGAGGAAAACATGGGATATTATTTGTCTATTTTTTTATTAATATTATAAACGACCTGAGTTGAAGCCTCGGGTTGGGGCTGACCCGGGGCGCCCATTGCTGGCCCGGTTGGGCTTGGAGCGTGGGCCCAAACCGAGCTGTCCTCCTCTCTCTTTTTTTTTTTTTTTTAAAAAAAAAAAGGGCATACGCCACAACAAAATTGGGCCTTTCCGCGTAAGACAAAGCCGTGCACAAACGGGCCCAGCTGACTTGGGCCCACAAAATGCCTGCCAAGTTTGCAAACCAAGTCCGTCCTGGCCCACATGACTAAACCCTGGGGGAACCGGGTCACGCGCCTGACCCGGTTCCACCCGGTTTCGCAGCGCTTTCTCCCCCTCTCTCTATTCGCGGCACCGATGGAGGGGCTGTGGCTACAACTAGTGTCGACGACGGCAGTGACACAGAGGACGGCGGTGGGCAGTTGTTCGTCGGATCGGACGATGTGACTTAACAGCGGTAGCCTAGATCTATTTGGCTAGTCGGGACTAAGATTAGGGCTTCACGAAAAGGGAGCGACGGTAGTGACGCGGTTGGCAGGGGTGACGGTTAAGTCTCGAACGAAAAAGTGACGGCGAGTGCTGGTGAGCAGCCGCTAATACCTGGCTACAGCAATGGCACGATGAGGTGGCACGGTGGCGGTGACAAGGGCTGTAGGTGCAGGTGACGACGATGGGGGTAGTGAGGGCGGCCCCTCAGCATCCAGATCTGGCGTGGCGTCGGCGAATCGGTCGCGGCATGGCTCGGCAAAGGTCTCGGCTCACATCGAGCAGCGTCGAAGGAGGACGGTGGTACGGCGGCAACTGACCTAGTGTTCAAGTAGACGGTGGCTACACGATTTGAAGCGGCTGGCCTATAGTGATAGCATCGGGGTTGGGAACGGCAGCAGCATCGGAGGAGGCTGTTGGGCGACTAACGTGCGGGGCTGGATGGTGGCGTATGGAGTTGCAATCATGTCGTTGGCCATCGGACAGCGATGGCGTGACCTCCCTCCTCTGGATCTGGAGCCTACTCTCCCGGATCAGGACCCCTCTCTTGCAGATTTGAACCATCACACTCTGATTTGCCTCCCTCACTATGGCCAACCTTGGATCTCGACCTGCTTGTCCTCGGGCCTACCCTGAAGTCTCTCAAGGGGAAGTTGTCGAAGCTTGCAGCCCATGATCCTTCTTGGTGCGCCCTTTGCTGTCGTTGGGAGAGGCCTATTTATAGGCGAGGGGGCAGCCGGTCAACGAAGCTTCGACCGCTGATCCTCGCACACCGAATGGCCTTCGCCGACCGAGTAGGCATCCAATTCGTCGAGGTGGCTCTAGCTAGGCCGCCTCTCATTGAAGACGCGTCCAATCCATCGTACGATGCCATCTCCTTCTCCATTTTGGTGTCGCACGCGTCCTCGCCTCCGGTGCGTGCTGCTCATCCAATTGGGGAACGAGACAAACAAAGGAAGAAGACAAGTAAAGGGGACCGCGCTTTGGGGGGAAAAGGACCAGGCCATGTGGGCTGGGTCTTGGGGGCCCGTGCAAGAAAGAATGAGGGGTTGGGCTCGTAGGCCCAGCCCCCATTAGTTGCTTCTTTTTTTGTTTCCTTTTTTTGTTTGTTTTTTGTTGTTTTCTCTTGTTATTATCTATTATTTATTATCCAAAAAATAAAATAAAAAAGAAGCTAAGGACTAGTTAAAACCTAATAAAAATTTAGGTGTCAACAATAGTTAATGTTGGATTATGATATATTAACTATATTTAGATTTGTTGAATTGTAATATATCGTTATTTCTATTTTGCTATAATGCCAAAATTATTGTTTGAGCTTGAGCTTAAACTTAATTAATTTTTCATTCTAGTATGAGCTTATGAAACACTCCATGAAATTCCTTGTTTTTCCTTTTAGAGAGAGCTTGCATCGATTATCAAGCACGGTAAATTCGAATACGAACTTTAGTTAATTCAAGCTTAGTCCATTAATAATTCGACATTGTCAATGGCCGACCATAGTAGTCTCGTGGACCGTAGCCAATGATAGTCTCTCTCTCTCTCTCTCTCTCTCTCTCTCTCTCTCTCTCTCTCTCTCTCTCTCTCTCTCTCTCTCTCTCGGTTCGTGGATGATACATATGAGTTGTTTGAAAATTTAAAAACATGTTATATGGGTTCACAATATCAAAGCCCAACTAGATATGGGTCTTCATGGGTCTCAAATGAAACCATTTTAGCCCTAAAATTTTATTATTTGAACGAAAAAATAAAAAGAAAAATAAAAGATATAGCAACAAGAGTCCCGCAAGCAAAAAAAATTGTATTCGTCTCTTTGGTCATGTGTAGATCTTCGTCTGTTCTTCTGTGACATCCCAGATTTTCAGTCCTGTTTTCTATTGAATAAATCGGGCATTTCATCGACGCACCTATAGGGCTATTCTCAAAGCTGATCACTCTCAAGATAACTAGACTATCCAGGGAAGCCATTAAGGAATTTTAATGTGATAGACCTGATAATTCGACTAGAAATCGGCTTCTCGACCATGCTCATCTTTAGAGGCCATTCCGGCACAGTTAAAAAAATCGATTTGAGATCAGAGATAGGTCGACTCGACTGAGATGTGTGGCTAATCGTGGGTGACACCACTAAATAGGAAAATTCTCGTCGGCCGGCACTAAATTGATTTTTCTATCATTTTAGTACTCTGTGCCTGTATTTGAATCCTCGAGATAGTCACGACAACTGAGAGTTGTCAATGTGTTGAGTACGTTCATTGTCGCTCAGAGAAAATCGACTCCGGGTCATTTGCACTAAAAATTTATGAAACCTACTCGGTAGCCTAGGTTATGCTAAAAACGTGCCGGATTGAAATTAACCGCAAATTTGAGTCCGATTTGATAAATTGAAGATTCTGTCATGTCACAATAAATTCTAGGAGCGTCGACTCAGTCTAACAAGATTTTTCTATAACCCGAGACTTTTTCGGAAAAAGTCGGCATATGACTGTTTTTGTTCAGAAAAAGAAATGGATCATTTTTATCGCAAATTTGAGAATCAAGTGGATTGTATTGGTGAGGAAAAATATTGATTTGATCTAGGACTTGACAACGGGATTTGTTGAGGTCGAATTGGATTGATTTGAGAAGAAACAAGTGTCTAATTGAGGGAGAAGAATTGCAAATTCGTACCTCCCCCCTTGTCTAGCCAAAATGGACCATTTCAAGAGTTGTGAGATGTGCATTGGTGGTTGAATGGTGGCCTAGGAAGCCATACTTGGCAATGGATGAGTCAAGGGGACAAGATAAGAGAAAACAAGGCAAGTGGACCCCTTCTCTCTCCTTCCTCTCCCCCCCTTGCCGTGCGATCGCCCTCCTCCTTCCTTGGTGTGCCTTGAAAGCTTCGAACCCCAACAGCAAGCCAGGAGGCCACCGGAGTAGCCACGCCACTCGCCGGACCGCACGCCAACGCTGCCACTCGCTGCTCCCGCGCGCTCGCCAGCCGTCGTGCCTCACCGCCGTTCAGCTGTGGTTCTCACCATCACAGGTACTATCCCGTGACTGGTGGAGCCAAACCGGAGCTGTCCAGCCATCGTGGATCGCCGTGTACCCCCACCTCAGCCTGCCAGAGCTCCGCCTAGCCATTGTTGGCATTGAACGCCTCAATCGACCCCGGATCAACTCTCAACCAGCAGCGAACAACGAGTAGGAAAGTGGGTTTCCAGCACTGTTCCGGGCACGTTTTGAGGTGGTTCCGGGCCTCAAAACTTAGGCCCGCTTTGGAGAGAATCGACCCCCGCGACGTTCCCGTCGATTTGATCCAAACCGCTCGTCGAACAAGTGACATTAACTCACTAATCCCTACTTAGTAGGCTAATAATGCTTAGGGATTGATTAGATTCAATTAAGTATGATTAGGTGGATAGATTAGAGTAGAGCAATTAAATTAGTGCATTACCAATGCATGTTAGGCAAATGGTTAGTGCATTTAACGAGTACATGCACTTTATTATTTATTGAACGAAGCTTGGAATTTTTCCGGGTCCGTTTCGGCTTCCAATTAGGCATTACGGGCCTAGATTGGATTTATGGCATTTATTTAATATTTTCCGTAATTATTTCATTAATTATTTATTTTCTAAAAATTAAGCTGGGATAGTTGACGACCGGAATTTTATGCTGATTATTGTGGTGCGTCTGCTTATTTATTTGAGTCGCAATTTGTGTTGTATTGATTTAATTGTGATTTTAGGATTTTATTCCTAAATTAATTATTTAATTAATTGATTGGAAATTAACCAAGCGTCGGTTTGCAACACCAAAAATATTTTGGTAGACCATATAAATGGTGGAATTTTCAAGCGTGAAAATACTATATTTTGGTTAAGGCCGACCGTGTACCCACACACGGCTATTTTTATCGAGTATGATAAAAATGATGAATTGTTATATTGTGGAAATGGTATACTATATTGGCCTTGGGGGCCCTAATTTATCAGCTTTGAGCGAGCATATAAATAGTATACCATATTGTCAGCTTTGGGCGAGCATATAAACAGTATACTATATTATTAGTTTTGGGCGAGTTATACTATCTATTTTTAGTTTTGGGTGAGTAGTCCTGATTTGATAGGACTTTATAGATAGTATTCAATGTACCGATTAGGGAAAGGTCATGATGATATGTAATCAATTGAGTCGATTGATTGATAATTTGATCTGATTGGGTGATGTGATGTGATTGTGTATATTTGATAAATATTGAATTGCCGGATGGAAATGAGGTCAAGGTAAGTCCTCTGACTCGTGTTGTGCTTAGGCAGCCCTTAGGGCGTATTGGTTTCCTAATCGGGTCTTAGGGGGTAGAATTTGCTGAGACGTAGTCTCACCCCATTGTGGGACAACATTTCAAGTCCTTAGATGGCAGCACCTCCCCCTTCTCCTGTGCATTTTGGTATACCGGAGGAAGTCACTGAAGTAGGTTATCATATTCCGATACACCCTCACCCTGAAGGATTGGAGTATGTAATGATAAAATACACTGTCTAGGTTGACGTAGGTGAACCCGATAGGGTGCCTCATAGGTATCGGTCATGGTATCGTCACTATCATGACGGGTGAAGGGAGGGTCCTATGCCGGAGGCTAATGTACCCCGGTATGTTTTGGAGGTTGCGCTCGGGAAGGACATAGCAGATCCTAAGGGTGGATCAGTGGTTGATGCGAAGGATCCCAAATTGGGTGATGATCCCGACTCTCAAGAGCAATCAGCAGTGGACTCCAGCTAAAGCATGGAAGAAGGAGAGATCGTTGATGAGGAAGAGTACCCAGAGGAGAACCCGGAGGAGGAACCTGAAAAGGACCCTGAAGAAGAATCTGAAAAGGAGTTGGAGGAGGATCCCAAGGATGATCCGAAGTATGACCCATATGAAGATTGAGACCCCCACTCCTGTCTGATGACTTGTTGTTGTTGAACATGTTCATGTAGGAACCGACTTTTCAATGTGGCTTGTCTATGGACATATATGACTGAGTTGTTATATATGTATATAAGTGTGTTGGTTTTCAGGTTCGAGTTTTTAATCCTACTTTTCTATCTCATTGTTTTATTGTCTGGAGATTTCATATCTGCTTCCGCAAGTGTATTAAAATGAAAGGGTCGGCGATGCGTCCTAGGACGTCGCTATTAATCAACCAGGTAAGGGATGGACGTGCACGCTCGATGATTGGGGCGTGACATCCCCATTTAAGTGGTATCAGAGTAATGGTTAGGGATTGGAGTGATAAGGTGCGATGGACCACGGGATAGTTGTAGGAAAGACCTTTAAATTCATGCTGGTGCATGTCTGTGATAGTTGTTAGGTAAAATTCCTTGTGGTTTAGATCACTCTGTTTCTAATTTAGTATGGAATTGGAAGTAGGCTTCAGTAGTTAAAGCTGAACCATGAGTGATCATGAGCAGCGAACTCCTACCAAAAGGGCCATTAGGGCCGTGACTCGAGGTGGAACATCGACTAGGGTCGGTACCCGAGGAGGCCGAGGTCGAGCGCCAGCATAGGCTAGCGCGACCTAGGTGATCAAGGAACCATTGGGATCACCCAGGCTTTGGATGCCACTTGAGAGATGATGGGGCAACAAGCTTAGAACCAAGCTGCCGCCTTCACCGCCGCTGTTGAAGCCGCCACCATTGCCGCTACCAATGCTGCTGTTGTTGCCGCAGCTACTGCTGCACCTGTCGCTGCACCTACTACCACACCTACTACCGCGCCTGCCGATATTCAACCTGAGAATGTGGCAATGCAGAGAGAGAGGCCGATACACAAGCTGGTGGAGCAGTTTTTGAAGCTAAGCCTGCCAAGATTTTCTGGAACTAGAGACCCCGAGGCCGCTTCACTTTGGATCCAGGATTTGAAGAAAGCTTTTGCACTCCTGATGTGCACTGAGGCAGAGAAGGTAACCCTGGCAGTATATTAATTGCAGGGCAATGCCCACACTTGGTGGCGAGCCGCTAGAGAGACAGTGTTTCCTGAAGGAGTGGCCCTGTTGTGGGATGCATTTCTCAGAGCATTCAATGAGCAATAGTTTTTGAGGAACGCAAGACAGCAGAAGATAGAAGAATTTCTACGACTCCATCAAGGGTCGATGACTATTGACCAATATGGGGTCCATTTTGCGAAGCTATCTCAATATGCTTCGAGACTGATTGAAGACCCTAAGGAGAAGGCTCAAAGATTTAAGAACGGCCTTCGACAAGAGTTGAAACAGCCGTTGGTGCTATTCGACTTGATTGATTTTCAAGAAATTTACTGTCAAGCACAGCTACTCGAAAGCAGCCTGAATGAGCAAGTCACCTCGTCTGGATTTAGGTTTATGACTCATCGAGAAGGGATTTGCCATGGGAAGAGGCCCATGACTAGAGGTAGATTCCAGGTTCCACCCAACAAGAAGGGTGGAGTTAGAAAGTATGTGCCGAGTCAAAATGGCCTGTGTCGCTTTTGTGGAAGGCGACATGGTTTAGCTCCGTGTCCCTGAAGGCTGGGTGTTTGTTTTGGATGTGGCCAACAGGGCCATGTGATCAGAGATTGTCCTAGCAGACCAAAAGGACAACCACAGTTGTCACCACCGCCACCTATGGGACAGATCAGAGGGTATGTGCCTCAGAACGCGCCGCAAGGAGGTCAGCTGAGACCTCCAGTTCAAGGCACAGTGTATGCCATCACACAAGGTCAGGCAGAAGCTGTGCCTGACGTGATCATAGGTATAGTTTCGCTGAATGACCATCCTACTTACACTTTATTCGACTCAGGAGCAACTCATTCCTTTATTGCCAAGCAATATGTTAAGTTGTTAGGATTAAGTCCTATATTGTTGGAGTCGGCAGTTTGCATATTTATGCCATTGAAGGATAAAGTTATTGCTGCTTTGGGTTGTTCTAGTTGCAAGTTAGTGATTGGTGAGCGAGTGGGGAAAATACACTTGTTAGTCCTAGCCATGTATGACTTTGATTTGATAATTAGCATGGACTGGCTCACCAAGCAACAAACTATAATGGACTACTATCGCAAGACGATTCAGTTTGACCCGTTAAAGGGTAAGAGCTTCGAGTTTGTTAGAAATTGAGGAGGACCCTCGATTGTCCTAATCTCATCGCCAGAGGCAACTTGTCTGTTAGACGAGAGTTGTCGAGGTTACCTGGCAACTCTCGTGGATACGGTAGTTGTGGAGTTGAAAATGGAAGACATTGCTGTGGTACAAGAATTTCCAGATGTCTTTCCAGAGGAATTGCCAGGATTGCCACCAGAGAGAGAAGTTGAGTTCATGATCGAGCTAGCACTCGGGACAAAGCCAATTTCTAAGGCTCCTTACCGGATGGCGTTATATGAGTTGAAGGAACTGAAGGTGCAGATGCAAGAGCTATTGGATAAGGGATTTATTCGTCCTAGTGCATCACCTTGGAGAGCACCGGTTCTGTTTGTGAAGAAGAAAGATGGATCGTTGCGCCTGTGCATCGACTATCGGCAACTCAATCAAGTAACGATCAAAAACAAGTATCCACTCCCGAGGATCAATAATTTGTTCAATCAGTTACAAGGAGCGTCGTATTTTCGAAGATCAACTTGAGGATAGGATTCATCAGCTAAGAATTATGAAGGAACACGTTCCTAAGTTAGCATTTCGTACTAAGTATAGTCACTATGAGTTCACAGTGATGCCATTCGGGTTGACGAATGCTCCTGCTGCCTTCATGGATTTGATGAACTGAATATTCAAAAAGTACCTAGATCAGTTTGTGATCGTGTTCATTGATGATACTCTGTATATTTGAGGAGTGAGGAAGAGCATGAGAGTCATTTGAGACTAGTGCTGTAGACACTAAGAGTCCATCAGCTGTATGCCAAGTTTAGCAAGTGCGAGTTTTGGTTGACTCGTGTTACTTTTTTAGGTCACGTGATTTCAGGCGAAGGAATCTCTGTGGACCCGAGCAAGATTGAAGTCGTGATCAATTGGCCAAGACTGACGACAGTGACATAAATCAGAAGTTTTATGGGTTTGGCAGGTTATTACAAATGATTTGTGGAAGGGTTCTCATCTTTAGCGTCGCCACTGACAAGACTCCTGAAGAAAGAAGAAAAATTTGTATGGATAGACAAGTGCGAGAGTAGTTTCCAAGAGCTGAAGGAAAAGCTGACTACCACACCTGTGCTGACGATTCCATCTGGTTCTGGAGGATTCGAGATCTATAATGATGCGTCATTCAGAGGATTGGGTTGCATGCTGATGCAACATGGCAGAGTTGTTGCATACGCCTCCCGTTAGTTGAGACCTCATGAGCAGAACTATCCAACGTATGACTTAGAGCTCGCGGCAGTCATTTTTGCCCTGAAGATTTGGAGACATTATTTGTGCGGAGAAAAATTCCAGATTTTCACGGACCATCAAAGTCTCATGTACCCGTTCTCTCAGAAGAAGTTGAACATGAGACAGCGCCGATGGATGGAATTGCTGAAGGACTACAATTGTGATATTCTATATCATCCGGGAAAGACGAACAAGGTCGCCAATGCTTTGAGTCGAAAGTCTTCAGTTGCTCACATACTGATTAAGGAGTGGAACCTAATCGAGAGAGCTCGAGATTCGGTATTCAAATTTGAGGTAGGCCACCTTTCGAGTCTTATGGCCACCCTCAGAATTGAACCGGATGTCCAGATCAGAATCAAGCTACTTCAACTGACAGACCCAGATGTGCAAAAGATTCTTCAAGAGGACACTGAGAAAAGAAAGGTTGACTTTTAGATTTCTGATGACGGAACGCTGAGGTTCCGAGGATGATTAGTTGTACCTGACGATGTGGAGCTTAGAGAGGATATTCTATCAGAAGCGCATTGTAGCAATTATAGCATTCATCCTGGTAGTACCAAGATGTATCAGAATCTGCATCAACATTATTGGTGGTCAGGTATGAAGGCGGATATTGCCAAGCATGTCGCCAAGTGTCTGACGTGTCAGCAAGTGAAAGCTCAGCATTGCAAGTCGGGAGGACTTTTGCAATCTCTTGAGATCCCAGAATGGAAATGAGAGCATATCACGATGGATTTCATGACTAGACTGCCGAGGAGTCAGAGAGGAAATGATTCGATTTGGGTAGTAGTCAATAGACTAACAAAGTCGGCTCACTTCGTTGCAATTCAAAAAGACCTCAGTTTGGATAGGCACGCAGATCTGTACATGCATCAGGTGGTTTGTATACATGGAGTGCCGGTTACGATAACTTTAGACAGAGACCCGAGATTTACTGACACTTTTTGGAAGAGCTTACAGAGTGCCTTAGGTACCAAGCTGCAGTATAGTATGGCATATCATCCTCAGATGGATGGCCAGTCTGAGAGGACCATTCAAACCCTCGAGGACATGCTGAGAGCTTATGTATTGGACTTCAAAGGAAGTTGGGAAGATCAACTACACCTAGTGGAATTTGCCTACAACAACAGTTATCAGCAGAGCATACAGATGGCTCCATTTGAAGCATTGTATGACAGAGTGTGCAGTACACCAGTGTATTGGGATGAAGTTGGGGAGAGAAAGATTACAGGCCCAGAGTTGGTCTAGCAATCAGTGGAAGCCGTGGCAGTGATCAGAGGCAGACTAAAGACCACTCAGAGCAGATAGAAAAGCTACACAGATAAGCGTCGAAGGCTTTTGGAATTCCAAGTTGGTGATCACGTTTTTCTAAAGGTGTCACCAATGAGGGGAATTTCACGCTTTGGGAAGAAAGGAAAACTGAGTCTGAGGTACGTAGGTCCGTTTAAAATTCTTGAGAGAATTGGTAGCTTAACGTATCGTCTTGCGTTGACGCCGAGATTGGTCCAAGTGCATGACGTCTTTCACGTTTCGATGTTGAAGAAGTACGAGCTTGACCCGACCCACGTGCTTAATTTTGAAGAATTAGACGTGGATAACCGTGTGTCATACGTTGAGAGCCCGGATTAGATAGTGGACAAAAAAGAGCAAGTTCTGTGAACAAAGACCATTCCATTGGTCAAAGTGATCTGGCAACACCACGATACTGAAGGAGCGACATAGGAGACTGAAGAGTCGATGAGACAGCTGTACCCCCACCTTTTTGCTTAAGTATTGTAAGGACGAAATTTTTATAAGAGGGGAAGAGTTATGACATTCCAGATTTTCAATCCTATTTTCTATTGAATAATTTGAGCATTTCATTGACGCGCCTATAGGGCTGTTCTCAGAGCTGATCACTCTCGAGATAAACCCGAGAATTCGACTAGGAATCGGCTTCTCGACCATGCTTATCTTTAGAGGTCATTATGGCACAGTTAAAAAAATTAATTTGAGATCAGAGATAGGTTGACTCGACTAAGATGTGTGGCTAATCGTGGGTGACACCACTAAATTGGAAAATTCTCGTCGACCGACACTAGACTGATTTTTCTATCGTTTTGGTACCCTGTGTTTGTATTTGAATCCTCGAGATTTTCACGACAACCAAGAGTCGCCAATGTGTCGAATGGGTTCATTATGGCTAGAAGAAAATCGATCACGGGTCATTTCCACAAAAAATTTCTAAAACCTACCCGGTAGCCTAGGTCACGCTAAAAACGCGCTCAATTGAAATTAACCATAAATTTGAGTCTAATTTTAGAAATTGAAGATTCTATCATGTCACAAAAAATTCTAGGAGTGTCGATTTAGTCTCAGAAGATTTTTCTGCAACCTGAGACTT
The DNA here is from genome assembly GCA_016097605.1 of Eucalyptus guilfoylei. NCBI lineage: Eukaryota > Viridiplantae > Streptophyta > Magnoliopsida > Myrtales > Myrtaceae > Eucalyptus > Eucalyptus guilfoylei. The sequence continues at coordinate 30,475,175 of CM027864.1, read as the reverse complement.
TTTGGGAAAAAGTCGACATAGGACCGTTTTTGTTCAAAAAAAGAAATGGATCGTTTTTTATCGCAAATTTGAGAATCAAGTGGATTGTATTGGTGAGGAAAAATATCGATTTGATCGAGGACTCAACAATGGGATTTGTTGAGGCCGAATTGGATTGATTTGAGAAGAAACAAGTGTCCAATTGAGGGAGAAGAATTGCAAATTCGTAGCTCCCCCCTTATCTAGCCAAAATGAACCATTTCAAGAGTTGTGAGATGTGCATTGGTGGCTGAATGGTGGCCTAGGAAGCCATACTTGGCCATGGATGAGTTAAAGGGACCAGATAAGAGAAAACAAGGCAAGTGGACCCCCTCTCTCTCCTTCCTCTCCCCCCCTTGTCGTGTGACCGCCCTCCTCCTTCCTTAGTGTGCCTTGAAAGCTTCGAACCCCAGCAGCAAGCCAGGAGGCCACCGAAGCAACCGTCCACTCGCCGGACCGCACGCCGACGCCGCCGCTCGTCACTCTCGCGCGCTCGCTAGCCGTTGCGCCTCACCGCCGTTCAGCCGTGGTTCTCGCCGTCCCAGCTGCTGTCCCGTGATTGGTGGAGCCAAGCCGGAGCTGTCCAACCACTGTGGACCGGCATGTACCCCCACCTCAGCTTGCCGGAGCTCCGCCTAGCCGTTGTCGGCCTTGAACACCTCAACCGACCTCGGATCAACTCTCAACTAGTAGTGAACAACGAGCAGGAAAGTGGGTTTCCAGCACTGTTCCGAGCCCGTTTTGAGGTGGTTCCGGGCCTCGAAACTTAAGCCCGCTTTGGAGAAAATCAACCCCCGCGACGTTTCCGTCGATTTGATCCGAACCACTCGTCAAACAAGTGAGTTGAACTCACTAATCCCTACTTAGTAGGCTAATGATGCTTATGAGTTGATTAGATTTAATTAAGTATAATTAAGTGGATAGATTAGAGTAGAGCAATTAAATTAATGCCTTACCAATGCATGTTAGGCAAATGGTTAGTGCATTTAGCGAGTAGACGCGCTTTTTATTTATTGAACGAACCTTGAAATTTTTCCGGGTTCGTTTCGGCTTCCAATTAGGCATTACGGGCCTAAATTGGATTTATGGCATTTATTTAATATTTTTCATAATTATTTAATTAATTATTTATTTTCCGAAAATTAGGCTGGGATAGCTGACGACCATAATTTTATGCTGATTATTGTGGTGCAGTCTATTTATTTATTTGAGCTGTAATTTGTGCTGTATTGATTTAATTGTGATTTTAGGATTTTATTCCTAAAGTAATTATTTAATTAATTGATTGGAAATTAACTGAGCGTCAGTTTACAAAGCCAAAAATATTTTGAAAACATACAGATGAAGATGTTTCTACATGGCATAAAAAATTGTCAGTGCTAGGGGAAGAAGCAATAAAGAAACCGTCACTTGCACCCACTCTATATCTCTCTTTAAGCCATCAACTCGTTGACAGTGGAGTGGGAATTACAAGGCAATTCTCTTTTGGTGGAAGAGAAGCTATTTCAAGACCTTTGCATGCAATGTCTCTCTTTTGCCAAAGGAGAACCGCATTGTAATTTGAAAACCACATACTCTCTCTCTCTCTCTCTCTCTCTCTCTCTCTATTCTTCAACTAACTTAGCTCGACTCCTTGCATTTATCCAACCTCCTCTTTTATAACACCATTGTCTGCACATACTGTCGGATATGCCAGGGAGGCGGAATAGTATATGCCGGAATAATTCTTGCATAAGTTCTTTTCAGACATGGTCCTAAATTCTTGATCCATCTATTCCTCGAAGAAGTGAAAGGACAAGTCACCATCAAGATGGATATTTTCTTTTCTTCATGAGAAATGCTATCTTTGTACGTGCCATTACTTGGAGAGATATTGAGACAAATTGCAGACTTTTCAAGTTATTGCTTTTTAATCTTATACCTATTATATTGTGGCTAGGATTATTTTCTTCAAATTTGTTTTTGACTCAATTTGGCTATAGTTATGCAAAATTCTACGATATCGTGCTAAAAAGTATGGTTTTGTTTTTTCTTTTTTTTTGCCATACCAATAAATTTTGATAAGTGTAAAAAAAAATTAGTCAAATAATTAATAAATCACTTTTTTTTAGTAAATGTCACGCCCCGATCCTCGAGTACGCGCCCATCCCTCACTGGCCAATTAAATAGCGACGTCCCTGGATGCATCGCCAACCCTGTTCATATTAATACGCAAGCGGAAGCATATAAAATCCCCAGACAATAAAACAATGAGATAGAAAAGTAGGACCAAATTTCGAACTTTAAAAACAACCACACTTATAGACAATGCAAACCATAATGCATATATATACAAGGCGAACTACTAAGGTAGGTCTTACTCAAACAGGTTTAGCAAACAAGGTTTGTAGACAGGGGTTGGGTTTCAGTCCTCTCCTGGATCCTCTTATGGGTCCTTTTCTTCCTTGATGATCTCTCCTTCTTCCATGCTCCAGCTGGAGCCCACTGCTGAGCACTCCAAAGAGTCAGGATCATTACCAAGCTTGGGGTCCTTCACATCCACCACTGATCCACCCTTGGGATCCGCTGTCCCCTTCCTAAACGCTACCTCTAAAACGTACAGAGGTACATCAGATTCCGGTATAGGGCCCACCCTTCGTCCATCATTGTAATGGCGATACCACGACCGGTATTTATGGGGCACCTTTTGGGGTTCACCCATATCAACCCAGACGGTGGATTTCACTAGTTTGTATTCTAAGCCTTCAGGGTGATGGTGTATTGGAATATGATAACCTATCTTAGTGATTTCCTCCGGTATACCAAAATGCTCGGGAGGAGCTAGAGGTGCTGCTATCTACACACCTGAAATGTTGTCCCACAACGGGGTGAGATTACGTCTCAGCAAGTTCTACCTCACTAAGACCCGATTAGGAAGCAAATATGCCCTAAGGGCTGCCTAAGCACAACACGGGTCAGAGGATTTACCTTGGCCTCGGTCCCTTTTTGCAAGTCAGTTGAAACAATAGATACTAACAAACTACATCATCACATCTAATCAGATCAAACCATCGATCAATCGACTTAGTTGATTATATGTCACCACGACCTTCCCCTGGTCAATACATTCAATACTATCTATAAGGCCCTATTAAATCAAGACTGCTCAGCCAAAGCTGAAAATAGATGGTATAGCTCGCTCAAAGTTGATAATATAGTATACTGTATATATGCTCGCCCAAAACTGATAGATTAGGGCCCCCCGACCATCATAGTATACTATATATGCTCGCCCAAAGCTGATAAATTAGAGCCCCCAAGCCATCATAGTATACTATATATGCTCACCTAAAGATAATAATATGGTATATTATATATGTTCACCCAAAGCTGATAGAATAGAGCCCCCTGGCCAATATCGTATACCATCCAACTATACAACCAAATCATCATTTTTATCATACCCTATAAAAATAGCCATGTATGAGTACACGGTCGGCCTTAGCCAAAATACAGTATTTTCACCCTTGAAAATCCCACCATTTATATGGTCCACTAAGATATTTTTGGCGTTGTAAACCGACGCTCAGTTATTTTCCAATCAATTACCAAAATTAATTTAATTTAGGAATAAAATCCTAAGAAATCATAATTAAATCAATTTAGCACAAATTAGAGCTCAAATAAATAAACAGATTGCACCACAATAACCAGCATAAAATTCCGGTCACCGACTATCCTAGTCTAATTTTCGAAAAATAATTAATTAATTAAATAATTACGGAAAATATTAAATAAATGCAATAAATCCACTTAGGCCTGTAATGTCTGATTGGACGCCAAAACGGACCCGCAAAAATTCTAAGATTCGTTAAATAAATACTAGAGCGTGTTTACTAACTAATTACACTAACTAACCACCTAACATGCATCGACAAGTAATTAAATTCACTAATCTAATCTAATCTAACCACCTAATCCATCTTAGCCTAAACTAATCAACCCCTCAGCGTGATTAACCTACTAAGCAAGGATTAATGAGTTAAACTCACTTGCTCGGCAATTCGGTTGATGCAAATCGACGGGGATGCGACGGGGCTCACTCCTCTCCAATGCGGGCCTAACTTTCGGGGTCCGGAACAACCTCAAAACGGGCCTCACAGCAGCCACGAGACCCACACTTTTTTGTTCTAATCTTGGTTGGAAAAGACAAGCCAAAGGCTCGGGTGAAGCAACAACGGACCGGGAAAGGCTAAAAAGACCAAATCAGGTTCAAGCGGGGACTCACGGAGGTCGGAGGGAGCTCCAACAGCGGCTCACGGTGTTGGACAGCCTCCTGGAATGGCGAGCTAGGTGGGACGGAGCGGTGAGGATGCCGGGATCGCGTGGGCGAGCGCGAGGCAGCAGCGGCACGCGCGCGAAGCGGGAGAGGCAAACGGCGGCAGTGAGCGGTCCTGGCGGTGTGCGGGCTTGCTGCGGTGGCTTCATCTTGGCTGCTGGCGTTCGAAACTGGCAAGAAGGAGGGATGAGGGAGGTGTGGATGCAGCTTGACGGAGGGAACAAGAAGGGGCCACAAGTCTGATTTTCTCTTCCATGGTCCCCTTGACCATCCACCAGCTGGTTCTTGACCTCAAATCAGCCACCAAGGCTCTTCTTGCAACCCTTAAAATGGTCCAAAAACCATAGGCAAAGGGGAGATACGAATTTGCTTGAATTCCTCACTAATTGGATACTTGTTCTTACTAAATTCAACACAATTTGGCCTCAATAAAATCAATCGACACCTCACCATTCCAATTGGTATTTTTCCTCACCAACTAATGTCAAATTCGCGATAAAAAACAATCCCCGACATTTTTTGGACAAAAACGGCCCTACCTTGACTTTTTCTCAAAAAGTCTCGGTTTGCAGAAAAATCTTCTGAGGCTGAATCGACGTTCCTAAAATGACTTGTGACATGAAAAAACTTTCAATTTCTAAAATCGAACTCAAATTCGTGGTTAATTTCACTCTGGCGTGTTTTTAGCGTGACCTAGGCTACCGGGTAACTTTCAGAATTTTTTAGTACAAATGACCCATGGACGATTTTCTTCGAGCCACAATGAACCCAGTTAGCACATTGTCGACTCTTGATTGTTGTGAAAACCTCGAGAATTCAAATACGGACACATGGTAATAAAATGATAGAAAAATCAGTCTAGAGCCGGTCGACGATAATTTTTTAATTTAGTGGAGTCACTCAAGTTTAGCCACACATCTCAGTCGAACTAACCTATATCTGATCCTTGATCGATTTTTAATTGTGCCGTAATGGCCTCTAAAGATGAGCACGGTCGAATAGCCGATTCCTGGTCGAATTCTCAAGTCTATTGCATTAAAATTCCTTAATGGCTTCCCTAGATAGTCTAATTATCTCGAGAGTGATTAGCTCTGAGAACAGCCCTATAAGCGCGTCGATGAAATGCCCGATTTATTCAATGAAAAACAGGATTGAAAATTTGGGATGTCACAGTAAACTTATTGGTAGCTTACCAATACTTTTTAGAAATTGTCATGCCCGTTTGATAGTTCGAAAATGACACCAACTTTCAAATTTGCTAAGTCTTATATGAAATTATCAATCAAGGGACTTATGAACTTTGTCATATTAAGTAACCTATTAATTTTGGATTATCAACTTTCATTTTGCTTACTAATATTTATATCTTGTTAATTCATCATTATTTTATTGGGTAACAACTTTTATTTTCCTTAGCCAATGACCCATTAAATTTACTATTTTTTTTTATAGATTACTAACCTAAATCAACGAACCACTGGGGGTTCGCCCCAGTGACCACCCTTCCAACTTGAAAGGGGGAGGTGGGGGGTTCAAATACCCACCTTCTCAGGGGGGATTGGGGTGGGGACGATATCATTTCAGGAGTGGGTTTCGACTCCCACACCCTGCAAGGCGGCAGGGCAAAAGTCTGAGAGTAAGTGTTAGAGTAGGATTAGAGTATAACCGACCAAAAAAAAAAAAAATCTAAATCAACGTAATTCACTAATTTTTTCTGTTATTAAAATACCACTTTGTATTGGGCTACTAAGGGTGCGTTTGGAAAGGCTTTTGGGAAAAACCTTTAAGGAAATGCAAAGGGCTTTAGTTTAAAGGACTTTGATGAAATGCAAAGACTATTTGGTAAACTATAATTGAAATATGCCTTTGAAAGCAACTTTAGGGAAATGTTGTTTGGTAAACACATATTTGGGAAGTGCTTTGGTGTGACCGATCTAAGGTTTTCTCCTCTTTATTTTAAAAAAAAATGAAAATAGAAACAATAGCTTTTTTATATTTTCGCACCAAGATGTAATGTAAAATACATTTATTAAAAAATTCATAAGTAAAAAATCACATAAAAGTGGACTTTTTCTCAATTAAAAAAAGAGTAATTTCATTATAATAGACATGGTTACATATGCATCGAAGAAAGAAATAGGTTTTCATTGAAAATTACAAGCATCCTTAAGTACTTACTAAACTCATTGCTATTCGATCACGTAAATGTGCCATGTCAAAAAATAAATTATCATTTGAAGTACTAGGCCCCTCATTTATATTATCAAGGTCAACTAAATATTCATAATTGGGATCCAAATCTACCCTTGCAAAATGTCTATCATTGACGGCATTTCGTCGTATATAATTACGTAAAGTCATTCCTACTATAACAATTTTTACTTGCTTTTCAAAAGAAAAACTTGGCATGTGCTTTTGAATATTCCACTTCTTCTTCAATAAACCAAAGGCTCACTCAATTTTCGATCGTAGCAAGGAATGAGCACAATTAAATACCTCTCGATAAACTCTAGGGGCAAGACCTTGTTGAAATTTTGGCAAGTGATATTTAACTTCTTTGTATGGTCCCAAATAACCCGTTGGATTTAGATATTCGGCATCTACTAAATAATATTTACCTACACAAATATAATGTAAATTTAATCAACATAAGCCATATTAATACTTATTAATATACAAAAATCATTATTTTACAAACCTGGAGGAGGATGAGGAAATTGCACATCATGTCTCCCTAGGGCTTCATAGAAAATACGAGTGTCATGGGCTTGTCCCTCCCAACCAACCCAAATATAAATGAATTTCATATTAAAATTACACACAGCTAAGACATTTTGAGTCAGTATGCATTTTTGACCAATAAAACGAATATGATCTTTTATAGGTATAATCGCTAGGATATATGTGCCATCAATAGCCCTAATGCAATCCTAAAACAAAAAAGCAAATATTATTATATAATCAAAATTTGCATTTAGTCCTTTCTTCTTATTGTATAATCAAAACATACCTTAAAATAATTATAAAATCTTTGGTTATTCTTGATCTTCTCTGGAACATCCCTAAATTGCCAATCAATTGGTTGGATCAAATCTTTTCCCATTTCACATACTTTATCTAATACTAAGCTAAAATACCTGCTTATGGTTTCTCTAGAGCATTGAAAGCGCTCTTGTGTTAACCTATTACCTATACCATATCCTAAAATATGAAGAAATATTCCAAGCATTTATGTAACATCAATATTCATAGTTCCTTGAAGATCATAGCGTATTACTAAATCATGCATTAAATTATTAAATACAATCTTATCCATTCTAAACATTTGATAACACCTTATCGGATTAGCATCTTCGTCCATCAACTCTCCTAACCATGCATTTCCTATATATGATGATGTCCTACAAGGTTTTTTCTTTACTATATATTGCTTGATAGCGATTATGGCTTGAGTAATTCCAACAAGTTGCCAATATTCCTCATCCTCGTTTTCATGGATTTCTCTTTCAGGAGAATCGTTCATATCTGTTTAAAGTAACAAAACAGTAAGAAAAGTGACGAATAATCATCCATCAATGGAACATTTATCATCCATAATATATATGCAAACTTTACCCAATCAAAAGAACAGAAAATAAAAACACAGGTCTCACATTAGAATATAATTAGGAAAATAGTTCACAAGTAGTGCAAATCACCAATATAAAATAAGTCTCACATTACAACATAGATTAATATGAAAGAGCTCAAACAAGTAACTAGCATCCTAGCGACGACTATTATCCTCTTCCAACTTATACTTCAACCACTTGACTTTTTCTTCATCTCCATCCAAGTTCATAAAAATCTGTCTGTTGTCTTTCTTTTTAGAAAAATGTGAGAGTGCAAAGAAGAACAACTTTCTAGCTTGCTTGATCTCAGGCATGGCTTTCAATGTTTGCACAATTTATTTGTAAAGATCAAACTCCCTTGCAACTGATGTTGCATTGCTCTTACTTTCAACAGCTGAACAAAGTCTGTCAATTTGCGATGCTAACTTATCATGTCCAGACAATTTTTTTTCCTCTCTTTCCTCCAACTTGCTTCGTTGAACTTTCTACTGTTCTTTTATGGCTCTTACTTTGACTTGGTTGGGTATTCATTTCACCTACATCACGCTCTAAAGAATCATTAGTAGATCCTACACAACCACTAATATCAGCTTGTGTGGCTTGAACATTCTCATTATTGCATAAACCTTGTGTAGGATTCCAAGTAATACTTCCAGTAGCAACTGTACCCTGGAGCATTTGATCCAACAAAACTTCAGCATCCGGATGTATGCCTTTGGTTCGAAAGACTTTAAGCTTAGGAATGATCTGTTGTAATAAAATATTTTTAGGAGTTGTATCATCAAATATGAACTTACCAAAAAAAAAAAGTAACAAAAGAAGAGATAAATACCTGGATTTTTCTCTCCCACCATTCATCACTCGCGTCAATGGTTTTCTTCCTTGGATCCCACCCTAGTCCTGTTTCCTTTTGAACCAATTGCTTCCATGTTTTTCATTCTTCCTTTAAATTGTCCCACTTACTCTTTATTTGATTTTCATCATACTTTTCCCCTCAGCTCCTTAAACTTGTTAATTATAACGGTCCATCCATCCCTTTTGTTGTTCGTAGGATGATTGCCTTTTCGATTTGATTAATGTACAATCGACAAAAGTTTCTACATCTTTAAAGCTCCAATATGTCTTTTCCTTCAATGAATTTACCATCTTCCAATAAAATGAACACAAACATATTTGAAAAATGAAAACCAGTGAGGTTAACTATGACCCAATTCCATAAACATGGATGAACACATACGTATGTACATTTTGACATAACATTAAGATAGACATGAGGCCACTTAATTTTTACAAAGGGCTTCACTAAATATACATTTTTCCTTGAAGACAACCCTCTAAAATTTACAAAGTAAGAGGCATTGCAAATAAATCAAAATCCAATTCACATGAACCCAAGAAAGAGCACACCAAGCTGGACATGAGTGGGGAAACTGAACAGAAACATAAGGAATAGAAGCAAAAGAACCAGGATTCAAGGTGGGACGACCAACACCCTCTGAGCAAAGAGAGAGACGGGCGCTTCGGTTGTGAGCGAAGAGAGAATTGAGTGCCTGGATTCTGAGCAAAGAGAGAAGCAGAGAGGCGAATCAAACAAAGCAATCACATGACTATAATTCTCACAATATTGGCATGAGATTCACAATCATTGTTTAGTTGATTCATAACTTTGTCATTTGCTAAAGATCTTTAAAGTCAACACACCATCAACAGCTCGCTCAGCATCATTTCTTGGCCATCATTACATCATGGAACTAAAGACGTGCCACTCAGCCCACTAAGAAATGCCCACCCATAAAGATATATTAGATATTTTTAACAAAACAATATTAGTACAAAACAAGTTATGACCATGAAGAGGAATAATAATGTATTTAGAAGCACTCAAGGACAAGCAGAGAGAATTAGAGAAGTTGCATAGCCCAAAAGAACTTCTACCCACATAAGGACTTAAGCAGTTGCATAGCCCATAACTATGGTGCCAATCTTGAGATTCTGGAAGAACTCATAAAAACAATCATCACAGGCCTGAGACTTTGTTGTTCTCTTTAGGCATTTTCTGTTTCATATGTATAAGCAAATTCTGGCTCTTTCGGTATGTATTACAGTTCTTGTATATGATCCGCTAATGTATGTGCCGCATGCATATACATTTGTACTTCCACAGTAGTCTTGTTCAAGAGATATGAGAAGTGGAGTTTTATTTTGAGAAAAATGTTGCCAAAAGGAACAGGAAAAGAAGAAAAGTAAAGAGTGAATTAAATGAGAAATAGTCATGGACTTTCCTACTAATGAGATGAAGGCTTTGAGCATTGAACAAACTGGATGCACGTGCGATATAGTTTTTTTCTCAACATTAGTCACTTTAGCAAGCTTTGATCCCATAACTAAAGTAGACTCAAGATGGAATCAAAAGCACACCAAATCAGAGATATCAAGATAGAGGTAGCATACATGGATCGATTTCAAGTAGAATTTAATTCATTCTGTTCCAAGCAAACACGAAATTCACCAAAACAAAATCTTATATCATTACACATGCTTACTTGAGTAGAAAATGTATCTTTGTTAGTCCACAGGCGCACACAAATATTACCAGATGAACACAAAGACCACATTTGGCTCTTCTTTCTGACCCCTTGAAAGTCTCTGCAAAATCAAGCACACAAAAAGGACCTGAAAGGGACGCATGCATGTTCCTAGATGGCTAATAGATGAGCAGCTTTATGCATATCGCAAGAATTTTTCAGCGAAAAAAAAGTTATCAAGTGGGTATCCCGGTTAATTTTTTGTTGCTGTCAATTGGGTATGCATGTAATTTTGTCATGATCACTCTAAGCAGGAAAGTTAATTTTTTATTCAGGACTAATTGATAGTCCTGTTTCAGATTTTTGGTTGATAAATATGAGGAATGTGCAAAGGCTATCAACAGAGGAGGATGTAAGAAGCGTCGAGGGGTTGGGTGCATCTTGACTTTTAAAATGAGTGTCAAGCGGCCAAAAACTCAGGAATTGGCAACAAACAGTGTGTTGGTGTCAATGAATTAGACCACACTAGGTATTCATATTTGTTATATCTCTCCATTCCGAAAATACAAAGAAAATGGTCGATCTCGTGCAAATCGACCACCATAAAAAGGCTGAGTGGTGACTTATATGAAAAACATTCCAAATCCCAAGGTCACGAAAGCTGCTGCCCGCCCCTTAATCCATGAAAAACATAAACCAAGTTGACTAACATAACCACCAAACACATTTGCAGGTACCAAGCTTTTCCCAAACTAGCAAAGTCGGGAATTCCAATGATGGTAAATTTAGGCTGTTTGATCAAAATAATGTATGTTTCCCGGAACAACTATTTCTATTCTTTTGTTCCGGGAAACGAAAAAAGAATATAAACTTGTTTGGTAAATTTTTTATTTCTGGGAACAAAAAATCTATTTTTTTTGTTCCCAGGAATTGATTTGAAATGTAAACAAGAAGTTAAAAAAAGTAGTTTCTTGCTCCCGAGAACAATTTTTTCTTTTCTTTTCTTTTTTCTTCCCTTTTCTCTTCTTCTCTTTCCTTTCCTTCTTCTTCCTTTTGGCTAGTCACTGGCCTTGACTATGGCCAGCGACCGGCCGACAAGGGCTAGCGACCTCGCTAGAGAGTCACTAGCCCTCGGTGACATCGAGCCATGGCGAGGCCAAGCTCGCCTAGCCACCGACGAGGCTCCGCCTCATTGGGCCACCACCCAGTCAGCGTCGCCCAGCGGTGGCCTGGTGAGGCCGACCTCGCGCCCCCTGGGGGAACTTGAGCCTTGCGATGGCTTGGCGAGGCTCTGACGAGCTCATCGGCCCACACCCAGCCGGTCGCCGGCCACCGCCATGGCCGGCGAGCGGCCACAAAGGAGGAAGAAAGAGAGAAAAGAAAAAATAAAGAAGAAAAAAATGAAAAATATTAAAAAAATATTAAAAAAATAAAAAAAACAACAAAATTATACAATTTTACCAAATGCATTTCTATCCCGGGAATATAAATTTTGTGCAGTTACCAAGGGCATTGTTATATTCAGAAATTATTCCCGGGAACAGAAACAAAAAAATAATTTTTGATCAAAAATTATTCCCGAAAAATAGAATCGTTACCAAACATGCCCTATTGTACAATTCATAACAAAGATGCTGGTTTGCGCCGCTGCCCTGAAATTTGCCTTCATTACTGGCGTGTCTCTTTATTGCATTCAGTTATTACAATTTTTGGTAGGATTTCTCATTCCAAACATATAGTCCAATGATGGGAAGTCCAAACAGTTAAAGATGATAATGGTTATCCTTTACACAAACAAATGCAGATGTTAAGAGTATTGGTTTATTAAATTTCAAAGTGTCTAACCAGCATTTATGCTCTAATTCTTGCTTTCTACCATCTGGTAGTGGACTCTTTGGTCTATTTCCTTGATCTCTACGTCTCTTTGAATGAGAACTAGGAGGACCGTGGAAAGATTATCAAATGGTCTTCGCAGCCATCTCTCCACTCTCGAACGCTTATGAAGGGACAGCAGGCACTCTGGACATGTTGCTTCATGTCCAATGCATGAGCAAGTTCTATTTATTGGGTGCAGTACGAAAGGGCAAGACCTTTAAGCGAGCCTTTCCAAAGCGAAAGTGCTCACATGCACTCTAATTACCAAACAGCAAGCACAAGTATTGTCAATTTCCAACATTACAAAACTTCTTTGCCAGGATGAAATCATTGAAATTTAAAGAAACTAGCAACTGCAAAACGAAAAGAGACGCTACAGAGAGAGGTGACTAGAGAGGTGAGCTTTGGCGGGCAAGCTTCAACGACCAAAGAGATGAGCTTCGGCAAGCGATCAAATAGGCGTGCTTCAATAGGCGATCAAAGAGGCAAGCTTTAGTGATCGGAGAGGCAAACTTGGGCAGGCAACCGGAGAAACGAGCTTCAATGACCAAAGAGGTGAGCTTGAAGAGCGAGATTTGAAGAAGTGTCCAGAAGAGCAGACAAGAGATGAACGCAAGCGGCTCCTTGGCATCAGGGATTAGGGTTTCTATTTTAAAATGGTCAAATTTGGAATTTTAGTAAAATTCTAAAGGCAACAAAGGAAAAACAAAATTTTTCTTTAATCCCTCCTGCAGCATGCCGAGAATGCTAGAAAGCCCAAGGCAGCTGCCTTGGGCTTTCAACCTTCAAAAGGCCAGCCTTTGTATAAGGCCCCTTGAAAAAAATTAGCCAAACACCACATATTTGGCTGAAGGGGCTTTGAACGCCCAAAGGCCTTGGGAAATGTTGGTCCCAAATGTACCCTAACTGTCAATTGAATTACTCCCATGATATTTTTTTTTTTTTAAAGAGATAATATTGCCAAAAGTCCCTACGCTTAAGGTCCACCATTCTCAACGTGACTAATTGTCAGAAGTCCTATAATATGGTCAACAATTCTCAACACCACTAGTTTGCATGACATTTCATTGCACACAATTAAACAGGTTTGCATTTGCATAAAGAGTTAGTTGTGTCTTAGGTCGATTGATTTGCTTAACCCATATAGACCAGAATTGACATGATTAAATTGATGTGTTATTATGCAGTTTCTCTTAACATGATAGGATTGGACACTATTAATACAAATATATTTAAACATTTTTTTATACTTACAAGTTACACCCATCTTGAAAAGAATAAAAAGTAAAGTAAAAACATATATAAGACTACAAAAGACATTGCACATGAAAGCATACTAACTCAATAAGACACTCTAGATGTGATACAAAGTGAAATTAATGCTATTGTTTAGATTTGTGTTAAACTTGTTAACACAAAATTAACGTGCATGGGTGTTTTACGTGTTTATTGTGTAGACAGGTTAACATATATTCACAAACATGAATCATGTCCTTCGATACAAGACACGACAACACATTTTATAATTGTGTTAGTTGTTTTGTACCGTGTGTCATGTTTGTGCTGAGGTAGTTAAACATTGTTTATTAAATGCATTGTCCTTGAGTTGATGCTATAGACTTATTTTGAGACGACATGGATTTCCAACCCTGCCCATACTATTGTTTGAAATTCAAAATTGTCCAGATTACCTTTTTTTGTTTGTTTTAAAATAATATTAGTACATTTAAAAAAATAGTCATCTTTAGTCTCTCTTTGTTTTGTTACATGTTAACTTCGTCCATTGAGACGAAAGAAAATCACAAAAAAAGGTTTAATTTTTTTTATAATATTACAGGGACTTATACCAACGTTTAAATTTTTTATAATATTACAGGGACTATACCAACACTATCTTTTTTTAATTTGTCAACTATTCTTGATGCTTACAAATTTCTATTTGTCAATATTACCAACATCTTAAATTTCACATCAATTTTTCAGAATTACTAACTTTAGCTACAGTTACTGTCACACCCCAAACCGCGAGCACGCGAACATCCCATATTGGTTGATTAAATTGTGACGTTCCAAGACACATTGTTGACCCATTTTTTTTTATCTTCTTTTTTTCCTTTCGATTAAACACATGTCGAAGCAATTTATATAACCACCCAGTCAAACAACAAACAACAGGATAGTGAGAACACAAAAACATTCTAAAACAACACTTTAATTTATAATCTATTAACCCTAGGAAGTTTGATCATTACAAGCTTTTCTACGGCCACTTCCTACTGACTATATCAAAAACCTGTAGGCTCAAGGTTAACATAAACATCACTAACGATGAGGCTGACCAGAAGTGGCGCCAGGCACACCCACGTCTTGGTCCATTAAGACCCCAAACCGCACATGACAATTCTCCATATTACGAACCTGAAAATATTTAATAACAACGGGGTGAAATAAAATCTCAGTGAGTCAATAGCCTAAGCCTCGATTAGAACGCAAATTCGTCTCGGAGGTAGCTAACATGCACAACATACAAACTTATCTTGCATTAGCACACCCTTACATATTAGTACATCACATATGCCAACACTAATGCAACAAACATAATTAATAATCATAACACATAACTTTCATGCATTAAGCATCCACACATGTCATGATTGTAAGATAAAATCCATTTTGGCCAATCTCATACCATGCCTCATAGCTTTACCTCATAATCAAGCGCAATACATCATAATCATTCACACGTGTTCCAATTATTACGACCCCTGAAGTCACAGCCAACACACGAGTAGGTGGTCTTCTAGCATTACCAGGCATTGTCGCGCCCCATTGGGCATGGTATCATCTAGAACTCCCACCTAGACGGCATTCCATAAGGAGCATCGGTTCGGCCTCAACCGCGACTCAACATCCGGATCCTCGCTGGGCATCCGATAAACATCGGGTATCGTCCCCAAACTCCCGTTGGATGACGGGTTCAATTAAGTGACCACACAAGCACGCTAACACTCAAGCCAATTTTTATCTACTATCAATTTGCCTAGTGTAAAAGAGTTCATGCTTAAATATCAAACCTTGGCAAATCTATACATTTAAAAATTCCGGTAAAATAATCATATGTGGTCATGCACTTAAAATCAACTCACCAAAATTTGCGCGCTTTCATTTTAAAACCCCATTCCCCCATTTAGCATATAAAACATGGTGTCCAAACACGACACCTCAAAGTTTGTCATTTTATTTTCAAATAAACCTTCTTTGAAAATAGCATTTAAACTCATGATTTGGGCAATCAACAACATGGCAGTACAAACTCAAACGGTCATAATTATGCATAATTTCACCCAATAAATCAAGCATAAAATTCTACTTAATGGCTAAATCATCATTAATTTTCACTAATTGTGATTTTTTTTGGTAAAGACCACTAATTGTGATTAATTAGTGCTAAACACGATTAATTAATATAATAGCAATTAATTGCACTAATCGTGATTAATTACAACCAATTGCAGTTAATTAAACTAACTAAAATTAATTAAACTAATTAAGATTAATTAAACTAATCACACTTAATTAATCTAAACACAATTAATTAAACTAACCATCCTTAATTAAGAATAATCTCTATTAACCTTAATCTACTCCATCAGTAACCTTTGTGATGAATGAGGAAACTATTGGAGGCGAGTTGATAATGCCCTGGGAGTGTTAGGATGCTCGGAATGGTTAGGTGCCGGATGCCTGGTTGTATTGAGATACATGCCTGGATGTCCTTGGGAGTTTCGAGATGCCCGGAATGGTTGGGTGCCGGAAGCCTCGGAGGTTTGTGCCTGAGGAATGCCTCGTGATGCTAGTTGGGATACGAGATGCCTGGAATGTGGGGGTGCCGGATGCCCGGTGGTGAGTGCCGGAGGTTTTTCTCGCGACACCTGGATTGGGGTGCGAGTGATAAAATGTGGGATGCAATTACGATCCGGGAATGAAAGATGTGGTGATCAAATTGAAAGATAAAAGTGGAAATTAAATCATGCACATATGGTATGATGAGTGCATGGTTGTATGTGCACCTATGGCATGATGGTACATCTATGATATGATGATGATGAGTGCATGGTTGTGTGTGCACCTATGGCATGATGGTACATCTATGATATGATGATGATGAGTGCATGGTTGTGTGTGCACCTGTGGCATGATGGTACATCTATGATATGATGATGATGAGTGCATGGTTGTGTGTGCACCTATGGCATGATGGTACATCTATGATATGATGATGATGAGTGCATGGTTGTGTGTGCACCTGTGGCATGATGGTACATCTATGATATGATGATGATGAGTACATAAGGATGTATGTACATATGATATGATGATATATGCATGGCTTCAAGGTAAGATATGCTTGTATGCATGAATGACATGTACTATGCTATGATGTGGTGATTGTATTGCGTGATGCATTGAGTGGTTTATTGGATCTTTTACCTGCTGAGTGGCTGTACTCACCCCTCTGGGGACCAACATTTCAGATTAGAGAGATGCCGCTCCCTACTGTCACGCGGAGTAGTTTCTATGGCCTCCCATCTGACGTGGAGATAGAGTGTTTGGAGATAGATTCCACCATTATCCCTGGTCTGACGTTCATGCGAGTTCGCGTGCTGGTCATGTACGATGTGGGCCTAGCTGGGGGCCCGATCGTTCAGGAGTTTTTTGTCGGTACACGTCCGACGAGATGGAGTGATTCGGGGGATTTTGCCGCCACCACCGCCCGACGCGCTAGGATGGATGTGATGGCCGCGTGAGGAGTAGAGAGCTGACGTTTTTTGATAGTAGCCGACACTTGTAGATGGGGGATGATACACGTTCGATATAGGGGTCGAGATACCTTTTTGGTTATGGCCAAGCGTAGATAAGAGTCTTGGCTTTTCTTTTGGATGTACTGACCTAAGAAACCCATCTTGAATATATGTAAATAAAAAGTGGTTCGGCCTCATCTTTTCCTTTGATGTGTAGTTGGTGTGTATTGTATCATGATTGTTGGAGGGAGAATTGGTAAGACATGATTAGGCTTCCGCAAGTAAGTTGCGCTGGGACCGTTTAAAAAAAAATGCCTATGAACTGCGGTTCTTCTTCTAAGAGATGTACCTAGTGTTCATTAGGTATAGTGAAAGGTAAGCAAACTGTGGCGACCCTAGGTGTTTCGGGGTGCCACAGCCAACTTTGTTGGTATCAGAGCAATGGATTATAGGTTGGAGTGATAAGGAGTCTCATTTGGAAATTGAGGAACATGATGACAATGCACACCATAGGATGTTGGCCAGAATAGTTGGGTAACTTTGAATAACGGGTGATGAATATTCACTCGTAGATCCCTGGTAGTTAGTATGAGTTGCTTTTAGGTGCTAGTAACATGTTTATGTTACTTATATAGTTGTAGTTGCTTTTAATTAGAGGCAATGAATCTCAGAATTTTCCTGAGGCAATGCTTGGAAATTGCAGGAAAGTCATGGTACGAGCTGGAAGTGCTCATCCATCGAGGGCTGAAGCCTCTGCTGCAAGGGCTGAACCTCGGATGGAAGATATCCTGCAGGCATTAGCCAATATTGGAAATCTGATGGATAGGCAAGCGCAGCAACAGCCTGGAGTGGAACGCCGTGCTCAAGGACTGGTAGAGCAATTTCTGAAGCTGAAACCACCTAAGTTCAATGGAATGGGAAGTCCTGAGGAGGCAGAACATTGGATTGATGGGATGGAACGAATTTTCCGGTTGTTGGATTGCAATGATGCGGAGAAAATAACTTTGGCAGAGTACCAGCTGGAGGGAAATGCAAAGTTTTGGTGGAGAGCTTCAAAGGACATAATCTTTTCACCAGGTACTGATGCTAACTGGGAGGAGTTTGTGAGAGCTTTCAATAGAAAGCATTTTTCTGATTGTGCTAAGGACAGGAAAATTTCAGAGTTTGTTCAGTTAGAACAAAAGGAGCTGACAGTGGACCAATATGAGGCTAGATTTTCTGAACTGTCTAGATATGCTCCTAGACTAATTGAGGATCAGGAGGAAAAGGCTAAGAGATTTCTGAAAGGGTTGAGAACTGATATTAGGAAGCAACTAGTGCCTTTGAACATAAGGAATTATCATGAGATTTATGAAAGGGCACAGTTAGTGGAGCAGGAGCTGATGAGAGAACGATCAGAGTTTAAGAGACAACTGAACTTTAGTGATGTGAGAAGGGGTAAGAGACCCTATACTGGTCAAGGTCAAACTTGGAGTGCAAAGAAGAAGAGCAATTTTGGAAATTTTGGTGGAGCAAGAGATGGTCTGAATATAGGGAAAGCACCCTATCAACCTGATGTTTGTCAAAGGTGTAATGGGCGACATGGCCCAGGACCTTGTAATGGACGACTGAGATGTTTTGGTTGTGGACAAGTGGGCCATCTTAGGAGAAGTTGCCCACAAGAGAGGTCGCAAGTAAGTGTTGGCTCGGTGCGACAGCCACGGTAGAATGCTGTTAGATCAAACTTATCAAGGAACCCTCAGAGACCACCAGCACAAGGAAGGGTGTATGCGGTCACCCAAGAGGAAGCGGAAGCTTCCAAAAATGTTATCTCAGGTACGATCTTTATCAATGGTAAAAAGGCATATGCATTGTTTGATACGGGTGCAACGCATTCTTTTGTGTCTGAAAGATATAGGCATTTGATTAAGATAGAAGTTACGCCTCTTGAGATGCCTCTTTGTGTTTCTACGCCTTTAAAGAATACTGTATTGTCTACGCTGGTGTGTGGAAATTGTAAGATATCAATGGGAGGAAAGGATATGGAAATAGACTTGGTCGTGATGGCTATGTATGATTTTGATGTTATCATAGGAATGGATTGGCTTCGTAAATATCAGGCCAAATTGGATTGTTATAGAAAAGTGATTCAATTCGTCTTACCTGATCAGTCTAGTTGTGAATTTTTAGGAGGTCAGACCCACCTACCTATAGCACTTATTTCGGCAATAGAAGCTCGTGCATTACTTAACAAAGGATGTCAAGGATACCTGGCCATGGTTAAAGATTATACTAAAGAAGAGCCTAAGCTTGATGAAATTCGAGTGGTTAATGAATTTCAAGATGTATTTCCGAGGAAT
This sequence comes from Eucalyptus guilfoylei, assembly GCA_016097605.1. NCBI lineage: Eukaryota > Viridiplantae > Streptophyta > Magnoliopsida > Myrtales > Myrtaceae > Eucalyptus > Eucalyptus guilfoylei. The sequence continues at coordinate 30,455,687 of CM027864.1, read as the reverse complement.
TGCTCGAATTACCGCGGAGCGAGAAGTTGAGTTTGAAATTGAGTTAATGCCTGGAACAGGACCAATATCTAAAGCCCCGTATAGGATGGCCTTAGTTGAATTGAAAGAATTGAAGGTACAATTACAGGAGTTGCTTGATAAAGGATTCATTAGGCCAAGTGCTTCACCTTGGGGTGCGCCAGTCTTGTTTGTGAAAAAGAAAGATGGGTCGATGCGCTTGTGCATTGACTATAGGCAACTGAATCAAGTGACCATTAAAAATAAGTATCCTTTGCCTAGAATTGATGACCTATTTGATCAACTTCAGGGAAGTTCGGTCTTCTCTAAGATTGACTTAAGGTCGGGATACCATCAGTTAAGGATTAAGAAAGAGGACATTCCTAAGACTGCGTTTAGGACTCGTTATGGACATTATGAGTTCTTAGTCATGCCATTTGGATTGACTAACGCGCCGGCTGCATTTATGGATCTAATGAATAGGGTATTTAAGCCTTATTTAGACCAGTTTGTGATTGTCTTTATTGATGATATTATGATATATTCAAGAGGATCTAAAGAGCATGATCAACACTTGAGAATAGTTTTGCAAACTCTAAGAGACCATAAGTTGTATGCCAAATTTAGCAAATGTGAATTTTGGCTGGACTAGATAATATTTCTAGGGCATGTGGTATCAGGAGAAGGAATCGCAATAGACCGAGCGAAAGTTGAAATGGTAATAAATTGGCCGAGAACGACGACACCTACTGAAGTACGGAGTTTCTTAGGATTGGCTGGTTATTATAGAAGGTTTATTGAAGGATTTTCACGATTGGCAGGTCCTTTAACAAAATTGACTCGAAAGAATGTGAAGTTTGAATGGAATGGGGAATGTGAAAGGAGTTTCCAGGAGCTTAAAAGAAAATTGACCTCGGCTCCAATCTTAACTATACCGACAGGATCGGATGGTTTTACAGTGTATAGTGATGCATCTCACAAAGGACTAGGATGTGTTTTGATGCAGCATGGCAAGGTCATAGCCTATGCGTCTAGACAATTAAAACCCCATGAATCGAATTACCCCACGCATGATTTGGAGTTAGCAGCTATAGTGTTCGCTTTGAAGATATGGAGACATTATTTATATGGGGAAAAGTTTGAGATTTATACTGATCATAAGAGCTTGAAGTATCTATTCTCACAAAAGGAATTGAACATGAGACGAAGGAGGTGGATGGAGTTGTTGAAGGATTATGATTGTGAGATACGATACCATCCAGGAAAAGCAAATAAGGTAGCGGATGCTCTTAGTCGTAAGTCAGCTATGGAGATGGCTAGTTTAAGAATGGCAGAATGGAGCTTGTTAAAGTCCGTAGCGGACTCAGAGTTTAAATTGAAAATGGATTGTCTTACAAATATGCTTGGTGCATTAAGAATTGAACCTGAAATTATTCAGAAAGTTAAGACCTTACAAGAGTCTGACTCGGAAATTTTGAAAGTAAAGGATGCAGTGTCTTTAGGAAAAAGACCGGAATTTCAAGTCTCTGAAGACGGAGTGGTAAGATGCCAAGGACGACTTTGCGTTCCCGACAATGAAGAAGTAAAGAAGGAAATTTTGTCGGAGGCACATAGGAGTAATTATAGTGTTCATCTAGGTAGCACAAAGATGTATAGAAATTTGCGTCAGCAATTTTGGTGGAATGGTATGAAAGCAGATGCGGCTAAGCATGTTTCACAATGTTTAACGTGCCAACAAGTAAAGGCGGAACATTGCAAACCCGCAGGACTCTTGAGACCATTAGACATACCAGAATGGAAGTGGGAACATATAACGATGGACTTTGTGCAAGGATTGCCAAGGACATCAAGTGGTCATGACTCTATCTGGGTAACAGTGGACCGTTTAACTAAGTCTGCTCATTTTCTAGCGGTTCGCATAGATTACTCAATGGACAAATATGCGGATATATATATGTAAGTCAAATAGTACGCTTACATGGTGTTCCAGTGACTATCACCTCAGATCGAGATTCAAGATTTACTTCGAACTTTTGGCGAAGTCTTCAAATTGCTTTAGGAACTAAACTCCAGTTTAGTACTGCTTTACACCCTCAAACAGATGGACAAACAGAAAGAGTGATCCAGACATTAGAGGATATGTTGAGAGCTTGTGTGATTGACTTTAAAGGAAATTGGGATGAAAGATTGCATTTGGTGGAGTTTGCTTACAATAACAGTTTTCAGAAAAGTATAGACATGGCTCCTTATGAAGCATTATATGGAAGGAGGTGTAGGACTCCTATCTGTTGGAATGAAGTAGGTGAAAGGAAACTGACAGGACTTGAACTGGTACAAGTTACCACTGAAGCTGTTGAAATTATCAGGAAAAGACTTAAAACAGCTCAGAGTAGACAGAAAGACTACGCAGATAGACGTAGAAGGCCTTTGGAATTTAATGTAGGAGATCATGTATTCCTTAAGGTATCTCCAATGAAAGGAATATCTCGATTTGGAATAAAGGGTAAGTTAAGCCCTAGATTTGTTGGACCTTTTGAGATACTTGAAAGGATAGGGGATGTAGCTTATCGTTTGGCGCTGCCTCCTAAATTAGGAAATTTACATGATGTGTTTCATGTGTCGATGCTGAGAAAGTATCAGTCAGATCCAGGTCACATACTCGATCATGAAGCCATCAAAGTGGATGAGAAAGTGAGGTATATTGAAGAGCCTGTGCAGATACTAGATCGGAAGGAACAAATTCTTAGGACTAAGAAGATTCCTCTGGTTAAGGTATTATGGCGACATCATGATATGGAGGAAGCCACATGGGAAAGTGAAGATCAGATGAAGGAAAAGTACCCTTACTTGTTTCAAGAAGGCACGAGTGGTGTCTAATTTCGAGGACAAAATTCTCTAAGGAGGGGAGAATTGTGGCATCCTGAAATTCTTTGCCAGTCATTAGGGGTGCTCCAATTAATGTCTTGTATTGAGATCTATGGCCGAGTTTAAATGGATAAATCTTGAAAGAGGATGACTTATCTTTGGCCATTTGTATCGTGAATTAGAATCTTTGGATTTGTGATTTTAAGTGTTTAGTTATTTAATTTTACCCTATAGTACTTTAGTCCAATAAGGATTTAATTAGTATTTAAAAAGAAGGTTAAAGTTTGATTTTAATTAGGATGGGCCTTAGGCCCAATAGCTTGGACTCTTGGTGGGCCAAATGGCTGGCCCATTGAAGCCCATGGAGAGGTGGCCGTCGACCAAGGACGGGAGGAGTGGCCGGCCCACTTCTTCCAAGCCCAAGCCCATCTTGCATGCTTTGCCAAGTGGCAAAAAGAAGGTTCCATGCATTGGCTATTGGGGAGGCACATCATGATTGCCAATGATGGCTTTGTGGGGAAACAAAAAGAGAGAGAGTGGCCGGTTGAGGGGCTGTCGCCCAAGCCGAGAGAGAGAGAGAGAGGGTTGCGAGAGAAAGAGAGAAGCCGAGAGAAAGGAGGAAGGAGCCGCTCGCCCGTCCGTCCGCTCGTCCGTTCGCCGTCCGTGTGCCGTGTTTGCTTGATTTTGGAGGCAAGTTGGGATCTATATTCTACTATTGCATGTGTGTCTTGCATGTGTGTTTGAAATGGTGCTGAATTTCGGGTGTTTAGGGTATGAGAAATCGAAGCTAGAGTGTATTGTTTTTGAAATAGCTTGCTGTGTTCGTGTATACCGCCTGACCCAGAATGTTGTAGAGGCTTGCATGTGGGTTTTGAGTCGGATTTTGACTTTGACTTCTTCATGAAAGTTGTAGAAAACATTTCATAGTATGACATACTAAAATTTGAGACAAAATGGCTGAGTTTTAAGGGGTGAAACCCTTCCTCTACACAAATGTTAGATCTGAAGCTGTTTTGTTAATCTCTTGGTGATTTCGTATGTTGCATGTGACTTTTTATTTGGAATTTTACTTCGACTTCTTCATGAAAGTTGTATAGAACATCTTGAATAATAACATACTGAAATTTGAGATAAAACTAACAAGTATTTCTTGGTGAAACGATTTTCCTTTGGAGAGACTAGATCTGTAATTCGTCGTGATGACCTTCAGTGGTTTCGTGGTCTGTAAAGTAACTTTCTTGTTGAAATCTCACTTTTATCTCTTAACGAAAGTTGTAGTATACTTCTTGAGGTAAAACATATAAAAAATTCAGAGGAAAATATGGAAGATAAGTAGGTGAATCCTTGATTTTTCGGAGACAGCTAAACTGGACTGTTCGGTACTAGGAACAGGAGCTTCAACCGTCTATAGTAAATTATCTAGAGCGAATCTGGCCTAGATGTCTTCATTAAAAATCTACCTTAGGGTATTGATTATAACCTGGTAAAATTTCATAATTTTTGGAGGTCGTTCGGGTATTTTAATCGAAATATTTCAAGAACTGCGCAATCTGATTTTATCCGAATTTTGCATGCTGTATTGTGTGAGCTATATCTTCTTGTGTGAAGCTCTTTTGGGCATGTGTTCTTCATGAAATTGCTACCTTTATGTCTTATCTATTACATGCTCTGATTGTATGATTTTTGAAGATCATATGGATATTCAATTTATACGTTTTCCGAAATTGTGCAAGCTGGAATTTGGTAAATCTTAAAAGTCATGATGTATGGATTATTCTATGTTGTCTGGACGACATGAATTGTATTGTCATAAGTGGTTGTATCTTGCTGCATGTATGATGATGATTGGACATGCATATAAGAATCAAATGAGGAAAATGATCTTGTTTGCCATCACATCATATGCCATATTGAAATTGAGCTATAATTGAAAATGAGATGTATGGGAATATGAATTGTGATGAATGAGGAAACTATTGGAGGCGAGTTGATAATGCCCTGGGAGTGTTAGGATGCCTGGAATGGTTAGGTGCCGGATGCCTGGTTGTATTGAGATACATGCCTGGATGTCCTCGGGAGTTTCGAGATGCCCGGAATGGTTGGGTGCCGGAAGCCTCGGAGGTTTGTGCCTGAGGAATGCCTCGTGATGCTAGTTGGGATACGAGATGCCTGGAATGTGGGGGTGCCGGATGCCCGGTGGTGAGTGCCGGAGGTTTTTCTCGCGACACCTGGATTGGGGTGCGAGTGATAAAATGTGGGATGCAATTACTGATCCCGGGAATGAAAGATGTGGTGATCAAATTGAAAGATAAAAGTGGAAATTAAATCATGCACATATGGTATGATGAGTGCATGGTTGTATGTGCACCTATGGCATGATGGTACATCTATGATATGATGATGATGAGTGCATGGTTGTGTGTGCACCTGTGGCATGATGGTACATCTATGATATGATGATGATGAGTGCATGGTTGTGTGTACACCTGTGGCATGATGGTACATCTATGATATGATGATGATGAGTGCATGGTTGTGTGTGCACCTATGGCATGATGGTACATCTATGATATGATGATGATGAGTGCATGGTTGTGTGTGCACCTGTGGCATGATGGTACATCTATGATATGATGATGATGAGTACATAAGGATGTATGTACATATGATATGATGATATATGCATGGCTTCAAGGTAAGATATGCTTGTATGCATGAATGACATGTACTATGCTATGATGTGGTGATTGTATTGCGTGATGCATTGAGTGATTTATTGGATCTTTTACCTGCTGAGTGGCTGTACTCACCCCTCTGGGGACCAACATTTCAGATTAGAGAGATGCCGCTCCCTACTGTCACGCGGGGTAGTTTCTATGGCCTCCCATCTGACGTGGAGGTAGAGTGTTCGGAGATAGATTCCACCGTTATCCCTGGTCTGACGTTCGTGCGAGTTCGCGTGCTGGTCATGTACGATGTGGGCCTGGCTGGGGGCCCGATCGTTCAGGAGTTTTTTGTGGGTACACGTCCGACGAGATGGAGTGATTCGGGGGATGTTGCCGCCACCACCGCCCGACGCGCCAGGATGGATGTGATGGCCGCGTGAGGAGTAGAGAGCTGACGTTTTTTGATAGTAGCCGACACTTGTAGATGGGGGATGATACACGTTCGATATAGGGGTTGAGATACCTTTTTGGTTATGGCCAAGCGTAGATAAAAGTCTTGGCTTTTCTTTTGGATGTACCGACCTAAGAAACCCATCTTGAATATATGTAAATAAAAAGTGGTTCGGCCTCATCTTTTCCTTTGATGTGTAGTTGGTGTGTATTGTATCATGATTGTTGGAGGGAGAATTGGTAAGACATGATTAGGCTTCCGCAAGTAAGTTGCGCTGGGACCGTTTTAAAAAAAAAAAATGCCTATGAACTGCGATGCTTCTTCTAAGAGATGTACCTAGTGTTCATTAGGTATAGTGAAAGGTAAGGGAACTGTGGCGACCCTAGGTGTTTCGGGGTGCCACAGGCAGTGGCCAATGTAAGGGAAGGGCGGCTATGTAGGAAAGTGGAAGAAGGAAAAGAAGAAGATGAAGATGAAGATAAAGATGACAATGAAGAAGAAGAAGAAGAAGAGAAAACAAAATGAGAGAGAGAGGAGGAGGAAGGTTCAGCGTCCAAGGGGGGAGAGGAGAGAGAGGGGGAGATTTCCCAAGATTTTTCCAAAATCTTAATCATTGCAAATCCAACAAAGTCCCCTAAAATACTCTTCTCCTTTCTTTTATTTCTATTGTCCCCTAATCCATAAATGCAAGGGCATTTTGGACATTTCACATACTTTTTGTCCAAACTTTCCAATTTTACCCTTGGGTCCATTTGCTTAAATTGAGTTTGATGGGCTTGGCTTAGCCCACATGGGCCTTCTTGGCTAATCCGTATAGATGTGAGGCCCAACGGCCCTTGCTTGGCTCGGCTTCTTTTCCCGACATCCAATTTTCGTCCAATAATTCCTTTTTACGAACATTTTACGTTTGTTGATAAATTAACAAGCGAAATGAGGTGACATCCAATATGTGGGTCTGTAAATCCTCAAAAGTTCGATTCCTGAAATCGAATTAAATTTCATGGTTAAAATCGATCAAATGTGACTTCAGTACGACCTAAATTATCAAGTGGCTTTTGGGGGTTTTGCATAGTTGACTCGTAGTCGATAATTTTCGATCCATATTTAATTTTTTTCAAATTGTGAATGACCATAGATTGTTATGTAATCGCGAGGGTCAATTACATACCATAAGTAAAAGATCAATAGAAAAGCAGTTTATCGTCGTTCGACATGAGTATCGTAATTGTGCATAATCACCAGTGAATCAACTATATACTTCCGTCGAATAGATTTATATCCGTTTGCTAATTGACTTATAATAGTGTAGTATTGACCCTTGTCGATACTTATGGTTAAGCGATCGATCCCTAATCGAATGCTATAGTCTTTCACATTTTAACTCTTTATAGCCTCATCCAATAGATTAGTTAACTCATGAGTGATTAATTTAGAGTAAATTAACTATCAGTGCATTGATGAAATAACCATTTAATATATTTCAAAATAGGTCAAATTTCGAGATATCACAACTCTTCCCCTCTTATAAAAATTTCATTCTCGAAATTTGAACTATTGCAACTCTTCAACAAAAAGGTGAGAGTCTTAACGCCTCATCAACTATTTGCTTTCCAATGTGGCTCCCTCTATTACGTGGTGTTCCCAAACCACTTTGACTAAGGGAATCATCTTATTGTGCAGCACTTGCTCCTTTCGATCCACTATTTGAATTGGCATTTCCACGTACGACACCCTGTCGTCCACATCTATTTTCTCGAAATTCAGCGAATGGGTCAGATCAGGTTCATACTTCCCAGCATCAACACGTGGAAGATGTCATGCACTTGGGCAAGTCTCGGTGGCAACGCGAGACAATAAGCCAAAGTCTCAATCCTCTCCAAGATCTCGAAAGGGCCAACGTACCTTGGACTTAACTTCCCTTTCTTGCTAAATCGTGAAGTACCTCGCATAGATGACACTTTGAGAAAAATGTGCTCACCCACTTGAAACTCCAAAGGCCCACACCGTTTATCTGCATAGCTTTTTTAGATGGCTCTGGGCAGTCGTAAGCCTTTCTCAAATGACTTTGACGGCGTCTACTAACTATTGAATCAGCTGCGAGCCCGTAATCTAACGTTCACCAACTTCGTCCAAGTAGACATGAGTTCTGCAAGCCTTGCTATACAACGCTTTAGATAGCGCCATCTTCATACTCTGTTGATAGCTGTTGTTGTAAGCAAACTCAACCAGATGAAACTGCTCCTCCTAACTTCATTTGAAGTCCAATACGCAAGCTCGCAGCATATCCTCAAACGTCTGAATAGTCCTTTCAGACTAATCATTTTTTTGCAGATGATAGGCTGTGTTGTACTGCAACTTCGTTCCCAAGGCAACTTGTAAAATTTTCCAAAAATCTATCATAAACTTTGGGTCTCGATCTAACGTGATCGTCACTGGCACTCCACGAAGACAAACTATCTTTCGCACGTACAATTCAACAAATTCGTCTAAAGCAAAGTCCTTTCGTACGAAGATGAAGTGCATAGACTTCGTGAATCTATCAACCACAACCTAGATGGAATCGTTATCTCGTTGACTCCTTGGTAATCCCATCACAAAATCCATTATGATAGTTTCCCATTTCCACTAGGGAATCTTTAAGGGTTGCAAAACTCCGCCAAGCTTGTAATGTTATGCCTTCACTTGCTGACATGTCAAACACTTAGCAACATGCTTGGCGATATCTGCCTTAATACCATTCCACCAATAATACTAGCAAAGATTTCGATACATCTTTGTACTACCCGAATGAATGCTATAACAGTTACGATGGGCTTTTGACAAAATTTCCTCCTTAAGCTCTACATTGTTGGGCACGCACAATCGTCCATGAAACTTCAATAGTCCGTCCTCAGTAACTTGAAGATTAGCTTTCCTCTTTTCTGCATCCTCTTGCAGAACTTTTTGGATTTCAGGGTCTATCAATTACAGTGTTTTAATCCTCGCCTACACTCATAATTCAATTATGAGGGTAGTCATGAGACTTGAAAGGTGGCTTATCTCAAACTTAAAATCCAAAACTCGAACTCCTTTGAGTAGAATCCACTATCGAACCATCATCTGTGTATTCAATGACTTCCGACGTAGTGCATCCGCGACCTTGTTGGCTTTTCCAAAATGATACAAGATGTCCTAATCATATCTCTTAAGAAGCTTTATCTAACAACGCTGTCTCATGTTCAACTCCTTATGAGAGAACAAATACTTTAAACTTTGATGGTCTGTAAAGATATGAAATCGTTCTCCACACAAGTGATGCCTCTAAATCTTTAGGGTAAAGATGATTGCTGTCAGTTCCAAATCATGAGTCTAATAATTCAACTTGTAAGGCCTTAGCTGACGAGATGCACATGCAACTACTTTCCCATGTTGCATCAAAATGCAGCTCAATCCCTTATACGATGCATCCCTGTAAATCTCATATCCTCTCGGACTAGACAAAATCGTCAACATAGGTGTGGTAGTCAACTTATACTTAAGCTCTTGGAAACAATGCTCACACTTATTCGTCCATTCAAACTTCTCGTCCTTCTTCAACAATTGCATCAAAGGCATGGCTATCACGGAGAATCTTTCCACAAGTCATCTAAAATAGCCTGCCAATCCTAAGAAACTTTGAATCTTAGTCACCGTTATTGGTCTCGGCTAGTTCATAACCGCTTCAATCTTGTCACATGACCTAGGAAGGCTACACGAGTTAATCAAAACTTGCACTTACTGAACTTGGCGTAAAGCTCATGTTCTCGTTGGGTCTAAAGTACCATCCTTAAGTGTTGTTCATGCTTCTTTGGACTCTTCGAATATACCAAGATTTCATCGATGAATACAATCACAAATTGGTCCAAGTACTCTTTGAACACCCGGTTCATTAGATCCATGAAAGAAGCTGGGGCATTGGTTAATCCAAACAGCATTATGATGAACTCATAGTGACCATAACGTGTACGAAATGCCATCTTCAGTATATCCTCCTTCTAAATCCTCATATGATGGTAACCTGTCCTTAGGTCAATCTTGGAAAATACTGAGGCTCCCTATAGCTAATCAAACAAGTCATCGATCATCAACAATGGATACTTGTTATTGATCATCACTTGATTAAGTTGTTGATAGTCTATACAAAGGCGTAACGAACCATTTTTTTCCTTACGAACAAAACTAACGCTTCCAAAGATGATGCACTAGTATGAATAAATCATTTGTCCAATAAATACTGCATCTGCACCTTTAGCTTTTTTAACTCTAACAGCGCCATACGGTAAGGAGCCTTATAAATTGGCTCTGTCCTAAGGGCTAACTCAATTATAAACTCTATCTCCCTTTGAGGGGGTAAACTAGACAATTCCTCAGGAAAGACATCAGAAAATTCCCGTACCACGGCGATGTCTTCCATCCTTGGCTCCTCAACTGATGTATCAACCATGCTCGCCAAATAACATTGGCAACCCGCATCCAACAATCGGGTTGCCTTAAGCGACGAAATTAAAGTAATCGAGGGTCCTCCTCGATTTCCAATAAACTCGAAACTGCCACCCGCTAACGCGTTAAACTAAATTGCTTTACGATATAGTTCATGGTAGCTCGTTGCTTGGTGAGCTAATCCATACCAATAATCACATCAAAATCAAATATCACCAGCATAATTAAATCTATTCTTTCCTCTTGATCGCTAATCACTAACTTGCAACTAGGACACCCTACCGCAGAAAGCACTTTATCCTTCAACGGGGTAGATATACTAATCACTGCTTCCAATGGTTTGAAACTTAACCTCACTAACTTAACTAACTGCTCAATAATAAAAGAATGTGTGGCTCTAGGATCAAATAAAGTATAAGCAGCATGGTCGTTCAACGAGACCATACCTATAACCACATTTTGTGATTTATCCTCCTCCTTTCTAGTGACAGCATATACCCTTCATTGCACCGTAAGCCTATTTAGAATGTCCTGTTGTGCATTCTACAGCACACTCCTTAATAATTGCCCTATCGCAGTAGTGGCGCATGTGCTTCCATAGGCCTTCGCGAACAATTCTTCACCTTGTTGGCCATGCAAGCTCCCGTTCTGGCAGGACACAGGGCTAATCCATGTTTCCTCTAGCATAATCGGCACTCGCCATTCGCGTTGGGTGCGGACTTTCCAATTCCTGCCTTTTAGTTGGGAGGAATGGGATACTTTCCTCCAATCATCGGTATCTTTCCGAACTGATTATTGTCTCTATTAGGCATAAATCGCGACCTAAATGCGGCTGCTTATTCGTTTAGGTGCCTCTCAATTGATTGGGCTCTCTCATATAGTTCGTCATAATCCTTAACATTCAGAGATACCATCAGGTCCTTAATCTCTGGCTTCAGGCCATCTCTTAACATTCTCGCTCTGTCTACCAAGTCCTCAATCAAACTCGGTGCATATTTTGATAACTCGGCAAACTTCGCCTTATACTGATCCACAATCATCTGGTTCTAATGGACGCGCTAGAACTCAACCATCTTTTGTTCCCGAGCGCAATCTAAAAAGTATTTCCCATAAAAAAGTCTTAACAAATGCATCCCACTCCGAGATCATACCTTCGGGAACCACCATTCCTTTTGTGGCTTCCCACCATTTACTTGCATTACCCTGTAGCTAATAGACAGCTAGGGTCACCTTGTCCTCCTCAAAGCACCTCATCAGTGCAAATGCCATCTCTAATTCTCCGACCCAGAAGGTTGCAGCTTCAGGATCGCCAGCTCCAGTGAACTTTAGCAGCTTTAGCTTTAGGAACTGCTCCACTAGCTCATGCATAGGCCGCTCACCATTCCCATTCCCATTCCCAGGTGGGGCCTCATCCGATGCAACTACATCAACAGCAGCAATAGTAGCATTGGCGGCAGCAATGGTAGCGGCAGTAATAGCTTGATTATGAGCTTGATGCCTAACCAATTTCCTAAGGTCTCTAGGGCTTGCAGGATGCCATCAACCTTAGGATCAACTGGTGCTCCTTTTCTAGCACCAGCTTGCCTCGATGCCTTCCCTATGGCACCTACTCGAGTCGGTGCCGTTCCCTTAGCACTTGTTTGGGTCAATGCATTTCCCCTGACACTTATTCGGGTCAATGCACTTCCCTATGGCACCTACTCGAGTCGGTGCCCTTCCCTTAGCACTTGTTCGGGTCAATGCGTTTCCCCTTACACCTATTCGGGTCAATGCATTTCCCTTGGCACCTGTCAGAATCGCCACGGCCCTTCTTCGAAGGGCCCTTTGCTTTGGATCGCTCATCTTGCAGGATCTTTATAGAAACTTGCTTTCCAATTCAAATCGAGAATCAAAAGTCTAAGCAACCTACACAAAACAATCAATCAATCACAAGCATAAGCATAAAGAAAATGTTTTTCCTAGCTAACTATTCCAAAACCCATCACACCTTATCACTCTAGACCTTAATTAGGCTCTGATACCACTTCGGACGGGGATGTTACGCCCCGAACCCCGAGCACGTGAACCTCTCACATCGGTCGACTAAATTGCGACGTTCCAGGACACGTCGCCGATCCACTTTTTTATCTTCTTTTTTTCTTTCAATTAAATGCATGCGGAAGTGATTTATATAACCATCCAATTAAACAAAAAACAACAGGAATAGTAAGAATACAAAAACATTCCAAAACAGCGCTTTAATTTATAATCTGTTAACCCTAGGAAGTTTAATAATTACAATCCTTTCTATAGCCACATCCTATCGACCATCTAGGTTAACCTAAACTTCATTAACGATGAGGCTGACCAAAAGTGGCACTAGGCACGTCCGTGTCTTGGCCCATTAGGACCCTAAACCTCACGCAACGGTTCTCCATACTATGAACCTGAAAATATTTAACAACATCAGGGTGAGATAAAATTTTAGCGATTCAATAGCCTAAGCCTCGATTAGGATGCAAATTCGTCTCGAAGGTAGCCTCCACACACAGAATACAAACTTACCTCACCATGCCACACCCTTGCATGTTAGTACATCACATATGCCAATACTAATGCAACAAAGATAATCAATAATCAAAACATATAACTTTCATTCATCAAGCATCCACATGGGTCTTGATTATAAGGTAAAACCTGTTTTGCCCCTTCCCATACTGTGCATCACAGTTTTATCCCATAATTAGGTGCATGCATCATAATCATTTACACGTGTTCCGATTATTATGACTTCTTGGGCCATGACCAACACACGAGTTGGTGGTCTTCAGGCCTAATCTGGCATCATCTCGGCCCATTGGGCACGGCATCGTCTAGAACCCCCGCCTAGATGGCATTTCACAAGGAGCATCGGTCCAGCTTTAACCAAACATGACACCTCAAAATTTGCCATTTTCTTTTCAAATAAACATTCTTTGAAAATAGCATTTAAACTCATGATTTAGGCAATCAACAACATGGCATTACAAACTCAAACGGTCATAATTATGCATATTTTCACCTAATAAATCAAGCATAAAATTCTACTTAACGACTAAACCGTCATTAATTTCCACTAATCATGATTAATTAGAGCCAAATGCGATTAATTAAGCCAATGGTGATTAATTGCACTAACTGTAATTAATTACGACTAACTATAGTTAATTAAACTAACTAAAATTAATTAAACTAATTAAAATAAATTAAGCTAATTACAATTAATTAAACTAACCACGCTTAATTAATCTAAACACGATTAATTAAAAATAATCATATTTAATTAAGATTAATCTCTATTAAACTTAATTTAATCCATCATTAACATTTATTTGGGTTAAACCATGATTAAAGGCCACTAACTACCATTAGCCCTAAACTAAACTACCCATAAATGTAATTAACTTCCTAATCGATGATAAGGAGTTAACTCACTGAATTTCCAATGACGGTGAGCTCCTGACAACAGCGGCGTGACGACGACGAGAACTCGGGTCTCACAACTTAAGTGGAGACAAGACCAGCAGCAGCTTGACACTTGAGACCCATGGCTTGGCTAAGGAGGGAGAGGTGATTTGTGGTGGCTTGTGGCGGTGTTGAGGTTGGTGAGCGGTAGCATGAGGAACGACGACGACACGGACGAGCGACGGTGAAGACGACACGACGGCTGCAACTCCTCAAAACCCATGGCCAAGCTTAACTTGGCTTGGGCGGCTGTTCACCAGTAATGGAGATGGAGATAGTGGTGGACGGTGGTGCTCGATGAGGTGGTGAGGTCAGCGCTGGTGGCTTGAACGAGAGGCACAAATGCGGCAGTGGTCACAGTAAGGGAGGGGCGGCTATGGAGAAAAATGGAAGAAGAAAAAGAAGAAGATGAAGATGAAGATAAAGATGAAAATGAAGAAGAAGAAAAAGAAGAAGCAAAATGAGAGAGAGAGAGAGGAGGAGGAAGGTTCAGCGTCCAAGTGGGGGAGAGGAGAGAGAGAGAGATTTCCCAAGATTCATCATTGGAAATCCTACAAAATCCTCTAAAATCCTATCATCCTTTCCTTTATTTCTTTTGTCCTCTAGTCCATAAATGCAAGGGCATTTTGGACATTTCACATACTTTTTGTCCAAACTTTCCAATTTTTCCATTGGGTCCATTTGCTTGAATTGGGCATGGTGGGCTTGGCTTGGCCCACTTGGGCCTCCTTCGCCGATCCACATGGACGTGAGGCCCAATGAACCTCGCTTGGCTCGGCTTCTCTTCGCAACATCCAATTTTCGTCCGATAATTCCTTTGCCGATAAATTAACGGGCAAATGAGTTGATGTCCAATATGTGAGTCTGGAAATCCTCGAAATTTCAATTCCTAAAATCGAATTAAATTTTATGGTTAAAATCAATCAAATGTGACTTTAGTACAACCAAAACCATCGGGTGACTTGTAGGGGTTTTCGCACAATTGACCTGTGATCAGTAAATTTTTATCCACGTATGTACCTCTTCGAATTATGAACGACTCTCCGTTGTCATGTAATCACAAGGGTTCAATTACGTACCCTACATAAAAGATCAATAGAAAATCGGTTTATCATCGTGCGATGCGAGTATCGTAATCGTGCAAAATCACCCGCGAATCAACTATATACTTCCGTTAAATCAATTTATATAAATTCCCTAATTGACTTATAACAGCGTAGTATTTACCATTGTCAATTTTTATAGTCGAGCGGTCGATCCCTACAACATTTTATTATTTTAATTATTATTTTTCTTATCTATTACCAACCTTTATTTATTTTTCAAACATTTTATGAAAAATTATTGATGTTAATTTAAGTGACTAAAAGATTTTTCTAGGTAAGGCTAAAAGTCCTAAAATTTGTCATAAAGTACAAGCCTTAAAATTTTCGTAGATGCAATTAAGTCCTAAAACTTATTAAATTGATACTATCAAGTCCTTCTAATAACTCATTTCAACTTGGCTAACAAAAAAAATACTGACATATTTTTTCTTGTTATCTTCTCTCTTCATAGTGTCAACATCACAAAAACATGAAAGATAAGGTCAAATCAACACTGTTATGGTCTAAATCTTTTTTTTCCCAAATCTTACTTAAATCAGGTTAAAAAAAAAGGTTAGATCTAAAAGAAAAATGAAAAATAAAGAAAAAAACCAGACCAAGGCTTGTGGGCCCTCTCACTACTACTCCACCATTGCCGAAATGGGTTAGTGGGGGTTGTTAGGGCTTCGGCAATCACCGTGACCCTCACTGATCCCTTGGCTAGATTTGGGCAAGAATCGTCGGGCTGTTGCTCGTTGTCTGCAAGGATTGCTAGCCATCGCCCAACCCACTGCCGGCCATTTTGCAGGGATGGTGTGATGATGACGGCGAGGGCTTAAAGGGCCTTTTTTTTTTTTACAATTAATTTTACCCGCATTCCCACAAGGTTTCTTTCAATATTTCTGTCTTTTCTCTGGATTTTTATTTTTGTTGCCGTCTCGCTCTAATGTGCACGAGAATCTCCACTTTCATTGAACGACGTCGATGCTCTTTCATAAAAAGAATTCCAGACTTTCCTTTGTTTTCAGAATCTCGCGATCTCCTCAATCTCTCCCCTTCTTCTTTTTCTCTCTTTCATTTCCCTTTGTTATTTGGCTGAGATTCCCTTATTTTTCATTGATTCTCTCTCTCTTCTCCCTCTTTGTGAGTTTCCTTTTACCTCACTTATCTCTCTTATTCCTTGTTAAGATGAAGCAATGATCAATTACCTTAGCTGGAGGTAGCTTGAATATGGCATGCTTACTTTCCATTTCACAGAGAGAGAGAGAGAGAGAGAGAGAGAGAGAGAGAGATGCGGGCGATCTTTGGTTCCTAATATTCACGATCTCGCTCAAATAGATATTTAATCGGCATCATATCCTAAAATTTAAGTGTGAGGAATGAGAATACAAGACTATGCACTTCCGGGTGATAAGGATGGGACGCTCAGGGCTACGTACAAACGCTTCCTGGCAAGAAGAAGTGACGTGCTCTGGGCTGTGAACAACACTTTTGTGCAGGAAACATCATAATCAAAAAAGGGATGCTCGAGGCTATAACAGCACTTTCTGGCGGAGAGCTTGGAATGCTCAGGGCTATAAGCAGCCTTCCTGGCAAAGAGGCGAAAAGCTTAGGGCTACAAAAGCACTTCTAGACAAAGATATGCTGATGGCTATTGCAGTTGATGGTTTTATTTATATGTTGATGGGCCTAAGTGGGCCCGTCCGCCCATGTTGGGCCTAGAAGCCCGGCCCGCAAGATAAGGGCCCATGGAGGAATAGCTGCGATGTGAAAGGTTGCGTTGTTTAGATATGAGGGGTTGTGTCTTTTGGGGGAACATATTACGTTAAAGAGTTACGTCTCTTGGAGGAGACATATTTAAGAGAGAAAAGAAAAGAGAGGAACGTACCTTTTCAACGTACGTGAGTTTTTCCTCCCTCTCTCTCCCTCCTAAAAGCCTAAGAGAACAGTATCCCAAAATAAACGGATCTTTCTCTCCTTCAAGGCGATAGTACATCATCGGATAGAACGGGATCAATTTTTCTTCCTCAAATCAACATTGGTGTTTAATCTATGGATAATAAGGTACGCTCAATTCCATGGTGTGTCCTTGATCGGTGATACATGTTTGTTCTTGGGCTCGTCATCCGCATTCGTTTTAGGGGTTCGATTTGGTGTCGAATCCATTTTAGGGAATCGGTTATTCCCAACATTAGTATCAGAGCCATAATTCATGTTTCCCGACCCCTTTTTTATGTTATTGAATTGTCTTTCTGATTGAAAATTCGACAAAAGCCGCTGCCGGTCGATCGGGGACAGAAAAATCCCGACACCAGATTTTGTTCGTCCCGTTTTTTTGGTTTTCTGTAAGTCGAATTTTGTTTCTGAAAGCGTAGGATTGAAGCCCTAGTCAATACGAGAAAAAACGAGTGGCGGATCGCCACCGGGGGCCGCCGGACACGCCTCCATGCGCGGTCGGAATGAACAGGGGTCATCGGCGCGTGCAACGGTCCCTCGCAAGCGTGTGCCTCGCACGCGCCATTTCGGCCGAAGGCGCATACAAAACACGCGTGGGAAGCTGGTGCGTGCCGCGCACGCGCCAACTGACGTCATAGTGACGTCAGCCACGCAAGCGCATGGCACGTGCCGGTTGGTTCGTCCGACCCAGCCCGACCGCCCGACCCGGCTCGACCGGTCGAACCGCCGGACCCGGCTCGACCGGTCGAACCGCCGAACCCGATCCGATCCGACCCGTTGCCCCGTTGACCTCGACCCGTCTGACCGTTCACCGTTGACCGATCGTTGACCGTTGACTTTGACCATTGACCCCAAAAGAAAAGGGGGGGAAAGGGAGGAGGAAAAGAATGTGTTTCTTTTGCCAAGTAATTCTATGTAAATTATATGTAATCCCTTATTTATGCTGCATTTGTTGCATGAACCATGGAAAATTCTGTATTTTCCCTTTTGTTCATTGTGGATTATAAGTAATCCATTTTTTGTTCTGCATTTGTTGCAGAAACTATGATGCGTTATGCACGTATACCTGCATTTCCAAGGACGGACGAAGAAAATGCAAGACTTAAAGGGTTAATGATAGAGTTAGCTAATTATCGGTAGAATGACGGTGATGTAGTATCTCACGTGGTCAGGGTCAATCAGATGATAGAAAAAATCATCTTGAATGGTTATCTTATGCCGGATTTTGAGAAGGTGCCGGCCTTGATGAACACTCTTCCACCTAAATAGCAAGCAGTGTTAGATCACCTATGGGAGGTCAACGTGGTCCCGGGTTATAGGATGCTTACAGTAGCTTTTGTAAGAGAATACTATAGGATCGAGTTAACCAAAACTTCAACCCTTGGGATGAGTGCCACATGGCGCAGAGTGAATGTGCCTTGGAGGTGGCATGAGAGCTCTCCAAAAAAATTTTCGTGGTTGTCCAATGTGCCTTCAAAAATCTTAGAGAATTTTACTAAGAGATTAGAAGAGACTTTCCCTATTTATTTCTTAGATTAGTTTGAGATGTTTTAGGTGTAAATATCTCTTTCTATGTTGATATTTTTCCTCTGAATATATTACTTAGTGTAATGGACATGTTTGATTATTGAAAGTCCAATGTTATTTATTGTTGTAAATTAGTATGTTAATTTACAATTCTTTGTGGGAAGTTCAAGAAAGTTTTAGTGACTTTGCTGAACTTATTTTACATAGAAGATTATATTAATGATAGTTTTGAGTTATGATTTTTTGGATGATGATTGGAAACATAGTGACATTTTGATTCTGAAACCTTACTTGAAATCATTCATTAATATGATGGGTCTATGCGAAATTGATGCATAAATGATAGGCATTAATAATTCGTGCATATGTGTCTGATATGTTCAGATCAATGGCTTCAGCAACTAATAACATAATTGCTTATTTGAACAACGAAGATAAATTAAACGGCGAGAATTGTGAAATATTGAATATGAAAATTTTATATGTGCTTGAAAAGCAAGAAGCACTAGAAGCTCTTGACCATGTTATGGAAGAACTTGAGGATGCTGTGCGCCACCTTGAGCTAGCAGAGGACCGCCTCAATATGTTTGAGCGGGATACAAATATTTGCTGTGTTGCTATCAGCTCAAAAGGGGCTTCGAGCTCTAAGTGCAAGCGCATTGATTCGTTCAATATGTGGAAATGTAAGGGATCAAATCATTCTTGCAAGAAACCAAAAGTTAACCAACATAAGAGAGGAAAACGTCCTCGAGTGAAGAGTATTTCAAGGGTGAAGTGTTACGACCGTGACCAGAAGAGTCACTATGCTCACGACTGTCGTGAGGCAAAGAAGGTAATCACCCCTTGTACTCTTAAGAACTTTGCTAATGTGTCAAGTTCTGTATACTTAACTGAATCTAATCCTTTATGGATTGTAGATTCAGGAGCGACAGACCATGTAGCGAAAGATAGAGAATCCTTCGTGGAATTCCGACGAGTACCAACTGGAACTAAGTGGATCTATGTGGGGAACAACTCCAGAGCAGAAGTAAAAGGGATTGACACCTATCAATTGAACATGCGTGGTGGACGCACTTTGTTCCTACATTATGTGTTGTATGCTCCGGAGATTCGTCGGAATTTAGTGTCTGTTTTAGTGTTGGTTAAACTTGGTTTTAATATGAACTTCCATAATAGTGGTGTTGATTTGTATTTGGATACAAATTACTATGGTTGTGGTTAATTTCTGGATGGTTTCATTGTATTAAATATTGACTATGGTAATGCCAATGTTTGTTATTCCATTTTCACGTCTCCTAATTCATATGATAATGATGTGAATGTGTGGCATGCTAGACTTGGTTATATTGGCCAACAGCGTATGAAAAGACTAGCTAAAGAGGGCTTGTTGGGCAACATTGAAAAAGTCGATTTGCCCATATGTGAGCATTGCCTAGTAGGGAAAACGACAAGGAAACCATTTGGAAAAGGTAAAAGAGCTGAATTTCCTTTACATTTAATTCATTCTGACATCTGTGGTCCGATGAATGTGAGAGGAAGACATGGGGCTATTTATTTCATCACATTTATAGATGATTATAGTCGATTCGGATATGTCTATTTGATTTCTCATAAATCTGAAGCATTGAGTTGTTTCAAAAGGTTTATGAACTCGGTAAAAAATCAATTAGACAAGAAAATAAAAGTATTAAGATCCAATCGAGGTCGAGAATATTTGTCTGATGAGTTCAGAAAATTATGTGATGAAAAAGGAATAGAAAGACAGTTGTCCATTCCATATACTCCTCAATAGAATGGTGTTGCGGAGAGAAGAAACAGAACTCTACTTGAAATGGTTAGGTCCATGATGGCGCATGCTAACTTACCTATCACTTTTTAGAGTGATGCGTAATTGACTGCTGCCTATATACTTAACTGAGTGCCTTCCAAATCAGTTACTTCCACTCCATATGAGTTATGGACAGGTAGAAAACTGGACTTAAGTTTTCTTAAGCCATGGGGCTGTGCTGCCTATACTCATGAGCCATCTCTCAAGTTTGGGAAATTGGGTCCTAGAGGAAAGAAGAGTATTTTCATAAGATACTCTGAACACTCGAAAAAGGTATGTGTTCATAGGTGAGCAGGAAAGTGGAAGTATAACTGAATTCGAATCACGGGATGTCACATTCTTAAAGAATGAATTTCCTAAGAAGGGCGAAATAGGTGAGGATTATTTCCTATTTGAAACCTTGGATCAAGATAATGAACTTAGTGGAGTTCGTCCAAGTGGGAGTAACATGAGAAGTGATGAATTTAATTCAACTCACTCTCAATTACAACCACATGCTGAGATGATATCGTCATTATCTAATCCGAGTGGAAGCATGATGAGAAATGATGTGCAAGGTGCACAATCTCCCATACGGCGAACAAGTCGCAAAAGTATTCCCCGTTGACGTTTTGACATTGAAGGGGAAACTTTTATGGTTGCTCCACAAGATGAAGATGAGCCAAGAAATATTAATGAGACTCTAAATTGCCCTAGTAAGGAAAAATGGATGCATGCAATGGAAGAGGAAATTGAGTCAATGAAGTCGAACCAAGTTTGGGAACTAGTTGATCTTCCGAAGGGACGCAAAACCATTGGGAACAAATGGGTTCTCAAAATAAAGCGTAACACTAATGGCTCGATAGAAAGGCATAAGGCTCGTCTTGTGGTGAAGGGGTATAATCAACAGGAATGAATTGATTATGAAGAAACATTTTCTCCTGTAGTGAGATTTACCTCGATTCGCATTATTCTGGCAATAGTGGTAAGTATGGATCTTGAGTTACATCAAATGGATGTAAAGACCGCTTTCCTCAATGGAGAATTAGAAGAAGAAATATATATGGAACAACCTGCTGGTTTCATTATGGAATGCCAAGAAGAAAATGTATGTCGACTTTTGAGATCGATATATGGCCTTAAGCAGTCGTCAAGACAATGGTATATACGTTTTCATAATGCCATAATGGTATATGGTTTTACAATGATTGATGAGGATCATTGTGTATATATCAAAAGATCTAAAGATCAATTTGTGATCATATCATTATATGTTGATGATATACTAATTGCCGGAAGCAATATGGAGTTAGTTGACACTGTCAAGATTGGTTATCTTCCAACTTTGAGATGAAAGATATGGGTGAGGCTACATACATTCTTAGAGTTAAGATTTCAAGAGATCGTTCGAAGAAATCATTATCTCTTTCACAAGAAACATATATAAATAAAGTTCTTGAACGATTTTGTATGCAAGATTGTAAACCCATAGATACTCCTATTGCAAAAGGTGAAGGATTGAGCCATAAACTGTGTCCAAGGACTCCACAAGAGAAGGAACAAATGAAACATGTTCCTTATGCTAGTGCTGTTGGGAGCTTGATGTACGCTATGATGTATACAAGACCTGACATATGCTTTGTAGTTGGAATGGTGAGTAGATACTAATCCAATCCAGGTCAAGTACATTGGAAAGCCGTTAAAAGAATACTGAGGTATCTGAGGAGAACTGCTGATTACAAGCTGAATTACCATGGAAAGGATCTCCGACTTGAAGGCTATTGAGATGCTGATTTGGGAGGAAATTTAGATAAAGGGAAATCTACCTTTGGTTTTGCTTTCTTACTAAACAATTGCGCCATATCTTGGAGCTGTAAGAAGCAAATGTGTATAGACTTGTCCACGATGGAAGCTGAGTTCGTGGCATTATCAACAGCAGTGCAAAAAGGTGTTTTGCTTCAGAGATTTTTGGATCATTTAGGTGTTATTGGGTATGCTGCAAATCCATTATTGGTTAACTGTGATAGCCAAGTAGCTATAGCGTACACCAAAGATCCAAAATATCATGGCAAGACCAAACATATAGATACCAAGTATAATTTTGTCAAGGATATGGTTGCACGAAAAGATATGAACTTACAGTACATATCTACGCATAGAATGGTAGCAGATCCTATGACAAAGTCAATACCTAGAGATGTGTTTTGTGGTCAAGTAAAATCTCTAGGGCTGCGTAGAGGCTGATGTACTGAATATTATAATTTTCTTGAAGTGTTCACATCTTATAAATTTGCATTTTTTCATTATTAATGCCTATGAATCTTTGTTTGACGTTTATACATCTTAATGCTCAGTGCATTATATAAAGTTGAGAAAGTATGTCGGAAAGATAAAAGATTAGCCCACTCACACAGGTAATCGCCTCTATTTATTGTGCGATAAATAGAGATGAGACGGTTTTTAAGCTTATTATCTAGGTAATAATTGAGAGCTCAAGCTTAAAATATGTCACCTTAACTGAGTGTTAAGATGAGGACATGATATTGACTATGTCCGAAAGTAAAATAACCCACATATTTTACTTTATCTGTCTATGATGCCAACTGTGAGTTCTGATGAATTCTGTGTATGAGTAGATATGTGAACTCAAGTTAGACATTGGGTATGTCTGAACTATCATCTGTACGGTACTAAAGATGTAGACATACGCTCCATGGGAAAGGAGTTAAATACCTTAATACGTATTTCATACTACGTATGCATGAGACGACCAATAAGAGTGGCAA
The DNA here is from genome assembly GCA_016097605.1 of Eucalyptus guilfoylei. Taxonomy (NCBI): domain Eukaryota; kingdom Viridiplantae; phylum Streptophyta; class Magnoliopsida; order Myrtales; family Myrtaceae; genus Eucalyptus; species Eucalyptus guilfoylei. Next base: position 30,432,606 of record CM027864.1, on the reverse strand, counting down.
AAGTTTGATCTCAACTTTTATGCCGTGTGAGACTCTTGAGGAAAATAGTTCCTCAATTTAGTGCCCTCATGGCTCTTACTTATTCTCAAAATTTCTATTCAGTGATTGCTATCTTAGGATGTTGCCAATGATCATGAATTGATTCGATCTGATGGGACATTTCTAGAAAAACAAGCTGAACTGAAATTGAGAGTTTGAAAGAAAGAGGAAGATCGAATATGGAGAATCACATTCTAAGTTTTGTATTCACTGGTCGATCAATTATGATTGTTTTTGGGATAATCGTACTTGTGAATACAATATATCATTATTTAAAAAGGAGATCAAAAGAGATATAAATATGATCGATCGATCTAGGGTACTGCATACTAAATCTACTCAAAGTGTGATACCCATTATGAGCTGCTATATATTCCTAATAGATGTATTGCAACGAGCTCTCAAAGTATGCTAGTCGCACGGATTATTCACCGGTATAAATGTTGCAGGGAGGTAAAGAGGATCCTGTTCAGCCTACCATGTGCGAGTAGGAGATGATGGTTTTATTTATATGTTGATGGGCCTAAGTGGGCCCGTCTGCCCATGTTGGGCCTAAAAGCCCGGCCCGCAAGATAAGGGCTCATGGAGGAACAGCTGCAATGTGAAAGGTTGCGTTGTTTAGATATGAGGGGTTGTGTCTTTTAGAGGAACGTATTACGTTGAAGAGTTACGTCTCTTGGATGAGACGTATTTATGAGAGAAAAGAAAAGAGAGGAACGTACCTTTTCAACGTACATGAGTTTTTCCTCCCTCTCTCTCCCTCCTAAAAGCCTAAGAGAACAGTATCCCAAAATAGACGGATCTTTCTCCCCTTCAAGGCGATAGTACATCATCGGATAGAACGGGATCAGTTTTTCTTCCTCAAATCAACGTTGGTGTTTAATATGTGGATAATAAGATACGCTCGATTCCGTGGTATGTCTTTGATCAGTGATACATGTTTGTTCTTGGGCTCGTCTTCCGCATTCGTTTTAGGGGTTCGATTTAGTGTCGAATCCGTTTTAGGGAATCAGTTATTCCCAACAGCAGCACTTCTTGATGAAGAGGATGGGATACTCAGGTCTATGAGGAGCACTTCTTGCCTGGTAAAAGGAGGTGAAACGCTACAGGCTACAAAAGCATTTCCGGGTGAAGAAAACGATCAGGGCTATGACAACACTTCTTGGTGAAGAGGATGGGATGCTCCTTCCTGACAAAAAGTGGTAAAATGCTCCGAGCTATAAAAGCTCTTCCGGGCTAACATGTCAAAGCAATTATATTTCTTCGAACAAAGTTTGTGTACATTCAGAAATCATTACCCGTTAAAGATAATCTTTGGCTTCACATCTTTGGAAGGAGATAATAATTTGTTTCGGAATTAAGCAAGACTAAGCAAGACTATTTGTTCAAACTTTGTATCTTAAAACTTTACAGGAAAAAGCGATCATTAGAGTAATTTTCATTCATCAAGGGGCTTACTATAAATGCCAAATAAGAGTATTTCAATATGAAATGACTTCTCTGCCTCTCTATTGAGAAGTTCTCACATATTTTCTTGAGAACACTTTTTTTTTTTCTCATTTTTGTTTCAAAAATAGAAAAGTTGAAATTTTTCTTTTCATTTCTATTTCAAGCTTATTTATAATAAAAATTTGTTCTAGAAAATGAAAAATGAAATTGCATTATCAAATAGATTTTTGTTTCAAACCTGTTCCCGAAAAAAAATAAAAATAAAAATAGAATGGTTAGTATACGCACTTAAGATATCGTGAGAATCGAGAAATTCTCATAGATCAATAACATACTCTTCCTCCACTTCTCTAAGCAGTATTGTCGAGTATGAAATTCTTGTATTAAGCCAATTGCCATTGTTCAGAAAGGACATAAGAAAGTTTACATCTTTGCCCAATATTTTTGGCTAGGAAGAATTGCATGGTTCTGACTGAACTCAAGGTTCCATTGCAAACTGTTCTTGCTGTGAACATTTTTTTAAGATAAGGACCCTACGACTTTGGTATCCCTGAGATTGCATGGTCCTGGGAGGGGTGGAAAGAGACAAGGTTAGTGGAATCAAAATGGCTACAATTAGCTTGGAACAATATCATGCAACTGTTTATGCTCTTTCTGCCCCAAACATGCATATATCCAGCACGTATGAGATGTAAAATGCCACAACAGACCAGTTGTGACTTGATTGCACAAACCAAAAAGGCCAATTCTGGAATTGTGAGTTTATTCATGGAAAAAAAACTCATTTACAGCATCAACATTTACAGGACTCAAGAATTCTTGACCATCCATTTTTGTTATTTATCATCGATCTAGGCAAGATAGCAATCCAAGATCAAGGCACCTACGGTGAGCACCTTTTTGACAACATAGAGCCTGGCATACTTTGGAGTGAACTTCCCACAAGAATCTGGTGCGATGAGCAATATCTTCTGTGGAACCAGATCACAGATCTCAAACTGTACGAATAATGGCAATGTTGGACCTAGTCCAAGTGAACCCAGGTTTAGGTAAGAATTTACCCTGTAAAAGACATTAATCGGGTCCATGTGGACCCAAGTCTAGGTAAGAATTTGCCCAATCTATTTGGAACTCACTTTTCTTGTTGAAAATAAAAAGGAAGCAAATAGATTGAGATGGTTTCTAGATGGCATAATACTTTTGTCAGTGCTAGGGAAAAGGGAAAAGAAGAAACCCTAACTTGCGCTGATAATCTTTCTTTAAGCAATCAACTTGTTGTTGGTGGAGTCTGAATTACAGGGCAATTCTCCTTTGGCGGAACAGAAGCTATTCAAGACCTTCGCTTACAATACCTCTATTCTGCCAAAGGAGAATTGCACTGTTGTGTCAAAACCCCACTCTGTCTCTCTTGCTTTGACTGGCTTAGCTCGAGTCCTCGGATTGATCAAACCTCCTCTTTTATAAAACCATTGTTCACACAAATTTTTGGATATGCTGGGGAGAAGAAGCAGTATATGCCAGAACAATTCTTGTGTAGTTTCTTTTCGGACATGGTCCCAAATTCTTGACCCATCTTATCCTCAAAGAAGTGAAAGGAAAAGTCAACATCAAGATGGATCTTTTTTCTTGTCATGAGAAATGCTCTCTTTTACGTGCCAATGCATGGAGATATTGAGAGAGCAATTTATGAAGTGAAACTCTTTTTTAATTATTGCCTGCTAATTCTGGAACTATTTTGTTGTCTAGGATTATATTCTTTTAGTTTGCCTTCGACTCCACGTAGCCAGCTACGTGGAACTCTATTATTCTGTGTTAAAAGGTATGGATTCTTTTAAATACTGATAAATTTCAACAAATGTTGATAAGTTTAAATAAGTTATTGATTTAAAAAAAAGACGTCACCTTTTTTCTAGGTAAATTTTTTAGTGATTTACCATTAGATTTAATAAATATACTTTATTGTTTGTTAGCTTGCAAAATGACCAAATATTAGACAATTTACTAACTTTTATTTACATAAGTTATTAACACTTGAATTTAATAATTCCTATGTAAAATTACCAACCTAAGTTAGAACGACTTATTAGCTTTTATCAAATTAAGTTAATTACTAGTTTTGGGTTGCCAACTTTTCATGGGATAGCTGCACAAATGATTTTTGAACTTCGGCCCAATATGCAACGTCGTCCTTGAATTTTTAACTTGTTGTGTGGTCTATGATATTTTACCTAATGTACAATGTTGTCCTTGGACTTTTAATTTATTCAATGCAATCTCTAAATTTTTTTGTAAATATTTAATATAGTCTATAGACTATATGAAAATATCTAACACTATCCTTCCATTAATTCAAATTAATGTAAATTGTTGATCCGGCTTCCAATACGGTAAATTTGAATGATGTATAGAAGAATAATCTGACACATGGATTATGCTCGTGAGATAGTCAACTCAAATGAAGATAAAATTATCTAAGTCATCAATAACATGGATAATTACTTCAAATTGATCAAATTAAACAAATTATATGAATTATTATATTTTACTTTGAGTTAAATATCTTACGTGGGAATCTATGTTCAGCAAATTTTTTTGTCCATTATTCACACATACCGGATTGGAAGCCAAATCAATAAATTACGTTGATTTAAAATAATAAAAGGATAACATTGAACATTTTCACATAATTTGAGAACTAAATTAAATATGTACCAAAAGTTTATGGACTGTCAATACCTAAAATATTGTTGTTCTGTAAAATTAGGAATCGACTTGACCCCTAAACAAAAATATCAAAGTCGCATTGCTTACATTTGGCATTGCATCACATTGCATGTAGGTACTAATAGCATTTGGGACTAACTCATTTGCATTAAGTAGGTCGTAGGGGCAAAGTAGATAATGTTGGCACAATCTCAATTCGTTTGTTCAAATTTCAATTCTAGGATTAATTTGGACTTCAAAATAGGAAATAGAGATAAAATAGGATAAAAATGGTGGGATAAGGAATTGGATCATGGGGGTTTATAAGGTAAAAGCTTGAAAAAAGGGGAAAAGATAAATATGATGGAGCAACTGGAACTTGAGCTCTTGGAAGCAAAACAAACAGATGGCCGTAAGTGCAAGTGAAAGAGAATATTACAAAAGGAGAAATCTTGGCCGATTCGAAGAGGAGGGCAAGCGGTTTAGAAGGATTAAATGACCGGTTTTAAAGATTAATAAAGGGGGCAAATTCGTTGGAGTCTACTTCGTAAAATTCTAAGCATGATTTGGTGAAATTGGAATAGAAATGGAGATCATAAAGCAAGCTTGAAGTGAAATCCGCCAAATGAATAATAGCTAGATCTACCAAAATGGGACATAGATCCATTTCTTGACCCATATTTGATGGGTTGGCTTGTTAAATGGGTTAGTCATATTCAGTAAATGAGATTAGATCAAACTTTATAGGTATTAAATGAATTCACAGCTTATATAAATCCAACCCATCTCTATGACTACCTCTCGCTCTCAATCAATCCCGCATCCGTTCATTGTGTATGAGTTTTCCTTAATTAATTAAATATATAAGTATTTTAGTAATATGAGTCGGATTGGGTATGAGTTTGGTATAAATCAGGTCAAGTATAGGTCATTAAATTTATATTATATGGAAATGGATCATAACAGGTTAAATGAGTTAATTTGGACTGGATCATTTTTTACCCATCTCTTTAATAGGTCTAATAATGGCAAAATCGAAACAACAAACTCGGTGAAGTTTAATTGCGTCCAGTTGTGACCCAGAGAAAGGAGATTTGGGAGAGATTGGTTGGGTTTTCGGAGATTGGACCTTGAGATTCTAGAAAATAATAAGAAAGCACTATCACAAGATCCTAACATCATTTTGTCTCACCCGAGGAGACACTAGACAGGACGCTTGCATCTTCAGAATGTGGGGGAAGCTTTCACGCCCCAAGGTCACGTGCTCTTCACCTTCCTATCGTCGACTCTCCATACACATTTCATTACATATTCGAGTCTTGTATTCGAGTCTTACGGTATTCTTCAACCGGTGGTCCTCTCCATCCCGTAGCCTTCTCCATCGCCGTCCTGGGATCTACCACTGACATCCGCCAGCGTCCCAGCGTCCGTGGCGTTCCACCAACCATCCAGCGTTTCAATCTTCTGCATTCTCGGTTACACTGGCGTCCTTGCTCGTGATTCGAACTGACATCCTTCCTTCCTTGTGATCTCAACCAGCATCCTCGTCCGCGAGTCACTGTCCTTGTCCAATCCTTCGGCACCCTTAAGCGATTGCTCGTTGAAATTACTGAATGACCTTTCAGTTTAAATTCAGGCCGGTTCAGACTTAAAATGAGCTTTGTCCAGCTAGAATACCAAAAAGAATCCAGAAAGCTGAATTAAACATCTGGTCCGGAAAGGAGTGTAAGCAAACCAGTCAAGAAGTGGATTGTAGTGTTGTCCACAGAGAGTAGAAGTAGACCCCGCAAGGTGGCCGTAGTCTGACACTTGCGAGGTGATGACAAACACCATTGCTTTAGCTTCACAGCCTTGACCACCACCCCGGTCTTGATTTTCAAATCACAGAGAGAGAGAGAGAGAGAGAGAGAGGACGCCAATGGGGTGGCCGTTGTTGTATGAGGCTTGCGAGGTGATGGCAACCACAGTTGCTTAAGGTCTGTGGCTGTGACCACCGCACTAGTCATGCTTTTCAAATGAGAGAGAGCTGGTCTTGTTTTTGAGAGAGAGAGAGAGAGAGCACATGTTTGGGAAAAAAAATTAACATTGTCAAACAATGAGTTGTACAAGTCATGGTCATGTATTGACTAACAATGTTAAGAGCATAAGCATTGTTAGGATGGCTAATAATGAGATATGTAAGACTACCAATCAATTGCCGATAAAGTGTAGGATTTGGAGAAAGAGTTCCATCCTTGTCATTAAATTTTGCATTCAACTCAATGGGAGTAGAAGCAATCTTGTTATTAGTGAGCCCAGCTTGAGAAACAAGATCAATGATATATTTTGCTTGTGAGAGATTATAATCAAAAGCATCATACGCAACCTCCAAGACTAGAAAATAGCTTAGTCACCCAAAATCTTTCATTTCATACTGTTTACTAAGGTAAAATGTCAGTCTAATCATTGCCAGTAATAATCATATCATCCACATAGAATAGTAGCATAATGTGTTTTATAGAACATAAGGTTACTTTCCTATAATTTTTTGAAATTATGGAGGTGCCTAGCCAAGCTAACAGTTCCTTGCCATGGATCCACATGGGTTGCGATTTCATGAGTTTTAACTTCAAAATGTTGACTTTGTCTACAGCAATCTTTATGGTATTATTTACTTAATGATATTTGACCTTATATCATACAATTACTATGATGAACCTTGAGGCAGGTAAATTATTTATTTTGTCAGCAAGTTATAAGAGATTATGCTTGTACATAAAATTCTCAAACATCTTAATGAAGAATTTCACATTAAAATTCTTACAAATTATCGACTTTATTTTTTTACTGAAGGTAAAATATGTCACGCCCCGATCCTCAGGCACGCACACATCCCTTACTTTTGGTCGATTTTAAAATGCGATATCCTAGGACTATGTATCGCCGACCCTTCATTTATATATGCACATGCGGAAGCAGTTATAAATCCCCAGACAATAAAACAATGGGATAGAAAAGCAGGTTATAATTTTCGTACTGAAAATTCACAACCACACCTTTTTACACGCATCTCATAGTATTCTCCAATACTATATATACGTAAATCTGATCTAACATCTATTCACATGCAGACGAGGTTTGACAAGACAGGACGGGATCTCAATCCTCATTCGGATTGTACTCGGGGTCATCCTCGGGGTCCTCCTCCACGTACTCCTCTTCGAGTTCCTCATTAGGGATCTCCTCGTCAGATTCCTCCTCCTTAGGCTCCTCATCCGGGTCCTGAAATAGTTATTCAATAACCACTGAGACAACGTCTCAGCAAGTTCTACCCCCTAAGACCCGATTAGTAAACCAATACACCGACCAGGTTGCCTATGCACGGCACGAGACAGAGGACTTACCTTAGCCTCAGATTCCACCTGCATGTTAGCACAGATCAAATAGGCATCCAAGCAATCACATCACTGATCGAAGCATCGATCAAATCGACCTAGTCGATTTACACGCCAACAAGACCACTCACGATCATTTCCATTCAATCAATCAATTCACAATATCAGACACAAGCAATGACTAATCGACCTAGTCGATTACATATCAACAAACCATTTCCGGTCATTTCAACTACTCCAACTCAATTCCCAATGATGAATCACAGTTCTTAGGACACAACTTATCTATAGGTGGTAATCACAGCCCCACCAAGCAACTTTCTTAGGTTTAGTGGCTTTACGGTCCCACCCGACCCTTTCCAAGATTCTGTGGCTTTATGGTCCCACCCGACCCTTTCAAGATCTAGTGGCTTTATGGTCCCACCCGACCTTTCCAAGATTCAGTGGCTTTATGGTCCCACCCGACTCTTTCCAAGATTCAGTGGCTTTATGGTCCCACCCGACCCTTTCCAAGATTCCATACTCCGTCACTGAGCCACGTGCATTCTCTAGGAAGACATACCGAGTCTCCGAGCCACGTGCATTCTCTAAGGCTACCTTTTCGCCAAGATGACATATCCAATCACCGAGCCACGTGTCTTTCCCAGGTGACATTCCAATTCACCAGGCCACGTGCATTCTCCAGGTGATTTACCAACTCACTTTCAATACTGACAACCGATACCTAACCAATTCTCAATCACAAGGCCAAAATTGCATTATTTAAGAACATAACTTAAAAATGCACCATTAAATCAATTCAACACGAATTAAAGCTCAAATAAATAAACGGGCTGCTCTATGACAATCAGCATGAAATTCGGTCACCGGGCCATTCGATTGAATTTCCGGAAAATAAATAATTAAATAATTAATTTCGAAAAATAAATAAATAAACACAATAATTCCATTTTTAGACAATATAAAGCTCAATTAAATAAACGGATTGCGCCACGATCATCAGCATAAAAGCCCGGTCACTAGCCATCACAGTTGAATTTCTGGAAAATAATTAATTAATTAATTTAATTCCGAAAAATAATATTTAAATACCTAAAATTTCCAATTATGCCCGAATTGCCTAATTAACACCCGATAAAGGTCGGGAAAAATCCCACGAAGCATCCAATAAATACTATAGGCAATTCTCTATCTAAATACACTAACCAAACAACTAATATGCAAAGCAATTAACTAATAATCACTAATCAATTCTAATCTAACAACCTAATTATGCTTAATTAACACTAATCAACATTTAAGTGTAATTAGCAAACTAAGAAGGCATTAGTGAGTAAAACTCACTCAAAACAATGGGGTCGACGCGAGGATCGACTTTCCTCAAAGCGGGCCGAGCATCCGGGCTCGGGAAGGCGGCCAAAACGGGCCAAAACCCCACTGCGATACCCATTTTCTGCCCTCTCTGTTCGCTGCTATTTGGGGCGGATTCGGAGTCGTTTGAGGCGGCTGAGGGCTGCTGAGGGCGAGGCGGAACTCCGGCGAAGCCGATGGTGGCCGGAGGTGGTCGGGTGGCGGCCTGAGGTGGCCGAGCAAAACAGGGCAGAGGCGAAACAGGGGCTAGAATCGTGTGGCGAGGACGGCAGGCGCGGGCGACGCGCGGACGGCGGTGCGGCAGCTCCGATGCGACGGCATCCGGGCGGCTGGCTGCTACTCCTTCGGGTGGTGCTGGTCGCTGCTTCTTCTTCAGCTGGTCGGTTCCGTTCGAACCACAGGAAGGAGAGGGGCGGAGGCGCGCGGACGGTAGCTTGGCGGCAGGCTCAGCTGCGCGTGAGCAGTTCCGGCGGCTTGCGGGCGTGCGACGACGGCGGCGAGAAGTGGCGACGGCAGCTCAGTCTTCGCTGGTCTTCGGCTTCCATGGCGTCGAGCAGCCGAAGAAGAAGATGGGGGGGTTCGGTCGACGGGGGAAGAAAAAGAGAAGAAGAAGAAAAATTCATTTTCCCCTATTCCTCTCACACTCTCTCTCTCTTAGGTGATCACAAAATTGGCCCACCATGACCTCATGTGATGTCACCTTCCACTCACCATTTCTTGACAATTATACCCCTTCTAAAAGCATTTAGGTAGACCAAAGTGTGGGGGTTAAGTATGGCATACGAATTTTGCTAGGTTTTCTTTCCAATTGGGCCTTAATTCCTCTTCAAACAATTTAGTCCGGCCTTTGAAAATTCAACCTTTGAGTTTTTTTTTTTGGTCGAATTAGATTTCTTCATCTCCAATATAACCCACTTGTATCCCAATTTCATAATAAAAACGGTCCTCTGCAAATTCCGATTAAAAATGGCCTTATCTCAACTTTTTCCCAAAAAGTCTCGGTTGTCAGAAAAATCTTCTAAGACTGAGTCGACGTTCCTAAAATGACTTGTGACATGATAGAACTTCAAATTTCTGAAATCGAACTTAGATTAATGGTTAATTTCACTCGGACGCGTTTTTAGTGTGACCTAGGCTACCGGATAGTTTTCAGGACTTTTTAGGACAAATGACCCGTGGTCGATTTTCTTCGAGCCACGATGAACCCACTCGACACATTGGTGACTCTTGATTGTCGTGAAAATCTCTATGATTCAAATATGGACATAGGGTACCAAAACGACAGTAAAATCAAATTAATGTCGGTCGACGAGAGTTTTCCAATTTAGTGGAGTCACCCACGATCGGTCACTCATTTCAATCGAACCGACCTATCTCTGATCTTAATTCGATTTTATACTGTGCCGTAATGATATCTAAAGATGAGCACGGTCGAGAAGTTGATTCTTGGTCGAATTCTCAAGTCTAATTGCCCTAAAGTCCTTAATAGCTTACCCAGCTAGTCTAGTTATCTCGTGAGTGGCCAACTCAGAGAACAACACTATAGCCACGTCGATGAAATGCCCAATGTATCTAATCGAAATCAGAACCCAAAAATCTGGATGTCACAAAATAAGAGTCAAGGGTCCTGCTACAACACTTCCTCATTTTCTTACCAAAATCAAATAATAAATAATTATAAATTATCATGAGGCTCATTTCTTTAAGAATTTGTTGCTCACAATAAACTGTTTTCTCATCTTAGTCCAAAATCTTTTATGCTAGTAAAGCCCAAAAAGAAGGGTTTTTTGGGCTATTGTGAAAATCACAGTTTATTGTGAGCCACAAATTATAATTATTTGTTATTGATTTTTTGTGATCCAAAATAAACCGTTATTCTAATAGTAGATTAAAAACTATTACGCAATCATTTCTCCCTTCTTCTTTTTTCCCTTCAAAGCATAAGTCAGTGATTGCAAAAGCCCTCACAACTGCTTATTTGCTCCAAATTAGACATATAGAATAAAGCTAGATGGTCAAATATCTTTAAATTCTGTTACTGTAGAATAGAATTCATCAAAAAATGAGGATATCAACCCCAAAATAGCTACGAGAATATCTAGATTCAACATATTATGTATCTTCCCATAGCCATTAACGTAATTCTCTCTCCATATAGTGCGATCATTGCATGATCAAGACCTTTTGTTGCAAAGCTAATAAGATTTGTTGTACAAAAGTCCCACTCAAAAGTTTGAGTCGGCTAACTCCTTAAAAGAAATAATATGCAGACAAATCTTCGTTCGTTCATTCCTGGATGCTTTTCATGCTATTTTTTTAGCTTCAATTCCGTATAACTAAATATAATTACATAAATGATATAGTTTTTTTTTCATATCATGTGAATGCGGGAAATTAACTAATATAATCTTTCTTCACCCTTTTTTTTGCTCTAACTTTCTTCACCCTATCATATCTAACTATGAAAACTTTCTTCACCCTATTTATTGAGAAAGTTTTCATAAATTTAGTTACATATGATTTCGTAAGTTAAATAAATTTAGTTATAAATTACGACCGTTACTTGGGGAGTGTGCCTCAGATCCGTTGATTTGAGATCGCGATAGAACGACAAAATTTCAGGCGAGCACCAGCGTCACTTGTGCACGGCTGCGTAGAGGTCTCCGTCGAGACGTGCAGAAGTCTTCGTTTTCCTCGTGCAAAGATCGTCGTCGTGCTACTCCGACGGACTTTTCCATCTGTGCAACTTGCTCAATGGAGAGGTTCTCTATCTTGTGGTGGTTGCACGCTACACCACCATTGGCGTTCATGGCAGCCCTAATCTTCATAAGCAGCAAGCAGCAACTTCATGTTTTCCTTCCTTTTGTCATTTGTTTTACATTTCTTATCCAATTCGTGTCTATCCTACTCCCCGTCCAGGATTTTTTCCCCAAATTTTGTTTGGACATATCCAGATTTATCTAGTTTAGAAGATGTCCGAGAACACCAAATAAGAAAACAAATTATCCCGTTCGAACTATCAAACGCAGCCCATTAAAGATTTATTATATTTTGATGACACATTAGTAGACTAGAGAATAATTCTCATCTTGTCCAACATCACAAAACCAACTACTTCTATTGCCCCTATGTCTATAGATCCATCCTCATCTTTTAGCAGTTCAGATGCTTCTAAAATAGATTACTTGTATAAAGTATAAGATATCCAATGCCGCACTCCCCCTTATAAATCCATACTCTGCGTTTGCCGAGCCTGCCTCTTTTGCCCCTATTTAAATCATCCGATCAACTTATTTGCAAGACTCCTCAAGAAGTGAAGGATGTTGACGCCTAAATTTCGTTTTTTAAATTAGGTATTTTTTAATTTATTTTGCCTTTTTCGGATAATAAATAATAAATAACAACAAAAAACCACAAAAACGAAAAAAAACAAAAAAAAAAAAAAGAAAAGAAAAAAAGGCAGCCCATTGGGGCTGGGCCTTCGAGCCCAGCCCCTCCCCTCTTTTCTCTCTCGCACAAGCCCCATGGCCCGGCCCGCGCAAACCAACCCAGCCCCTTCTCTTCTTCTTCTTCTTCCTTCTTCCATCTTCCCCTACGCCTCTGCAGCTCACGCGCACAGAGGACACCGATGCGCGAAGGACGACCTACGGCCGAGGGGAGTAGGCCGACGTCGGCCGGAGAGGATAAGATCTCAGGCGCCATCAATGCCGAGCACACTTCGCTGGATAAGCTCGGATGGGACGCCGGTTCGGCCGAGGAGGACCGTTCGGTGCACGAAGACCGGCGGTCGAAGCTTCGTCGACCGGCCACCCCCTCGCCTATAAATAGCCCCCCGATGTCGACGACGAACACACACAGACAGATCGAGAGAGGCCAGCCAAAGCTTGGGGTCCCTTGAGAGACTTCGGGGAGCTCGAGTGCAGGCCGGCCGTGGTGCGGTGAGCTCGGAGAGGTCCCTAAGAGATTTCAGGGAGCTCGAAAGGCGAACCCGAGAAAGAAAGAGAGAGAGAGAGAAGCTGGAGGAGGTCCGCGTGGGTACCACCGCCGTCGCCGCCCTCGTCACGCCATCACCAGGTAGCGGGTTGTCGCCGTTGTCGTCGCCGTCACCCTTTCCCTCTCCGTAGCCTAGCCATCACTGCCGTCGCCGCCGTCGTCGCCGCTGCACCTCGGTTCTCTCCCCCCTCGGCGCCACGATTCGAAAACCCTAGGGTTCCCGATTTTCCAAGTCGCGACCCCGGGTTGTCGGGTCAGACCCGGATCGGGAACCGGGTAGGGATTCCGCAAATTCTGGGGGCGGTGGAGGTCGGGTCGCGAATCGGAGCCGGGTCGGGTAGGGTTCGCGGGGAGTCGGGTTGTGGAGCCAGGTCATCGCTGGAATTCGGGCCGGATCCGGATGGGGTTTGCCGGGTCGTCGGGTCGGGCTGGATCCCTCCCAAAGCGATGGGCCATTGGGCCGTTTTGATAAATTTAAAAAATAAAAAAATAAAAAAAACGAGTCGGGCCCGCGTAGCGGGCCCGTCTGCGTTTCGGGTCAACGACTCGGGTCGGACCCAACCCGCGGATCCGACCCGGGTCGGTTTTATTTTGTTTTATTATTTTAATATAAAATAATATTCTAATAAATAAAAAATAAATATTTTATTTTCAAAAAAATATTTTTAAAAAGGTTTTATTTTCCAAAAAATCGAGAAAAATCAAAAATAATTTATTTTCTAAAAATATTGAAAAATATTAAAAAATATTTTATTTTCCAAAAAATCAAAAAATATCAAAAATATTCCATATTTTCCAAAAAATGCCAAAAATCCAAAAAAAGGTCAAAAATTCATAAAAAAAAGCCAAAAAAATTCAGAAAAAGCCAAAAAGACTTGTATTTTTCCAAAATACCAAAAAATCCAAAAAAAAAATCCCTTTTATGTCGAAAAAAAAATTAGAAAAAGACTCAAAAAATGTTTTTCCTCCCAAAAATGCATGGAAAATCCCTCGAACATCCAAAACACCTCAAGGTTTAAACAAGATTAGGTACCAAAAGGGCATTAGTGATTAACTAGTGTAATCAAGTCCCCGATCCTAATTTCTCTGGTTGCGCAGGAGTGAGTATTTCTCCCGATACTTCGCTTGGGTTTCTAATCAACCCACCCCAAATCGATTAGTGGCGACTCCATTTTAAAAATTGACTTACAGGTTAAAAACGTAGACTATTAAAGTCGTGAATTGGTGGACTTGGGAGAGTCCGGGCATAACTAACGTCAGCCGAGCCATTAGCCTCCTTAGGCGCTCGTACCCGATCGCGGGCGCCGAAAAAGAGAGGTCGCGACAAAGGATAAGCAATTAAATTCAATCTTGTCCTAGCATTTGTTAGTTGGTGAAGATGTTGTACGTCAGCCACCAATTGGACAATCAATTGATTGCTGACCAATAGATGAAAATTTTGCACGTTGCAATTTGAGATCACCACACATATTGCCAAAGGAACAGCATACTATCTATGCATGTATGCAGGCACTTTGTTATACCATGTAATTGTCGTCAAATTATGCAAGGCATAAGGAAAATAAAATTTATTTATGTATATGATCATGAGAGCAACAGAAATGCCACCACGATGAACACAACGACATTTGTATCGCTCCATGCTCAACTAGGGGTAGTGAGAAACCACATATTAGGGATTTAGGGGGCTAGGGGAGGTAACTCATGTCCAATCCCAGGACTATGACCAGGACTTGTCGGTCTAAATGCTGCAACTTGGGGAGGTAACTCATGTCCTACCCCAGGACTATGACCAGGACTTGTCTCTGTAGGATGTATGGGGCGTCTGTCTTCACGACTATCATCTGGACCGGCATGGCTAATTGCCTCTTCTGTTGGAGCCAGTGATGGAGATTTCACAACATGTGGTTGCATGGGAAAATCATGATCGTCGTTGTCCTCTTTGGGCATCATCCCCTCATATTTTCTGCCGGTGGACGTCAGAGGATGTTCAGGGTGTCCAACTCCAGGAGAATGACTTAGACTGGCAGGCATAAATGCCTCTACTGATGGAGCCGGCGCTGGAGGGTGCACAACTCGTGACTGAAAGAGACCACGATTGTTGTTGTCCTCTTCGCCCATCATCTCATATTCTCCAGTGCTCGACATTGAAGGGAAATTGTTCTTCTCCAGCTTCCATTTCCTTCCTTCAGACAATCTGAGCGTAGAAGAAAAGAAAATCAAAGCTAGTGCAAGACTAAGAATAGCTACCTTATTGAAAGCCATTGACAATCAAAGCAGGCACAATGCTGCATTACTCAGCTTGACCCGGTATATATACAGCTCTTCGTGGGTCATTAACTTGGGAGATCTAGGATGGCATTAATGGCCTCTGCCATGCACGAAAGATCGGATTTTGTTGATTTCAGTTACGTTGACCTAAACAGAAATCCTTTTCCCTTTCCATGCAGCATTCATGAAACTTTATTGCGCCTCGGGAAATGCATTTGTTCTGTTCCGGACGGCACCCGATTTCACGATTTTCACACGGTAAGACCTGCAAGCAACAAACTTTTGCAGGTGCGGACAAAGAGCAGTCAATGGCAACAAAGCAATTGCGGCGGATTTTGCGTAGGATCCGTGGTCATTAAAATCATAAATATAAGTAGATTTCAGGATTCTTTCATTTCGCAAAAAATAAATAATTTAAAAAATATTTTTAAAAAATTCATCGCTTATTAATGAATAAAAAATATCTTTATTATAAAAAAATATAAATATAAATTATTTTTGGCAATAAAATATTTTATATTGATTAATTATTTCAAGTGATATAACTAATCATTTTTAGAAAAATATTTTCTCAAACGTATATTTTTGGAGAAACAAATAGATCATCGGTCTTCCATTTGATCACTTTATAAATGCAAATGATACGATGATTTTATGTAGGAATTAAGAAGAAAAAAATGCATTAGAACATGACATGTTAGTTACGACGGTGAATTGAGCAAAAGATCGTAAAAGCCCTCCACACTTGGATTCCCCAAATTTATGGTTGGTCCTCCCTAGGACTCTTAAAATTGCAACCCCACTTACTTATTTAGGATGCGTTTATTTTGTAGAAAATGAATGATTTGGAAAAAAAAATTCTAAGAATAATCACTTGTATTGCTTAAAAAAATAAACGAATGAAAAAAAAAATTCATTAGAATGAAACTATTTAGATATAAATTGCTATCGACAATGAAACAACTTTCATTAACTAATTATTTCAACGATACAAATAATCATTTTTAGGAAAATGTTGTCCAAATCATTTGTTTTTATGAAACAAATGGAGTCTTAGTTGAGATAAGACCAATATGGTGGAAAAAACTAAGTCTTTATATGCCCTTTTGCATGTTTAGCAAGAAAAGGGAAGAAATAGAGAAAAATCTTAGGCATGTATGCACAAGAACCATTTCATAAGTGACGTGATGAATAGAGTCAATCATATGAGAGAATACACATAAGAATTCATATGCTTTTGAAAACTTGAGATAGACTCGTTATTTGCGGCTAGGTGTAGTAAAATGAGTTAGATAATAACTTCTTTACAGATACCACCCTCAATAGAGAGAAGGTAACCGCGAGCACATGTTCTCAAAAAGAGGCTTTGTTTCTTTATTTGGCTTTTTATTAGATCCACTGTCAATTTGAAAATTAGTTTACATGCTTAACATTTTTTTTTTTTTTGGTAAAGGTAAGTATAGTATAGATTTTGCGAAGAAGAATACAAGGGGGGAGGCCCGGCACCAACAAAAACCAGACACTCAAGAAGACAGGAGTCTAAGCGAGTGTAGGGGTACCGAGGTTCCCAACAAACAGAACAAACAACGAAAAGAAAGAAAGGAAGACTAAAAACAAACTAAAGAACTTCCATCAATCAAAGATAGAAGGATGAAGATCCCAGCTCTGTTGAAGTCTTCTATTCTTTGGAATGTCAGCAACATGCTTAAACGTCATAGCTTTATCTTTAATCACCTTCTGGAGGTGCATCTTCATCGCCGGAAGAAAAAGGGTTTGATTGCGAAAAAGCACATTGTTACGCTCTTTCCATACGATGTAGCACATCGCACCAAAACTAAAGTGAGCCATAGTTTGATAAAAGCTTTTACCCACAAACCGCTTGGATGCCCATACAAGATTCTCCATCCACTGCTTGTTTTGCCAAACAAGGTTAAATTTTGCTGCCCAAAAAGAAGCAAGGGTACTCGAAATGTGACAAGCAACATGCTTGTTTTGCCCAACAAGGTTAAATTTTACATGCTTAACATTTTATGCTTGACATGTGAAAGAATTTGATTACAATATAAACTCTAAATAGAACTGTCAACCATCAAATGGTGAATATATAATAATTAATTCACACGGACAATAATCCTTGTTCATGGTGGTTGGTCTTCTTTCGCGTGCATGGATTTAACGAGATGCACTTTCATTTTGCATCTCGTTAAATCCATTTCAAACAATATGTCCGTAATCAAATTTGTAGTTTCTTTTCTTTCTTTTTTTGATATCGTCAAAGCAATTAAGTAGGAGATCCAACGTAAGAGATTTGCATAATTATTAAAAAAAAAATGATTTTGTACTTTCTCGTTTACTTTTACGATTTTATAGCATCATCCTAGCAAGTACTTTTCATTTTTAACCACATGAAACCTCAAATTTGACCTGAGAATTTTTTTTAGATCTGACCATACTTTGACCTACTTTGATCCAACCTCATCTGTAGCCCAATCAGTTGTTGTAATTGAATAGCATTCGTCGAGGGTATCTTTTGTTCGATCGCAATGACATCAGCAAACGTGAGGTGTTTTCCCAATTTAAAGAAATTTTTGTAAAATTCAAATGACGCGTTTTCAATGTATCAAGGTTATATTAACGAAGGAGAAATCATAAGTCATCTCAAACCTTTTAAAATGAAAAAAACGAAGTAAGAACAAAACAAATAAAAGGACCAAAAAGCGAGCTGTTTTGAGACAAACTTTAGACCGTCCACGAATTGTGAGAGAGAGAGAGAGAGAGTAAACTCAAAATCAACTAGGGTATAGAATCTGACAATAACTTTCGAAACTTTATTTCGACTTTGTGAAAGACCGACTAGATTTTGACAATCTAAGTAGTCAAAAGACGAACCATATTCAAAATCCCGATTGGGGAACACGATTCGGATGAATATTTGGAAATTAGGCATCACAAGCATTCCAACGGTGTAAGAATCACGCCAATCCGACAATTTTCTAGAAAGATATGAACTATGAAAGAAAACATGAAAATTGGAAACAACGAATCAGAAACTGTCATTTTAGCAGATCTGGGTCACCCCAAATCAGATGGAGGTCACCCGGTTTAAGGTAGCACCGCACTTAATTCTCCACGAATTAAGTTAAAATATGGCTCACCTTGAATCTTGTTCACCTGGTCCGGCTTAGGTGAACCGACCACTTCTTTAGGAATATAAGCAGGCGCCTTCGCCCTTATGTTGATCCATGATGAGTTCTCATCTCTCTCTCTCGTACTTTGAAATCTCCCTCGTTCTTTTTTTTTTTTAATCGTTACTTGTTTTGGTCTCTTCTTCTAAAGGTTCCACCGAAAGCCTCGAAGGCCTTCAAAGGCGAAACTCTCCTCAAGCGCGGCGGAGATAACAAAGGTGTGGTAGCTCTAAATCGCTCTTTTAAATAAATGTCATAGGCCATTACCATGCTAAAAATAAAAATAAAAAACTCGAAAATCAAATTACGTTGTTATTATACCGAACTAGGAATTGAATTTGCATATTTAATTAAGCCGTCATGCTACAAAACTAGGAAGTGGAAAATCATGAATAAATAGTTTGTATGCTACCAGAGTAAATTCATGCATTAGATTACTCGTACGGAGTAAAAGCCAACCCTAGCATTCTTGTCGAGGTGATCATAGGAGGAAAAATCGCAGTTAGATTTAAAAAATCAAATAATAAAGGAAATTAGAAAACTTAAAATATGAGATACCGAAAGGGCGTTGTGGGGTGCTAGCTTTTCTCTATACGTGACCAGACCTACATTCAACAGATCTCTGATCTCACAACATCCTAATATTCATAACCTCCCCTATATAGTTTACTCCAATAAAACTATTATAGATCCTATCTTCCAATCAGTTAATAAAACGGAATAGTGGCGACTCCGTTGTTTTCAGAACCCGAGAAACGCTTTTACACATTGTAGATCAAGCCGGACCAAGGATTCAAGGAAGGTTCCGGAGCAGCCCGCCATGGCAAGGCGTTGCTGAATGCCATAGCGTGCCTAGGCTCCGAGTCCGGCGGAACACGCTTGGGATGTCTACCTCAAGATAGGGTTTGGCGTGGCCTTTGCCTTTTTGTTTTAAGCATGTTTAAGCATAGAAAGCCAACAAACAAACTTTTGTAAGTAGCATTTCAGGTGATAATCGATTATTGACTGGGGAATATTGCAGCTCATAACGAAGGAGGTCCAACTTGGCTTGACATTTCAGGTGGAAAATCATCTCAAGCGTTTGCCAAACAAGACAAGAGGATGAGAGAACCAAGACTCTGCTTGACAGGACAAATTGATCCATTTTGATCCAATCCATGTACTCTAGGTTGACTGCTTATTACACCTCCTGCTAACAAAAAGATATATTCAGTTGTCAACTTCATGTGGTCCTAACAGCCAACAAAGTCTACATTCGAATATGTTCATAAATTAGCATATAGTCCCTTGTCCTCTTTAAGTATCTAAAAACCTTTCTGGCAGTAATATAATGATTGTGTCCTAGATTTGATTGATATTTGGTTAGAAGTCTCATTGCAAAAGTAATGTCTAGTCTAGTGCACACTTGAACTTACATGATAAATTTAAGTATAATAGAACAAGGCACAAAATTCATTTGGGCTTTCTCAATATCTAAATGAGGATAATGTGACAGACTCAGTTTATTACCCTTAATGACATGAGTAACTCTTGGCTTGTTCCACATATTGAACATTTCCAAAACATTCTCCTATCGATCTTACAGTATATACACTAATCCACTTTGTTCTCAACGAAATTGAATGGAGTGACAACATTATGAAACATTAAGTACCGTTATTTAGAAGTTTGCTTGAGGCCATAAATTGACTTTTTGAGTCTACACACAAGTTTACCTGAATCATCTACTACAATGTTTCAGAGTTGCACCATATAGACTTCCTCATCAAGCTCTCTATTTAGAAAAGTAATTTTAACATCCATCTAGTACAATTTTATATTAAAATGAGCTACTAATACCATAATCACTTCTAAAAGAATCTTTAGTAGAGAATAGGGAAAATGATACTTTATAATATACTCATTCTCTTCGAGTGAGACCCTTGGCTACCAGTCTAGCTTTAAACTTCTCAATTTTTCCTTTGGAATCATTTTAGTCTTATAAACTCATTTACAGTTGATAGGCTTATAACCTTCAAGTAATTTAATAAAGTTTTCAAACACCATATATCTGACTGAGGGCAAGAAACAGCATCTACATAAGTCACTAGATCAATCACACGGCCAATGTCATAGTTATGATCTTCTAGATAAACTACATAGTCTAGTGGCATAATTGATTGTCTTTACCTAATGGATCTTTTAAGTGGAGCTCTTGGAACCTCATCTTGCACCTAAGGGGCTTGAGAAACTTCAACTGAAGTTTCCCTAATCTCCATAGGCTAGATTTATGGTGTAAGCAGTTCCACAATCGTTTATATAGCAAAATGTTCCCCTCTGTGCTATTATTTTAAATAATTTGCGAGCATATACCCTTTCCTACTACATGAAACTCCAAAAACTTCACTATTTATGATTCCACAATTCTTGTTCCTCCATTGAGATTATAAAACCTTCCGAATGATCTAGGTAAAATACAAAGTAACACCAAGTAATTCTGGAGTCCAACTTACTTAATATTGAATTATATAACCTCACTTCTATAGGACAACCACAAGCCTTAAGATGGTTTAAGCTAAGTTTATGTCCTGTCTATAATTTAAAAGGAATCAATGGAACAACTTTGGTAGGGACTCAGTTTAAAATGTAAAGGGTTATTTTCAAAACTTCACTCTACAGAAAATCGGATAAATTAATCAGACTAATCATACTCTTTTTTTCATTTCATAAGAGTGATGTGCCTTTCACTATGATAAATCTATAAAAATAGAGTTATTTTACCTATTTTAGGCAACAATTAATGCAATATCTATGAGAAAATATTTGGATTTCCTTCTGATTATTTGAATTTTCCTTGTTTATGCATAATAATAAGATATGGAGAAGATAAGGAAAAGAATGGCAAAAATCAGGAATTCAAATCAAAAAGCATTGGGAGATATATATCAAATCAAAGATCTTCTGATTTACTCCCTAATTTTATGCGCAATTGCTTGGAGATAAGGATCTTGGATATATCCTATAAGTAGGAGAACATTGAGAGCCTGAGGGAGCAGCTAGGTTTTTGTTAGATCGTTTTTAATTGTTCTAATAAATTGATTCATGATGCTAGGTTTGATTTATATTTATATTTCTTATTCTACTATGTTCTAATTTTCTTTTGTTAGGGCTATGATGTAGCTTAACCATGATGATGTGAATTTCATGATTTTTATGTTTTGCAATTGATTTCATTCATGTGAGTTATATATTATTGTGTATAATGCTTTTGAGTGACTCGCCACCACTTGAATGATCTGATATGCATGTTTGAGACTGATAAGTGATAATATGTAATTGCTCATTATAATATATAACTATGAATTAAACGTGGATAAAGATATACCGTGTTATTTGTATAGCTTTTGGTGATAAGGTGATCCAAAAGACTCATTATAAGTCGGGAATATTCATAATTTTTAATGCACTTATGTTTATTTTAATTCACATAGAGATATAATGGATTAATAAACTAAGTAGGTTTGCTATACCTAGAAATAGGATAGTAAATAGATTAGGAAATTCCACTATCACATGTTTGATATTGTTCTTGTACCCACAACAATCTGAAATTCATATCTAGTGGTTTTATCTGATTAATTTATTGCATTTATTCTCCAAATTTTTTTTAATTTATTCTCAATTATATTTTGATCTGTTAGATAAATTTTATAATAAATCTATTTTAGTATTTAATTATTTTATTAATCATCATCTCCGTGGGATGATACTCTTTCTTATCATTATATTATTTGTTCGACACGTTCACTTGCGTTTAGAATTTTACGAACACACTACATTATTTGTCCAAGATTCCTAACACAGTATACTGAAGAACTACTATCCCAGAATCCTCTAAATATTTGGCAAATGACCCTTTAAGTTGTCTAGCATCGCCATGCCTGCTAAAAAAACTCACCACCTCGGTCAAGATTTGACGATCTTTATAAATTTTCCTAACTATTTCTCTACTTCAATTTGAAAAATCTTGAACTTGTCAAGAGACTCAAAATTTTCCTGAATCAAGTACAAACAACCATATCACAAATAGTTATCAATGAATGTGATAAAATAAAAATTTCTACATAAGGTTACCATACAAAGTCCACTAAAATTAGTGATGACCTCTAATAAGTCAGAATTATGGACTGCAATTTTTTTCTTTATCTTAGTTGTCTTACATCTACTAAAGTAAACACAAATCTCTAGGTCTTTAAAGAGTAGGTAGGACGTTGACTATTATCAGTCTTTCCACTATTTTCCTAGTAATGTGACCAAGCCGTCTATGTCACAATGCATCAGACTATTCTGTAGGTAGAGGTCTTTTAAAAACAACTTTTTCATCCATATAAATGATGTATATATGATTGAGAGTTAAACACAATCTATATAATCCATTGGATATATTGCAGCACTCGACCTTATTTGAATTTAAAAAAAAAACATAGAAACAATATTATTCTTTATTTCAAAATAGTAGCTACATATGTCCAAACATAATACAAACTCTATGCTCCGTCAAAAGGAGGGTATGTAAAATTTTTCTCTTAACATCAAATTAAAATCATAATCTAGACTTAAAATGACATCTCTCACAAACTTAACATCAACTTTAATGTTGTTCCTACGGAGAATTTTGATTCATCCTAATTTGGCTTTCTTCAATAATATGGTGAATGTAACATGATTAGTTGCACTACTATCTAGCCACCATGAATTAAATGAGTCTTTTGAAAGATTGGATTCATAAACAAATACCAAAGAATCATTACCTAAAGGCTCACGCTTGGACCACTAGGTTATTTGTTATGGTCTTTCTTTGCGTGACCTTTCTTCTTACAAAAAAAGCAATGGTCACTATCTTTTTTGAAAGATGCTTTCTTAGGACCGAAATTGTTAGAATGATTGGTGATTTCATAAGTTCCTTTATGAGTATGATTGTTTTGGACCTCTTACTCTTCTTATTGTTGAAATTAAAGGCATAAAAGGCGAGGTGCCATTTTTATTTCTTTAGTTTCTCTTCCTTGCCACTGCCTTAGTTATCAAGTCATTAACTGACTAGGTCTCATCTTGGGAGTTTAATTAGTCTTGATAATCCCAAAATTAGTGTGAGGATATTTAGGGCCTGATGCACAATGCAAAAATAGGAATAAAAATATTAAGAGGCTCAAGTTTTGTTTATGAATTTACCATTCTTAGGTAGTAATCCGTAACTCCACCGCAACCATCCTATATATGTTGAAAAGTCCTTGTAGATGTGTCTCAACTTGAGCATTAGACGAGACACAATTCTTGACCTTTAAGGCTACTATCATCTATTTAGCAGTGCCGTTAGTTGGCAAACCACTCTGCAAGTATTTTTGAATGAATCACTTCATAAATAACAAGCAAATCCGATTGCTCTTTGGTTGGAGTTCTATATTGTTGGTAGTGAGATTTGTCGGCCTATCTTCAGTAAGAGTAATATGAATATCTGTCATCTCTATCCTAAATAGAAAATCATATTTCCATTTCTTAATGTTTAAACCAATAAAAATCAACATAAGTACAACGCAAGTGACAAAACTTAACGTGGGGAGACATTTAAGTGCTAAAAGTTTTGAAATGTACATTTAACTACCACTTTCTTTGAAAAATGAGACATTTAGGGCCTGTTTGTTTATTTTTGTTTCTGTTCTCCGAAAAAAAAATTTATGTTCTTATGTTCCGGGGAACAAAAAAAGAACATAAACGCGTTTGGTAAAACTTTTGTTCCCGGCAATAAAAAATCTATTTTTTTGTTCCTAGAAACAGATTTGGAATAGAAACAAGCAGTAGAAAAAACTTATTTCTTGTTCCTGGAACAATTCTGAGAAACAATTTTTCTCTCTCCTCTTTTTTTCTTCTTCTTTTCTTCTTCTTCTTCTTCCTTTTGCCAGTCTCCGGCCTTGGCCATGGTCGGCGCCGGCGACCAGCTAGACGCGGGCCAGCGACCTCGCCAAAGCGTCGCTAGCCCCCGGAGACGCCCAAGCCTCACCATGGCTAGGCGAGGCCGAGCTCACCCCACCACCGGCGAGGCTCAACCTTGCCCAGGCGGCGCGAGGCTCGCCTGGCCACTAAGGCCACCGGTAAGGCCGAGCCTCGCGGTGGCCTAGCGAGCTTGCCGGAGCTCGCCCAGCCGGTCGCCGGCCATCGCCGTGGCCGGCAATCGGCCACAAAGAGAAAAAAGGAAAAAAAGAAAAAAAGAAAGAAGAAAAAAAGGAAAAATATAATAAAAAATATTGAAAAACTAAAAGAAATAACAAAATTATACAAGTTTACCAAACGCATTTCTATTCCTAGAGTAGAAATTTGTTGCAGTTACCAAGCGCGTTCTTATACTTAGAAATTGTTCTCAGGAATAGAAAAAAAAAATTATTTATGTTCAAAAATTGTTCCTCAGAACAGAAACGTCACCAAACGCGCCCTTAAGTACCAACTCAAGTGAAGGGTGTTGGAAATCCGACGTGACTTATTTTTAATAATAAAGTCATCTACGTGACTCGCCAAAAAGCTGGCTCAGCAAAGAAGAGTCAAAACAATGTCGTTTTACCTTTAATTTGAATTTTAATATAATTTTTTATTAAATTAATTAAAAAAAACTTGTAGTCAGTTCAACGAGCGCTATGTAAGCTCTAGCTGCCACCTCCCCACCATCATCGGGAAGGGCTAGCGACGACGGTGACCTCGATTGACCGGCAATGAGGTCTTACAAGGCTGGGCTTGGCCTGGCTAAGCATTGGCCAGCGACCCTCACTAGATCTAAGGGAGGGTTGCAACCTTTGCCCCACATCTGGGCAAGGGTTTACAGGTCCTCGTCGCCGGTCAGCTAGGGTCGTTGGCCCCCTAGCCAGAGCCAAGCGACAATGGAGAGGAGGCAACCAAGGCTTGCATAGTTCTTGTCGAACTGCAATGTTCTTCTTCCTTTTTCTATATAATAATTTAGTTTTAAATTTAATTTAATTAATATTTATATTAAAATTCAAATCCAAGGCAAATCGATGTAATTTTTGGCTTATCTAGCTACATCAACATACAAAATAACATCATTTTCAACTTATTTAGCTATGTTAATGTGTAAAACGACGTCGTTTTGCACTTGTCTTGCTGAAAAACGCCATGTCAGCATTTTGGCCAAATGTTCTCGCTGTTAGCGCTAAAATGATCCATTTTGCTTCGATTTTGGCACTTAAGTATACATTTATGAGCTTTTCGACCTAAGTGTCCCCCGGTACCAAGTTTTGGCACTCAAGGTGTCTGCGCTCCAATAAAAACCTCAATAGTAATGGACTTACTATTTGTAGAGAATGTGACTGAAAACAAAGCAATGTGTACAATTAGTATCATGTGAGTATTGTGTATCTCGAAATCGTATAAGTACACATTCTGAGAGTTACATATATCATTACATAATACATGATATACAATTATGTATTCTCCACATAATAGCGACAATGAGAATATATTATATATAACCCTTTGTGAATTCATCACCTTTGAGTGTATAACCTACTATGATTAATCACTCCTCAATCATATGTTGTACATGTATCTTTCCATGAACTAATGTAAAATCATCCCCTTAGGGAGCATAACCACTTATTAAATCAAGAGACATCACACCATAAAAGGAGATCGATATTTCTCAACCCAATTAAGTGTACTACTTTCGTGGTCATAACTCAATTGAATCCCTAAAACTCTCTAGCACTAGGGATATAAACTTTATGTCTTGCATTTGACATATAAATATAATTTTAGACTTGAAGACAAGGGTAATTTGGTACTAAAGTCACATGCTATGCTAATTACATCATTCTATTTATTGATACATGTTAACAATTAATCGTGCTTTACACATTCTATATGTGATGATATAATGTGAAATAGCATTCGTTTTTGTGAAACCACGGAGAAATATGGGTTAATATGCAAAAATACCCTAAAAGTACACATATATGGGGTTTTATATGCATTTTCACTTCCTTAAGGGCGTGCGTGATAAAATTTTTGAAACAGAAATCAATTTCTATTCCATGGATGAATTTTTTAGCAAAGAAACACGTTTGATAACGATTCAAAATTTTTATTTATGGAATAAAAATTCATTTGATAACATAATAAAATTTCTATTTCTAGGAGCAGCAATGGCTAGCGTCCGGTGGTTGGAGTTCAACGTCCAGTGTGACATCTCGAATTTTCAATGTTGTTTTCTATTAAATTAAATCGGTCTTTTATCGACGCACCTATAGTGCTGTTCTCAGAACTGATCACTCTTGAGATAACTAGACTATATGGGGAAGTCATTAAGGAATTTTAATGCAATAAGACTTGAGAATTTGACTAGGAATCAACTACTCAACCATTCTCATCTACAGAGATCATTACGGCACAGTAAAGATCGATTGGAAATCAGAATTAGGTCGGCTTGACTGAGATGTATGGTTAAACGTGGGTGATTCCACAAAATTGAGAAATTCTCGTAGACTAGCACTAGATTGATTTTCTATCGTTTTGGTACCCTATATCCGTATTTGAATCCTCGAGATTTTCATGATAACTGAGAGTCGCCAATGTGTCGAAGAGGTTCATTGTGGCTCGAAGAAAATCAATCACGGGTCATTTGCACTAAAAATTTCTAAAAGTTACTTGGTAGTCTAGGTCACGCTAAAATCGTGCCAAATCGAAATTAACCGCGAAATGGAATTTGATTTCAGAAATTGAAAGTTCTGTCATGTCACAAATCATTTTAGGAACATCGACTCAGTCTCCGAAGATTTTTCTGCACATTGAGATTTTTGGGAAAAAAGTCGAGCTAGGGTCGTTTTGTCCAGGAAAATCAGAGGACCGTTTTTTATTACAAAATTAGGAAGCAAATAGGTTCTATTGGCGAGAAAAAATACCATTTTGATTGAGGTCTCAATATTGAAATTTTTAGAAGCCGAATTGGATTAATTCGAGGAATTAGCGTCCAAATTCAGGGAAATTAATGCAAATTCGTATGCCCCCATGGACACAACTTGTGGATCAACTCAAGGCTTCTAGAAAGAGAGTTTTGGTCTGGAAATTGGATGTGGATTCCAGCTAGTTGTGGTGGAGCCCTCCAAGGGGACAAAGGAGATAGAGATGAGCCAACGTGGTCCCCCCTCCAAGCAACTAGTGCCCCTCCTTCTTCCTCCCCTCCTCAGCTCGTCGACTACCATTTTCCACAGAGAGAGAGAGAGAGCTTCGAAGCCAGCAAATCGCCAAGCAGCCCACCGGACCATCGCATGCCATCGTCACGCCCCTCGCAGCTACTCGCTACCCCACGTGCACGCCTACTCGTCGTGCCTCACCGCCGTCCCAACCGTGCCATCTCGCCCAGCTCCCACGCCCAGCAGGTCGTCCAAGCCTAGTCGCAACACCCTCGCCGTCGCTAGATCCGCCGAATCGCCCGCCTACCACTGTGAAGCCTCGCCAAAACTACTGCAGCCTTTCCCGACTGTTTGACCCGTTTCCGAGCCGTTCCCGACTTCGTTTGGCATGCACGCTTTGGAGTTTCTCGTCCCCCGCCGCATCCCCATCGTTTTGATCCGAGCCGATCATTAATCAAGTGAGTTTAACTCACTAATCCTTGTTTAGTAAGTTAATGACAGTTAAAATTTGATTAGTTTAGACTGAGTATGGATTAGGTTGATAGTTAGATTATATTAGCAATTTAATTAATCATTATTGCATGTTAGGTGGTTGGAGTAGTATAATTAAAGCCTAGACAAGCTCTAGTATTTATCTAGAGTGGTTCGAAAATTTTCCGGGCCCGTCTCAGCTTTCAATTAGGCTTTACGGGCCTAAGTCCTATTTATTGGCATTTATTAATTATTTTTCGTAATTGTTTAATTAATTATTTATTTTTCAAAAATTAGACAGGGATAGCTGGTGACCGGAATTTTATACCGATTGCAGTGGTGTGATCTGTTTATTTAATTAACTATTATTTTGTGCAAATTGAGTGTGATTTGTGATTGTGGGTAATTATCCCAAAAATTTATAATTTTAGTAATTAATTGGAAAATTACCAGGCGTCGATCTACAGCGCTAAAAACATATTTTGGGACTGCTGAAACTAGTGGAATGTTCAAAAATGATAATATTGTATTTTGGCTAAGATCGATCGTGTACCCACACATGATTATTTTTATCGAGTATGATAAAAATGGTGAAATTGTTAGATGATCAGCTTTTGGTGAGCGATAATTTATCAACTTTGGGTGAGCAATAATTTATCAGCTTTGGGCGAGCAATATACTTTATTATCAGCTTTGGATGAGCAGTATACTCTGTGGTCAGCTTTTGGTGAGCGATAATTTATCAGCTTCGAGTGAGCAATATACTCTATTATCAGCTTTGGGCGAGCTATACTATCTATCTTTATCTTAAGGTGAGTAGTCCTGATTTGATAGTACCTTATAGATAGTATTGAATGGACCGACCATGGGAATGTCGTGATGACAAGTAATCGACTGACTCGATTGATCGATGGTTCGATCCGTTTTGAGGAATTGAAATGTTATGATGATTGATTGAGTTTATGAATTAAACTGACCTGCAAGAAGAAGTGGAGGCAAAGGTATGTCCTCTATTTCATGGTTGTGCTTAGTCAGTCCTCAGGACATATTTTCTTTCTAGTCGGCTCTTCGGGGGTTGAACTCGCTAAGACGTCGTCTCATCCCATTGTGGGATAACATTTCCGGTCCTTAGATGGCAGCTCCTCCTGGGCATTTTGGTCGACCGGAGAAAGTTATAGAACAGACATCTTACATTCCATTGCATGGGAGCCCTAGGGGTTGGACCTATGAGCTAGTAAGGTCCATAGTCTAGGTCGATGCGGGTCTACCCAAAAAGGTACCCCACCAATACCAATCATGGTATCGCCAGGCTCAAGATGGCCAGAGAGAGGGTCTCATACCGGTATTTTAGATACCTCTGTATGTGCTAGAGGTTGCTTTTGGAAAGGGCACGGCAGATTCTCCAGGGGGTTCAGTGGTGGACGCAGACTTGGACCTGTCAAATCCAGGGTTCCCGGTGTATTTTGCTGCAGACTTCAGTTGGAGTGTCAATGAAGATGGAGAGGAGGACGAGGATTCTTAGTTTTGTGAAACCCCCACCCCTGTCTTGTAGACCTCATATATATAAGTTTGTATCGTCTATGACTAGTTGTGATATGTATATATAAGTGTAATGTTGATTTTGAAAAATTATGGCCCTACTTTCCTATTCCATATTGTTGTTGTCTGGGGATTATTTATTTGCTTCCACATGCGTATTAAAATGAATAGGTCGGCGATGCATCTTGGAACGTCGCTATTTAATCGTCCGTAGAGGGATGGGTACGCGCTTGGAGAATCGAGGCGTGACATCCCCGTTTATGTGGTATTAGAGCATGGTTTAGGGAATGGAGTGATAAGGTGCGATGGTTTTTGGGATAGTCTGTAAGAATGGCCTTTAATTCATGATTGGTGCATGCCTGTGATAGTTGATTGGTAGCATCGTTTGTTGTTATCGCTCGACTTCTAATTCGGTGTGGAATTGGAAGGCAAGTTTTTATAGAAAGCCTACTAGATGAGCGATCAGGAGCGGAGAACTCTTAGGTAGAGTACCATCAGGCCTACAGCTCAGGGTAGGACGCCAATGAGGATCGGTACCCGAGGAGGTCGAGGTAGAGCGCTAGCTGAGGCTAGCACGAGTAGAGTAGCACCAACTCCTGTTGGTGCTAGGGTAGCAGCCCTTGGCGATCTGGGAACTATTGAGATCACGCAGGCTTTGGATGCGATGAGAGAGATGATGGGGCAATAGGCCTGGAACCAAGCTGCCACCTTTACCGCCGCTATTGCAGCCGCCGCTCAAGCCGCTACCAATGCTGCTGTTGCTGCCGCAGCTGTTGCTGTACCTGTTGCTGCACCTGCCGCTTCTCCTACTGAGGTTTCACCAGGGAACATGGTCGTTAGGAGGCCAATGCATAAGTTGGTGGAACAGTTCCTGAAACTGAACCCACCAAAGTTCACCAGGGCAGGAGACCCCAAAGCTGCAACTCTTTGGATCCAAGGCTTGGAGAAGGCCTTTGCACTGCTAATGTGCACTGAGACTAAGAAGGTAGTCCTTGCAACCTACTAGTTGGAGGGCATTGCAAGTACGTGGTGAAGAACCACCCAAGGAACGGTTTTCCCTGAAGGCGTGGTTCTGGAGTGGAACGCCTTTATTGAAGTCCTCAATAGTAAGTACTTCTCTGAGACTACTAGGGAACAGAAGATGACATAATTCCTGCGCCTCTACCAAGGTACAATGACCATAGATCAGTACAAAGCGAAGTTCGCGGAACTGTCGCAGTATGCTCCAGAACTAGTTAAGAATCCAATGAGCCGAGTTAGGAGATTCATAGATGGACTCAGACCGGAGTTGAGGAGTTCGTTGATACTACTCAACCTGAAGAACTACAATGACCTGTATGAGCGGGTCCAAATGATAGAGAGGGATTAGGTTGATCGAGCCACCACATCTAGATCGTGGTTTGGATCGAATCGAGATGGAAATCGGTATGGGAAGAAGCCCATGACCGAAAGAAGATTTCACGTCCCGCCCAATAGGAAGGGTGGAGTTTGCAAGTTAGGGCCAAGTCAAAATGGTACGTGTTTCTTCTATGGAAGGCGACATGGTACCGCTTCGTACCCTCGAAGGCCAAGCGTTTGTTTTGGGTGTGGCCAGCAGGGTCACATGGTCAAAGATTGTCCTAGGCAACCAAGAGGACAACCGCAGCTACTGCTGCCGCCACTGTTAGGATAGATCAGAGGCTACGTGCCACAGAACGCACCGCAGGGTGGACAAATGAGACCCCTAGCTCAAGGAATAGTGTATGCCATCACCCAAGGTCAAGCAGAGGATGCGCCTGATGTGATTACATGTACGGTTTCGCTAAACGACCATGCTGTTCATGCTTTATTCGACCCTGGAGCGACTCATTCTTTTATTACCGAACAGTATTTTAAGCTAATAGGATTAAGTCCTGAGTTGCTGGACTCAGTGGTTAACATATCTACATCGTTAAAGGATAAGGTGTTGTCTACTTTGGGTTGTTCTGGTTGCAAGTTAGCGATTGGTGAGCGAGAGGGGAAAATAGATTTATTAGTCCTAGCCATATATGACTTTGACTTGATAATTGGCATGGACTGGCTCATCAAGCAATGAGCTAAGATGGACTGTTATCATAAAATGATTCAGTTTAACCCGTTAGAGGGTGGAAGTTTT
Organism: Eucalyptus guilfoylei; assembly: GCA_016097605.1. NCBI lineage: Eukaryota > Viridiplantae > Streptophyta > Magnoliopsida > Myrtales > Myrtaceae > Eucalyptus > Eucalyptus guilfoylei. Next base: position 30,400,907 of record CM027864.1, on the reverse strand, counting down.
GAGTTTGTTGGAAGTCGAGGAAGACCCTCGATTACATTGATCTCGTCGCTTGAAGCAACCCATTTGTTAGATGAGGGTCGTCAGAGTTACTTGGCAACTATTGTGGATACAACAGTTGAGGAGCTGAAGATCGAAGATATCTCAGTGGTGCAAGAATTTCTAGATGCCTTCCCAAAAGAGTTGCCAGGTTTACCGCCGGAGAGAGAGATCGAGTTTGTAATTGAGTTGGCACTCGGAACAGAGTCAATCTCTAAGGCTCCTTACCGGATGACGTTATCTAAGTTGAAAGAACTGAAGGTGCAGATGCAGGAATTGTTAGACAAGGAATTCATACGTCTCAGTGCATCACCTTGGGGAGCACCAGTGCTGTTCGTAAAGAAGAAAGATGGTTTGTTGCGCTTGTGCATCGACTATCGTCAACTCAATCAAGTGACGATCAAGAACAAGTATCCACTCCCGAGGATCGATGACTTGTTTGATTAGTTACAAGGAGTGTCGATATTCACCAAAATCGACTTGAGGATGAGATATCATCATATGAGGATTAGGAAGGAGGACATACCGAAGTTAGCATTTCATACTCAATATGGTCATTATGAGTTCACTGTAATGCCATTCGGGTTTACGAATGCTCTAGCTACCTTTATGGATCTGATGAACCAAGTGTTCAAGGAATATCCGGATCAGTTCGTGATCATGTTCATCGATGATATTATGGTGTATTTGAGGAATGAGGAAGAGCATGAGAGTCATCTGAGATTGGTACTGCAGACTCTGAGAGTTTATCAGCTGTATGCTAAGTTCAGTAAGTGCGAGTTTTGGTTGACTCGTGTTGCTTTCTTAAGTCACGTGATTTCAGGAGAAGGAATCTCCGTGGACCCGTCCAAGATTAAAGCAGTGATCAACTAGCCAAGACCGACTACCGTGATAAAGATCAGAAGTTTTCTGGGTTTGGTAGGTTATTACAGATGGTTTGTGAAAAGGTTCTCAGCATTAGCGTTGCCGTTGACTAGACTCCTGAAGAAAGAAGAGAAGTTCGTGTGGACAGACAAGTGCTAGTGTAGTTTCCAAGAGCTTAAGCAAAAGCTTACTACCATACCTGTGCTAACCATTCCATCTGGCCTTGGAGGATACAAGATCTATAGTAATGCATCGTTCAGAGGACTGGGTTGCGTGTTGATGCAACATGGTAGGGTTGTTGCATACAACTCTCGTCAATTGAGACCTCATGAACAGAACTACCCGACACATGACTTAGAACTCGCGGCAATTATTTTCGCTCTGAAGATTTGGAGACATTATATATTCGGAGAAAGATTCTAGATCTTCACTAATCATCAAAGTGTCACGTATCTATTCTCTCAAAAGGAGTTGAATATGAGACAGCGACGATGGATGGAATTGCTGAAGGACTACGACTGTGACATTCTATACCACTTTGGAAAGGCGAATAAGGTCGCCGACGCTTTGAGTTGAAAATCTTCCGTAGCGCAGATGGTACTTAAATAGTGGAATTTAATCAGCAGAGCTCGAGATTCGATGTTCAAGTTTGAGGAGGGTCACCTTCCGAATCTTATGGCCACCCTCAGAATTGAGCCGGATGTGCAGATCGGGTTAAACTACTTCAGCCGACAGACCCAGACATGCAAAAGATTCTACAAGAGGACACTGAGAAGAGAAAAGTTGACTTTCAGATTTCTGAGGACGGAACATTGATGTTTCGAGGGCGATTGGTTGTACCTGACGATGTGGAGCTTATAGAGGATATCTTATCAAAAGCTCATCGTAGCAGTTACAGCATTCATCCTAACAGTACTAAGATGTATCAGAATCTACGTCAACATTACGGGTGGTCTGGTATGAAGGCGGACATCGCTAAGTATGTCGCTAAGTGTCTGACGTGTCAGTAAGTGAAAGCACAACATTGCAAGTCGGGAAGACTTTTGCAACCTCTTGAGATCCCTGAGTGAAAGTGGGAGCACATCACGATGGATTTCGTAACTAGTTTACCGAGGAGTCAGAGAGAAAATGATTACATTTGGATAGTGGTCAACAGATTGACAAAGTCGGCTTACTTCATTGCAGTACAAAAAGACTTGAGTTTGGATAGGCACGTAGATCTGTACATGCGTCAGATTGTTCGTTTGTATGGAGTGCCGATTACGATTACCTCAGACCGAGACCTGAGATTCACTGCTACATTTTGGAAGAGCTTGCAGAGTGCTTTAGGTATGAAGCTGCAGTATAGTACGGCATATCATCCTCAGACGGATGGCCAGTCTAAGAGGACGATTCAGACCCTCGAAAACATGCTGTGAGCTTGCGTACTAGACTTCAAGGGAAGCTGGGAAGAACAACTTCATCTGGTCGAGTTCGCCTACAACAACAGTTATTAATAGAGCATTCAGATGGCTCCTTTCGAAGCGTTGTGTGGTAGAGCGTGCAGGACGCCGGTTTGTTAGGATGAATCGGGGAAAGAAAGATTACAGGCCCAAAGTTAGTTCAGCAGTCAATGGATGCAGTTGCAGTTATCAAAGGCAGACTAAAGACCGCTTAGAGCAGACAGAAGAGTTACGCATATAAGCACCGGAGGTCATTGGAATTCCAAGTTAGTGATCACGTTTTTCTAAAGGTGTCACCAATGAGGGGGACTTCGTGCTTTGGCAAGAAAGGAAAACTGAGTCTGAGGTACGTAGGTCCATTTGAAATTCTTGAGAGAACTGGGACCCTAACATATCGTCTTACGTTGCCGCCGAGATTAGCGCAAGTGCACGACATCTTTCACGTGTCAATGTTAAGTAAGTATGAGCTTGACCCGACCCACGTGCTTAATTTCGAGGAATTGGACATGGACGACCGAGTGTCATACGTTGAAAGCCCGGTTCAGATCGTGGATTGAAAGGAACAAATTCTACATACAAAGACCATCCCGATGGTTAAAGTGGTTTGGCAACACCACGGCACTAAAGGAGCAACTTGGGAGAGTGAAGAGTCAATGAGACAATTGTACCCCACCTTTTTGCTTAAGTAATGTAATGGTTTAAATTTCGAGGACGAAATTTTTATAAGAGGGGAAGAGTTATGACATCCCAAATTTTCAATGCTGTTTTCTATTAAATTAAATCGGGTCTTTCATCGATGTGCCTATAGTACTGTTCTCAGAGCTGATCACTCCTGAGATAACTAGACTATCTGGGGAAGTCTTTAAGGGATTTTAATGTACTAAGACTTGAGAATTCGACTAGGAATCGACTACTCGACAATGCTCATCTGCAGAGATCATTACGGCATAGTAAAGATCAATTGGAAATCAGAATTAGGTCGGTTCGATTGAGATGTATGGTTAAACGTGGGTGATTCCACCAAATTGAGAGATTCTCGTCGACCGGCACTAGACTGATTTTTCTATCGTTTTGGTACCCTGTGTCCGTATTTGAATCCTCGAGATTTTCACAACAATCGAGAGTCGCCAATGTGTCGAAGAGGTTCATTGTGGCTTGAAGAAAATCGACCACGGGTCATTTGCACTAAAAATTTCTGAAAGCTACCTGGCAGCTTAGATCACACTAAAATCGCGCCAGATCAAATTAATTGCGAAATTGAATCCGATTTTCCAAATTGGAAGTTCTATCATGTCACAAGTCATTTTAGGAACGTCGACTCAGTCACCAAAAATTTTTCTACAAATCGAGATTTTTGGCGAAAAGTCGAGCTAGGGCCATTTTGTCCGGGAAAATCAGAGGACCGTTTTTTATTACAAAATTGGGAAGCAAGTAGGTTATATTGGCGAGGAAAAATACCAATTTGATCGAGGTCTTGATATTGGAATTTTTAGAAGCCGAATTGGATTGATTCAAGGAGGAATTGGCATCCAAATTCAGGGAAATTAACGCAAATTCGTATGCCCCCATGGACACAACTTGTGGATCAACTCAAGGCTTCTAGAAGGGGTGTTTTGGTCTGGAAATTGGCTGTGGATTCCAACTGGTTGTGGTGGAGCTCTCCAAGGGGACAAAGGAGATAGAGATGAGCCAAGGTGGTCCTCCCTCCAAGCAATTGCCCCCCTCCTTCTTCCTCCCCTCCTCAGCCCATCGACCACCATTTTCCAGAGAGAGAGAGAGAGCTTCGAAGCCAGCAAACTGCTGAGCAGCCCGCCAGACCACCACATGCCACCATCGCGCCCCTTGCAGCTACTCGCTGCCCCGCGTGCACGCCTGCTTGTCACGCCTCACCGCCGTCCCAACCATGCCGTCTCGCCCAACTCCCGCGCCCAGCAGGTCGTCCAAGCCCAGTCGTAGCACCCTCACCGTCGCTGGAGCCACCGGATAGCCCGCCTGCCGCCGTGAAGCCCCGCTAGAACTGTTGCAACCTTCGCCTGCCCGTTTCAGCCTCAACCAAACCACCAGCCAGCCTTTTCACCCGCATATTAGAAGCCAAGCCGAGTGGGTCTCCAGCCACTGTTTGGCCCATTTCCGAGCCGTTCTCGACTCCATTTGGCATGCCCGCTTTGGAGTTTCTCATCCCCCGCCGCGTCCCTGTCATTTTGATCCGAGCGGATCATTAATCAAGTGAGTTTAACTCACTAATCTTACTTAGTAAATTAATGACGTTTAAGGGCTGATTAGTTTAAATTAAATATCGATTAGGTGAATCATGAGATTAGATTAGCAATCTAATTAATCGTTATTGCATGTTAGGTGGTTGGAGTAGTGTAATTAGAGCCTAGACAAGCTCTAGTATTTTTCTAGAGTGGTTTGGAAATTTTTCGGGTTGGTCTCGGCTTTCAATTAGGCTTTACGGGCCTAAGTCCTATTTATTGGCATTTATTAATTATTTTCCGTAATAATTTAATTAATTATCAGAAATTAGACCGAGATATCGGTGACCAGAATTTTATACTGATTGCAGTGGTATAATCTGTTTATTTAATTGATTGTTATTTTGTGCAAATTGATGTGATTTGTGATTGTCGGTAATTATCCCAAAAATTTATAAATTTAGTAATTAATTGGAAAATTACTAGGTGTCGGTCTATAGCGCAAAAAACATATTTTGTGATTGCTGAAACTAGTGGGATGTTCAAAAGAGATAATATTGTATTTTGGCTAAGGTCGACCGTATACCCACACACGATTATTTTTATCGGGTATGATAAAAACGGTGAAAGTGTTAAATGATCAGCTTCTGGTGAACGATAATTTATCAACTTTGGACGAGCAATAATTTATCAAATTTGGGCGGGTAATATACTCTATTATCAGTTTTGGGTGAGCAGTATACTCTGTGGTCAGCTTCTAGTGAGCGATAATTTATCAGTTTCAGGCGAGCAATACACTCTATTATCAGCTTTGGGCGAGTTATACTATCTATCTTCAGCTTAGGATGAGCAATCCTGATTTGATAGGACCTTATAGATAGTATTGAATGGACCGACCATGTGAAGGTCATGATGACAAGTAATTGACTGAGTCGATTGATCGATGGTTCGATCCGTTTTGAGGAATTGAAATGTTGTGATGATTGATTGAGTTTATGGATTAAACTGACCTGCAGGAAGAAGTGGAGGCAAAGGTATGTCCTCTATTTCATTGTTGTGCTTAAGCAGCCCTCAAGGGGTGTTTTCTTTCTAGTCGGGTCTTAGGGGCTTGAACTCGCTGAGACGTCGTCTCACCCCGTTGTGGAATAACATTTCAAGTCCTTAGATGGCAGCTCCTCCTGGACATTTTGGTCGATCGAAGAAAGTTATTGAACAGACATCATACATTCCATTGCATGGGAGCCCTAGGGGCTAGACCTATGAGCTGGTGAGGTCCATAGTCTAGGTCGATGCAGGTCTACCCAAAAAGGTACCCCACCGATACCGATCATGGCACCGCCAAGTTCAGGATGGCCAGAGAGAAGGTCCCATACTGGAATATGAGATACATCTGTATGTGCTAGAGGTTGCTTTTGGAAAGGGCACGACAGATCCTCCAGGGGGTTTAATGGTGGACGCAGACCCAGACTTATCAGATCCAGGGTCCCCGATGTATTCTGCCGAAGGCTCCAATTGGAGACCTTATATATATATATCAGTTTGTGTCGTATATGACTGGTTGTGATATGTATATATAAGTGTGATGTTAATTTTGAAAAATTATGGCCCTACTTTCCTATCCCATATTGTTGTTGTTTGGGGATCATTTATTTGCTTCCGCATGCGTATTAAAATGAATAGGTCAGCGATGCGTCCCAGGACGTCGCTATTTAATTGACCACGGAGGGATGGGCACGCGCTCGGAGGATCGGGGCGTGACATCTAGCATCTGGCGTTCGGCAATCGACAGCGAGCAACCGACGTCTGGAGTCCGGCGTTCGGCAATTGGCGACCAACGGCGAGCGACCGACATCCAGAGTCTAACGTTTAGCATCTGGTGGCCGACGTCTAGCATCCGATGTCCAGAGTCCGGCGTCCAACAATTGGCAGCCAACATCCGAAGTCCAGCAACCGACGGCCGACGGCGGGTGGCCATCAACTGAAGTCCATCGACGAGTGGTGGGCGGCCGACATCCAGTGGCCAATGGCAAGCAACAGGCGGTTGGAGGCGGATGTCTAGTGGTTCGTGTTGGGCCTTCGACATCCAGCAGTTGGCGATGAGCGGCCAATGACCGGTGGGCGTCTAGCATTCAGTGACCAGCGGTCAGCGACAAGCAGCCGGAGTCTAGTGGCCAGTGGTTGGTGGTCAAGGCCAGTGGTTGGCAGAGAGCGTCCGGCGTCCCACAAGTGGCGAGTGGGTGATGGGTGGTGACGAGAGTGAACGATGAAAAAAGTTTTGATTTCTCATTTTTGTTTAAGAAATGAAAAACCTAAAAATTTTAGCTTTTGATTTCTACTTTAAATCTATTTCTAGATTAGAAATCTGTTTTAGAAATAGAAACATGAAATTATGTTACCAAATAGATTTGTGCTCCAAACCTGTTCCGAGGAACAAAAAAAATAGAGAAATAGAGAAACATAAATATTGTCATGTGCGCCCTAAAAGTATCGAGCATGTAAACTAAATACACCACATTTTAGGGCATCTCGATACGAGAACACAAGAACATGCTTACTCCAAACAGAGCCCAGACACGCCCTCACATTTCGCCTGAGTGCATAGCACGTGTAGCACATGCTTTGCTTACCAATCCAACCTAAATCATTAGTCCGACTGGTTTGGTCAATGGTCAGCCAATTGAGTCAATGAGTCGGGTCTTAAACCGACTAGAGTCACCTATCGTCAACTTGGGTCAACCTATGTCTGTGGGTGCTAAAGTCATGATGATGTCAATCCCGGTGCGTGCATACACTAGGTGACACTGCACATGGCCATGCATGGGGGCGCATGCGATGTCCCCTGAAGGCATGCCACTCACCAATTTGCTCATCTCGACAAGCTCTATTAGTCTATGTGATCAAAATAAATTTTTATCAGACAAACAATTCTTAAAACAGGCAAAATTCATACGTTCTAGACCTAGATTATGGCTGCCTTGATACCTCACATAAGCAAAAAAAAAATGGCACCTTAAGATCTCCACAACTAGAATCTAAAACATAATAATACTAAAAAAGAGGTTTGCGCATTTGATTTGAAATCTGTCATTCTTGACGAGGACTTGCAATGATCTAAACCTCGAGTATTCCCATCTATTGCTCTCTATATCACTGGCTTAATAAGTCTGCCTCTCACAAATTACGTCTATTAGCTACTCCTTATATGAGGTTATTTGTTTATCAGGGTTAGATGAGAAAGTTAAGCATTATTTATAGAGTTTTTAGTCACAAACGCCTTCATCAAAGTTCAGGCTTTACTCGATTTACACATGTCAGTCTCATATTATACTAATTAAGAATCTTTATATCTCATCTTATTAGATCAATCCCATAAAATAATAAATTATAATATCAATTAATGTAACTTACATTGAAAAAAAAAAAAAAACTCTTACACTCTATGTGAAGGTGATTATCTACCGATGCTCTATACGTCCGTGAACCTTCAAATGCCGATGGTTGTGTGGTTTGAACAAGAAGGACCAACAAAGTTAGCGATCAACAATTTGGGTGGTAATGACAAGATGAGCAGCAACACGATGGGAAGGATGAGAGATTTCTTTTATTTTTTGTATATTTATTTTTGGAGATCTATTTAGCCCTTTTCATTGTTCTTTGGGTGGGTTAAGGTTGATCTGGGTTGTGTTGTGTGTGTAGGTCATTTAAATTGTATAGCCAAAAAAAAAAAAGGAGAGAGTGTGTGTGAGTTAAATGGTTAAAATTAGATAAAAACATTTACCACCCTCCTAAACCCAACCCAGCCCATCCATTTTGTCACATCTACTAACTAACCACAACAATCTCGAGGATAGTAGCCGACCATAGTTCTCTCTCTCTCTCTCTCTCTCTCTCTCTCTCTCTCTCTCTCTCTCTCTCTCATTTTAGCATTCAGACTTAATTATGCCAACTCTAATAACAACACAAGTTATTCCACATTCGGACTTAATTATACGAACTCTAATAACAACACAAGTTAGCTAAGGGACTATCGGTGATTTTTATAAAAGCACTTGAACTATTTTGAAACAAAAGTACCTTATCATACCTTTTTTTTACCACTAAATTTTTTACACTTTTCAATCATTTTTTTTTTAACAAAATAACGGTTTGTTTCTTTTAGTATGAAATAATATAATTCTATGAGGCTATAGCCACTTGAAGTCAAAGGCAAATTTAAAAGAAAATAATCTTAGCCATAGCATAATAGTTCTAGACTTAAAAAGCAATAATTAGAAAAGTTTTGTACTTCATTTATTGCTCTCTCCAGCATCTCTCCATGCAATGGCACGTAAAAGAGAGCATTTCTCAAGACGAGAAAAATATCCATCTTATCATCTAACTTGTCCTTTCACTTCTTCAAGGAAATGATGGATCAGGAATTTAGACTTTCGAAACTATGATGTATCACTATTTCTAGTTTTGGTGTACCAACAAAACTCAAGTTGGAACTGTAACTTAAACTAAATATTACGTGAAAATTCCTTCTCTTGCGTCGATTATTGAGTGCAATCAATTAGAATACAACCTTGTGTCAATCCAGGCAGACTCCATTAATACGAAACTATGATATTAATGTGTGAGTTAATAGTGTAACCTTTCTTCAATCATATAACTTCGATCTTTCAATTTGAAATCATATTTCGGTGTGAAGAGTGAGTAATGACAGCAATAATTACCTGTATGGCTCTATCCACGTTGTAGTCGACCGTTGGGGGTAATTTCCACCTTTATTCCCCTACCTACGTTCCACCGAAGCCGCCAACCCCCACCTTCTCCTGCAGCGCGTGGACCGCACGCGCCACTTAGAATTCAAGAAGAAAGCGACAATCACGACCCCGATATTCACCCACCGGCTTGCGCCACCAGTTTTCCTATGAAAAGACGAAAGTACCCCCGCCTCTGCCACTACTAGGGCCATTAGACGAAGGCTATCTTCGTCAGTCGGCCTCGGCCGACGAGAATTCCGCGTTCACGTCCCATCTTGTCCGAGACAAAAAGGTCGCCGCGTAAATCGCCTTTTCGTTTATTGGCAGATCTTCTTCCCCTTTTTTCAGTTGCTTTCCGTTCATGCGCTCACGGGGCAGCGAGAATGGAGTGTTTGTGGGCTGTGGACAGCTTGGACTCCCTCTGGTTCTTCAGCAACGTCCTCTCAAGAGCTCGGCCTCTGTCTCCTGCTGCTGAAGCAGAAGAAACGGAAGAGAAAGAAGGAGGAGGAGAGCCCGTCAAGAACCTGACGAATGGACCTGAGGACGAAACAGCACGAGCCAAGCCCATCGCTACAACTACCGAAGATTCGCTTCCAAAATGCCCCAGATGCAGAAACCTCGACGCTGAAGTTGCAGAGCTAGGAGTGATGAGATCTTTAGCCGTGGAAGCTGTGGGGACTCCGGAGTCGGCGGAGGAAGAGTCGAAGCTCAAAGCGAGTATGAGAAGAAGCAAGAGGAGACAGAGGAGCAAAAGGATGTTCCACGAAAGAAGGAGGAGCGTCCTTGGGGAGCTTGATCTGGGATGTGATGGGGAGGATTGCTCTGGGTTTGAGGAAAATCGCTTCCTCCTGAATCGTCGTCATCAAGGGTTTGGAATCGCGAGCGGAAACCAAGCGGTGAAGAAGATGCCTCTGCTGAGCGATGGGATCGCCATGAGAGAGCACCTCAGGTCTTGGGCCATTGCAGTAGCCTGTGCTGTCAAGTAGTAGGGCCTTAGGCTGACCTTTTTAACTGACGAATTCTCTCACTCGTGTCGTTGACTAGAGACCGCAAATTCTAATTGTAATAAGAGTTTTTTTTTTTTTTTTGGTTTATGTTTATCAGAAGAAATGAGTTTTGGGGTGTCTGATTCGTTTTAATTTTCTTTCTGGGCTTTTGATTTAACATATTGAAAATCTAAAATAAATCATTATACACGTAGTGTTTAGATGGTGACAGATATACTACGTGTAATATTGATAAATAAATTCAGTCCACGATTAGTATATAAGAGTTTTCATTTTGCGACCTTTTATATGGAAAATGTGTTTTACACTACCATGAATATTTTTCCTAACTCTCTTCTTCTATCTTACAACACAAAAAGAAAAAAAAATAATTTCTTTACTTCATAGAAAATGAATAATTTGATATATAATTCTTTGAAAATGATAACTTGTGTTGCAAAATTAATGAACAAAAATATTTACATTATTAAAGAAAACGTTTAGTTGCATATTGCTATTGATAATAAAGTTATTCTACATTGAATAATTTTTTCTGTGAAATGTGAGCCATTATCTTTAAAGCAACTATTTTTCAAACCATTAGTCTTTCGTGAAATAAACGCTTCATGTGTCTTGGGGCAATTCTCGTGCAAATCCAATCTTATTAAATTGACTTATTGTTTAAGGTGAGCACTGAGTCTACTTCAACTCGAGAATTGGACTAAATCAACCTGGACCATTTATTTTTCCAAATCGTTAATTTTTTGTGCAATAATTGCTTTGTGTGTCTTGGGGCATTCCTTCACAATATCCAATCTTATTACACTTGTAAATTAATTGGGGTGAGCATCAGCACCAATTCAACTTGAAAATTGGATGAAATGAAAAATTTCACACAAAGTTACTGTATAGGGTCAATAATATCGGTGTAAATGACCTCCAATAGGTTAATATTACGAACTGCAGTTTTCTTCTTTATTTTAATCAGCTTCTTTAACAATCTATGCATATCTCTAAGTCACTTTTAAGAACAAGTAGAATGTCAACTTTTATTAGCCTTTGCACTCTTTCCCTAGATATGTAACCAAGCTGTTTATGCCAAACACATAAGATTGTTCCTTATGTAGAGGTCTTTTGGAAACAACTTTTTCAGTAGTATGAGCAACGCATATATCTTTGGGAGTTAAACACAATCTAGACAATTCAATAGACATTTTGCAACACCCAACCTTATTTGAATAAAAAAAAAAACATCAAAAGAAATACCGTTCCTTATTTCAAAAGAGTAGCCACACATATCTAGACATGATATGAAAACTAAGTTCCGTCTAAAGGAAGATACATAAAGTATATTTCTTAACATCAAATTAAAACCAAAATCTAGATTTAAAATAACATCTCACATGAACTCAACGTCGACTTTAATGTTATTTTTTCCCACAGTGAGCTTTGATTATCATAATTTGGCTTTTTCTGATTTATAAATCCTTGTATGGTAAACACAACATGATCAGTTGCAGCACTATCTAGCCACCATGAGCTAGATGGGGCTTTTGATAGATTAGATTCATAATCATATGCCAAAGAATCATTACTTGTAAGCTTACACATAATTAATCAAGTTTTATATTTGCTGCAATCTTTTTTTATATGACCTTTCTTCTTACAAAAGAAGCAGCAGTCATCATTCTTCTTGGAGGATGCTTTCTCAGAATCCAGACTGTTAGAATGACTAGTGTTTTAGAAGTTCCTTTATGAGTATAATTTTTAGATTTCTTACTCTTCTTATTGCTAGAACTAGAGGTATATAGGCAAGTTGCCCTTCCTTTGCCACCACCCGAGCTATTAGGTCATTAATTGACCGTCTCATATTAAGAGTTGTAGTTAGTCTTGATAATTCCAAAATCAGATGGAAGGATGTTTAGGACTTGATGCACAATGCAAGTAATATAAATAGAAACATTAAGAGCCTTAAACTTAGTTTGCGGATTTACCATCTAAGGATGTAATCCCTGACCCCACCAATTCATCATATCTCATGTTGAAGAAACTTTGCAGATGTGTCCTTATCTTAGCATTAGACAATAAATAGTTCCTAGCCTTCATGGCTACCATCATCTATATAGTAGTGTACTTACCTGGCATATCACTTTTAATTGTTCTTGAATAGATTGCTTCATAGATAACAAACAAATTCGATTGTTCTTTTTCCAAATAGTAAAATATGCTTTCTAGGGTCGCATACTGTCTATCGGCTTATTTTTAGTAAGAGCAATATGAACATTCTCTAGCTCCATCCCTAATAAAAAAAAAATCCTCTTTTCATTTCTTAATGCTCGAACCAATAAAAATCTCAATCGTAATGGAGTTACCATTTACAAAGGTGACTGAAAAACAAGTAATATGTACAATTAGCATCATGTGAGTATTGTATAACTTGAAACCGTATAGGTACACATCTTGAAAGTTACACATATCATTATATAATCACCTTTGTGCGTAATAATATAATATGTAATTGTATACTCTCCACATGACAGCGGTCATGCAACCTTCGTTAATTCACTACCTTTAGGTATATGAACCAATAGGATCCATTATTCCTCGACCATATGTTGTACATGTGTTGCTCTATGAATTAATACACAGTCACCTTCTTTGCGAATATAACCATGCATTAGAACAAGAGACGTCCTACCATAATATGAAATCAATTTTTCTCAAATACAATCAAGTGTGTTATTTTAATAGTCATAACTTAATTAATCCATGAAACTCTCTCATATCAGGAATATTACATTTATGTCTTACATTTACTCTCTCTCTCTCTCTCTCTCTCTCTCTCTCTCTCTCTCTCTCTCTCTCTCTCTCTCTCTCTCTCTCTCTCTCTCTCTATATATATATATATATATGTCACGCCCCAATCCTCTATATATATGTCACGCCCGATCCTCCGAGCGCATGCCCATCTCTCGGTGGTCGATTTAATAGCGACGTCCCAGGACACGTCGCCGAATAAATAAATCTCCGAACAACAACAAGATGGGATAGGAAAGCAATGCCATAAAAATTTCAAACCACAACACACTTATATACACATATCAAACTATGTCATATACAATATTAGCCGATATATACAAGGTCTGCAAAAAAGGGGTTTAGAGTGCTACAGATCCTCTAAGCATTCAAGTCTTCAACTGAATACTCCGGGGACTCAGGTTCCGACAGACTCGGGTCCACCACTGAACCACCGTGAGAGTCTGCCGTGCCTTTTCCAAAATCAACCTCCAGCACCGACATAGGGACCTCAGATTTCGGTATGAGACCTTCTCTTTGTCCATTCCGCTCACGACGATATCACGATATGTATTGATGGGGTACCTTATGGGGTAGACCCGCATCAACCCAAACCACAAACCTCACGAGTTCATAGACCCATCCCCTGGGGTTCCCATGAAGCGGAATATAAGATACCTGCTCGGTGACCTTTTTCGGTTGGCCAAAATGCTCGGGAGGAGCTGCCATCTAAGGACCTGAATATGTTATCCCACAATGGGGTCAGACAACGTTTCGGCAAATTCACCCCTTAAGTCCCGACTAGGAAGGAAATACGCTCCAAGGGCTACCTACGCACGAGCACAAGTCAAAGGACTTACCTTTGCCTCCGTTCCTTCTTGTAAGTCAGTACAATTCAACCACTCAACCAATCAATTCAACTCAACTCAAATCAAGTCATCTAATCAGATCGAGTCATCGATCAATCAATCTAGTCTGTTCTATGCCATCAAGCCCATCTCGCGGTCAACTCATTCAATACTACCTATCAAGTTCAATCACATCAAGAACTGCTCACCTTAAGCCGAAGATAGATAGTATAGCTCACCAAAAGCTGATAAATAATATAGCTTGCCAGAAACTGATAGCAAAGTATACTGCTCACCCAAAGCTGATATATCAAAGCCTGCAGGCTAATATAGTATACTCACAATGCTCACCAAAAGCTGCTAAGATATACTGCTCACCCAAAGCTGATATATCAAAGCCCGCAGGCTGATATAGTATACCGGTATACTGCTTACCCAAAGCTGACATATCAAAGCTCGCAGGCTGATATAGTATATCATCTTGATCATTCAACAATTTCACCACTTTTATCATACCTAATAAAAATAATCGTGTATAGGTACATGGTTGGCCTTAGCTAAAATACAATATTTTCCTTTTTGAAAATCCCACTAATTCCAACAATTCATAAACACATTTTTGATGTCGTAAACTGACGCCCGGTATTTTCTAATTAAATGCCGAAATTATTAAATTTTGAGACAAATACCCGAAAATTACAATTTACACTCAAATTGCACAAACCAGCACTCAATTAAATAAACCAATCATACCATTGCAATCATCACAAAATTTCGATCACCAGCTATCCGGTCTAATTTATGGAAAATAGTAATTAATTAAATAATTACGAAAATTAATTAATAAATACCAATAAATGCAACTTAGGCCGGAAAAGCCTAAATAAATACCGAAATGGGCCCGGAAAATTTCCGAACCTATCTAGATAAATGTTACAGCTTATTTAGTCTCTAATTACGCTACTCTAACCACCTAACATACATAAATGAATAATTAAATTGCTAACTCGTTCTAACTAACCACATAATCCATACTTAACCTAAACTAATCAACCCTTAAGCATAATTAACTCCCTAAGCAGAGATTAGTGAGTAAACTCACTGGTTTTGAATCTCGATGAGTTCACGAGGATAGTGAGGCGGAGATGAGCGATAAACTCCGAAGCGGGGGCACCTTTTGAGGCCTGGAAGTGGTCCAAAGAGGGCCAAACAGTGCACGGCTGACCCAAGGGCTTCAATTTTGTTGCTAGGCTGAAGGAGCTACTTCGAAGGTCGGTTGGGCTAGAAACGGCCAAGGAGGAGGACCGACAGCTTAGACGAGTGGGCAAGAGCGACGATGAGGCTTCCGACGACCACGGCGGTGATGTACGATGACCTGGCGAGCTGCTGGACTCCTGATGCATGGCTGGAGGCGCGGGAATGGCGAGCTGGGCGCGAGGACGCGCGCGGGGGATGCACGGCTCAAACGACTGGCGTGTGGTGGCTGTCTAGGCTTCGACAGGCGTTGACAGGCAAGGGGAAGGGCTGAGCTCAGCTTCTCTGTGATTTTCAGAGCTTCTAGGAGTTGGAAATGGAGAAAGCAACTGGTGGAGAAGAAGAAAGGGACAGCTTCCTTGGAGGGGGCCACTTTGGCTCAATCCTACCCCTTTGTCCCCTTGAACATGCCCCACCATGGCCGGCTAGCTCCCACAGCCTCTTGCAGCCCTCAAGCTTCCTTTAGAAGCTAATGAGATGGTCCAAAGGTGGTGGACCAAGGGGGGGCTACGAATTTTGCAACATTTCCCTCATTTCCCTATAAAATCCACTGTGGTGCCCTCAATAAAATTGACATTTTTCCTCGCCAATAGAACCAATTACATCCCAAAAACGCAATAAAAAACGGTCCCCTAAATTTTCCGGTAAAAAAGGCCCTATTTTGACTTTTCGCCAAAAATCTCGATTTGTAGAAAAATCTTCGGAAGATGAGTCGACGTTCCTAAAATCATTCGTGACCTGATAGAACTTTCAATTTCTAAAATTGGATTTAAATTCGCGATTAATTTCAATCTGGCACGATTTTAACGTGACCTAGCATATCGGGTAGCTTTTAGAAATTTTTGGTGTAATTGACTCGTGATCGATTTGTTTCAAGTCACATTGTACATCTTCAACACATTGGCAACCCTCGGTGGTCGTGAAAATCTCGAGGTTTCAAATACGGACACAGGGTACCAAAACGATAGAAAAATCAGTCTAATGCCGATCAACAAGAATTTTGCAATTTGGTGGAATCACCCATGTTTAGCCACACATCTCAATCGAACTGATCTTTCTCTAATCTCTAATCAATTTTTACTGTGCCATAATGATCTATGCGGATGAGCACAGTCGAGTAGTTGATTCCTAGTCGAATTCTCAAGTCTATTGCGTTAAAATTCCTTAATGACTTCCCTAGATAGTCTAGTTATTTCAAGAGTGATCAGTTCAGAGAATAGCACTATAGGCGAGTTGATGAAAGGCCCGATTTATTTAATTGAAAACAGAATTGTAATTTCAGGATGTCACATTATATATATATATATATATATATATATATATATATATATATATATGCATATTTAAACTTGAAGACAGGAACAAATTTGTTACTAAAATTACATGCCATGCTAATTATGTTGTTCTTTTCATTGACACATGTTAAACCTTATACATGCTATCAATGAATTACACTTTACACATTCTATATCTAATGATATACATGTGAGTTAGCATCTACATTTCTGAAACCATAGAGAAATATAGGAAAATATGCATAAATTCTCTAAAAATACACAAGTATATGGTTATGTATGTATTTTCATATCCTTAAAAGTATCAAAATTGTAAAATAAATGCATTACACTGTAAAGCATCTTGATACAAGAACGCTGACACCGAGAACACTCCATACAGAGCTCTCACACGTCCTCATGTGCTACTTGAGTGCGAGGTGTGTCTTGACCGGCTAGGATCACTAGCAAATGTCAAGTAGGTCATGTCAATGGGTTAGATCCTCAGGTGGGATCTTGGGTCATCGGCTCAAGTCACCTATGGTCAATCGGGACTACATCACAAGTCATTGATGTCAACCCTAGCGCTAGGTGACAACTGCGTATGGTGGTGCATGCGGCATTCCTTAGAGGCACCCACCCATCAAAATGCTTGTCTTGACAAGTTCTGTCCATCTATGTGACCAAAATTAATTCTCACTAGACAAAATTTTTTGAAATAAGGCCGAATCCGAATGTTTGAGAGCTAGACTATGGCTACTCTTATATCACATTTAAGCTATGAAATTAGGACCCCAAGATCTCCATAACTATAATGTAGAGCACATTAAAACAATCAACAGTTTAAGCTTTTAATATAGTCGGTAGTAATCCTACAAAATCTCGCATATTATCATAACACGAGGTCTTGAGTTAAAAATTTTTCAAATCCTATTTGTCTTCCCAATTAAATATGTCCACACTTAATACTATACAAAAATACCAGATTAAACGTGAGAGGCAGTGATGAAATAATTAAATATTACATTGCGTATTTATCTAAAATTTCAAACTTTTAGAATAGTGGTCTCACAAAATCTCATAGCTGTATCCATCACCTTTTGCCAGTTGTTTCAGACACCCTACTCACCATCATTGCCCCCAGATCTATCTCTCTCTGCTCATGCCATAGATTTCTTTGTGTTATGCTCTCTCTCTCTCTCTCTCTCTCTCTCTCTCTACTCGCCAAAGAGAGACTAAGTGATAGGACTCTTAGCGAGGGACGAGAGAGAGAGAGAGAGGTGGCACATCAAGCCGGGCGAAGGGTGGGATCGTGGAGATGGAAACTGTTAGAAAGTCCAACTAAGAACTTAAATTTAAATTGATAGCAAGAGAGAGACCATATGCATATAGAGAGCATATAAGTCCCATTGTTAGGCAATGTGATATATTTCAACACGACACTCTTGGATGGCCAGTGGTGGCAAAGAATAGTGGCAACAGAATTAAGGTTAGGTGGCTACGGTTATAACTTTGTAATTGAAGGTTTATTTTGAAGGGCTGAAAATTACGAAGACGGGAAGGGACAGTTTGAGGAGAAAAAATGGCAAATTTGTAAATTAGTTTAGGAGTTAGTTCACGGGAGGTGCAACTTTGTATCTTCTCCACAGAAATTAATAAGGTCGCAATCTGAAAACTCAGTGGCCTTGAAACCCACGAAATACTATGGTCAAATATACTCTACGTAGAAAATTAGCACGGATACATTAGGTGGGATTGAATATTCGAGTGCTATAAAATCGACACCGGTCCAATCTACAAGTCATCGTCCTCCGGAATGGGAAAGAGAGAGAGCAACGACAAATGGTTTTTCGAATTTCAGGTGCGGCTAGATGCTAAGCAGGCGATAAGTGGCAAAACTTTGACGAAAAACTCGCGTAGATTTTGGTGCACCTGAAATAGTGTTGATTTACGTGCATCAAATGACATCCTTCGAACGACATTATTTATCCCTAAAGCAGGCATTATATGCATGTATGAAGAAAATTAAAAGGGGAAAACCTCAGCGACTCTTTCATGTGATTCAAAGAGATAAGATTCAGAAGCTCTTAGATAGTAGAGGGAGACAAGAAGTGATTGCGTTTACGCAATTAACATAATACGCCACCAATTACGTTGTAAATGATGTGAAATATCAAATCATTGATGAACGAAGCTGACATATGTTGTCCTGATTTTGGGGAAAAGAAAAGTCATCAAATCAAAATGGTTCAATAAATAATAACTCAAAGAAACATCAAATTTGCTTCCCTTAAACAAAGCAAAATCAAGAGTTACCCAAGATGAGAATCTCCAATTTCGTTGACTACTAATTCATGTGTATTGTATTTACATGAAAAAAATCGAGCTATCTTCTTACAAGAAGAAAATAGGGAAGAAAGAAGAATTATCATAACTTCCAAATTGAACCGATAACCACAACAACAACAGAAACAACCGTCATCTAACGACAGTTGAAGCAACCGTGTGAGCCCACGATTTGAGACTCTCTCTCATGTCGGTCTCGTTCCCAAGAGCAGGAACCTTCCAGTTCGTCAATGGCTCCTCCTTCCTCTTCTCCTCCCACCATTCCCACGCCTCCGACAGATAAGGCCTCGCGACAACTGCAGGCTCGCCAACAATCTCTTTCTCATCACCATCTTCTCGATGATGATCGCCATCTTCGTCGTCTTCATCGCCATCTTTGATTTTCTTGCCCAGTCTCTGTAGCCCAGGAATGATGGAGACCAGGCTCGAGTCAACTCTGTCTTCCTCCGAGAAGACGAACCCCAGATCCATGAACCCTTTTACCTCCTCGAACTCGAGCTCCGACAAGCTCTTGCTCAAGGCCCTCCTCTTCCCTCTTCCACCCATTTGGCCCTTGTTTCTGCGTGAGAACTCCGAGCTTCTCGGGTTGTTCCATTTGAAACCTTCCTCTTCTTCTCTGATTACCTCTTCTTCGTAGATCATGCTGTGCATGGGAGTCGTGCGAAGGACTGAGTCTGGAGAGAGAGGGCTTGATTGGAAGCTTGTTGGGATGATGCTCGTTTGATCGCTCATGGACCTCACTAGAATCGACGGAGTCCGAGAAATTTGAAGACACGGGCTTCCTTTCTCGGGTATTTCTATGCTTTCTTGTCCCGGATCGGATCTCGAGGCTGAAGAAGGCGATGTGTCTGGTCGTTTCTTGAAGATCTCGAGCTCGAACCAGCACGTATCGATGATCTTCATGACTGCTTCGGCTTCTTCCATTGATGGCGGCCAGAGGAGATTGCGTGATATGGAGATTTAGCAGGGGCTTGGGTTGCTCAGTATATATAGAGACTCTCAATTACCGAGATTGCCCTTGGGTTTTCCTGTTATTAACGGAAAGGATTCAAACTCGGCGTTCACACGTTTGGGTATTACTTTGATTCGGTCTTGGGCCTTTGTCTAAATGTTTCGATTTCATTGGTCCTTTTTAGCCTTGATTACATCATACGAGAAGGTCGGGTTTTCCTAGAAAGTGCAAGGAAAGGGGATGTGAGACAGTAAGCCGACGTGGATCTTAGTCAGTGAAAATGAATAGATTTGCTTGGGGAAAATTATCAAAAAAGTCTTAAACCTATTGCAATTGTGCCGATTCAGTCATAAACTTATTTTTTTGACCAATTGAGTCCTAAACTTTTTTACAATTATTCCCGATCAGTCCATCCGTCCAAAAATGGCGGCCGGCGCCGACGACATTTTTTAAAGATATTTTATTTTAAAAATGATATATTAATTATTTTTATCTTTTTTTCCTCTTTTTTTCCCTCTCCCTCCTTCCTCCTCCTCTCCTCCTTCTTCCCTTGCTCCGGCGACGTGCCAGAGGGGAGGGCTGGCCAGTCGCCGGACTGAGGCGACCGGCGGGGCGAGCCCTCGCTAGATCCGGCAAGGGGGGCCTCGCCGTCGCCGGGTCTGGCGAGGCGAGCCCCGCCTCGCCAATTGGTGCACGCCTAGCGACGGTGGGGTGAGCCCTCACCAGATCCCGCGAGGAGGGCCTTGCTAGACACGACGGCAAGCCCCCCTCGCCGGATCCAAGCAAGTCTTTCTCGGCCAAAACAGAGACAGAGTAGAGCGTTTGAAGCGAGATTGGACCTGGTTTATTTGGCGGATCGAGGTCTCGATTGACGACGATGAAGAGTGTCTAGTTAGAGCTTTTCCTCCACTTGAAGAAGAAATCTCAGTATTCGTCTGATCTTCGACATCGAATCTGTGAAGAAAAACTCGCGAATTAGCCTTTGATCGGAGCTCTGAAAATCGACGGCGAGCTCCGGCGATGTAGTTTTCCGTCGCTCCGAAACGGGATGCACTCTCTCGTTCTCTCAGATTTCTCCTTTCTCCTTGGCTACTTCCAGCGAGCTCTTCTCCGTTGAGCGAGCAGCCCTCGCCGGATCTGGCGAGGGCTCACCTCGCAGTCGCCGGGCAAGGCGAGCCCTCGCTAGATCCAGTGGGGGCTCGCCCCGCCGTCGCTGAGTGCGCGCCGACTAGCGAGGCGAGCCCTCGCTAGACCAGGTGGGGCTCGCCTCGCCAGACCCGGCGACGGCGAGGCACCCCTCGCCGAATCTGGCGAGGGCTCGCCCCGCTGACCGCCTCAGTCTAGCGACCGGCCAGCCCTCCCCTCTGGCCGGTCGCCAAAGCCAAGGGAAGAAGGAGGAGAGGAGGAGGAAGGAGGGAGAGGGGGAAAAAAAAAAAAAGAGGAAAAAAGATAATAAAAAATTAATAAATATTTTACAAAATAAGATATTATTAAAAAAATGTCGCGGTGCCGGCCGCTGCCACGTTAGTGCCGGCCGGCCATTTTTGGCTGGATGGACTGATCGGGAATAATTGTAAAAGGTTTAGGACTCAATTGGTTAAAAAAATAAGTTTGTGACTGAATCGGCACAATTGCAATAGGTTTAGGACTTTTTTGGTAATTTTCCTGATTTGCTTGAGGTAGTGGTCATGCGCAGTATAAGTACGGATAAATTTTGAGGTAATGCCGGAGAATATTGCTATAGTATACGATGCAAATGACAAATATTTATAAACTAAGGAGTAGGGCTTATAAACTAAGGAGTAGGGCTAACGAGGGATGTCAATCTTTTTTGGAGGTTGGTGAGGGTTGCTAGCCTTCGGCCGATTCTAGCAAGGGTTGGTTTGAGGTGGTGGCGACCCTCATTGATGATGGTGAACTCTTCTCCCTCCCAACCAGTGCAGATCAATATGATGTTGCTAATTCCGTCACTTTAGCAAAATTAATGTCATATAAATCTAATTAAAGGATTTTGATTGCATAGAAAAAGAAACATTGACATTGCGCAAATTACATACTTAATGGATTATAATAATCTAAAGTAGGATTGTGTATGACACTACATTAGAATTCCATTTAAAGGTTTCTATAGTAATTCGAATTCAGATTGGCATTTCCCCACTGCCAAGTCTGAAGAATTTGGTCTTAGTGTAAACTAAACTATGTGATACCCTTTGTCTTGCTTCATTAAGTAAAAGGTGCAAGAGAGAAGGATAACTGGTGTAGTTACCACTTCTAGGCATTACCATAAGAATATCACTTCTGCTAAAATGTCCAAATTAAGCCATAACTACTCTGTCAAGACATAGATATCAAGTTCATCATCTTAGCTCCACCGAGTGCCATAAGTTAAAAAGTTTCTCCACATGAAAAATAAATGTCCAATGCAGGAGTTGGCCACAAATTCACTCACTACATGCATTGAATTTGTAATCTCTTAAAAGATAGTGTGATCTTTTACCAATAAAATTACTTGAGATATTAAAAAACATAATACAACACTGCACATAGCATGTAATGATGAATTAATTTAGTCACTGATTGAAAATAACGTTGACACGAACTGCTGAGTCCCATTTTCATAGAAATAAGGACAACCCAACTTTTCAAAATTGACCCTTAAAAGCAACATCTTGTTGCTTGCACATCACACGCACTAGCGGCTTCCTCTAAGCATCATTCACGCTGCTAAGCCATTCACTTTGGATTGCTTCAAGAGTAGAGAGTTTATATCCACCAAGTGCATAACCTACATGAATTCTTCGGAAGACAATTGAACCTTATCGCAAATCTGCTTGAATATCAGTTTATTTTCGACATTTTGTCTTTGGAATTTTCAGAAAACAAATGAAAGGTTTTATTTTTATAGTCTTAATATAA
This sequence comes from Eucalyptus guilfoylei, assembly GCA_016097605.1. Lineage (NCBI taxonomy): Eukaryota > Viridiplantae > Streptophyta > Magnoliopsida > Myrtales > Myrtaceae > Eucalyptus > Eucalyptus guilfoylei. The sequence goes on along the minus strand of CM027864.1, from coordinate 30,378,250 downwards.
TTAAAAGGAAGTAGTTAGGTCATATTAGTTAGATGAGATCAATTCAAACGTATATAGGAATATCTCAAAAGAGGGATCTAAGCCAATGATGCATTATTTAGGCCACCTAATATGATAATTACATGTTTTCTTAATTTTTTTGTGGGGGAGGCCAAGCAATGGTTGCGTGTTTTAATCAATTTATGTTGAAAAAGACACTTTTGTCGTTTTTCTCGTAGGTCGTGGTCAAAGTGACGCTTTGGTAATGTCGAGGGCAGGATGGTAAAAGAGCAAAAATCTCCTTCGGAGAATATTCTGATCGTAGTTTTTCCATTATGCTAATTGAGAAGCTCCATTATTTGACTTATGGTCAACTTTTGAAAGCACGAGCGAAAGATTTAACAATTTCGCACGTGCTTCTCGTGCGACTTTCCACTGCCCTGCCGATGATTAGTTTCAAACACGCCTTAAACTTTGTCGGCACAAAGATAATAGTAAATAAATGAACACGGTGTTTAAAACGGGACAGGAGTCCGGCAATTATCTGTTTACACGTGATTGTTAGGTTTGGTATGAACAGATTTGTGTCACCAGAAAAATTGCGTCCTGCGTGGGTTTGTTTCAACACAATTAGACATGTTTAGTGAAATGCCTAAAAATTCAAGTAGCAGCTTATATCTATTGCTTACATGCAGAAAAAGGAAAAAAAATATCTGTCATTAGACTATTTGTCCCCTTAATCGATGGTTTCTTTCTTCCACTCTCTATTTTCAATAAGCCTAAACAAGTGCATAGTGTGGATATAAACCTTTGCTTATGGCATTGGTGCAAATCATCAGTTCATACTGCTAATTAATACATCTTCTAGCAACCCGACAGAAGGTGGGAAGACCCAAGGTATCACCTATTTGTGTGCTTGAAATCTCTGAATTTTCTGGGTCCAGCAGTATTGCTTGCTTATGTGACCAGGAATTTCTCATAAATATTCGATTGTCTGTCAGTATTGATAATACAAGAACCGGCAGGCACCAATAGGGGACTACTTTTCTGTGATCTTCAGCAATTTGTGGTTGATCTTGTGAGTCACGGAGAGAATGTGGTTAATCAAGTGGACAACCAAACCGATCTGGACCCTACTGTGTAGCTAAACTCACTTGCAAAATAGTACGAGAATCCTTCTCTTCTGTTATGCAATCTTGTCCTCGTGAGCCCACAGAAGCAAAAATCTTGACCCTCTGTGAAGTTTTTTCTCAATATGATCACATCATGTTGCTTACCACGTGACTTCACATTGGAAAGAGATACATTGGATTACATAGGATGCCAATTCGTTAGCCCTCTCAGTATAAAACTAGGGGAAGGCCAATACTTTCTGCACAACTAGAAATAGCACTCAAATTCAACAAAAAGCAAGTTCGCTCTTTCGTTGAGAATTTCTCGGAGTTGAACAAAATGATAAGCACAAAGAAGCTGATTCAAATGGCAAGGAAGTGGCGGAAGATGGCCGCAATTGGAAGAAAAAGAATTTCGTTTCATCGGACGAACAGCAAGTCCGCTTCGACAAATGTAAATAGATCATCAGTTGCTCAGAAGGGTCACTTCGTTGTCTATACAACAGATGAGAGACGCTTCGTGATCCCTCTTTTGTTTCTCAGCAACGATATAGTGAGAGAGCTCTTTAGACTATCGGAAGAAGAGTATGGGATTCCATGTGATGAAAGAATAAATGATTAAATAAAGTCAGTAAACATTAAAAAAAAAAAAAACTAACACACATACATTTTTCATCACCAATATGGCCAACAAAGCATATTATAAACTGACAAGAAATATTTCAAAATCATCAAACTGACAAAAACTGGCACAAGCTCAATGATACAATAAACCTTCTTACTTTAACTATGTTAAAGTAGTCATGTGAGCTCTAAAAGATTTCCTCACTTATTGATGGGTCTAGGTCAAGATTAGGATTTGCATCAGTTGAAATCTGGTTACCACGTGTCTTTGAGAAAAGATTCTGCAGAATATAATGGGTCTTGTAAAAAATCAATTGATTATGGCTGATTTCGCATGTACTTAATGTCCGGTGGATGTAATTTCTAGAGGCATATATGTGTCGGAACACTCCCACGGCATTTCATATCGATAATTTCATACCTAATGTTAAAGCTAGAGATAAAGAAATCCCCTTCAACTAAATTTGCAGTGGGAATGCGATGAGCAATGAGCAATTTAGTTTGGCATTGATGAAAACCTCTACTTTCAAATATGACGGCAACATGGTATCAGATTTCTCCTTTCCTATATGAACAAAGGTCTCCAAAATAATTAAGGAGAATAGACGATGGACAATTTATACGTGTGGGGAAAAATTTTAATAAATTAAATGAAAAAATTTTCTAACTGTAACCAAGAAATGGAAAATGATAGAGAAAATTATCAAAACATGCAAATAATGGTTGTGTTTGAATGCTAGGAGCGGCTAGAACTAAAGGGTTTGAGGTTATAAATCCAAATAACTAATTCACTAATGATTCGAATCACAATATGATGAAAATGAAATTTTTTTAGTTTGAGTGTGTTCTTCGGTATAGACATGAATTGTGGGTTTTGGTTACTTGAATTTCACTGAAAATAACCACTGGCCCATTTTCTAGGAATTGAGATCTTCACCATTAATGGATAAAATAACATTTATTTCTCTTTTAAATAAAATGATAGATAAACCCCCCCCCTTTTTTTTTCGGGTCGGTTTTCTCCTTTTTTGTTGCGCCTTTTCCTTTACCTAGTAATCATGTATTGGAAATCTATGTATAGACAAGTCACCTTGTCTCGATGCCTCTATGCCTATCGGCTATCTTTAGCCACCACAATTTCCAGGCCATCACTCACACCTTTTTTTTTTTTTTTTTTTTTTTCTAATGTGCCTGGGGGTGCCACCTGAAGGGGTTAGCATACATATTTGATCACAAAAGTGACATGACAAGCTAGCAAAATTAAGGTATTGCTAGTTGGGCTCAAAGCCTACCCACACTATTACCAAATGAACCAAAAAATATTTTTTTTATATTGAAAAATATGAAATATAATTATTATTGGAGAAAGGATTTGATTTGGTCTAACGATTAATTCCCCATCCAGATTCCAGTTTGGTGATTGAATCAGCAAGTCGTAGATATGAAACATTTTAGGAAAGATAATATTGTGTACATTCTTTCTTATTCATTTATTGCACTACAAATACAGCCATATACTTGTACATTGGACATAATGAGAAATACATAATAAATTTCTCTTCATTCCCTTTACTTTTCTTGTCATGGTACCAAAGCCTTGCTCTTGATCCACCTTTCGCAACTTTTTTCTTGAATTGCCTTCGATTGTTTTTTGGTTTGTTGCTGCAAATCACTGCCTAAAAAACATAATCAACACATTGAAAATGGGTTCAACCTTACATTCAATATGCAAAACCCAAACAGTAGTGAAGTTCAAAATACAATCCTACCCACATCAAAAGAAATACCCGACCAAGTCCCAGAACAAGTTGAGTAGACTACTTAACGCCCACCTGCTCTAGTCGCAATTCAATTGCTCACTCCAATTCAATCGCCATGTGTCATGGGTCCAAATTTAGGGACCATGGGCTGCTGGACCTAGTTAGTGGACAGTGGGCAAATTACGGGCCACAACAACAGACAAACCCGAATGGAGATCCAGATCCAGTTTCCCCAAGTCACAGACCCGAATTCAACTCGGGTGGATCGAGGACAAATCCCTAACTGAGTTTTCCGCTTGGGTTTGCGCACTGCCCTTTCCAACCATTGTCGGCCATCCAAAGCCTAACAATCCGCTTTATACATCACTAGTTGATGGACCAGAATTGAGATTGATTACGCTTCAACTTTCTAGACCAGACAACTATTTAACCTAGGCAAGAGATTTCTATTGAGCCATCGTCACAAAAGTCATGGATGAATTTCTTTCTGCCCCTTTTCTAGTCGATGACTGCGTGCAACATCATTGGCACAAATGCAACCACTTGGTACAAACATGGATCGGAAATTGGGTAACAACTGAGGTTGCTATCGGGCTTCCTCCAACCGAGGATGCAAAAATGATGTGAGAAAATATTATGGAGATGTATGGGAAGCTTGGGTTAAGGTTTTTTCCCTAATCCAAGCTCTCATGGAGTTGAAGCAAGGGAACCTCTCGGTTACTGCTTGCTTCAACCCACTTTTAGTCCTTTGGAATGAACTTGAAGCCATGAAGGAGCAGCTTGAAGGGCTAGAGTCAACCCTCAAGCAATATGTCACGCCCCGACCCTTCGAGTACGTGCCCATCCTTGCTTGGTCGATATAATAGCGACGTCCTAGGACACATCGCCGACCCCTTTTCATTTTAATACGCATGCGGAAGCATAAACTAATCCCTAGACAATAAAACAATGGGATAGGAAAGTAGAGCCATAAATTTTTCAAACCAAAACCAACTTTTTATAAACACATAGGTTTATTTAAATCATCAAGTCGCTTACAAAATTATTGGCTTAGTCAAAAAGGTATTGTCCTATGACTAGCGAGTCAGACAGGTTTGCCGATTCTGTTTCCTTCATTTCCTCAAACTCCAAGACTTTAAGTCCTCCACGAACACCGTCTAATGACCTGAAAATGGTTATATAATAATCAGTGAGACAACGTCTCAGCGAGTTATATCCCCTAAGACTCGATTAGAAAGAAAATATGCCCTAGGAGCTGCCTAAGCATAACCACGGGTCAGAGGGCTTACCATGGCCTCAGTTTCCTCCCTGCAAGTCAGTTCAAATACCAGATACTAACAATCATATCATCCAATCAATCAGATCGACTTAACGATCAATCGACTCAGTTGATTACATGTCATCAAGACCATCACACGGTCATCCCAACTATTCATTCTCGACTCTGAATCACGGCCCTACAAGCATAATTTATACTTAGTGGAATCACGGCCCCACTCGGCAATTTTAGACTTAGTGGAATCACGGCCCCACATTGCAAATTTTCTAGACTTGGTGGCATCACGGCCCCACCTGGCAAATTTTCTAGACTTGGTGGCATCACGGCCCCACCTGGCAATTTTCTAGACTTAGTGGCATCACGGCCCCACCTGGGAATTTTCTATCCAACTCACAACCTCACACGGTTATTTTCCCTTCAAATATCGACATTTTCCAATTTTGGGATAAATCCCCAAAATCACCAATCACACTCAATTTGCACAAACTGGTACTCAATTAAATAAACAGAGAGCACCACAGTAATCAGCACGAATAAACTTGTATAATTTTTTTTATTTTAATATTTTAATATTTTCATTTTCATTTTCATTTTTTCTTCCTTTTGGCCGGCGGCCTTGCCCAGCCACGGCGAGGCTTGCTAAACCCCGATGAGGCCGAGCCTCGTCGGTGGCTAGGCGAGCTCGACCTCGCCGAGCTCGCCCAGCCAAGGCGAGGCAAAGCCAAGCCAGGGGCCGGTGACCCTCCGGCAAAGTCGCCGGCCCTCAACGACGTCGCCAGCCCTCAAGAGAAAGCTTTTTTGTTTACTTCGGTCGTGGACTATCCCAACCTAATTTTTTGAAAATAAATAAATAATTAAATAATTACGGAAAATATTAAATAAATGCGATAAATCCAATTTAGGCCCGTAATGCCTAATTGGAAGCCAAGACGAGCTCGGAAAATTACCGAGACTCGTTCAATAAATACTAGAACCTATTCCTTGCTAACTACACTATTCATTTGCCCAACATGCATTAATAAGTCTCTAATTTAATTACTCTAATCTAATCTATCAACATAATTGCACTTAATTAAATATAATCAACCTCTAAGCATCATTAACCAACTAAAAAGGGATTAGTGAGTAAAATTCACTTGATTAAAAGCAGAGACCGGATCACCGCGATGGCGGCGCGACGGCGGCCGAACTTGGGCTCGCGATGACACCGACGGGCTTGGATCGAACCCAAAGGCCTTGCAAGCCCACAGAAAATTACTGGGCTTGGACTTGCTTCACGGCCTCAAGTGGACTTAATTGATGGGCTGAATTCGCTGGTTCCAAAACTGGGCTGCTGAAATTTTTGTTGGGCTACGCTGGCTTTGTGGACTCAATTGAGATAGGCTGCTGTTGAGGAATTTGGGCCGAAGACGCTGGAATTGCTGGGCTGGCTTGTTGCGACTGATCCACAAGCTGAAGACACGCGACTGGGCCGAAGACACGTTTGCTGGAGGAGACGGTTTCGCTGGCGTGGACTGCTTGCTCGGGCGTGGACTGGCGTCGAAGACACGGACGATGGGAGCAGGCGGCGTTGACAGCTTCGGGGCAGTGATCGTGACTTCGGTGGTGGTGGATTGCCGTGTGGATGGAGAGAAGCTCACTGCTTCTGTTGACTCTGTGCTGGCGGAGAAGCGGACGAGTGGCAGCAACAAAGCAGAAATTGCTTCGGTGGAGGCTGATTCGTGGGTGGTGTCGCGGCAAGGAGTCAACAATTTGCTGAAGTTGATTGAAGAATAAGGAGACTCGGACGCGTGGGTAGAGGTGGGCAGTTGCAGTTGCTAGGTTGCTCGGTCTTCGCTTGAAATATCGCGGATGAAGGAAAGAAAACCAAATGCAAGAGCAGAAGGCGTCGGTCTTTAGCTGGGATGAGGCGTGCGAAGGAGATGGAGGGGAGATCGTTGAGTTGGCTTTGTGGACAAGCGGCAGAGGGTGAAGAAGAAATGATCGTGGGCATGGGGTCTTGGTTGGGAAAAAGGAGAGAACAAATGAAAGAAAACAAAGCAGGGGCAGCTCGTCTTCGGTTTTGATTTTCTTCGTGGGGGCTGATGTCGGTTGAAGGAGAAGAAAGCGACGCAAGGCAGCTGGCAATTCTTGCTCAAGAAGATTGGAAAAGAAGAAGAAAAAGTCAGCAGCTTATCCATTACATTGAAGGCTTGGTCTCCCTTCATTCTTTCTAGCCTAATAATCCCATAATAATTCAATTTGGTTGCCAAAATTCCAGCCTTCCTCCTTAGCTCCAAATTTACTCAATTTTGGTTCCAATTTCTTCACAAAATTTTCCAAATCGAAGTCCAATTTCGATGAAGAAAAAGTCCCCGTAAATTCTATAAATTCCCATCAGCACTTAGCCCGGCTTGAAAGTCCAAATTTCCTTCAAACGAGCCCATTCGAATTTCCGTTATTTTTCTACGACGTCCAAAACGATTTTCCATAAAAATATTGGAATCTCCGAAAATTCTTCAAAGGATGAGTTGAAGTTCCTAAATTAGATCGTGACATTACAGAACTTTCAATTTCTGAAATTGGGTTTGAATTCACGATTAATTTCAATCAGATGCGGTTTTAGCGTGACCTAGCCTATCGGGTAGGTTTTAGGAATTTTTGGTGCAATTGACTCGTGGTCGATTTTCTTCGAACCACACGTACCTCTTTGACACATTAGTAACTCTCGGTGGTTGTGAAACTCTCAAAGTTTCAAATACGGGCACAGGGTACCAAAACGATAGAAAAATCGGTCTAGTGCCGATAGACGAGAATTTTGGAATCACCAACACTCTGATCACCTATTTTAGTCGAATCGACCTATCTCCAATCTCTGATAGATTTTCGATTATGTTGTAATGACCCTTGCAGACTAGTACAGTTGAGCAGTCGATTCCTAGTCGAATTCTCAAGTTTAATACATTAAAATCCCCTAACGGCTTCACCCGATAGGTCAGTTTTCTCATGAGTGGCCATCTCAGAGAAAAGCACTATAGTCGCGTTGATGAAAGGCCCGACTTAACCGATTGAAATCAAAACCTAAATTTTTAGGATGTCACACAATACATGGAAATTAAGAAGAGAGAGAAGGTGACTTGCTTCCTAGTAGCCTTAAACGATAGTTACATACCTTTTTGCTCGTAGATCCTCACCATGGAGACGATGGCGCTGATTGGCTGCATATTCCAATTGGTTATCCAAGAAGAAAACTAGCGCCTCGCGACCACCGAACATGAGAGGGGAGGATAAAGTGTGGTGCTTGCAGTGCTAATGAAGCTTTTAGGTCGCCCTCATGGTGGCTTTCGCGTGCCATAGCGAATAGCAAGCTCAAGGTCGGGCTTGGGAGGAAACCCTTGATCGTTGATCAAGAATGAGGAGGAAGACAATGGTAACCCTAGAGATTACCAATTCAACAGCTAGGATCAAAAGCATGGATCGGATGGCATCCGTGCATTTCAAACAAACAATTCGACAGTCCAAATTGGCAGTGAGGATGTAGATCCCAATGGAACTGAATCCAATGGCCCTTATTCCCAACAATTGGACAGTCCAAATCGGCAACAAGGATGTAGATCCCTATGGGTCCGAATCCAATGGCCCTTATGGTGCCACGTCATCACAAAAAAGGAGAGGCCAAAATTTTAAATTCAAGGGTAAGTACTGTGAATATTGCCGGCGTCCACATCACACTATTGAAATATGTTGGAAATTACATGGTAAGCCTATTTACAAAGAAAAGAAAGGAAAATAATTTTCTGCCTATTAGGTATCAGTGCATGGAAATGACACAGCTTGTGGCATCCTAAAATTTCATAACGATCCCTAGATACACTACGGCCTATGAATAGGTGATGGAAGCGTCATCAGACTACATTATAGTCATTAGACCAATGGATTACAATTAAGCAAGGGCCAAGCATTGAATGGACTATTGTTTTGTTGGAAATGTATCATATGCTCATGTGTGACCAAGGTTGTACTAAAAGATAAATTGATGAGAAATTTTCTACACTTGGCCATGTACCCTATGAATCGAATTACCCTTGATTAATGTTGTGATATTACATAGCCATGCAAGTATTTGTGATTATGTAATTATAAGCGGGGATTAAAGTGGAATATTAGGAGCAAATGTGGGCTGGATACTTAAGGCCCAAAGCACCCAAGAAGCCCACATTTCCTCTTCATTCGGTCGACCAAGGCCTGGCCGAATGAGGCCCATCTCCATGCAAGAAAATCAACAAGTGGCAAGAGGGACTGCATGAGGTGTCGCCGCCCCTTGCTTCACCGGAGGTTTCCCATGCAAAATCTCATGATTACTAGCCAATTAAGAAAATAAAAGAAAGAAAAAGGGGGCGGATTGAACGGGGAAGCAACCGAGGGAGAGAGTGATCGAGAGAAGAGGGAGAGTGACCGAGAGAAAGAGAGAGAAAGTCCGAGAGAAAGAGAGAGTTGTGAGGGTGCATCGGTGAGGGGAAGAAGGAGACCAGCCCCGCCATGCATACACCTGCTGCCGCCGTCGACGCCGCCTAGCTTTGCCGTCGATTGAGCCGCGCCCAAAGTCCTCAAGTTGCCTTTTTGCTTGCTGTGGTTGTGTCAGATTTAAGGCAAGTGAAGTCCATTGATCTACATTATGCTTGCTGTGCTTGTGTGTGAAGTGTAATAGATTTTGGAGATGCTTGAATTTTGATGCTAGATGTTGGAATTTCGAAAGGATAGAAGTAGTTCTTTAGGACTAGCAAACTGTTTCATGGAAAAACAGCTTGACCTTTGGCGACTCCGTGAATTTTATGTAATTATCCAGTTGAAATTTGACTACGTGTCCTTGATGAAAGTTGTAGATGAATTCTTGAGGAGTAACATATTAAAATTTGAGAAGAAACTAACAAGTATTGGTTGGTGAAACGATTTTACTTTGAAAATGTTAAATCTGGAAACTGTTACAGAGGGTTAGGGAGAGTTATAGTGATTATAGATCTTGATCTAAAATGAATTCGACTTAGAGTTCTGCATGAAAATTTTACCTCTAGGTCTTATCCATAACATATCAAAATTTCATAATTTCTGAGTTTATTCAGGGATTTTATCGAAATTGTTGTTGAAACTGTGTAATAGTGATGTTTGAAGTTTTATGGCTGTGATGCACGGACCATTGCGATTCATACGAAATTTTCTTGACTTGGTGTTCTTCATAAAACCTTTTTCTCTAGATCTTGTTTATAACATGTTAAATTTTTAGAATTTAGCAAGATCATTTACTATTTTTTCCAGAATTTCAATTAGTGGAGTGCATTCTGTTTTGTTCGAAAACTGTTTTATTTCAAGAACAATTGAATTGCTCTATGAGTTGTGATGCCTTGGGTCGTCATTTAGACAATGGATGTGGTGACATTTAGCATATCATATGACATCAAAAATGAAATTGATGAGGCTTTGTAAACTCATTGAGACTTATGATTGTATTGCATCAAATGTTATTTTACAAAGTGAGACATATATGTATATATTATGATGTTGATGATACTGTCAGACGGCCGAGTCGACGATGCCTCGGGAGTTTCGAGATTTCCAGAGGTGTGTGCTAGATGCCCAGAGGTGTGTGCCGGATGTCCTCGGGAGTTTCGAGATGCCTAGAGGTGTGTGCCGGAAGCCTCGTGATACCCGGTGGGGTGCGAGATGCCCGGAGGTGTGTGCTAGAGGCCTCGCAATGCCAGGTTGGGTGCGAGAGCCTGGAGGGATGCAAACACTGGTCCCTGGGAAAATGAGATTTTTCGAATATTAAATGGGAAATAAATCATGCGCATGTGTGTGCATATGGCATGGTGCATAAATTGTCTATGAATTTGAGTTGGTAATATTTGGCATTGAAATTGTGGTTATTAAGGCATGGAATAAATCTTATGGAGATATATGCATGATTGGATAGATGGTATGCGCATTTCATATGAAATCTTGGCTGTCTTGCTTGTTGCATTATGTAGTTTGATGGATCTTTTACTGCTGAGTAGCTGTACTCACCCCTTTTGGGGACTAACATTTCAGACTAGGAGATATGCCTCTGTCGCAAGTCACCCCCGGTACGTTCTATGGTATACCGACTGATGTCGAGTGCAAGTGTACGGAGCATCATCACCCCGAGATACGGGGGTTAGTTTTTGTTCGTGTGCGGGTTCTGGTCTTGTACGACGTTGGTTCACCCGCCAGCCCTGTCACTCAAGAGTTTCTGTATGTGCATGTCCGCCGTGATGGGATCATGCTGGGGATGCTACCGCCGCCAGCTAACAGACCAGGCTGGGTGTGACTGAGTGTGATGGATAGCTGATGAAGCTTTTTGGACCGCCGACACTGGATGATGGACTGATGTACATGACTGTTGTGGAGTCGGGTACTTTTGGTTATAGCCGAGTTTAGAAAAGCCTTGGCCTTTTGATGTACTGACTCATGATGTCCATCAAATTATGTAAATAAAAGTGTTCGGCTCTAACTTATATAAAATGTGTAGTTGGTGTGCATTGCATTATTTTGTTTGAGTATGGGATAGGGAGATTTTGAAAATGCTTCCGCTATATGAACTGCGCTGGGACCGATTTAAATGATATAAACCCCCAGGACTTATGGACCCATTCTAATTATATGGTATTAGAGTGACGTATTATCAGGTCAAGAGATAGGTAAGCGAACTGTGGCGACCCTAACTGTGGCACCCCATGAACGGCCCCCGAACCGTTAGGGTCGCCACAGCTTGCTTACCCTTCATCAACTTGGTAATATTCACTCTGATACCATAAAGTTGTAGTTGGTCCATATGTCTTGGGGGTTTATATTATCTCAATCTATCCCAGTGCAGTTCATTTAATGGAAGCATATTCGACATCTCCCTAACCCATACTCAAACTAAATAATAAAATGCAATGCACACCAACTACACCTCTCATATATATATGTGTGTGTGTGTGTGTGTGTGTGTGTGTGTGTGTGTGTGTGTTAGAGCCGAAACACTTTTATTTATATAGCTTGATCGGACATCAAAAGTCGGTACATCAAAAGGCCAAGGCTTTACTAAGCTCGGCTATAACCCAAAAGTACCTGACCCCACATCAGTCATGTACACCGATCCATCATCCAGTGTCGGCTATCCAAAAAGTGTCATCTGCTACCAATCACGCGCACAATCACACCCAGGCCGGTGCATCGGTTGGTGGTGGTGGCAGCATCCCCATCATGATCCCGTCGCGACGAACATGCATGGACAAGAACTCCTGGACTACAGGGCCATCAGGTAGACCTAGGTCATACATAACTAAAACTTGAACACAGATGAACACTAGTCCACGAACACCAACACAGGAATGCTCCGAACACTCAACCTCAACGTCGGACGGTAAGCCATAGAAAGTACCACGTGTGACCGGTAACAGAGGCATCTCTTAATCTGAAATGTTAGTCCCCAAAAGGGGTGAGTACAACCACTCTGCAGTAAAAGATTCCTCAAGCTATATCAAGCATTACTATTAATATCCAGATTCAAGTATGGTAGACAAAACAATAAATTTAACAATAGGTATGTATCAAAATCATGAAAACCATCAATGTAATAACAATATAGTCCTAATGTGTAGTGCAACATATCCAAGATAGACAAATCTCAATCATAGGGTCAAACTGAAACATCACGTTCCGTTCCATGCCATACACTCAGTCTTATATCCAGACCCACACACTTATAATGGAATCATTCATTTTATTTTTCAAAAGGTTTCATCCCCGGAGGACCAATGTTTGCGTCCCTCCGGCATTCGCACCCCTCCAGGCATCACGAAAGCCTCCAGCATTCAGCCATTTAAGGCCACTGGGCATCTGGAGTGAATCATGCCTCCAGGCATCTTGTACCCCACCTGGCATCACGAGGAACCTCGAGGACCTCCCATGAAAATGGTTACCCTGGCCATCCGGGTTTACGTACCGACTAGCATACTACCGGGCATCCCGAAGCTCCCGGGGAATAACCTCCGGCATTCAGCTACAAGAGCCACCGGGCATCCACAAGGCATCGACTCACTCGATCCTTTGGGCATCCCGACTCCTGGGGCATCGTTGACCCAAAGGTCCAACAGCAACAACTCAGCATTTTAATTTACAAAACATTTTCAAATGCTTAGACAAGACGTCTCATGGACCCTCTACACATCTCAATATTGAACAAATATCCACAGCCAATACCATCATATCACATAGCCATTTGAGAAACACATTCACCTTCGGACACTTTGTGAAAATTCGAAAACAGAGCACTCGATTCTACCATGCACAGTTTTGGTAAATATTTCGAAATAAATACAATATGAGCTCGAAAAATTGTGAAATTTTGACATGTTATCAATGAGACTTTAAGGAAAACGTTTCATGAAGAACACCAAGTCAAATTCCTTATGTATCGAGGGTAAAAATTTCGGTATTGCTTGCTAAAGTTTCTGTAAAATTCCAGATTTAACATTTTCGTATAAAAATAATTACGTCAATTAAATCTCGTCCATTTTCCATAAATATTTGATATGTTGTACCTACATATGTACTCTCCAACTTTCATTAAGAAATCAAAGTCAAATTGTGGCTAGAAAATCACAGAAAAATCAAAAAGTCACCGAGGGTCACACTGTTCTTCACAAAACAGTCCATTAGCCTAATGAGAGTTCTTCCTTCTCCTTGTATTTCGACCTCCAACATCCACACTTAAATAGATACAAGTATATCACACTATAATACAGCCTTATCACTTCCAAAATTCCTCCATAGTCAGATTTTTAATTTCTTATTCCATCTCAAAATTCGAAGTCCACAATGCATGCCCTGTTTTTCCTAGTTTTCTTGATTGAGCTTCTTCTTACATGCCCAAGATCCAACATGCAGCTTTAAAATTTCACTTTTCTCACATCTACCAACTCTTAGCTAGATAAAACAGCAAGCAAAACATAGATTGAAGAACTTCTACTTGCCTTAAACCTCTCTACTCGATCGCTGGCCAAAAACAGGGGTTCGGTAGGGTCTCGGCTTGGCTCAACGGCGGCGGGGCTCAGCGGCATCGACGGCAGCAGCTTGGACACGGCGGAAGACGGTCCTCCTCTTCCCCCTTCGCGGCCCGCACTCACTTGCTCTCTCTCCCTCCCGCTCGAACTCTCCTCCCCTCTCTCTCGCTTGCTTGCTCTCTCGGTCTCTCTCTCTCCTTTTGCCGAAAGCTTTTGCTTTCAATTGATTAGCTAATTTATTAATCTTGCATGCAGGTGACAAGTGTTCTCATGGAAGGGACAAGTGGAAGGTAAGCATGGACAAGTGTAAGTGACTTCTTCCCTCCCCCTTTTCCGGTTCTTCTTTCGGTCGACCACCTCTAGGCCCTCATGGGCTGCTTGGGCCCAAAAAATTGGGGCCAAAAAGGGTCTAATTAAATGGCCCAAAACATGTTTTGGTGCCAATAACATGTTTATGTTACTTATATATGGTTGTAGTAGCTTTTAAATGGAGACATTGAGTCACAGATTATTTCTGAGGCAAATGCTTGGAAACTGCAGGAAAGTCATGGTACGAGCTGGAAGTTCTCATCCATCAAGGGCTGAAGCCTCTGTTGCAAGGGTGGAACCCCGAATGGAAGACATCCTGCAGGCATTGGCCAATATAGGAAATCTGATGGAAAAACAAGCGCAGCAACAACCCGGAGTGGAACGTCGCCCTCAAGGACTGGTGGAACAATTTCTGAAACTGAAGCCACCTAAGTTTAGTGGAACAGGAAGTCCTGAGGAGGCGAAACGATGGATAGATGGAATGGAATGAATTTTCCGGTTGTTGGACTGTAATGATGCTGAGAAAATAACTTTGGCAGAGTACCAACTAGAGGGAAATGCAAAATTTTGGTAGAGAGCTTCAAGAGACACGATCTTTCCACCAGGTACTGATATAAATTGGGACGAATTTGTTAGAGCTTTCAATAGAAAACATTTTTCTGACTGTGCTAGGGATAAGAAGATCACTAAATTTGTTCAATTGGAACAAAGGGAGCTGACAGTAGACCAGTACGAGGCAAAATTTTCTAAATTATCCAGATATGCTCCCAGGCTGATTGAGGATCGAGAAGAAAAAGCTAAGAGATTCCTGAAGGGATTAAGGACTGATATCAGAAAGCAACTGGTGCCTTTGAACATAAGGGATTATAATGAAATTTATGAAAGGGCACAGTTGGTGGAGCAAGAATTGGTGAGAGAGCAATCAGAGTCAAAGAGACAGTTGAACTTTAGTGATATCCGATGGAGTAAGAGACCCTATCCTGGTCAAGGTCAGACCTGGGAATCTAAGAAAAAGCGTAATTTTGGAAACTTTGGAAAAGCCAGGGATGGCCTGAATTTAGGAAAAGCACCATCTCAAAATAATGCTTGTCAAAGATGCGATGGGCAACATGGCCCAGGACCTTGCAATGGACGGCTGAAATGTTATGGTTGTGGGCAGGTAGGTCACCTCAAGAAAGATTGTCCACAAGAGAGGTCGCAACCGAATATCAACCCGATGCAACAAGTACAACAACGTACTGTTGGACCATATCCACAAAGGAATCCACAAAGACCACCAGCACAAGGAAGGGTGTATGCAGTCACCCAAGAGGAAGCAGAAGCTTCCAAAAACGTTATCTCAGGTACGATTTTCATAAATGGTAAGAAGGCATATGCATTGTTTGACACGGGTGCTACACATTCATTTGTATCTTAAAGATATAGGCAGTTGAGTAAAATAGAAACTACATCTCTTGAGACGCCTCTTTGTGTTGCTACGCCTTTAAAGAATATGGTATTATCTACAATGATTTGTGCAAAATGTAAGATAACTATAGAAGGACGGGATATGGAAATAGATCTAGTCGTGATGGCTATGTATGACTTTGATGTTATCATAGGAATGGACTGGCTCCATAAATATTGGGCTAAGGTGGATTGTTATAGGAAAGTGATCCAGTTCACGTTACCTGACCAGTCTAGTTTTGAATTTTTCAGAGGTCAGACAAACCCCTCTATAGCCATTATTTCGATGGTAGAAGCTCATGAACTACTTGACGAAGGATGTCAAGGATACCTAGCAGTCATAAAAGATCTTACTAAGAAAGAGACTAAAATCGATGAGATTCGAATAGTCAGGGAATTTCAGGATGTGTTTCCTGAGGAGTTGCCTAGATTACCACCGGAATGAGAGATTGAGTTTGAAATTGAACTAATGCCTGGAATAGGACCAATATCGAAAGCCCTGCATTGAATGGCCTTGATAGAGCTGAAGGAATTGAAG
Source organism: Eucalyptus guilfoylei (assembly GCA_016097605.1). Classification (NCBI taxonomy): domain Eukaryota; kingdom Viridiplantae; phylum Streptophyta; class Magnoliopsida; order Myrtales; family Myrtaceae; genus Eucalyptus; species Eucalyptus guilfoylei. Next base: position 30,362,159 of record CM027864.1, on the reverse strand, counting down.
GTGCAATTACAAGAATTGCTTGATAAGGGATTTATTAGACCAAGTGCTTCACCTCAGGGTGCACCAATCCTATTTGTGAAAAAGAAGAACGAATCGATGCGTTTATGTATTGACTATAGGCAGCTGAACCAGGTGACTGTAAAGAATAAGTATCCATTGCCTAGAATTGATGATTTATTTGATCAATTGCATGGAAGTTCAGTCTTTTCTAAAATTGACTTAAGGTTAGGATACCATCAGTTAAGGATAAAGAAAGAAGACATTCCTAAGACTGCATTTAGGACTCGTTATGGACATTATGAGTTCCTAGTTATGCCTTTCGGACTAACGAATGCACCGGCCGCATTCATGGATTTAATGAACAGGATATTTAAACCTTATCTGGATCAATTTGTAATTGTCTTCATTGATGATATCCTGATATATTCTAAAGGACCTGAAGAACATGAACGACACCTGAGGATAGCATTGCAAACACTAAGAGATCATAAGTTATACGCCAAATTCAATAAGTGTGAATTCTGGCTAGACCAGATAATATTTTTAGGACACGTGGTATCAGGAAATGGAATTGCAGTAAACCCTGCAAAGGTTGAGATGGTAGTAAACTGGCCGAGGCCGACAACGCTGACTAAAATACGGAGTTTCTTAGGGTTGGCCGGCTATTATAGGAGGTTTATCGAAGGATTCTCACAATTGGTGGGCCCTTTAACGAAATTGACTCGGAAAAATGTGAGGTTTGAATGGAGTGGAGAATGTGAAAGAAGTTTTCAGGAACTTAAAAGGAAGTTAACTATAGCTCCAATTCTAACTATACCATCTGGATCTGATGGATTCATGGTGTATAGTGATGCATCTCATAAAGGAGTGGGATGTGTTTTGATGCAGCATGGCAAGGTCATAGCCTATGCATTGAGGCAGTTGAAACCTCATGAGTTAAATTACCCAACCCATGACTTAGAATTGGCAGCTATAATTTTTGCTTTGAAAATATGGAGACATTATCTGTATGGAGAGAAGTTTGAAATCTATACAAATCATAAGAGTCTGAAGTATTTGTTTTCGCAAAAAGAGTTGAACATGAGACAGAGAAGGTGGATGGAATTATTAAAGGATTATGACTGTGAAATACGGTACCACCCAGGGAAGGCAAATAAAGTGGCAGATGCCCTTAGTCGAAAATCGACTATGGACATGGCTAGTCTAAGGATAACAGAATGGAATTTGTTAAAGTCAATAGTAGACTTCAAGTTGGAAATGGACCACCTTACCGATATGCTCACTGCATTAAGAATCGAGCCCGAAATTACTCAGAAAATTAAGATTCTACGGGAATCTAATCCGGAGATTGTGAAGATACGAAATGCTGTGTCTTTAGGGAAAAGACCAGAGTTTCAAGTCTCTAAGGATAGAGTAGTAAGATGCCAAGGACGGCTCTGTGTTCCCGATAATGAAGAAGTAAAAAGGGAAATTCTGTCGGAAGCACATAGGAGTAATTATAGTATTCATCCGGGTAGCACAAAAATGTATAGAAATCTACGCCAGCAATTTTGGTGGAATGGCATGAAGGCAGATGTAGCTAAACATGTTTCTCAGTGTTTAACATGCCAGCAAGTGAAAGCGGAACACCGCAAACCTGCAGGACTATTGAGACCATTGGATGTACCAGAATGAAAGTGGGAGCATGTGACGATGGATTTTGTGCAAGGATTTCCAAGGACATCAAGTGGTTACAACTCGATCTGGGTGATAGTAGATCGCTTGACTAAGTCTGCCCATTTCCTAGTGGTCCGCGTAGACTATTCGATGGATAAACTTGCTGAGATATATGTAATCCAGGTAATACGCTTACATGGTATTCCTGTAACGATCACATTTGATCGAGACTCTAAGTTTATTTCAAATTTTTGGCGAAGTCTCCAAAATGCCTTAGGGACAAAACTTCAATTTAGTACTGCTTTTCATCCTCAAACAAATGGACAAACGGAAAGAGTAATCCAGACTCTGGAAGATATGCTTAGAGCTTGTATTATTGATTTTAGGGGAAGTTGGGATGAAAAGTTGCAGTTAATAGAGTTCGCCTATAACAACAGTTTTCAGAAAAGTATAGGCATGGCCCCGTATGAAGCATTATATGGAAGAAGGTGCAGGATCGCTGTCTGTTGGAATGAAGTAGGTGAAAGGAGATTGACAGGACCTGAACTGGTACAAGTTACCACTGAGGCTGTTGAAATTATCAGAAAAAGACTTAAAACAGCCCAGAGTAGGCAGAAAGACTACGCGATAAGCATAGAAGACCCTTAGAGTTTAATGTGGGGGATCATGTATTCCTTAAAGTATCCCCGATGAAAGGAATATCTCGATTTGGAATGAAGGGTAAGTTGAGCCCTAGATTCATTGGACCATTTGAAATAATAGAAAGAATAGGGGATGTAACCTATCGACTAGCTTTACCTCCTAAGCTAGAGAACTTGCATGATGTATTCCATGTATCAATGCTGAGGAAGTATCAGCCCGATCCAGGACATATACTCGATCATGAAGCCATCGAAGTGGATGAGAAAGTGAGATACATTGAGGAGCCTGTGCAAGTACTGGATCGAAATGAGCAAGTTCTCAGGACCAAGAAAATTTACATTGGTTAAGATATTATGGCGACATCATGATGTGGAGGAAGCCACATGGGAAAGTGAAAATGAGATGAGGGAAAGGTACCCTCACTTGTTTAAAGAGACATAAGTAATGTCTAATTTCGAGGTCGAAATTCTCTAAGGAAGGGAGAATTGTGGCATCCAAAAATTTCATAACGATCCCTAGATACACTACGGCCAATGAATAGGTGATGGAAGCGCCATTGGACTATATTATAGTCATTAGACCAATGGATTACAATTAAGCAAGGGCCGAGCATTGAATGGACTATTGTTTTGTTGGAAATGTATCATATGCTCATGTGTGACCAAGGTTGTACTAAAAGATAAATTGATGAGAAATTTTCTATACTTGGCCGTGTACCCTATGAATCGAATTACCCTTGATTAATGTTGTGATATTATATGGCCATGCGAGTATTTGTGATTATGTAATTATAAGCAGGGATTAAAGTGGAATATTAGGAGCAAATGTGGGCTGGATACTTAAGGCCCAAAGCACCCAAGACAGCCCACATTTCCTCTTCATTCGGTCGACCAAGGCCTGGCCGAATGAGGCCCATCTCCATGCAAGAAAATCGACAAGTGGCAAGAGGGACTGCATGAGGTGTCGCCGCCCCTTGCTTCACCAGAGGTTTCCCATGCAAAACCTCATGATTACTAGCCAATTAAGAAAATAAAAGAAAGAAAAAGGGGGCAGATTGAACGAGGAAGCAACCGAGGGAGAGAGTGATCAAGAGAAGAGGGAGAGTGACCGAGAGAAAGAGAAAGTCCGAGAGAAAGAGAGAGTTATGAGGGTGCATCGGCGAGGGGAAGAAGGAGACCAGCCCCGCCGTGCATACGCCTGCTGCCGCCGTCGACGCCACCTAGCTTCACCGTCGATTGAGCCGCGCCCGAAGTCCTTAAGTTGCCCTTTTGCTTGCTGTGGTTGTGTCGGATTTAAGGCAAGTGAAGTCCATTGATCTACATTATGCTTGCTGTGGTTGTGTATGAAGTGTAATAGTTTTTGGAGATGCTTGAATTTTAATGCTGGATGTTGGAATTTCGAAAGGATAGAAGTAGTTCTTTAGGACTAGCAAACTGTTTCATGGAAAAACAGCTTGACATTTGGTGACTCCGTGAATTTTATGTAATTATACAGTTGAAATTTGACTTTGTGTCCTTGATGAAAGTTGTAGATGAAATCTTGAGGAGTAACATACTAAAATTTGAGAAGAAACGGACAAGTATTGGTTGGTGAAACGATTTTACTTTGAAAATGTTAAATCTGGAAACTGTTACAGAGGGTTAGGGAGAGTTATAGTGATTATAGCTCTTGATCTACAATGAATTCGACTTAGAGTTCTTCATGAACTTTTACCTCTAGGTCTTATCCATAACATATCAAAATTTCAGAATTTTCTGAGTTTATTCAGGGATTTTATCGAAATTGTTGTTGAAACTGTGTAATAGTGATGTTTGAAGTTTTATGGCTGTGATGCACGGACCATTACGATTCATACAAAATTTTCTTGACTTAGTGTTCTTCATAAAACCTTTTTCTCTAGATCTTTTTTATAACATGTTAAATTTTTAGAATTTATCAAGATCGTTTACTAATTTTTCCAGAATTTCAATTAGTGGCGTGCATTCTGTTTTGTTCGAAAACTGTTTTATTTCAAGAACAATTGAATTGCTCTATGAGTTGTGATGCCTTGGGTCGTCATTTATACAATGGATACGGTGACATTTAGCATATCATATGACATCAAAAATGAAATTGATGAGGCTTTGTAAACTCATTGAGACTTATGATTGTATTGCATCAAATGTTATTTTCAAAGTGAGACATATATGTATATATTATGATGTTGATGATACCGTCGGACGACTGAGTCGACGATGCCTCGGGAGTTCCGAGATGCCCGAAGGCGTGTCCCGGATGCCTGGAGGTGTGTGCCGGATGTCCTCGGGAGTTTCGAGATGCCAGGAGGTGTGTGCCGAATGCCCGGAGGTGTGTGCCGGAAGCGTCGTGATGCCTGGTGGGATGTGAGATTCCCGGAGGTGTGTGCTGGAGGCCTCACGATGCCAGGTTAGGTGCGAGAGCCCGGAGGGATGCAAACACTGGTCCCTGGGAAAATGAGATTTTTCGAATATAAAATGGGAAATAAATCATGCGCATGTGTGTGCATATGGCATGGTGCATAAATTGTCTATGAATTTGAGTTGGTAATATTTGGCATTGAAATTGTGGTTATTAAGGCATGGAATAAATCTTATGGAGATATATGCATGATTGCATAGATGGTATGCGCATTTCATATGAAATCTTAGCTGTCTTGCTTGTTGCATTGTGTAGTTTGATGGATCTTTTACTGCTGAGTGGCTGTACTCACACCTTTTGGGGACTAACATTTCAGACTAGGAGATATGCCTCTGTCGCCAGTCACCCCCGGTACGTTCTAGGGTATACTGATTGATGTCAAGTGCGAGTGTACGGAGCATCATCACCCCGAGATACAGGGGTTAGTTTTTGTTCGTGTGCGGATTCTGGTCTTGTATGATGTTGGTTCACCCGCCGGCCCTGTCATTCAGGAGTTTCTATCTGTGCATGTCCGCCGTGATGGGATCATGCTGGGGATGCTGTCGCCGCCAGCTGACAGACTAGGCTGGGTGTGACTGAGTGCGATGGATAGCTGATGAAGCTTTTTGGACCGCCGACACTGAATGATGGACTGATGTACATGACTACTGTGGAGTTGGGTACTTTTTGTTATAGCCGAGTTTAGAAAAGCCTTGGCCTTTTGATGTACCGACTCATGATGTCCATCAAATTATGTAAATAAAAGTGTTCAGCTCTAACTTATATAAAATGTGTAGTTGGTGTGCATTGCATTATTTTGTTTGAGTATGGGATAGGGAGATTTTGAAAATGCTTCCGCTATATGAACTACACTGGGACCGATTTAAATGATATAAACCCCTAGGACTTATGGACCCATTCTAATTCTATGGTATCAGAGTGACGTATTATCAGGTCAAGAGATAGGTAAGCGAACTGTGGCGACCCTAACGGATCGAGGGGCCGTTTTAGGGGTGCCACACAGCTCATCAACCAATTACCCAGGATTACATCATGAAGGCACTAAACTAGTTGAGGACAATTGACAAGACTACGAATTTTTCAGGTACTTCATAATGCAAAGCTAAGAATGTTTTAGTTGATGTATGGATTGTTGACACAAGCGTCAGTGACCACATAATTTGCAATTAATGTATGTTTTATGATGTTTGTACAAAGCCTAATTCCTCCATATCTATTTGGCTTCCAAATGGGACTATTACTAATGTCAGAAAAATTGGCTTGCATGCCTTAGCACAAACATTATCCTAAAAAATGTGCTATATATATTCCTGAGTTCGAATTCAATTGCATATTTGTTTCCAAAGTCTATGAAAATAATTATTGTTAAGCCAATTTCAATTCCAAAAATTGTCCCTTTCAAGATCTTTCGACTGGGAAACTAATGAGCTTGGATAGAATGAAACAAATGGGCTCTATTTTTGGTCAACTTCCCGAGAAATTTTGATTTATCCATATCTTGTAATGCTATTGCTAGAAATAAAATTGCCCGTTCTCATAAGCGTTTGGGTCACAGTGCTCAATTACTTTGTCCTAATTGTAAGATATGCCCTCTACTGAAACAATCACGAGCACCATTTCCAACTAGTATATCTCGTGCCCCTAGTGTTTTCTCATTGATTCATATGGATATCTAGGGTCCTTACCATACATCACACCATAATGGATCATATTTTTCCTCACCATAGTTGATGATTATTCTTGTGCCACTTGGATATTCCTCATGCAATCCAAGAGTTAGACTTTTTCATATCTATCGAAATTCTTGTCCATGATAAAAAATCAGTTCAATAAAAATGTTCAAAGGATTCGCACAAATAACGGAAGTGAATTTTTCTCAACTAAGTGTCAATCTTTTCTATCCTCTCAAGGAATACACCATGAGAGTTCTTGCGCTTATACTCCTAAAAAGAATGGCATTGTCGACGTAAACATTGACATCTTTTAGAAGTTGCCCGAGCACTGAAATATCAAGCTTCCATTCTAGAATCTTTTTGTGAAGATTATGTGGTTACGACAGTCTATCTAATTAATTGCATGGCAACTAGAATATTAGAAAGATGCACCCCATTCAAAATGCTTTTTGGCAAACAACCAAAGATTGATCATCTCTGAGTATTTGGTTGTCTTTGCTATGTGACGAATATGAAATGTCAACATAAAATGGATCTTCGTGCTCTTCGATGCATCTTTATGGGATATCTAGCTCTACAAAAGGGTTATTAAGTTATGGAGATATCTATAGGTCATTCTGTTGTTAGTCAAGATGTTGTCTTCCATGAGGATGTATCCCCTTTCCAAGAAATGGTGTCTCCACATGAGCTGCCAATACCAACATCGAATCATTGAAAATTCTTATCGGTAGAGGATATTTCTATGAAGCCACCATACGTTTTGATTGCATTGGATCTCCTGATTTTTCTACTAAATCTCCTAATTTTTCCTCTATAATAAACAAATTGCCTATTTCACCACTTGAGCAGAACAATAATGGGTCTCAATCATCACCGCAACAACAACACACTAAATGCTCATCACCAGCTGCTAAAGGAACACTAGTTCATGTGCCTAGACATTCAAGACAACAGGTCTGGCCTCCAACATGGACAAAGGACTATATTTGTCCCACTTTGGAGACTCCATGTATGCAATATCCAGTGTCCTCCTATGTTTCCTTCAGTAGGTTATCACTTGAACACATGTGCTGCATCAGTAGAATATCTAAAGAATATGAACCATCTTCTGATGAGGAAGTAACCTGTGATGTTCGATGGCAAAGAGCCATGAAAGAAGAATTAGCTGCTATTATAGAGAATAATACTTAGGACGTCATTCCCTTGCCTTCCCACATAAAGCCCATCGGCTACAAATGGGTCTACAAAATAAAATATAAGGCAGATGGTTCAATTGAGTGGTACAAGGCTCGTCTCATCACTAAAGGATTTATGCAACGTGAAGGCTTTGATTATCATGAGACCTTCTCTCCTGCTGCTAAATAAGTGACTATTTACTTTTTTCTATCTGTTGCCACATTGGACTTACACCAAATGGATGTGAACAATGCCTTTCTTCATGGTGATCTCGATGAAGAAATTTATATGGAACTTCCGCCGGGATTACGTAAACAAGGAGAGTCTCGAGTATGTTGTTTCCACAAATCCCTGTATAGACTCAAATAGGCTTTTCAACAATGGTATGCGAAGTTTACTGTGTCACTTACAAATACAGGTTTTGCACATTCCAAGTATCATTATCCATTGACCACATGGACCAAAGGTGCTTCATCGATCTACTTGTTGATTTATGTCGATGATATACTTATTATCGAAAATAATGATGTCGCAATTCGGAAGCTCAAGAGATATTTGCATATGACCTTTCATATTAGGGATCTAGGACCTTCCAAATATTTTCCTAGTATTGAAATGGCTTGATCCAATGAGGGAATTTGTCTAAGTCAGCGAAAACTCGTTCTAGAAATCATATCAGATTCAAGATTATCGAGATGTAAACTAGCTGCTATACCTATTGAGCATAATGTCAAATTGGCAACATATGAATATGATGCAAGCTTTTCTTCTCCAAATAAGGATCCACTGCTCAAGGATCCATCAAGATATCAACAACTCATTGGAAAGTTAATTTATCTCGCCATGATTAGTTCTAATATATGTTATGCAATATAGATATTTATTCAGATTATGCATAACCCAAAGCAATCACATATGAATGCAGCACTGAAGGTTGTGAAGTATTTGAAAGGATGTCCAGGACTTGAAATTCTAATATCCCACGACTACAACATGAAGATGATGGCCTATTGTGACATAGATTATGCCACTTGTCCAATGACAAGAAGATCCATTACTGGTTTTTGCATCAAGCTTGGAAAGTCTTTGATCTCATGGAAGACAAAGAAGCAATCAATAGTTTCATTGTCATTAGCTGAATCAAAATATCGAGTCATGGGGAAAACTGTTTGTGAAATAGTTTGGATATGTGGATTACTTTCACATTTGAGTGTGCTAATCAATGGTGCAAGTGAATTATTTTGTGATAATGATGTTGCACTTAAATTGGTGCCAAATCCGGTTTTTCATGAGAAAACAAAGCACATTAAGGTTGATTGCCATTTTACTCGAGAAAATTTCAGGAAGGGATTGTTGCTACTCGAGGAATTAAAACTGTGGATCAGCCTACAAATATTTTCACTAAGCCGTTATGCTAGAGACAACACAAATATCTATTGAGCAAGCTTGGCGCCTTCGACATTTATAAGCTGCCAGCTTGAGGGTGAGTGTTGGAGAAAGGATTTGATTTCATCTGACAATTGATTCCCAATTCAGATTCCAATCTGGTGATTGATTCAGCAAATCATAGATAGGAAACATTTTAGGAAAGATAATATTGTATACATTCTTTCTGATTCATTTATTGTACTACAAATACAGCCATATACTTGCACAATGGGCATAATGAGAAATACAGAATAAATTTTTCTTCATCCATTTACGTTTCTTGTCAATCAGTGCTGAATGTTTTACAATTTTTAAGATCTAAGGCAATAATTATCAAGTAGGTGTCGAATTTCAAGTCAAACGCTACAATTGCAATATGAAACCAAAAGTTGATGGCAAAAATCATCTCGAAAATGTATGCACATCTCTTCTCGCGAAGCAAACGACGTGCATTTGCCGATGCAGAATCGTATGTAATCATTATACGCAAGAACTAAGAAATAGTCAAGAACATATACTAGGGAAGTCCAAAGTATGACTGGTATCATCACTAAAGAATCTTACCTAAAATATGTGGAAAAATTAGTAAATGAACAAATTCCTAAAATGAAATAAATATAGTGCCGTAAATGAAAACCTAAATGAAGCATCCTAGAATTGTTGAAGATTGCAACGGTGAATTGCCGGGCAAATCTCCTTTGGCAGTGAGCTTATATTGTATCCACTCCCATTGAAAGTATTTGCGGTTGTAAGCCACCTGCCAAAGGAGTAAATGCCCAGTAATTCACCACTCACATACCATGCACTCTTTATTACTCATGTGCCATAAATAAAACTATAATTTCTGTTTTTTGGGCTTGGATGCATAGGGTTAGAGGGCAACATCTATTTATAGCCTCCCAGAAGGTTAGAGACACTTTCCATGCACACGGCATATTCTCAGAACATCCAAAATCCAAAAATATATATATATTGTTTTCGGCACTTTAATTTTTGCCAAATAATAAAAAAGAAAAGCTAGTGGTCCTATGAGTTAGATATTCGTACCAGGTTTTGGCGACGACTGGTGTCAACATATATTCCTCCATCCAACTAATTGGAGCAGAGAAATTTCCAGAAAAGTTTAATTTTAGCACATTTCGATCTTGTCATTACATTGAGCAAACTCCTAGTGTCTTTTCTTAATAGATTGAAGGACATGTCAATTAATTCTATCAACTCAAATAAACAAAAAACGACAATGAACTTTTAATATAGTCTAGGAACTACAATGAACATTTAGTGATAACTTAAGGACCTTATTAAATAAATTAAAAGTATAGGGATGATGTTGAAAGTTGGGCTAAAAAATTAAACAAATGATAATTAGGAAAAGTTTAAGGTGGAAACTGTCCTTTAGGTTTGTTTTAGGGTGGCATTATTTACACCGTTAAGACACTCATTTTTTCAGTTAACTTACTAATATACCCTTCTCTTCTTTCAACGTATTGTTTTTCTTTTCTTTTTTCCTATGAGGCTAACCAACAAAATTGATTCTGTTTCTATCATCTCTCTCATCAGTTTCACGATATAAATGCTCAATCACACCAAACAAGATATTATCTTATTCTGCATAATATATTTAGCATTATTCCCCACTCAAGAGGGGAGGGAGCGATGCCGCTATAATTTTCTAAGTAACTTCTTTATATATTTTGATGTGGCGCCAAGAAAAATGACTTTATGTTGTGAGTGCTTTGTCACGATATTAACAGCCACATAATGTTACCAAATATTAAAAAAAAAAAAAGGCCAAGTGGTGTTTTCCGTTTATGAGGTTGACAAGTTGGAGGACTTGCACTATAACAATTTCTTCTTAGAATCATATATAAAATACAAACATTTTATTTTATGAATTATAGTCATACCCTATATAGTTTTTGAAAAAAATGCACCACAGGTTCTAAACCTCATGTATAAAATATAATCAATTAAGTCCTCAAATTTTACTTAAAAGTACAATTAACTCGTAAAATTTGTGTTAAGAAGAGCAATTTAAGGATGCCATATAGGCAAAATTTCAACAATACATAAGTAATTTAGGTACCATTCATTTAAAGGAATTAATTAGCACTTTTTGAAAAAGGCATAGGACTTAATTAAACTATTGAAAAATCAAGGATTTGATTGCATTTCGTACACAGGCTTCAGGACTTTGGTGCTTTTTTTTTCTTTAGATATTTCTCTTTTCCCATACATAACACGTATATACACCTCATTAAAGGTTTTTGTTGCTGACCACAAACCATGAAATTTAAAGAAGCACACACTCTTGGAAAGAAGAGGCTGAAGTAGTGATAGGGACTTTGGTTGAAGAATATAAAGGTGAAGAATCGGGACCATGCGTTCTTTACTAGAAGGAAGAACCCTAGGCAAGAATTGTGCCCTGGCATATACCATCTCTTCCTCTCGCATATACCTGGTATTGTGCCGAATTTGGTGAAATAAATAGGGGCATGATCATCAATGTGATGACTCGGGTACGACCACACGGAGTGGTGCCGAATGTGATGGCGAATAACAGGGCGATTCTCCTTTGGCATAAGAGAACTGCACTGTCATGCATGCAAATGTTAAGGTTGTTCTTGCTTACGCCAAAGGAGAATTGCCCTGCCATTCGCTTGCACTGAATATATATACTTACTCAAAGCCAGCTAAGGCGCTGACAAGCCATTTAGCGTTTCCACAGGGCAACTTTCAGACATATATTATTGCACAAGGTACAAAGGGTGACTATCTGATTTACATGCCTCGTCACTTCATTCTATGGTTATGTGATAGATATAGATTTCACGTATTTATTGGCATTGGAGTTATTTTATCGTACTTTCAATTAGGTTATACTATACCTCAATTTAATTTTGAGAAGTGGAATTTGTAGAAGTGTCAAGAAAGAATAGAGTAATCATAGCATACACTGTCAATATAAAAACTACTTTCAAACGTCGCTTTTTGAGATCCATTTGTCATCATCCAATTTCATCTTTATCGAAATATTTCGATCTTTTACTTGGCTTTAGCACAACTTTGGGCAAAAATATTGACGAAAGGTCACTAGAAAGTGGATAAATTAGCAGATTGGAAATAAAGTAAAACTATTTCGAATGCAGAAAAAAATGCAAATAAGTTTTAGAAATTAGGGCGAAATTTAATAGACAAGTTCGGATGTATATAATGCAGATTTTCTAAAATTTGTGCACACAATCCATCTTCATCCATCATCACCATTGATATAGTAGGACTATGATCCTTCTTTCAAAGAATTTTGCTTCCTGTATTAGTCGATATTGTTACGAATTTGTTGGAGTATCTTGACTATACATAGCAACAAAAATACTTGATTGCACGAAGAGAACTAATTGATCGTTGACCACTTACTTAGTTACAAAACAAAAGTTTGTTGACAATTGAAAAAAAGAAAAAATGAAAAATGTACCAATTAAAAGAGCCAAATTACCTCAAAATCTTTGTCAACTTGATCTTGCTTAGAATTCATCAGTCATAGTCATCATATAAAAAGAAAAGGAAAAGTAAAGCTCCTTCGAAAACTCGGGGGAGAATCTGCAGAAACTATGGCGTAGACCTCTGTCCATGGCGCCATCCACCGCAAATCCTTCGGCAACCAGCCAAATTGCACAAAACAAAACTGCCCTCCTCCTCCTCATGTCACCATCTTCAAGTACGATGAGGCTGAACGCCCCAAGCTTGACTTCTGGCTGCGCTTCGCAGCAGGGCACCGCATGGAGGAGCTCCGCCTGTGGCTGATTAGTACCAAGCTATCGTTGTTGTATATATTGCCACCGTTGTTGAATTTCTTGAGTCGATTGGTGCGCCTGGAAGTTGGTTTCTGCTGTTTTTCGTTGGGTAGGACTATAAGGCGGCCTTGTCTTAAGGTCTTGTTGATCGAATATGCGGAGTTGGGTGATACTATCCTCGAGGGAATTTTCAGGGGAACTCCTGTCCTAGAGTCCCTTGAGTTGCGCCACTATTGGGGCATGAAGAACGTTATAATAGAATCAATATGTGTGCAAAAGAGTTGGTACTCGTCAGCCTCGGGTTCCCCGACACAACGAAAATTTGGGACCTGCATTCGCTGTCATAGCAGGCTCCGGAGAATTAGTATTGTCATGCCATGTTCAAACTTGACGAAATATATTTTCTTTGGTGAAAATCAAGTTAGATTTTGTCATTTTAACTAGTGTGCCTAATAATAAGAGGATGTGCAGCGATTTGTTGAAGGAATTTTTGAGAAGTTACGTGGAATTTCTAAAATCACCAATGATGGCTATGAGTTTCCTCACAAGCAAGCTGCTTCCTTTTTAATGGTTGGAAGCAAAGGTAAACACCTTTTAGCGACCGCCCAGCCCGTCTTGATGTTAGGCATGAAGAATGTCAATTTGGACACTAGAACATGCACTGGATCTTCCTTTGCATGGAATATGCCAAAACTTGCGTTGTTCTTCTTCTTCTTTTTTTAAATTTCCGTACTCCCTGTTAAGAAGCATATGATGAGTACACATTGTGTTACTAAAGAATCTGGTGTTGCCAAGAACAGAGGAAGTACAACGAGAAAGCATGTCAATGGAGATCTTGCTGGAAATGCTGCTGAAGAATCTGGTGTTGCTGAGAACAGAGGAAGAAAAGTGAGAACGTCTGGTGAACCTATTACTGCTGTTTCGCCCAGGATTAAAAGGGATGAAGTCAACAATGAAGTTTGTAGCACGTGTACATTGCAAAATCAATATTCAGTTTTGAGCGTGTAAAGCTGTACATTCTGTTTTGTTTCTGTTAGTTTAGTTGAACTTTATAGCTAATATATAAACTGAACTGAAGAGCAAATAGATTGATAAGCTCTCAGATGTAAAACTTCTCATTGAATAAAGAAAGTTCGTCGTCTCTGTTTCTCTCTTTCAGTTCATGAGCTTTCACATGGTATCAGAGCCTCACCTGAGAGCACAGATCATCTCTGTTTACTGTGCAAAGATGCTGAAATCGCAGCAGATTGAAGCTGCACTCGAGCTTCACTGATCGCTTTCTTCTGTTGCTCATGGCGTTGTTCTCTCTTGATTGTGGATCTATGAATCATCTACTTCTCTGTACTGATCTGTAGTTGTTCTTCTTTGTCAAAGATCTAATCATCATTGGTGATATATTCACGACTCTATCCTATAAGACTAGCAGGTGATTGTGTCTGTAATTGAGCATCACCTAGGGTCTGAGAGCGTGAAATGGCAGCAAGAACACAAAAATATCCATTTCCAATCCATGTTAACATCTCCAACTTTGTCACTATCAAACTCGCCAAAGATAACTTTCTTCTTTGGCAAGCACAATTCCACAGGTTCTTACAAAGCCAAGAGCTATTTGGCTTCGTCAGAGGAGAAACTCCATCACCTATTAAATCATTACAAGTTGAAGTTGAAGGACAAGATACAGAAGTTGCGAATCTTGATTACACGAATTGGGTAAGGACAGATCAACTCGTATCATCGTGGATTAGTGGAGCTGTATCTAAAAATATACTGAGTCTAATCATTGGCTTGGAAACTTCATACGAGGTATGGCAAACTTTGCTTAATCAATTCACACAAAAGTCTATAGCTAGAGAGTTTGAACTGAGAGGAAAGCTACAAGCATGTCAAAAATGAGATCGAGCGTTATCAGTTTACCTTAGAGAATACAAGTCAATCTGTGATCAACTAAATGCAATTAGGAAACTAATAGATGAGATAACAAGGATGTTTGGTGTTTTGGAGGGATTAGGATCTGAATATGAGAACTTTAAAACTACCATATACTGCTTGAAACCTCAACTAGAGTATGATGAAGTGATATCACATTTAGAGAGATTTGAAGCAAGGTTACAGAATTACTCCTCGAGCCAATACAGTTCTAATCTAACCTATTATGGTCAAAGAAAAACTGAAGCTCTGCAGAAGGAGGAGTTTGACAGAGAACCTGCTGAGCAAAATTTTGGTCTTGGAGGTTCAAGAGGGAATAATCGTGGAGGACGTAGTTATGGAAGAGGACGTTCTTTCAATAATAGAAATCGCAACTATGGATATCTTGGAAGAAATCTGAGTTACAGACCAAATAACTTGAATCATGAACAGGGAGGTCAGCAATTCAAGCAGTTCAATAACTTCTCTAGCTTTGGTTCTGGTCAAGGATTTCGACCATATGCTAGTTCTTCACAGAGGTATCCAGATACCAAATCATATCCCTCCTCAAATCTAACCCTTCACAAAAATTTGCAAGTTGAGAAAACAACAGATAACACTCGATTGGAGTGTCAAATCTGTAAACGTCCAGGACATGATGCACTTCATTGTTGGTATCGATTCAACAACTCATATCAAGCTGAGGAAATTCCAAAAACATTAGCAGCAATGCATCTTGAAGATTCGAATGGCAATGAGTGGTATCCAAACACTGGTGTGACTGCTCACATCACTGCCAACTTTGGTATTCTTCATAACTTTTCTAGATACAATGGCACTGATACAGTTATGATCAGGAATGGCTCATGTCTACCTATTGCCTATATTGGTGATGCGTTGTTACATACTGCAGTTGATTCATTACCTCTAAACGATGTGCTAATTGTTCCTAAAATAAAGAAAAATCTTCTGTCAGTATCAAAACTAACAGATGATTATCCATGTTCATTTGTCTTTGATAAAACTGGGGTTTATATAAAGGACAATTGCACCAACACAACCATGATGCTCGGAAGGAAGGTTAAAGGACTCTACTGAGTGGATCCTCGTACTACAAAGGTCTTTCTTACTCAGAGACACAAAGCCGTAGGGGAAGATGTGTGGCATCAGCGATTAGCTCACACCAACCTGAAAACCCTGAAGTATATGCAGAATCAGCAGTTAATTCATTGCAATACGAGAATACAAACTATATGTAGAAGTTGCCAAGTTGCTAAGAGTACTACTTTACCTTTTTCATTATCAGATTCTGCAGCTTCTATGTCTTTAGAACAGATTCATTGTGATATCTAGGGGCCTTCACCAATTAGTTCTTTTCAAAACTTCAAGTACTATGTCATTTTTGTAGAGAACTTTTCTCGTTTTAGTTGGATCTATCCACAGAAATTGAAGTCGGAATTCTATGACATTTTTCTCATGTTTCAGAAACAAGTAGAAAATCAGTTTGATTGTAAATTCAAGGTTTTTCAATGTGATGGTGGAGGAGAATTCATTAGTCACAAATTTAAGTCTCATTTACAGAGTTGTGGCATTCAACAGCGTGTTTCATGTCCCTACACACTAGAACAGAATGGGATATCTGAAAGAAAACATCGTCATGTTGTTGAACTCGGTTTGGCTATGCTCTACCATGCTAGACTTCCATTGAAATTTTGGGTTGATGCATTTATGACAGCTAATTACATTGTTAATCTACTTCCCACACCAAAGTTACAAATGCAATCACCTTACAACAAACTTTATCAGCAAGAGCCAAGTTATGACCATCTCAGAGTCTTTGGATGTGTGTGTTATCCCTGTCTCCGACCATATGCACAGCACAAATTTGATCCACGATCTCTCACCTGTGTGTTTCTGGGATACAGTGATCGCCATAAGGGATATCAAGGTACACTATCTACTCACCCTATGCAAACTCGATCCAAATTTGGCATTATAAAGATCAATCCTCGATATGCATGCCTTGCTAAATATAAAGTGCCTCCTGAACCACGATTAGTTAAATTTGCTTTAGCAGATGAAGGGTGGTATACAACAATGAAGGATGAAATGGATGCTTTGTATCAAAACCAGACTTGGTTATTAGTTCCTTGAACTAATCAAATGAATGTCATAGGCTGTAAATGGGTGTTTAAAACGAAGCTTGCACCTGATGGGAGTCTTGATAAGTTGAAGGCTCGGTTAGTAGCTAAGGGGTTTCATCAGGAGGAAGGAGTTGATTTTACAGAAACCTTCAGCCCTGTTGTCAAACATGCCACCATTCGTATTGTACTCTCTAAGGCAATGATGAAGAAATGGCCAATACATCAACTTGATGTTAAAAATGCGTTTCTACATGGAACATTGAATGAAACGGTGTATATGGAGCAGTCTCCTGGTCTTATACATCCTCAAAAGTCTCAATATGTCTGTCTTCTCAAGAAGTCTCTCTATGGTCTTCATCAAGCACCGCGTGCCTGGTTTGACAAGTTCAACAATTTTCTTCTTGAAGCTGGTTTCTTCTGTAGTTCGACTGATCCATCACTTTTTATACTTCGTGATGGACAAGGGACAGTGCTTCTGTTACTCTATGTTGATGATATTGTCTTGACTGGCAGCTCAGATAAGTTACTCACTACCCTGATTCAATCTCTTAGTCTTCAATTTCACATGAAAGATCTTGGCCATCTTCATTACTTTCTAGGTATTGAAGCTAAACGCACACCTACTGAGCTGTTTTTATGTCAAACAAAGTATGCACTTGATCTACCTACAGGAGCCAACATGACTGCTTGCAAACCCATTTCCACTCCTCTGTCACTAAGACCAGTCATCTTGAAGAATGATGATGTTCTCCTCTCCAATCCACTTGAATACAAAAGTTTAGTTGGTGGACTTCAATATCTAACCATCACTCGTCCTGATCTTGCATTTGCAACAAATCTGTTAAGTCATAAAATGCAGCAGCCTACTATTGGAGATTTTCATAAGTTGAAAAGAGTTCTTCGCTATGTGAAAGGAGCTGTTAACCTTGGTATCTTTCTTCATTCTCACAGTTCTATGAATTTATATGGCTTCTCCGATGCAGATTGGGCTGGTTGTGTTGAAACCAGATGCTCCACCACTGGTTTCCGTACTTATCTTGGTTCTAATATCATCTCATGGGCAGCGAAGAAGCAACCTACTGTATCTCGCTCTTCCACTGAAGCAGAATATCGGGCACTTGCCTCTGCTACTACTGATCTTACTTGGATTAGCCTTGTTCTTCGTGACATTGGTCTACGTCTAAACTCCCCAACACGTTTATTTTGTGATAATCAGTCTGCCATCTCACTTACTGCCAATCCTATCCTCCATGCTCGTACTAAACACATTGAAGTTGATTTTCATTTTGTTCGCGAGAAAGTTTATTCCAGTTCTTTGAGTGTGAGTTATGTTCCAAGCACTCATTAGCTTGCTGATATTTTTACCAAAGCCTTGTCACAACTGACACATTTCACTCTTCGAGTCAAATTGAGTATGGGTTTTTCACCCCTTCCCAATTTGCAGGGGGATGTTAAGAAACATATGATGAGTACACATTGTGTTACTAAAGAATCTAGTGTTGCCAAGAACAAAGGAAGTACAACGAGAAAGCATGTCGATGGAGATCTTGCTGGAAATGCTGCTGAAGAATCTGGTGTTGCCGAGAGCAGAGGAAGAAAAGTGAGAACGTCTGGTGAACCTATTACTGCTGTTTCGACCAGGATTAAAAGGGATGAAGTCAACAACGAAGTTTGTAGCACGTGTACATTGCAGAATCAATATTCGGTTTTGAGCGTGTAAAGCTGTACATTCTGTTTTGTTTATGTTAGTTTTCTAGTTAGTTGAACTTTACAGCTGATATATAAAATGAACTGAAGAGCAAACAGATTGATAAGCTCTCAGATGTCAAACTTCTCATTGAATAAAGAAAGTTCGTCGTCTCTGTTTCTCTCTTTCAGTTCATGAGCTTTCACACTCCCATCCCATCCATTGATGCATTTAATTACTTTTCCAATTTCCGTACCCCCATCCGATTAATTACAACGGGGAAATTTTCCCATCTTTTTAAAAATATTATATCATAACTGAATGTTTGTCTTTATATCTTACTAAATAATGTGGCAATAAGACAGTAAAAATACAGTGTGAAAGGATAAGGAAAAATAAAGGTTTAATTTGACCAAAACAAAATGTATTTAGAAGGTGATGCGACAAATTATGAACAAGCATTAAGTAAATGATTCATATCCATTCGTTCACTAAATCTCTGCTATATTACTTCACATATTTGCATACGTAGCATCTTTTTTTGATAACTTCAATGTCAAATACATCATAATATTAAGAAAAGGATATGCAAATAAAAAAAAATATTAACACACATATATATCTCATATCGTTCGATTCATTTTATGAGCTTTTTGTACATGCATTGTTAAAATATGACCATGTTTACGATTGATATCTGTCCAAACATAGAAAAAGCAAATATTATTTGCTTGCCCTCACTATGGCATTCTTGAGATTAGAAAATGGCTGAGTTCGTATTCCTAGCAGATTAGTAGGTCAAACTTCTTACAGTAACGCATTGCCAAGGGAACATCACATCCGCTTATCTTAAACAAAACAAAATCACGAGTTACCTAAGGTGGGAATTTCTAAAACGATTGACAATTAATTCATGTGTATCATATGTACATGGAAAAAAAAATCTTTTTACAGACGAAGAAAAGAGAGTAGAAAGAAGAATTATCGAAACAACCAAATTGAACCAATGACGACTATGACAATAACAACAAAACAACCGTCATCTAACAACAGTTGAAGCAACGGTGTGAGCCCACCATTTGAGACTCTCTCTCATGTCGGTCTCGTTCCCAAGAGCAGGAACCTTCCAGTTCATTAATGGATCCTCCTTCCTCTTCTCCTCCCACCATTCCCATGCCTCCGACAGATAAGGTCTCACAACAACTGAAGGCTCACCAACAATCTCTTTCTCATCACCATCTTCTTGACGATGATCGCCATCTTCGTCGTCTTCATCACCATCTTTGATTTTCTTGCCCAGTCTCTGTAGCCCAGGAATGATGAAGACCAAGCTCGAGTCGACTCTGTCTTCCTCCGAGAACACGAACCCCAGATCCATGAACCCTTTTAGCTCCTCGAACTCAAGCTCTGACAAGCACTTTCTCAAGGCCCTCCTCTTCGCTCTTCCTCCCATTTGGCCCTTCTTTCTGCGTGAGAACTCCGAGCTTCTTGGGTTGTTCTATTTGAAACCTTCCTTTTCTTCTTCTGTGATTACCTCTTCTTCGTAGATCATGCTGTGAATGGTCGTAATGTGAAGGACTGAGTCTGGAGAGAGAGGGCTTGATTGGAAGCTTGATGGGAAGATGCTCGTTTGATCGCTAATTGACCTCACAAGAATCGACGGAGTCCGAGAAATATGAAGACACGGGCTTCCTTTCTCGGGTATTTCTATGCTTTCTTGTCCCGGATCGGATCTCGAGGCTGAAGAAGGCGATGTGTCTGGTCGTTTCTTGAAGATCTCATGCTCGAACCAGCACGTATCGATGATCTCCATAGGACCACGACTGCTTCGGCTTCTTCCATTAATGGCGGCCAGAGGAGATTGCGTGATTATGGAGATTTAGCGAGGGCTTGGGTTGCTCAGTATATATAGAGACCCTCAATTACCGAGATTACCCTTGGGTTTTCCTGTTATTTACGGAAAGGATTCAAACTCCGCGTTCACACGCGTGGGTATTACTTTTTTTAAGAAATGTTGGTGGTCCCGCCAAGTCTGGTCACCGACCACTCACGAACAGCCATGTGGAGGTGTGGGGCCACTGGAGTAGAGGAAATTCTTCCCGCCCAAAGCAATTCTTTTTTTTGCCCCTATCAATAGACCTTCTCACACTAGCCTGCACACATTTATTTCACTCTCTCTCTCTCTCTCTCTTATATCCTCTCTCCTTCCATCTCTGAAGAAGAAAAGGGACGTCCTTCTCTCTCCAGCAAAGGCGTTCTCTCTCCCTCTCCTCCATTCAAATTTTGGATCTTTCGTTAGCTCTTAGATTTTGCTCCTCCGGCCCTCTGCTTTGGCGTTCGTTGCTGCTCGGGCGTTCCCAATCCTTCATCTCACTCGGAAGAATCCTCCAAAATTTCCTTGTTTTCTACGTTTTTATCCCGTTCTCTTTCACTTGAGACCTCTCGCAAGTCGTTTTTCATCTCTTCTGAGAAAGTTCTCAATGGACATTATTGGAATCAAGTTCGTCCAAATCCTTTGTCTCACTCAGATGAGGCCCTTGCATTTTTCGCGTTTTCTTTCTGATGAAGTTTGGGAAGATAAAAGAAGCAAAAATGGTTTTTTATGGTGTCCCGAGAGAGATGTTGTGAGTTGGCGGGTATGTGACGTTTTTGTTTTATTCTTCGAGATGTGTAAATATGGCCTTAGTGGCCTACTCCCATGATCAGGACTGTGAGGGAGTTGGGAATTTAGATCCAAGCAAATCGGTTCGTGGGTTTGTACTTGTTTGGAGATGTTTGATGATGGTTTGGTTCTCACACCCTGTTAAATATGTATACTAAGTTGGGTAATGTTGTGAATGCTCGTCGAGGTTTGAGGACATAACAATGAGAAATTATAATACATTAATATAAGCTCTTCTTGATGTTGGACAAAGCCATAGCACATTTTGCTTCCCTTGTTACCTTTCAAAAGATCTCGCCCACAAAACTCAAGTATACAACAAAACAGGGAACGAAGAACAATTCCATCTCAGAAATATACTTGCAAAGCTGAAATCTTATTCAAATTGTACAAAGTAAAAATCAATGGAAAATAATAAGGAACGTGATTCCAGTGCTCCACACCAGAAATAAAACAAAAGCAAAACCTCTTCGACAAATCTCAACAACTCAACAAAGCAATCCCTTTTCACTAAAATATGAAAAAACAAAACAGAAGCAACGCCTGCTACAACCTCCATTCCGCATGCTCAACAGCAGCACCGACTTTGTCCTCTCCTTCACCACCACCTTTGTCTTAGCAGTCCTCACCCTCGTTCGCCGGCAACACTAGCAGTCACACCTGACATTTGTTATGTCACCGTCCTCGACTTCTCGATAGCCTCTTCAATGCTGAAACAACTTAGATTTGTCGAAACAAATGTCCGCCGTGGAAAGAGCGCAGAAACAGCAAAGAGCGCTCGAGCTGCAACGAACGCCAGAACAGAGGCCTGGAGGAGCAAAATCTAAGAGCGAAGGGGAGATCCAAAATTTGAATGAAGGAGAGGGAGAGAGAACGTATTTGTTGCAGAGAGGAGGACGTCCATTTTCTTCTTCAGAGATGGAAGGAGAGAGGATATGAGCGAGAGAGAGATAAACGTGTGCAGGCTGTTATGTGCAGGTCTAGTGATAGGGGAAATTAAAATAAAAAAAATGTTTTGCGGGAGAAGAACTACTTCTACGAGAAAATCTTCAGTGCCCCCCCACACCTCCACATGGCGCTTCATGACTCGTCGGGTGGTCCGGGACCACGCAATATTTTCTCACTTTTTTTGATTCGGTCTTGGGCCTTTGTCTAAATGTTTCAATTTCATTGGTCCTTTTTAGCCTTGATTACATCATACGAGAAGGTCGGGTTTTCCTAGAAAGTGCGAGGAAAGGGGATGTGAGATAGTGAGCCGACGTGGATCTTAGTCACAGAAAATGAATAGATTTGCTTGAGGTTGTGGTCATGCACAGTATAAGTACGGAGAAATTTTGAGGTAATGCTGGAGAATGTTGTTTGTCGACACCTAATTTTTTCTCAAATAACTAATAATAATAAAAAATGCGCGAGAGAGGTCGGGTCGGGCCGAATCTGACCTCGGCCCGACCCGCCCCTACTTCCTTCCCCGCACGGCCCAGCCCATTTTTCTTTTTCCCCCTTTCTCCTTTTCGCGCGGCCGGGCCTGGCCCAGCCTTCCCTTCCCTTTGGCCCGGCCCATCCCAGCTTGTCTTCTTGCTCCGAACCAGCTTCGCGTGCGACCTGCAGAAAAGGAGGGAGAGGGCAGCAGCAACAGGAGAGCAGGGGATCGCGAGGGGCAGGCGGGCGACGTGATCCGCGTGTCGGGAGCAGTCCGGCTTGCAAGCTGGCAGCGGCAGAGGCCATGCGCGCCTGCCGGTTGCTCTCAAAAGTGAGCGACTCGCTAATTTGCGAGGGGGGGTGGCCGGAGATTGATAGAGAGAGAGAGAGAGAGAGTCCGAGCGAGGAAGCGACTAAGGGAAAGCGAGGGAGCTTCAGCCGTCGCCTCAGCTACGCACGAGCCCCACTCGACGACCCCTCGGCCGACGTCCTCAAGTTGAATCCGGTAGGCCCTTCTCGTGCCCTGTTTTCACCCGGTTCTGTGCACCCCGGGCCGGAGTTCGCGATCGACCGGTTTGCGTGAACTCCGGCCCTGTCCATTCCTTCTTTGGTTGTTGCGTGTCTTATTGTTTGTTGGTGAGAATTTCGGTTTGGGTTCGGGTCCTAGTTGAGCCAGAAACCGCATGATTCAAGAGCGCCCTCCACCCGTTCGACGAAATGCCTCAACCAGATCTATTTTTGTACTTCCTTTTTTTTTAGCCAAAACCGAGTGTCCATGCGTTGGATTCGTTTGGATGAGGCGTTGTTTTTGTGATTGTGCGTTGGTCGTTTAGTCATTTTGCCACTTTTCCGCCGTCTTTCACTATTTGCACGCTTGGCCAAGAGGGGGACCTCGGTCGGCAGCGAGGAGGTCGACCGGCAAGTGGTGGTTGGAGTGGGCGTTTGACGAAAATTGGTGGCTCGGCAGTGGCGTGAGTTTCAGTCGAGGTTTGTCTTAAAAAAATGGGATCTTCGGTTGGCTAGAGCACGTTGAAGGAGATCGCAGAAGAAGAAGACTAGAGAAGGATAGAAAACAAAAGAAAAAGCCAGAGAAAAAGTGCAGCCAAAAGTAAAAAAAGAAAAAAAAGAAAAAGCAAGCAAAAGTTGCTTCAGGAGGAGTTGTGGAAAAGAAAGTGCAGAAGAAGACGAAAAATAGGGAAGAAGACGAAAGTTAAAAAAAATATTTTAAAAAAATCTAAAAAAATATCTTTTTATCCGATTGGGTCGGATCCGGGTTTGGGCTGGGTCAGCGAGTTGGATCGGGTTCATCCAGTCCGAACCCGCTCCCTCGAATATTATAATATTAAAAAATTCAAAAAACAATTTGATTTTTTAAAATTAAAAAATAATAAAAATAATAAAAAAATTCAAAAACTCCACCGAAAATTCAAAAATTCAGAAAACATTAAGAAATTCGATTTTTTTTTTCAAAAAAATGTTTCAAAAAATTATAAAATCTTTTTTTGGGGGGGAAATTCGAAAATTCTTTTTTTTTTTCAAAAAAACCAAAAAATACGAAAAGAAATTCTAAACAAAATTTTAAAAAAAATTAATTAAAAAATCATCAAAAAAGTTAAAATTAATATCTTGGACTATTTTCTCTAAAAAATGGAAGTATTCCAATTTAGAATTATGCTTAAGTTTGATTAATCATTTAGGGCTTTACCTTAGGGTTTCAATTGTCCTTAGGGAAAAATGCCTTTGAATGCACAATATTGATACATTGAGTTTAGCTTCTCTTTAGTCTAGTTAGGATTAGCATTTGTTTTCTCTATAATATTAATTCTTTGCTCTCTCATGCAATTTATTTAACGCTTTCTTTGGTTGCTAATTGTTATTTTAATGATTGCACACTCGCATGATCACCTCACATGTTAACGGATTGGTCTAAAGTTAATCCAAACTGCTTGACAAAAATCTTTTTAAAAGTGAAGAAGATTAGGTATTGAAATGTCACTAATTGATTAATTAGTATAATCAAGTTCCCAATCATAGATTCTCTGGTTGCATAGCAAGCGAGGTATGCTCCCATGTCTCACTTGATTTCTAACCGACCCCAATATGCTAGTGGCGACTCTTTTTTGCAAAATTCTTAAGAATACCCCAATTTCGCGCGAGATATGAGCTTGGAAGAGCCCGTGCCTGATCGTGGTCCATAGACGCGTCTTTTAGACAATGCCCCTAAACCTATTCCTTCTCCCTAAAGGATAAGTCGCGACATTGTTGTAGTACTAATGCAAATGACAAATATTTATAAATTAAGGAGTAGGGTTAATGAAGGATGTCAATCTTTTTTTGGAGGTTGTTAAGGGTTGTTAGCCTTGGACCGATTCTAGCAAGGGTTGGTTTGAGGTGGTGGCGACCCTCATTGATGATGACGAACTCTTCTCCCTCCCAACTAGTGCAAATCAATATGATGTTGCTAATTCCATTACTTTAGCAAAATTAATGTCATATAAATCTAATTAAAGGATTTTGATTGCATAGCAAAAGAAACATCAACATTGCGCGAATCACACACTTAATAAATTATAATAATCTAAAATAGGATTGTGTCTACATTAGAATTCCATTTAAAGGTTTCTATAGTAATTCGAATTCAAGCTAGCATTTTCCCATTGCCAAGTTTGAAGAATCTGATCTTAGTGTAGGCTAAACTATGTTATACCATTTGTCTTGCTTCATTAAGTAAAAAGTGCAAGAGAGAAGGGTAACTAGTGTAGTTACCACTTCTAGGCACTACCATAAGAATATCACTTTTGCTAAAATGTCCAAATTCAGCCACAACTACTCCATCAAGATGTAGATATCAAGTTCATCATCTTAGCTCCACTGAGTGCCATAAGTTAAAAAGTTTCTTCACATGAGGTATAAATGTTGTTGACACCTAAATTTTGGTGATCTAGTCATTTATTTATTGCATAGAAAATTAGGGGTTAATTTTATCCCTGAAAAAATATTAATTGCATAGTATGTAGATATAGGTGCATTTATTTTTAATTTATATGTTTGGTATTTACTTATTGGACCGGCGATAGGTGGATTCGAATTAATGGTTACGAAAGCTTTAAATTGAAATTGTACGGGATTAAAGCGTAAAGAAGCAAATTGGCCCAACCCGTTTTTTATATATAATAAAAGAAATTATCTCATGAAAAAATAGAAATTTTGAATTTTTTTCGAGATAAGATTTTCTTTTGATTGGGTAAATTTGTGAAAAATATTGCGATTTATTTTTGTAAGATTTGGGTTTAGATAAAATTCTATGATAATCAAATCCTTATCAATACGAGATAAATTAGGCGAAGAAATATTATGGATGTAGATTTGAAGAAGAGATCGAAATCCTAATTTCATCCCATATAAAAGGTCATGCGTACGAGAAAAGTAGGGGAGGGGGGGCTTTTTGGTTTTTAGGGTTTTCGAAATCAAAAAGGAAAAGAAGAGAAAGGCATTCGGGCCCTAGAGGAAAGAGTGAAGGTTTTACTTTTGCTAAAAAAGCAAAAGCAGAACAGAGAGAGAGACGTGAGGGTGACGTCCTGCAGCAGAAAAAGAAGAAAAGCAGCCCACTGTTCATCCTCCTTCCCCTTGCGTTCGCCGCCTGCATCTGCCTTTCGTGAGCTTGCACCGTCACCCGCCAGTCCGACGAAGCCACCTCCTTGCCGCACCACCGCCGCTGCTGGCCATCCCGAAGCTCCGCCAGCCACCGTCTGCAACCCGTGGGCCATCCCGTACCAGTCACCGCCGCACGCCTCCATCTTCCAATCAATCGCGCCTCTACTGTCCGACGCCACCGAAGCCCATATCGCTGGTTTGCTGCTTCGCGTTTCGCCAGATCCGTACCCCTTGCTCTCGCCATCGTTGAAGTCCGGATCCGCTCACCGCTGCTCATGCTCTGATTGACCCGCAGTCGCGCCTCTGTCCCCTGCAGCCCGCATCACCTTTGCTCCGCCTTTGAGGCTGCTGCCGTTGCCGATCCGATTGCCAGCCTTGCTCCGAGTTCTCTTCCCGAGCTCCGCCACCTGTTGCCGCCGGAGTTTCTCCCCTGCCAGAACTCCGATCCACCCCCTCACCGGAGCCAGTGACCAGCCGCACGAAGCTTGAAAGGGAAAAAGAAAAAAAGCAAAAAGAGAAAAAAGAAAATCAATTAGGTGGTTTTATTTATTTATTCACTTATTGTTTATTTTTAATTTATTTTCATAAATAGCTTTTCTGTTAGTGAAATTGTCCCTTTAAGTATGTGATTGAGATTCCAATATGAAATAGGCCCTCAGATTAGGGATTAATAGTCCGATTTTCGCGCCCGAAATCCGACTCATAATCCCTCACAAAAATCGACAATCCGATCTTATGTCTGAGATTCGATTCGCGATTTAATATTAAAATTGGCCGACCCGATCTCATGCGCGAGATATGGTTCGCCAATTTTTGGATATCAATTGTTTGATTTGCTGTCATGGTGTTTGAATTGATTTTATTTTCATAAAGAAAAAAAAACAAAAAAAAGTTTGAATTAGGATTAGGTGTTTTTTTTTTTTAATTATCTTGCATGTTTAGAATAGGGATTTTATTTTGAATCATGAAAAAGAAATAAAAAAAGTGCATTCATTTAGGATGTTAGTTTTTTTATTTTTTTTATTTGAGTTGCATGTTTAATTATGTGTTTTCTTTAATTTCGAATTTCATGAAAAAAAAATTGTTTTAGGATAAACTAGTTGCAATTTGTAGGATAGATTGCATTTTTTTTAGAATAAAAAATCATGCGCACGTCATATAGAATTAGGCCCATGAAATGTACATCATTTTAGTGATTATTATTAGGTTCATTTAATTAGAGATTGCCCTTCATTAGACTATGTCATTTAATAAATGTCGCATGACATATAGCTCGCATATTAAATTGCATGTTGCATGTCATTTTAGTTGAAATAATTTTGTAAGTCATTGCATTGAATTGCACGTCATTAGAATTAGGTCATCTTGGTTAATTTAGATTGCATATTTAATTATTGCATGTTCATTAAGAAATCATTAGTTCTTTTTTTTTTATATATAGTTTAGGACATGTTGCTATGCCATATCATTTCATATTATATTAGAAGCATTGCATTGCATATGGACTATGTTCTCGTTTAAAAAAAGTGAAAACAAAAATTGAGTTATTGCTTGTTAATTAGAAATCATATCTAGGATTGCTTATATGAATTCTAATCTAACAACGCAGATGCTTTCGTTGCTATAAGGTAAGTCCTGCATTTTATTTATTTATTTTTTTGGGTGTTAAATTGGTGGTTTGCGCACTTGTGTGATCACCTCACATATTAAGAAAGTATATTAAAGTCAATTCAAACTGCCTGCAAAATATTTTTTTCAAAATAAAAGAGAAATGTACCGAAAGGGCGTTAGAGAAATCTAGCGTAACCAAATCTCCGAACTCACAAATCTCTGGTTCGTAGGAATAAAGTAAATCTCCTGTTACTTTATTTGGGTTTCTAATCGACCCACCAAAAAATAGTTTAGTGGCGACTTCTGATTGAAAATAATTTGCATGTTAAGAATTTGAACTAAGTCGTGAATTGATATGGGCTTGGGAGAGCCCGAGTTAAGTCTAGGCTTAACAATCCATTAGCCAAACCCTAGGTGGTTCACCGAAAATTTGGTCACGACAAATGTCCAACGCAAGAGTGGGTCACAAATTCACTCACCTCATAAAAGATTGTGTGACTTTTTACCAATAAAATTACTTGAGATATTAAAAAACATAATATAACACTGCACATAGTATATAATGATGAATTAATTTAGTCACTAATTGAAAATAACGTTGACACGAACTGCTAAGTTCCATTTCCATGGAAATAAGGACAAACCAAATTTTCCAAATGGGACCATCACTAATGTTAGAAAAATTGGCTCGCATGCCTTAGCACAAACATTATCCTAAAAAATGTGCTATTTATTCCCGAGTTTGAATTCAATTTCATATCTATTTCCAAAGTCTATGAAGATAATTATTGTTAAGCCAATTTCAATTCCAAAAATTGTTCATTTCAAGATCTTTCGACTAGGAAACTGATGAGCTTGGGTAGAATGAAACAAGGACTCTATTTTTGAGTCAACTTCCCTAGAAATTTTGATTTATCCACATATCTTGCAATGCTATTGCTAGAAATAAAATTTCCCTTTCTCATAAGCATTTGGGTCACGGTGCTCAATTCCCTTGTCCTAATTGTAAGATGTGCCCTTTGGCAAAACAATCAAGAGCACCATTTCTAACTAATATATCTCGTGCCCCTAGTGTTTTCTAATTGATTTATATGGATATCTAGGGTCCTTATCATACACCACACCATGATGGATCCCATTTTATCTCACCATAGTTGATGATTATTCTCATGCCACTTGGATATTCCTCATGCAATCCATGAGTAAGATTTTTTCATATCTATCTATCGCGACCTTCCCGAAGGTAAATTACCAAAAGAAGGCTAACGGATTACTAAGTCTGAAGACTTAGTATGGACCATCCCAAGTCCTACCAATCTAAAAAATTGATCCATTTAAACATGCAATTTTACTCAATTTGGAGCCGCCACTAATCAATTAGGGTTGATTAGAAACCCACGTAAAGTATGGGAGGATACTTTACTTTTGCGAACTAGATATTCAATAGGATCGGGGACATGATTACGCTAGATTAATCTAATGCTCTTTAGGTACCTTTTCATTTTAATTTCAAAAATATTTTGCAAGCAGTCTTGACTAATTTTTACCTAAGCCACTAACATGCAAAGGGTGATCATGTGGGTGTACATTAAAAAAAATAACATTCAATAAACCCAAGTGATGAATTATAAGAAATTATAACTAACCTTAAGTAGAACAAACTACAATTTTATTAAGGTTTATTCTCTAAAAAAAAAAACTTACAAAATGCTAATTAAAAATGCATGTCCTAAACATGATTTCTAAATGACATGACACATAATGTTTTTATTGTCTTTTAAATGTTCATTATATGCAATCATAATCTAAATATAATATGCATGATTTTTACTCTAATGACATGTGATATGTAATTCATATGACATAACTTGAACCATCACAATATGTGTGCAATCTGATTTACATGATCTTAAATATGCATGTGCTACATAATGTACATGGTAATTCTATGTGCATGCATGTTCTTTTATGATTTTTCTTTTTTTAAAATGATGCAACTCCGATAAATTCTTTTTTTTTTATATGCAACCTACACTAAATAATAATGACATTAAATGGGATTAATTATGAATTAACTCTATTAATTAACTAAACAAATGACCTTTGTGTTTTCCTTTTAAATAGATAAAAAAAAAACTAACACAGCTTAATAACTTTTATTAAAAAGAAAATGACCTAACGATGCAATGCTAATCTTTTGGCATTTTCTTTTTGGAGGAAAACTGAACCATATACATCATTAATAATGCATGAAAAAAAAAACAATAATTAATTACGGTCTGATTGCATTACAAGAGTATTAAAACAATGAAGATGTGACTCATCAACTAACGTGCAACATATGATATGCATACTATGAAATCTATATGACTTAAATGACATTTTTATTTTTTTTATTAAAGAAAACTCTATATTATCCTAACTCCATAAGGATTTTAAAGATCACATACATTGCCTTAAACATGATGCCTGATATGCAATGTGTACTTAATGATTAATTAATCAAATGACGCATCGAAATATATGTCCTATTGATAATCCATATATACAGGTCAATGACACATTATCTTAATGCGATCGATTACGCAAAACAATCCGTAAATTTGCCATGAAAAAGTCAAAATAATAAAAAATCTAACCCAACATTTTGCGACTCAATATTCTTGATCATTATAACTTAACACGACAAATTTCCTAATCAGATAATGATTAAATAAATCAAAACAAATCAAGTTAGAATCACAAACTATGAAACCGAATATTTGAACTAAATTTAGTCTAAAGAGATTACCTAATCCGAGCACGGCTTTCTCGAGGGGGCGGCGGCAAGGCTTGCAAACCGACCAATGGGGATATGACAAAACCTTCACTAATGCTTGATGAGTAGCCGATAATTGAGGGTTGGTAATCTAGCAACGAGTACACCACCTTGGGGTCTAGTCAATGCACCGAGAACCTGCACAGAAAAGAATCAACACACCACGTTGATTGGATGTTGGCTGAAACATGTTGGAGGCTTCATTGGAGGTACAATTGCTGCTGGAATGTCTCTTGGAGTTGACCCTTCAATGTTGGACTTGCTGGATAGATTCGGATGAAAGATGGTGATGCTTGACCGGGAATTCATCGGGAAGCAGCAAGTGTCTCGGAGGAAAACTGCTAGCATCAATGGGATCGGTTCATTTCAAGGAGCAGCAGACTTCGTCGCCGGGATTCCGAATGGGATTTCCTGTTCGTCACGATGTTGATGTTGTAGGAGTTCGCTGGAGGACTGAGACCGAATAGCGACAAGGGACCTCGAGCGCTAGTATCCCACCATTTGAGAAGCAGTTTCGAAAGCAACACAGATGCGATGGCAATCGTGGAGTGTGACGGCTACTGACAACAAATCATAGAGGAAAAGAAAATTTCTCCATGGCTTTTCTCTCTCACGAGTACTCTCAAGAAACTTTCCCCTACCATTTCTTTCTCTCCCTTCTCTCTTTCCTCCCTAAACTTACGAACACTCTGGCAATTTCTCTCACCTTTTCCCTTTCAACAAAGCTTCTCCAACACTTTGCCTATTTCTCTCCTCCCCTCAAACGAAAACGTTTCACTTTTTATTTATAAGAAAAAAAAAATTGTTTTGCAAGTGAAGATTTTCCAAGATAATTGTATATATTCACTCAACCGCCGACGATCATCTTTCGAAAAGGGAGGATATGCTCAACAAGAAAATGGCTTCAAAATTTAAAATATTTTGTGAAGATTTTCCAAGATAATTCACTCAATCGCTGACGATTATCTTCTAAAGAGGCTCCATTATCCAAAATCTAAAATCTTTCAAATCTCCCTCCACAACCAAATGTTTTATTCTATAGATTATTTCTTATCCTCTTTTTTTTTCAAATTTTCTATTTTTCTAGAACAATTTTTTTTTTAAAGATAAGTTTAAATCGGATAAGTTTGTTATTAAATATTATTGTCACCTAAATGCAAATGTTATGAAATGCTTAATGTAATTTTTATATGACAAACAAGTAAATAAAATTATCAAAATTTAGATTTCAAAAGCTATCACTCTTTGAAGGAGAGCTCATAGAGGTTTCCTTCAAAGATAAATGATACCTAAATTTAAATCATGCAAAATGAATGTGCAAATGTTAATACGACGACTCTTTTCTAGGAATGGGCTCCGATGAGTTTAATCCTATTTTTAAATGCGAGGTCATGCAATAAAGAATGCAATGTAAATGCAATGAACATAGATCTCAATGCCCAATTTAGAATGTAATGAAATGCAAATGCAAAGAAGAATACATACCTATCATACCTATTTGGAGATTCAAAAAGCATAATTGGGTATGAAACGATTCCCATGAGACATGACAAATATCTAGAACTCTCTTTAGATAATTGAAAGACTCAAAGATCTTTTTGAAAAAGAAAAAAAAAATGCTTGAAGGATCTAGAATTCTCATCAGATTCCGAAAAAGATCAAACACCTGGAAGTTACATCAGGTATTTGAAGTTTCAAAAATCTGATGTTCACGTCATACATTTGAAAACATTTACTAAACATTTGGAAATCACATCAGATACTTGAAAAGATAGAAAACCAGAAGTCACATCCAGTGTCTAAAGGTTCAAAATCTAGAATTCACAATGGACATTTGAAAACATTTTATAAATGGGTACTTGGACTTCTCATCAAGTATTCCAAAGATTCAAAAGTGATTAGACAAACTCGAGGCTTCAAAGACGAATTGGTCTTTGAGGAAAAATTCATTCTTTAAAACTCAATGAAGGTCTATGCAAAATGGCTTTATCAAATTTTCACTGGGAAAAATTATCATTAAGACAATTTTCACTTATAGCGTAGACTTCTTAAAGATGCTAAAAGAGACACTTTCAGTGTGAAAAGGCTTTTCACTTGCTCTCATTTAGGAGGGGTTATTTGTCCCTACCATTGACGCGGGAATATATAAATCATTAAATCTTATCATCATCCTGTCAACAAGAGTTTGAGTTTTCTTGCAAGTGTTATGATTTACCAATCTGAGGGGTCTTTACTAGGATCGTAATGTGAACTTGGTCAATGGCTCAGCAAAGGAAAATTTGACGGCTTAGAAAGGAATATTTTACGATTATCATCTCCAGGTTTACAAGTCAAGAACCCTATGAAATAAGATAGAAAAAACCTTGCTCGCACTTCTTCAAGTGAGTATTATAAACATATAAAGTCCTACGTTAATTTAAGTGCCTTGATATGATTAGACTTTGTAAGGGACGTAAAGTAGGCTAGGTTCATGGGTTCAGAAACGAAATGATTCATCAGTCTCAAAGATGTGTACAGATGGGGTGAGAGTTGGTGATCATTCAGGCCTTGACGTTGGTTTTTTTCTTCGCCACGGATTGTCTTATTGATAGATGCCCTCATTGGCTTTGTGAGTTCACCACACGACTCCTTGTAATACAATGATTACTCTACTAGGGATCTTTTCTTAACATTTTTTTTCTAAGTTCTTTTCTTTGATGATGGGCATCGGCCTTACTTTTACCAAGCATGCTGCTTTTTCATGCCCCCAATTCATTAGTCATTTTTCTCTCTTTTTTTTTTATTAAATTTCTTTTTTAGGATTTTGTCCTTAGAGGTCTTTATCTTTAATTGGCACTCTAGATTAGCTCCTCAAACGGTTGGCTTGCCTCAATGTGGGGTATAATCACCAATTGGGTTCATATGAAATGAAATTGCAGGCTCAAGTAGGCTACATAATGGATATAAATATGTAAGATAGAGAAAGAAATACCTTTCGTCATCCCGAGGCTCTTAAATTTCATGTGAGTTCAATTGAAATAATAACACATGAAGATTGATACAAGTGAAAGTAAGAAAATTTCTATCAATTTCCCTCACCTCTAATGTCGAGTTACCTCCATTTGCCCCAATGTGGGGTGGTCCTTGATAGGGATAATATAAAAGAAATTCTTCAAGTATTTAGGCTAAAAAAGGTTCCCATGTAGAGAAATGAATTGCCTCTCGTCATTTTAGTTATTGTACCTCTTGCGAGAAAACTCTTCACCTTACGGACACGAAATTTTTTCATACTCATCTCACAATGTATAGATTAAGGACTATGTATGGGATAAGGCTTGCCTTTCACGCATCATTTAGCATGTTCAAGTAACTCGACATCATTCACTGAATTATCCATTTTGATAAATTTCAAGTGGAATTGGTGAATTGCACTATTGACACCTAATCTTTTAGAAAATAATAAATAAAATAAAACATCTGGTTGTGGAGGCAGATTTTGAAAATCATTGTTGTTGAAAATATATCCTCATTTCAAAAAAAAAAAAAAATAGTTGTTGTGTGATTTTGGAGCCATTTCTTTGTTAAGTGGTTGAGTGAATATCTCACTTGCAAAAACAACTTTGAGTTTTCCTCTATAAATAAAGGATGCGAGGTTTCGAAATTGGGGGGGGCGGGGGGCTTTTGACTAGTTTTTCAAAACACTCACAGAAGGAAATAGAGTTTTTGTGAGAGCAAAAGTGAAAAGTAAAAGAGAGAGAAGTGAGAGAGAGGGAGCCGTTCGTGGAGTCTTGGAGAAAAGAAGAAAAACACAAAAGGAGAAGGAAAGGGAAAAAGTGAAGAAAAGTAAAAGTGGTAAAGGTGATTGGACATTTACTGTTCATCACCTTCTACCCTTCGCTGGTTTTGCCTCTGCCCTCCCCCTGCCGGCTCTGATTTTGCTCCATCTCGCTGCGACGGCCGGCTCCGCTTCTGCTTCACGCCTGAGTTCGACACCGGAGCCCTGATGGACAGCCCTTTGCTCCGACAACCCACCACCACGATACCAGCGTGTCTGCTGTTGCCTCTGCCAGTCGCTGTGTCGCCTTGCCGATGCAGTCCCCTGTCCATGTCGCGCTCCACCTCAACTTGACGCCGCTGCTCCCTCTGCAACAGCTCGAACCAGTTCCAATAGCCCGACGCCTTTGCCTGCGACGTTGTTGCTCCTCTGCTTCAACCAGCAGTGACCCCCGATGCCACTGCTCATCGCCGCCGCTGCGACCCTGCTGTTCACCGATCATCGATGCCGCACCTCCCTACTGCTGCGTTCGCCAGCTCCGAGTCCTCCGCCTAAGCGAGCTGCTACACGCTCGAGCGACCTCCTTGTTGTTGGGTTTTCTCCTTTGCCCAAGACCAAGCGAAGCCACTTGCTGCCTCCCCTATTTCGTTGTTGATCCAGCTACTGCCAAGCCACCTCACGGGAGCTCCGGCCACCAGGATCGATCATCCCCTGGTGAACCACCATCGTAGACAACCATTGTGCTGGCGCCACCCTTCGAGAAAGCCATAACTTGGAATAGGTAAATTTTTAGATTATACTCAGTCCAAATATTCAATTTCATAGTTTTTATTCTAACTTGATTTGTTCTAATTTATTTTTATCATTATCTAATTTGGAAATTTTTCATATTAAGCCATGATAATAAAAAATATTGAGCCGCGAGACGTCGGGTTAGATTTTTGATTATTTCGATTTTTCATGGCAAATTCATGAATTGCTTTGCATCATTGATTCACATAAAGATAATATGTCATTGATTCATGTTGGTAGATTATCAATAGGATGTATATTTTGATGCATCATCATTATTTGCACATCACATATCATATTATATGTCATATCTAGGATTTAGGTATTTAGGTACATACACATTTCATGTTTAAAGCAACGCATTTTAATTTTTAAGATTCATATAGAATTAGGATAATTTTCCTTTAATAAAACCAAAACAAAAAAGAACAAAAAATGTTATTTAGGTTATATAGATTTCATAATATGCACACCACATGTTGCGCTTTAGTTAGTGGGTCATAGGTTAATGTTTTAATATTCCCGCCGTGCAATTGTTTAAATAAAAAGCCAAAGATTAGTATTGCATCATTATGTTGTTTTTTTAATAAGAATTATTAAGTCATTTACTTGGTTAGTTAATAGGTTAGTTCATAATTAATCCCATTTTATGTCATTATTGTTTAGTGTAGGTTGCATATATGTATTAAAAAAATCATTAAAAAATCATAAAAAGAACATGCATAGAGAATTACCATGTCATCCACCCCATATCATGTTGTACATGCATATTTAGGATTATGTAAATTAGATTGCACACATATTGTAATGATTCAAATTATGTCATATGAACTGCATTTCACATGTCATTAAAGTAAAACTCATGCATATCAAATTTAAATTAAGATTGCATATAATTAACATTTTTTAAAGAAAAAGAAAAATTAGGTGTCATGTCATTTAGAAATCATGTTTAGGGCATGCATTTTTATTAGCATTTTTGTAAGTTTTTCTTTTGGGAGTGGACCTTAATGAAGTTGTAGTTAATAATTTTCTTACAATTTATCACTTCGGTTGATTGAATGTTATTTTACTGATTGTGCACCCGCATGACCACCCTTTGCATGTTAGTAGCTTAGGTTAAAATTAATCAAGACTACGTGCAAAATATTTTTGAAATTAAAATAAAAAGGTACCGAAAGGGCGTTAGATTAATCTAGCGTAACCATGTCCCCGGACTTATTGAATCTTTGGTTCGCAAAAGTAAAGTATACTCCCATACTTTACTTGGGTTTCTAATCAACCTTAATTAGTTAGTGGCGGCTCCAAATTAAATATAATTGCATGTTTAAATGGATTAATTTCTTAGTATCAAGTCGCGATTAGTAGGGCTTGGGAGGGTCCGTGCCAAGTCTTCAGACTTAGTAATCCATTAGCCTTTTCTTTGAATAATTCACCTTCAAAAAATTTGGTCTCGACAGCTTGGCGACTCCGCTGAGGACAGAGTTAAAACTCATAGTGGACATAGGCTTGTTTCTTTTTAAAAATATTTTGTTTGGTAGCATGGAAACGAGGTACGCTCCTAACATGAAGTGTTAAATGTTTTCACAGAAAGGAGGTATAAGGGGAGTAGTGCTTGCTGACTCTTTGTTTTGTAGAAAGGTGTTGAAATTGAATGTTTTTCTTATCATTGAAGTGTTGCTAGCATTATAAATTGTTGTGCTTAATTTTTAAATTGTTTTAGCACTACACATTGCACACACAACCTGCCGTCGGACCTGGACCGCATTTAAGGATTCTAGGATGGTGTTGAGAAATGAACCAACCTTGAACGCGAGACCGTGATGTAGAGGTTGCCTTTATCAATCCTGAAAATTTTTCTTGGTGTCAAAATGTTTATCCTTATCCGCGAAACCGCGTAATCATGGGATTTCCTTTTGACTGAGCCAGAGCTAAGAGGACCCGACATTTGTACGTGAGACTGCGAGTAGTCGGTCCATCCTCTTGGCTCTGACTTGCTAAGCCTTGTAGTTTAGGTGTTAAGCCTCACATCTCATGCGCCTGTTTATGTGGTTGCCATTTTCCTTTGTGAAGTAAGTATTCTTACCTTATATTATGCAATCTATTTACTTTATCGTACTTTCTTTTGGTCCATGACAAAAGGTCGATCGTGGGTTTTAATCTATATACAATGGGGAGATCCGACGTTCAATTCATTTCGACTCCCAAGATTGAGCTCAAAGGGTGGTGGAATAAATTAAGTAAAGAGGTCAAGATTATGTGGAGTCAATACTGGGACAGCTCCTCCTCCTTTTGGATATTGGAGTCCATAGTGGTGTTTTGCAAGCTATATCACACTTTTGGTGTCCCGAGATGACTACTTTTATTTTTGGTAAGAACGAGCTTACTAAAACACTAGAAGAGTATAGCATTATCATAGGAATGCCCCTTGAGATTGAACTTGTTAGGCCACCTCTTGGTATGGAACCCACATCAATTTTATCTCAATTTTTAATAATTAAAACTGATGAGGTTAAGAAAGTTTTGAAAGCTAATTGTAATGCATGCCCATTCTCCTTTTTGGCTGATCATTTTTTAAACCAATCTTCAATGTGCCAAAAGGGTAGGATATTCATCTTAGCATTCTTTGGACTTATAATCTTTCCTCATCGAAAAAATGCTATTGATCCTTCGATTGCATGGGTGGTCAGACAAGTATGTACTGGCATGAACTTTATAAACATGATCTTAGCTGAGACATTTTTATCCCTTAACTATTTAAACAAAATGGAGGAAAAATCATGAATGTCTCTCCTGAACTTTTACAAATTTGGTTTCTTTCTCACGTGAAGGAGTTTGATCATTTCATGCGTTGAGGTAAAATTGATGATTCTACTCACCCAATAAAGAGATTTTCAATCTTAGAGAAAAAGTATATCGGAAAATCATTTTCCGATTGGGTAACTTTTCTTAAAGATCCAGATCTCAGGGGCTTCCTATGGTTTGCTAAATGGTTCCATGTTAGCGTGGCTCGTTTCACTCACAAGACAGATAATCCAGTTCCACTGATGGGAATTATTGGTGCGTCATCTTACTATCCTTATAGAGTGGCCCGCCAGTATCGAGTGCTCCAAGATATCCCAGCTCCTCTTCGAATGGATCTGTTTCAAGCCCACTTCATGTGCAAGGATCACAAATACCTCGATGAGATCGAACGCCTTGAAAATGCATGGAATGAATGCCATCCGAAAAAGATAGTGGTGCCTAGAAGATTGAAAGGAAAAGAGAGGGTTTTTCATGCCTTGGATTATTATATCCACCATCACGAGATCTCTCAAGCTCTACTTCCCGTGATACCTGAAGTGACCATGAAGCCCACTCGTAAAGCACAAATTGAACTTCTTGAAGAAACGGTGGAAAGGAAGGATGCTCGTATCTCCGAGTTGGTTCAACAGAACAAGAAGCTTCGAAAGACTGTGATTTCCCAATTGTATAAGGAAAAGAGTCGCTAGATTTAGGAGTCTAATTCTGGCTTTAGGGCGTTATTTCCATTTCTTAGATTGATGTTTTTTTTAAGTATTTAATTTCCTGGGGAGTTATTTTAACATTTTAAGTTGATGTCTTTGGAATTTGATTTCACTTAATAAAATAAATGATTGACTGTTGTCATGGACCAATCTCATTTGTTATAATGCTTACTGTATTTTTTTTACATTGATAGGTAACAACACGGCTCACCCAAGATCGCCAATCCGTACTCGTTCTAGAGCAACAATGGCCGATAACACTGAACAAATGCGTGTTGCTGAACAAACTCGCGTTGCTGCCCTCGAATAAGAGATGAAGCAAGTCCTGAATGTTCTTGAGCAGCTCTCTAAACAAATCGATTCTCTCTAAGCAAACACTGTCCCACCAGCTCCGCAAGTTGAAGTGGTGTTACCACAACATGCTCCCATGGCTGATCCGAGAGATAAAGGCAAGAATACGTCCGCAGTTGGGCCATCAACCTCTGATGATCCCTCCAGGGTTAAAATTAGTCACGCGCCTCAAATTGTTGTTGATGATGAAGTACAAGTGGTACATTCGGTTGTACCGAAAACTGAGCAAGAAACACGCTTGGTAAAAATCGAGGAGAAACTTAAGCAGCTGCAAGGTTCATTTAGCCAAGGCCCAACTGATTTGTCCTATTATGCAAAGGTCAAGATACCAAAGAAGTTCAAAATGCCAGACTTTGAAAAGTATAATGGCACCTCTTACCCGAAGATCCATCTATAGACTTATGTGGTCAAGATGACCCAATATGTTGATAACATACCCTTGATGATTCAACAATTTCAAGCAAGCCTGACAGGACTGGCGCTGCAATGGTACATTATGAAGAAAATTAATCTGCTAGAGACTTGGGAGGATTTGACGAATGCCTTCTTCAAGCAATATAAGTATAATATTGATGTCACTCCATCTCGAGAAGATTTACTTCACAACGAGAAGAAGAGGACATAATCTTTCAATGCATATGTCACGAGATGGAGGACCGTAGCTGCTCAAATTACTTCGGAGCCGACAGAAAAGGAGTTGATGGATTTGTTCATGAAGACATTCTCGCCTGAGTATCGAAATCGGATGCTGGGATCGACTACCGAGTCGTTCAATCAGCTAACCCTGTTGGCGAGTGAATTGGAGTAGCATTGAGTGATGGATGGGCGTCTGATCAAACTAGCTCGTAGAGGAGAATCTCAACCAAGAAGGATAAGGAACCTATAGCGGAGGTCAATGCAACTTATGTTCAACCACCTCGCCCTACCCCGAACACCCAATAGGGAGGAGCACGACCATTCTTTGGCCAGTAGAAAAACTCTTCCAGGTGTCAATTTATGCCACTTCCTAAGCCCTTGTCCAAGATCTTGCCGACCCTTCAGAAGAAAGGATTACTCGCTAAGGAACCTAAGCGATCTAATCCCGAGCGTTTCCCCAACTATAATCCATCCAAGACATGTGCTTACCATATGGGGGAAGTAGGGCATTCTGTTGATGATTGCTATACGATGTGACACAAAATCCAAAATCTTTTGGATGCCAAGGTGGTCTCATTCTGCGATGCACAGCCGAACATCCAGAATAACCCACTTCCTGACCACCCAGAAGCTATGAATGCCATTTTCAGTTTTGATGCCGGTAGAAAGAAGAGCTTGAAAGTGCATGTAGACGATGTTTATAATGGCTTAGTTCGAGCTGGATATTATTCAGATGTAGAAGAGCCCACCATGTTTCAGAAGATGCAAAGAGTTAAGACAATGTCTAAAAAGGGGATGATTGTTTACGCAAATCATACCAACATAGTTTCGACTATCACTCCGATCATTATTGATTTGGAGGATGAGTTTTCTGACTTTAAAGATGAGTTTACTGGCTTGAATATTGAAGCTAACAATTCCCTAGCTCTTGACATGCCACCGTTGGAAAATGCGTCGGATGAAGATGGATTAATCATTAACGATGTGCCACCATCAGATGATGAAGAATTGATTCTCGATGTTAC
Organism: Eucalyptus guilfoylei; assembly: GCA_016097605.1. Taxonomy (NCBI): domain Eukaryota; kingdom Viridiplantae; phylum Streptophyta; class Magnoliopsida; order Myrtales; family Myrtaceae; genus Eucalyptus; species Eucalyptus guilfoylei. The sequence continues at coordinate 30,321,390 of CM027864.1, read as the reverse complement.
GCAATCCTATGCATACACGAATGGTAAGGCGGTACCATGGTGTTATGATGCAGAGATAGATGTGGTTACTCGATCGGGACACACTTACGCTCAGGCCAACTCACAACCTATCAAGCCAGTCACTGATGAGGAGGCTAAAGAATTTTTAGCTGTAATTAAGGCAAGTGAGTATAACATAGTGGACCAACTTCGTAAAATGTCGGCACAAGTCTCCATATTAGAGTTTCTTTTGACATTCGAAAAACATCAAAAGTCCTTGATGAAAGTCCTTAACGAAGTACATGTCCTAGAGTCCATTGAACTTGAGAAGTTGGAGGAATTTGTGGGGGCCATTTTGTTAAACGACCAGATTGCTTTCTCAGATGATGAAATCCCAGATGAAGAAAGAGGACATGGCAAAGCCCTTCATATATTAGCCAAGTGTCGAAATACCTTGGTGTCCCGTGTACTCATTGATAATGGATCGGCTTTAAACATATGCCCTTTAGCAACTCTAAAGCGTCTTGGATATGATTTGGGGAAAATTCGCGTGGCTAAAACCTCTGTTCGAGCATTTGACGGAACCAAAAAAGAAGCAGTTGGGGAAGTTGATTTGGACTTGCAAATAGGGCCAGTGCTATTTAATGCATTTTTCCAAGTCCTGGATATACCTATAGCATTCAACTCTTTGTTAGGTCATCCATGGATTCATGCAACAGGGGTAGTTTCTTCAAGTCTTCACCAGAAAGTGAAGTTTGTGATGAAAGGGAAGCTTATTACAGTCCGAGGAGATGACGAGTTCAAGATTTATCACAAGACAGCTATCCTTTATGTTGAACTAGATTGTAAAAAAGAATCTAGTTTTCAAGCATTTGAGTTGGTTTCGACCATTCACGTTTCTCAAGGCACTACCCTACCCACTCCAAAATTATCAAGGTCGGTGATCATGGTAGGCAAGATCATGGTCGGGAGTGGCTTTGCCCTAGGTAATGGTTTAGGCCGACATGGTCGGGGTATCATGGTAGAGGTGGATGATCTTGTAGAGGAAGAGGACGAGGACGAACTAGTTTCACTATACCCCATATTAGGTCCACATTCCTTGGGCCTGTAAAGATGATGCATGAAGAAGAAGGGGCGATCGATACCTATGTTCAATACTCCAAGCCTCTAGGTGCTGACATTGATGTTTATAATGTTGTTCCTGTCGAATGGGGAGAGGTAGACAAGCTGGTTGCAGACACCATTTGATCCACTGGAAAATATGACGCACTCAAAGGAATGACTGAATTGTTCGAAGAGAATTTAGTGTTTGCCATCGGCGAAGCTCGAGAGTAGGAGAATTTTAATTATTCGCACATTCCTTTGCACATGAGTTTTTATTACTTTTTGTATTTGCATTTTCATTTCAAGGATTTGTCTCATTTCAATAATGTAATTTGCTTTTCACCATTCGATCCACTGGAAAAGATGACGCACTCAAAGGAATGACTGAATTGTTCGAAGATAATTTAGTGTTTTCCATCGCGAAGCTCGAGAGTAGGAGAATTTTAATTATTCGCACATTCCTTTGCGCATGAGTTTTTATTGCTTTTTGTATTTGCATTTTCATTTCTAGGATTTCTCTCATTTCAATAATGTAATTTGCTTTTCATCCAATAAAATACATGAAGATTTTCATGTTTTAAGGGCATGTTGAAGTACACAAAACTAGCCCTATGATGAAATCCTACCAAAAGAAAACGGCAAGGAACTAATTCTGAAGGCTAGGCTTCTTCATGTTCCCTTTAAAAATTTTTCAAAATAAAATAATTTTTCAGCATGCATCTAATTTACCCTGTTTGTTTCTTTTACTTATCTACTTTATGTTTTGGGTGCAACCCTACGCACATTTGCTTTAATGAAGATGAAGTGCTAAGTCTAAATTATGAGGAGCAAGATGATTCAATGGATATTCAACGTAGTTGGGAGCAACAAGAAAATTCGAAGCCAATCACCGCTGGACAGACTGTCACCATAAATCTTAGTGACACAGAAGGCATCAAGGAGGTCAAAATTGGGGCAGACTTGACCAAATCCGAAGCTCAACGCTTGACCCAGTTGCTATAGGAATACCAGGATGTCTTCGCTTGGTCTTATGCTGATATGCAAGGTCTAGATCCATCCATTGTTGAACATTGTCTCCCAATTAATCCCGACATACCTCCCAAGAAGCAAAAATTACGGAGAATTAAGCCAAAACTTTCCAAGGAAATAGAGGAAGAAGTCATGAAACTCCTTGATGTGAAATTCATCGAGGTATCACAGTATCTCGAGTGGATAGCAAACATTGTGCCAGTGCTGAAAAAAGATGGTCACATTAGAGTCTGCGTCGACTATAGAGACTTGAACAAAGCCAACCCCAAAGATGATTTTCCACTGCCTCACATTGATGTTCTCGTGGATAGTACTGCTGGCTTTGAGCTCTTTTCTTTTATGGATGGATTTTTAGGATATAACCAGATCAGGATGAATGAAAAAGACAAAGAGAAAACGGCATTCATCACCCCATGGGAAACTTTTTGCTATAGGGTCATGCCTTTTGGCCTTAAGAATGCTGGGGCAACATATCAACGGGCCATGGTAACACTTTTCCATGATATGATGCACAAAGAGATGGAAATATATGTTGATGATATGATTGCCAAAACCCGACAAGGAGAAGATCACGTTAAAACTCTAAAGAAGTTATTTGAACGATTTCATGAGTTTAAGTTACGTCTTAATCCAGCAAAGTGTGTGTTTGGAGCAACTTCTGGCAAACAATTGGGTTTCATAGTCAGTGGTAGGGGCATCGAGATTGATCCTTGAAAGCCAAAGCAATTTGTGATTTGCGTCCTCTAACCACGGTGAAAGAAGTCCGAAGCCTTTTAGGGAGATTGAATTATATAGCTTGATTCATCTCCCAACTCTCTGAAACTGCCAAGCCTTTCTTCAAGCTTCTTAAGAAGAATGCCCAAGTTATTGGGTTGATGAATGCCAGGAAGCATTTGAAGAGTTGAAGCGATACTTGATGAATGCGCCAATACTCGTTCCTCCTACACCAGGGCAACCTTTAATTCTCTATCTCACAATTAATAGAGAGTCATTGGGAGCAATGCTAGCTCAAAAAAGATCGACAGATGGGAAGGAATGTGCCATTTACTACCTAAGCGAGAAGTTCTTAACAATAGAAATGAACTACTCTAATGTTGAGAAGTCGTGTGCCGCTTTAGTATGGGTTTTACACAGACTGCGGCAATACACTTTGCATTACCAGACATTTCTAGTCTGTGAGAATGACCTCGTCAAGTACTTGTTAGAACAACTGGCTTTGGTGGGGAAATTAGCGAAATGGCAAATCCTAATTTCCGAGTTTGACGTGCAAAGTGTACTACAAAAATCAGTTAAAGGTCGAGTAATTGTAGACATGTTAGCAAGCGGCACTATGAGGATGTAGGATGAAGATGAATATGATTCCCTGGATGATCGCATTTTGACAATGGAAAAGGAGTCATGGACCATGTTCTTCGACGGTGCAGTTAACCTATCCGGGTTTGGTACTGGTGCAGTTTTAATTTCTCCCGATGGTCAACACTATCCTATAGCTGCAAAGTTGATATTTCCTTGCACCACCAACATAACTGAATATGAAGCGTGCATTCTCGGCTTGCAGGCGGCCATTGAAATGGAGGTTAGCAAGTTAAAGGTGTTCGATGATTCCGCACTTATTATCCTTCAGACTGTTGGAAAATGGAGGACTAGAGATGCCAAACTAGTCCCTTACCATGATTATCTTGAAGACCTTGTGAAGGAGTTTGATGAAATATCATTCGAGTACTTGTCGAGGTCTCATAATCAGTTTACAGATGCACTTGCAACTTTGTTGTCCATGCTCACAGTTATGGAAGGATTAGAAATTGAACCTTTAAAGATTGAAGTGCTTGCGAAGCCAGCCTATTGCATGGTAGTGACAGAAGAATCGGACGGAAAACCATGGTACCATGACATCATGACCTACATTCAAAGGCAAGAGTTCCCAGAAGGTAGCAATCTAGCTGATCGAAAGCATCTTATGAAACTCGCCTCCAAATTCTTTATTAGAGGAGATACATTATACAAAGGTGCTTCGACTTCGTCCTACTTAGATGCGTCAATGCTAAGGAAGCCACTCAGTTGATGGAGGAAATACATGAAGGAGTGTGTGGTCCTCACATGTGCAGCCACATGTTAGTAAAGAAAATTATGAGATTAGCTTACTTCTGGCTGACCTTGGAAAGTGATTGCATTCAACATGTCCGGAGTTGCCACCGTTGTCAGATTTATGGAGACAAGATAAATATTCCTCCAAATGAGCTGCATCAATTATCGGAACCATGGCCTTTTTCAATGTGGGGCATAGATGTAATTAGCCCAATTAACCCAAAAGCCTCGAATGGTCACCGTTTCATCCTTGTCACCATCGATTATTTCACAAAATGTATAGAGGCAGCGTCATATGCAGTTGTCACTGCAAAGAATGTCGTGAAGTTTGTGCGACGTGATATTATTGCCTGTTATGGCGTGCTTGAAGCTATCATCATAGACAACGGGACAAACCTAAACAACAAGCTTGTCAATGATTTGTTCAAGGAGTTTAAATGAATGGTGCTATTGAAGCAGCGAATAAGAACATCAAGAAAATTCTGGCAAAGATGGCTGATAAATATCGTGACTGGCATGAAAGGCTTCCTTACACTCTGATGGCGTATAGGACTTCAATTCGCACCTCTACTGAGGCAACTCCTTTTTCTCTGGTGTACGACATGGAAGTAGTCCTGCCAATTGAAGTAGAAATCCCTTCTCTAAGAGTATCATCTCAATCTAAGCTGACGGAAGCTGAATTGGCACAACAGAGGTATGACCAACTCAATAGATGAAAAACGATTGAAGGCCGTATATCATGGTCAGTGTTATCAACAACGGGTGGTCAAGTCTTTCGATCGGAAGGTTTGCCCAAGGCATTTCAAGGTCCATGATTTGGTGCTACGCAAGATGCTACCAATTAACCTTGATCCTCGTGGCAAGTTCACTCCAAATTACCGTGGGCCATACATTGTGAAGAAAGTACTTCCTGGAGGTGCTTTAATCATAGCAGAAATGGATGGGCGTAAATTCATGAATCCTGTAAAATTTGATGCTATAAAGAAATACTATCCATGAATAAAAAAGGCTCGTAAAAGCCTTTCCCTCGCTCAAAGTTGATCAAATCCCTAGTGTATAATGATGCATGTTTTATTTTTGCAGGGGCAAAGAACGGATGTGAACGACAGTGTCTTCTATCTTTGTAAGGAACCTTTATGAGCTCCCTTACAAAGAGGGGGCAAGACATGGACACCTAATAGTTTTGACTTTATGATGTAAGGTGCAAGAATAGAGCATGGCCTCTTTATCATTATAGAATGCTTTCACATGATTTTGTGCAATTCACCAATTCCACTTGAAATTTGTCAATATGGATAATTCAATGAAGGATGTCGAGTTACTTGAACATGCTAAATGAGGCAAGCCTTATCCCATACACAGTCCCTTGTTTATACATTGTGAGGTGAGTATGGAAACATCTCGTGTTTCAAGGTGAAGAGTTTTCTTGCAAAAAGTACAACAACTAAAATGACGAGGGGCAGTTCATTTCTCTACTAGTGAACCCTTGTTTAACATTTCTTTAAGCCTAAATACTTGAAGAATTTCTTTCATACTACCCCTATCGAGGACCACCCCACATCGGGGCAAATGGAGGTAAGTCGACTTTGAAGGAGAGGGAAATGGATAGAAATTTTCTTGCTCTCACTTGCATCAATCTTCAAGTCGTACTATTACATTGAATTCATGTGGTAATTTAAGTGCCTTAGGATGATGAAGAGCATTTATTTCTCTATCCTATACAGTTATATTCTTTGCATAGCCCACTTGAGCCTATAATTTCATTTCTTTAAACCCAGTTGGTGATCATCCCCCACACTAGGGCAAGGCAAAAAGCAATTGTTCAAACAGTATGGTCTAGAGTGCTGACGGAAGACTAAGACTTCCCAAAAATTCCAAAAGTTAAAAACACCATATGGTCATTCAAAATAGAACCAAAGGGTATGAAAAAAGCAGTGTGCTTGGTAAAAGTAAGGCCAATGCCCATAGTTGAAAAAATGTCAAATAAATGACTATCAAGTGCAAAAAAAAAAAAAAAAAATTGAATCCTAATGGAGCAATACTCAAAGAACTCAAATGCTGAGTTTTTACAATCAATGGAGGCGCTTCATGAAGACAATCCCCATTGGTGAAAAAGAAAAAAAAAAACTGATGGCAATGCCAAGATGATCATCAAAATGCCTGCAACGCTTGTGAGTGCATTTATGCGAGCTTTGGGCAAGCCTTGGCAATTGAATGCCTTTCATAGCTGAGACGTCACTTTGTCTAAAAACTTTTCATGTATGATTTCGAAATATTTTTTTGAAATATCACATGTACCCTTCATACATATAATCTCATCATGCATTAGAAATTGCTTGTGTTTGTGATTGGTGTGTGCCTTGGTAATAAGTGACCCGCCGACGGTTCACTTTCTTGCTTGATTGGTTGAGAAACAAGGTTCAAAAGACCTGTGTGCATGTTTACATTTTTGCAATACATGTGATTTTTAGATGAATGATAAGGTCGATGCATGATAACAAGGGAAAACCCTAGGATCATATAGCTGCTTGATTAGGAGACTTATAAGTGTTATTGGCCATGCAAGAATATAATTGGTCAATAATTGCTATAAGTCACAAAAAAAAATGGATTGGGTAGGTGTCTTAGTGGGACCATCGCTTGAAAGACAAAGGCCGACCCCAAGGCCCCAAAATTTGACTTTCGTATTGTACTTCCGTTAAATGATTGATCTCGATATGATGTCTTGTTTTTTTATTGTTTTGATGTGTATGCTTGTTTCTTTCCATTGTATGTACCTAGTTATAATTTTCTTAGATTAGGTTTAAATTAGGACCTCGAAGATGGAGAAAGCGCGAAGACAGTGGAGGTCGATGTCCATTTCGACCATTATCATGTATTATTCATTTCCTCGACATATGTCTCGGGTTCCATTTGTTTTATGAAACTTGGCGAGTTGCGGGTTTTCTCTCTTTCTTTCATTTTTTTTTCAATTGTGTTTCACTTTTATATTTTCTAGGATTGCATGGTAGATTTATTGCTTTCCTTGATTGTTTACTTACTGTCTTGTAATTTCAATTCCATTGATTGCTTTCTTTTCCTGTTTTTCTAGAAATAGAATAGAATGGAAATGACCAACCATGCATGATCACTTAGTTTACGACAAATGATCCCAAAAATGTACAAAGAAACGCATGGACATGTTAGGAAAACACAATATACTGTTTAGATACTGAAAGGGCACTAATATAAATATTAGCATAACCCAAGTCCTCGAACCTAGATATTTGGTTGCGTAGAAATCGAGGGAATACTCCCGACCCTCGATTGAGATCTCTAGTCGACCCCCAAAACGAGGCTAGTGGCGACTCCCGTCTTATTTTTAGGTTGTCATAAACAACTAGACCGTATAAATAACCCGTCGCGCGGGGTATGAGTTTTGATGAAACTTACCATGGTTTAGCATAATCGATATGGGAGTAACCCAAACGATGAAGTGATGCCATCCTTATGGGTGAGGCGTATTGTTGAGAGGGCTACCATGGTAAAGATACCCTTAAATTCGATATCCACACCCGACCCCTTCTTCTAAGGTGTGTCATCGCAATCTTGTGGAGGGAACTCATGAGAAACTTGATCCAAAAGGCAAGGTGATGGTGTCTTTTGAAACGTGAGCCGTGAGGGAACTCTCATGATCAAGTACCCCTAAACCCGACCTTTCCCCATTTTCTCTCCTCGCGATGATGAGGGACTCAAGGGCGGCGAGATCGGGTCGCGACATCTCGTAATGCAAGGTGTATTGCGGCAGCCTGTGTAAAACCCATACTAAAGCGGCACATGTCTTCTCAACATCAGAGTAGTTCATTTCTGTTGTCGAGAACTTCTTGCTTGGGTAGTAAATGGCACATTCCTTCCCATCTGTCAATCTTTTTTGAGCCAACATTGCTCCCAAAGACTCTATTAATTGAGTTAGAGAATTAAAGGTTGTCCCAGTGTTGGGGGAACAAGTATTGGTGGACTCATCAAGTAGAACGCTTCTTGGCATTCATCATCCCATTTAACTTGAGTATTCTTCTTAAGGAGCTTGAAGAAACGCCTAGCAAATTCAAAAGAGTTGGGAGATGAATTGAGCTATGTAGTTCAACCACCCTAAAAGGCTTCGGACTTCTTTCACCTTTGTTGGAGGGTGCAAATCACAAATTGCCTTGACTTTTGATGAAGCAATCTTGATGCTTTTACCGCTGACCATGAAACCCAATAGTTTGCCAGAAGTTGTTCCAAACACAAATTTTGCTAGATTAAGGCGTAACTTGAACTCACGAAGTCACTCAAATAGCTTCCTTAAAGTTTTAAGACGATCTTCTCCTTGTCGGGTTTTGGCAATCATATCATCAACATATATTTCAATCTCTTTATGCATCATATCATGGAAAAGTGTTACCATGGCCCATTGATATGTTGCATTGGCATTCTTAAGGCCAAAAGGCATGACCCTATAGCAGAAAGTTCCCCATGGGGTGATGAATGCCGTTTCTCCTTGTCTTTTTCATTCATCCTGATCTGGTTATATCCTGAGAATCCATCCATAAAAGAAAAGGGCTCAAAGCCAATAGTTTTATCCACGAGAACATCAATGTGAGGTAGCAGGAAATCATCTTTGAGGCTGGCTTTGTTCAAGTCTCTATAGTCAATGTAGATTCTAATGCAACCATCTTTTTTCAGCACTGGCACTATGTTTGTTATCCACTCGGGATATTGTGAGACCTCAATGAATTTCACATTAAGGAGTTTCATGACTTCCTCCTCTATTTTTATGGAGAGTTCTGGTTTAATTCTCCATAGTTTTTGCTTCTTGGTAGGTATATCAAGAGTAGTCGGGAGACAATGCTCAACAATGGATGGATCTGGACCTGGTATATCAGCATAAGACCAGGCAAAGACATCTTAGTATTCCTTCAGCAATTGGGTCAAGCGCTTAGCTTTGAATTTGGTCAAGTCTGCCCTAATTTTGATCTCCTTGGTGCCTTTTGTATCACTAAGATATAGGGTGACGGCCTGTCCAATGGTGATTGATTTCAAATTTTCTTATTGTTCCTAACTACGTTGAATATCCGTTGAATCATCTTGCTCTTCATAACTTGAACTTAACGCTTCATCTTCATTATAGCAAATGTGCCCGAAACATAAAGTAGATAATGAAAAAAAAAGGGTAAATTAGATGCATGCTAGAAAATCATTTATTTTGGAAAATTTTTAAAGGGAACAGAAAGAAGCGCAGCCTTCAGAATTAGCTACTTGCCGTTTTCTTTTGGTAAGATTTCATCACAGGGCTAGTTTGGTGTACTTCCACATGCCCTTAAAACATGAAAATCTTCATCTATTTTATTAAATGAAAAGCAAATTACATTATTGAAATGAAAGAAATCTTATAATTGAAAATCCTCACATGCAAATTAGGAAAGCAATAAAAACTCCTGCATAGAGGAATGTGCAAACAATTAAAATTCTTCTACTCTCGAGCTTTGTCAATGGAAAACACTAAATTCTCCTCAAACAATTCAGTCATTCCTTCGAGTGTGTCGTCTTTTCCACTAGATCAAATGGTGTATGCAATAGGCTTGTCTACCTCTCCCTATCTGATAGGAACAGCTTTACAAACATCGATGTCAACACTTGAAGGCTTGGAATATCGAGCACAGGTATCGATCACCCCTTCTTCCTCATGCATCATCTTTGCAGACCTAGCGAATGTGGACCTAATATGGGGTATAGTGAAGCTAGTTTGTCCTCATTCTCTTCCTCTTCCTCTGCAGGATCATCCACCTCTACCACGATAGCCTAGTCCAATAGTGTATGATTTATGCCTGACTTCAATTGGTTGGCGAGTGCCCTGACCATGTTGACCTAAACCATTAGCTGGGGCAAAAGCACTCCTCACCATGATCTTGCCTACCATGACCGCCGAGTTTGATACTTCTAGAGTGGGTAAGGTAGTGCCTCGAGAGACGTGAATGGTTGAAACCAACTCTATTAGAGATATGTTTAGTCGATTTACAGAAGTTGTAAATGGTTTGGCATATCAAGGTCAACCAATTTTTGCCCCAATGAAGGTCAGCAAACTTCTGTGAGGACTTTCAAAGGACTAGAACCATGTGAAAACATCAATCCAGGAGACATAGAGAATTATGCCCCTCTCTGTTGATGAACTAATATGCACTCTTCAATCTTACGAAGTGGAACAAATTAATGATGAAGAGGATCTAAAAGATAAGAAGTCAATTGCACTTAAGTCTAATGCTGATTTTGATGATACAGACACAGATGATGGCATGGACGACAAGGAGCTTGCTCTCTTGATAAAGAAATTCAAGAAATTGTATAAGAAAGGAAGAAGATTCAACTAGAAAAAGCAAAATAAGCAAAATTTCCAAAAAAAAAAAAAAAATTTGATGGAAGATGTTGAGTCTAGCAAGGACGTGATATGTTTTGAGTGTAAGAAGAAAGTACACATCAAGCCTAATTGTCCCTTGCTAAAAAATAATTTAGTTAAGTATGAAAATTACAAAAAAGCTCTAAAAGTAGAAACCTGGAGTGACATAGAGTGCGAGGAAAATGAAGAGGAGTTTGCGAATATCTGTTTGATGGCTCACTCAGAATCAAACTCAGAATCAAAATTTGACTCGGACACAAACTCAGAATCCGACGAGGAAATCGAGATAAGTCATTTAGAAATTCCTATTAAAATTTATAAATATATAAATGAGTTTTGTTTAAATCTCAAATCTTCTCTTAAAATGATCTCTGAATTATATAATGAAAATTCTAAACTTAGACAACAGGATAATTCTTGGAAAGAAAATTTTGAAAGTTTGAGAAATAATTTTGATGTTTTAAAGGAAAGTTCTTATTCTCTTTCCAAAGAAAATGAAATTTTGAATAAGGAATTTTAGACATTACTACAAAATTCTCCAAAGGTTCAAAAACTTTAGAACAAATTATTTCAACCTAAATACCTTATTATAACAAATTTGGTTTGGGTTTGAATAGATAAAGTGATCTTTTGATTGATTTTTCTAAGGTCAAGTAGAGACTTAGACAAAGACCTCCTAAACTCGCTTACAAAAATCACTTTCAATGAGTTTTTATAAAACCTGTTGGTCCGAGTGCTCTTAAATGTTCTAAGTGTGAAGTTCGGAACATTTTAAGAATGAATGCCCTAAAGTTTGGAGACCTATTAAGAAGGATTGAGCAAAAACTATCTTTATAACTAACTCCTCAAGATCCAAGAAAATTTGGGTACCAAAGAAAATTTTAGATCTCCTTTTGACTGTAGGTTACTATTAAAAGGAAAAGTGAATAGTACTTGGATAGTGGTTGTTCTAGACATATGACTGGAGATTTAAGCAGTTTCATAAAATTAGAAAAACAAAGAGGAGGAAATGTTTATTTTGGTGGGAATTGTAAATGAAAAACTATTGGACATGGAATAGTGAAGATTGACAGTTTGATCATTAACAATGTTTCCCTGGGGAAATGTTTGAACTACAATCTTCTGAGTATAAGCCAACTGTGTGATACAAGGTTCATAATAAATTTTCAAGAAAATATTTGTTCTAGAGTTACTCGAGATTTCTCTCAAACTTTCACCGGTTGAAGACATAGCAACATTTACCTTCTAGACATAAGTCTAGAGAGTTCTTAATATCTTATCTCAATTCAAGATGAAGTAAATCTCTAGCATCGCAAGTTAGGACTTGTTAGTATAAAGCAGATTGCTAAACTATCTTCTCTGAAGCTAATCAACAATCTCCCTAGAATGGTGTACCAAAAGTCTAAGTTGTGTACTCCATGCATCTTGAGAAAATAGGTAAAAAGTTTATTTGAATCCATAAATCATGTCTCCATTAATCGCGTCTTGCAGCTTATTCGCATGGATTTTTTCGGACCAACTAGAACTTAAAGCATCGATGGTAAGAAATACTATTTGGTAATTGTAGATAATTACTCAAGATTTACTTGAATTTTCATCTTGGCAAATAAAGAAGAAACATTCTCCTATTTTTCAAAGTTTGCTAAAAAGGTTCAAAATGAGAAATGTTATGCCATTTCGAGTATTAAGACTGATCATGGGGGAGAATTTGAAAATCAAGATTTTGTAAATTTTTGTGATGAAAATGGTTTTCAATATGTTTTTTCATCTCCTTACACTCTAAAACAAAATGGAGTTGTAGATAGGGAAAATTGATCTTTACAAGAGATGGCCATGACTCTGTTAATTGAAAGTGAAATTTCTTCTCGCTTTTGGGCAGAAGTAGTTTCCATCGCTTGTAATGTAATTAATAAAGTACTTCTAAGACCCATCCTAGAGAAAACCCCCTATGAAGTTTACAAAAGAAAAAAACTAAACTTTATTTTTATTTTTATGTGTTTGGTTGCAAGTGCTTTATTTTGAAAAGTGGAAATGATTGGCCGAGCAAATTTGAAGAAAGATCGAATGAAGGGATATTCCTTGGATACTCCACTTCAAGCAAAGCTTACAGGGTCTTTAACAAGAATACGCAGACTGTCGAAGAATTAATGAATGTCAGGTTTCAAGAAGCTATCCAGAATCTACAAGACCATACTCAACTTGAAGAGTTTGAGTTAGTTCCAGACTTAATGAAATCTAAATCCCTTGAGCAAACTCCGCTTTTTGGTGAACAAAGTCAAGTTGAAGAGAAATCAGAAAATTCAAAGGAAATAGAGGTTCAGCAAACTCTTATAGATAATGACATAGTCAACAATAACTGGAAGCAAATATCAAACCATCCTAAAGATCTCATCATTGGCAATATAGAAGAAGGGACTCTTACCAGATCCAAAATAAGAGGAGACTCAAGTGCTCTAACTCTTTTTTCTAAGATAGAATCAAAGGGAGTGGAAGAAACTTTAATTGATGAAAGCTGGATAGAGGTAATGCAAGAAGAACTCAAGCAATTCAAAATCAATGATGTATAAGATTTGGTTCCAAAATCAAAAGGAAAATCAGTAATTGGAACAAAGTAGGTGTTTAGGAACAAGATGGATGAAAAGGGAAAAGTGATCAGAAATAAAGCAAGATTTGTCACAAAAGGATATAGGAATAGATTATGATGAAACATATACACCGGTAGCCAGATCAGAAGCTATAAGATTGTTACTTGCATATGCATGTTTACATAATTTCAGGTTATTCCAGATGGATGTCAAAAGTACATTTCTAAATGGTTTCATCCAAGAAAAAGTTTATGTAGAACAACCACTAAGATTTGAAAACCCTAGAAAAATAGACTTTGTCTATAGACTGAAGAAAGCTTTGTACCGTCTGAAACAAGCACCTCGAGCTTGGCATAAGAGATTAAATAAGTTTATGGTAAGTAATGATTTTAAGAAAGGAATGGTTGACATAACTCTGTTTATCAAAAGGGAAGAAAAAGACTTTCTACTCATTCAAATATACGTAGATGATATTATTTTTTGCTCTTCTATTGAAAGTCTGTGTAAGAAATTTTCAAAGTCTATGTAGGAAGAATTTGAAATGAGCATGATGGATGAGTTAAAATTCTTTCTGGGTCTACAAGTGAGACAATCAAAGAAAGGAACCTTAATCTATCGAGAGAAATATGCCAAAGATGTCATCAAGAAGTTTGGGATGGAAAACTGTAAGAACATTGAAACTCCTATGTTAAGTTCTTCTAAACTCAATAAGGATGAAGATGGAAAGAAAGTAGACCAAAAGACATGCAAGAGCATGATTGGTTCACTTACTCTATCTTACTGCTTCTCGACTTGATATTTTATTTAGTGTGTGCATGTGTGCTAGATTCCAAGCTGATCTTAGAGAATTACATATCAGTGTTGTTAAATGTATTATTAAGTATATTACAACAAATCCAAAGTTAGGTCTATAGTATCCAAAAGGAGGAGACTTTACCCTACTTGATTACTTAGATGATAATCTAGCTGGTTGTAAAGTTGACAGGAAAATTACATTTGGTATATGCCAACTCTTTAGACAAATGTTAGTGTCATGGTTCTCTAAGAAGCAAAACACTATGGCACTCTCAATGGCAGAAGCAAAATATGTTGCTCTTGGAAGTTGTTGTTCACAAATTCTTTGGATCATGCAACAACTAAAAGACTTTGGAATAGAAAAACCTTGCCCTGAAATCAGATGTGATAACACAAGTGTGATTAACCTTACCAAAAATCCCATTCTTTATTCAAGAGCAAAGAACATTGAAATCCGTCATCACTTCATAAGATACCATGTACAAAATGGTGAAATCAATGTTCAATTCACCGATTCTAAAAATCAACTAGCAAACATTTTCACCAAGCCACTAGAGAAAGGATCATTTGAATTCATTCGTGAAAAGTTGAATATTATCCATACATTTGGTTAAATTCTATGTAAAGCAAACTCATCAGTTCAATTTTCTGGAAGAGACATTCTTTTGAAAGCTCTTACAGACTCAAGTAGTTATATTTCAAATTTTGATGCATAAGTTTCTTTCCTTCTTGAATAGGTATGAATCTTTTATTCAAATTATTACTTGCATTTAATATTTTTGGAAATTGCCATATTGTTGCTGATTTTTTGGAGTCAATATTTCAAAAAATTATTTACAGTTATTCTTTTGTAAATTTTCAAAATTGAAGTTATTTCTTTTCTTTTTTGTGCCCATTTGTTTGCCCTGGTTTGCATACTTTAAATAAGCCTTTGAATTTTTCCCCGATCACCAGAGCCTTCACAAACCCTAATCTCTCAAACCTCTGCTTCTCTTGATCCGTTCTTACTTTCTCTGCAAATCGCTCTCTCGATCACTCGCAATCATGTCGTCAAAATCCTCCAAGTCTGTCTCAATGTCTTCTCAGAAGAGGTCCTCTCGCTTTGCCAGTCGTGGGCCTCGTTTTGTGCCTGATACTCAAACACATTTCAATCTCGTTAGAGATGAATCACCAAGGAGCATAAATTCACCATCTGTGGAGGAAGAGGTCACTCAAAATGCAACTCCTCTTTCAGTAAGAAAGCCTGAAATTCTTCTTAAACACTACAAGTTTTTTAAAAAGGGAGGAAGTCCTATGGATTTTATAACATTATTCTTGAAGGAGAATGGCTTGGGTGTTTTTGAAAGCCATGGAAAAATCAGGGCTGGTAAAGTCTAGGAGAGCAGATGATCCTCATTTCAGAACGGAAGGTCAGACTGAAGGAAAAAAGGAAGATGACGATGAGAGAATATTTAAGAATTTCCAACCCAAATTGGGTGTTGCTACAAAAATTGCTAAGACTAAAGGAAAGTTGTTTCGGTCAAAAGAACATAAGAAGGATTATGCACATATGCTAAATAGAGGAGTCATCAACCCTTGAACAGTAGACTTTGATTTCCTGGATACAATCAAAATAAATTTGAGAGAGAAATTTGCCAAACTTCAAATGGAAATGTTTTGTATGGAGTCATCTGATGCCTATCCCGAATTGATTGTTTATTTTTGTTCAAACTTGTCAGTTCTAGATCCCACTCATATTCAATTTATTGTGTGTGAAAAAGTTTTTGATGTTGATATTGATCTGTTGACTAATATTCTGGGAGTAGAATGAAGTGGATTTATGTACATAAATGTCTCAAATGATGAAGTTATCAGGTTTCTGGTAAATGATAAAATTCCTAGAGAAAACATTACTTATTCCAGAATGTCTGCCTTTAATATTTTGCTCCACGAGATTGTTATCAACTGCATCAGACCCAAAGCTGCCTCAAGAACTGATGTTTTGAAATTTGAAGCCAAAATGATGTGGGCTATTTGCAACGAAATTGATTTCTCACTTCCTCGTACCATTCTACTGCACATGTACAGAATAGTAATAAAGGAGAAAGGTCAACTACCTTATGCAACTTCGGTGACTAGACTTTTTCAACATTTTCATATTCAACCGCCTTTTAGCTTTTGCTCTAGAACCATCATTCCCATGCAAATTGGACTTAAAATGATCTAACAAATGAGATTAAAGGATCACTATGAAGTTCTAAAACTTATGAGGAAGGAATATGGTAGTAAGGCTAAAATAGGATCTACCGTTGAGAAAAAAAAGAAAGGAAAAAGTGTCGTCTCACGTACTCCAAAAAGGAAAAGATTTGTTCTTCTTATACAAGATGAGGACAAAGAAGATGATGAAGACGAGACTATTTATGATATTGTGACAAATATTGTCATGAGAGACCCTGTTGCAGGAATAGCTAATTCTGAAGAATAAGAAGAAGAAAGCGAGAAAGATCCAGGAGAGGAAAGTGAAGGAGAAGACATTGGAAAAAAAGAAAGTGAGGAGGATGACTCAGATGAAGGAGAGCACAATAGGACCATTCTGATCAAGAAGGAGATGGTGCAAGGGAACATGATGAAGGAGATGCTGGAGAGGTATACAAGGAAATTGGTCAACAAATTAGTGTTGGAAAAGAAGGAATGCAAGAAGGAGAAGAAGTTCTTCCTTAGACTAATGCCACTGAGACAGGGGGAGTAGGTGAGAAAGGTCATCTTCAGGACCTGATTGCAAAACTAGCTATAAGTGATGGTGTCAATCAGTCTCCACCTGATGCAGAGGACAGTTATGCATCTCATTTCCTTAAAGAATCTCCTAGGGTTGAGGACAAAGAGGAGGGGAGCAAGATACCTCAATGTGCAGATAAATATTCCTTCAATTTTGGATACCCCTCCAGTTCAACTTGCAGAAGTTGGTGCCCAAACTAAACCAAATTCAAACTATCCTCGTATAGTGGAACTCCTTTTGGAGATTAAGGCACAACGGTATGGGATGAAGGTTGAAATCTAAGAGTTACCTGCTACTCTCGGTACTACCTTAGAATCTCTCACTAGAAAGGTATAGTCTTTTGATGACAAAGCTCATAACATTAATTAGTGGGCCACTCAGAATTTGGTTAAGGTTGAGACTATCTTCAATCGGTGCTTGACCAAGCTTGAGGATACTGTGCAAAATTTGGAGGATTTTTTACTTGTCCGTGTTCTAAGAAACCCCACATCATTTTCTAAAAAATAACATCTTTGTTTTCTTTGTGTTTGTTCGTTTTTCTCCTTTTTTGCTATTGACAAAAATGGGGATACTTTTGCAGATTTAATTTGCTGATTGTGTTTGCATCTTGTGTTCCCTGTGTTTTATTGGTGTGCTCTGTTTTTGTGTAGACTTTATTGTGCAGATCAAACTTTAGAAAATGTTTATTTGTATAATGCTTACGTTTGTGCACAATCTATTATCTCTATGTATTATCTTGTGCTACTAAAGTATTGTTTTGCAGGATAACATAAACATTATACTTAAAGCTACATAAAAGTTTTGTCACCATCAAATATGGGGAGATTGTTGAGAAAACTCTTACCAAGTTTTGAAGTTAACAAAACTTTCTAGTTCTTACGCTTATTTTGAAGAACAAAATGCTTCTGAAGTTATATCGAAGACTTTTGCCAAAGTTTGTTCATTCCAGAAGTATTTCGCACTCTGATACAATCCATACTAAAAACTGTGTCCATAACGAGAATGAAATCAAACAAAGATCTATTGATCTTGTGACAAACATTCATAATGAACTTATTAGAAATTATTCTATAACATCTAGCTCTCTAGCAAAGGATCTCACTTTCCTTCTGTAAATACATTGATGGAATCAATCATTTATTGATGAAATTAATCTCGAAGACAAGTTCTTTTTTGGGAAGTTTCTACTTATGGAAATCTAGATTATGATTGTATGGGAGACTAGAATCAATGGATTTTCCATCTCAATCTTCAAATGGCTGTAAGATCTTCTTAATCAATTATGTCCAACAGATTGATTGGAAGAAATTCCTCCGGAAATTGCCAACGGCTAGTGAGGCGTGGAGGAGTATTTAAGGAGGTCATTCAGTCTATTTGAAATGGGACGTGAAAATTGAAATTCCAAAGTCTAAAGTCTTTCCAACTACTTGTTCTTCTTCGGCGGTCCTTATAAACTGTATTTAAGAAAGAAAATCACAAAAAGAGTGACTTAGTGAGTGAGAAGGGATCTTCCACTGATTGTTTGCACTTATAAATTGTACTTCTCTATTGATGCTATATTTAATTCTAGCCAGAGGGCTGTCAACGTGGGAGAGTGGATATAGACTTAATCTAAATCGAACCATTATAAATTTCATGTGCAATCTTCTCCTTCTTTAACTCTTCTTATTTAAATTTGTTGCATTCTTATAGGTATCGCAAAAATCACTTCCATTTCTTATCTGATCTTGAACATTCATTAGAAGTCTGGTGGCTTGTCTATTAGACTCTATTCGTTACTCAAACTTTGTTCGAAATTTATTTTATTTATCAAAATTTCTTTTGAACACCTATTTACCCCCTTCTAGGTGTTTGTACTAGCATTATCAAGCTTGAGCCAAGGTTTTTAGTAGTGACTGAACACTAGGAAAAGAACTGTATGGTGATGGATTTGCTTCGTACCCTTGTAGCGAAGGTTTCTATAGAAGCAGAATTAAAATACCGAGTGTATGGTGCACAATATTTTTCTAGAAGTATCTTTATATCAAGAATAGAAGTATCGACTCTAGTGTCAATAAGGGCAATAAGAGAAATATGTTTATCATACTTAGATGGGTATATTTTTACAGGAAAATATGGGAGGATCGAAGGAATGTGTCCATAAAGGTCTCGGATTGTGGGAGGTTTAGAGAAGGAGAATACCTCTTCTTCTGGTTCTCTTGTTGAGCTTTTGATATCACTGGTTTGTGACCATGTCTGGATAGCAAACATAGTACGCTTGATTGGTTCATCTTCTAGGGAGAAAACTAATTTAACATCATCATCCTGGTATGATACTCCAGTTTGCTTCTCTATCTTCTAGATTAAATGAGAATTTTTTTCTTAGTTGTTAAGCAATTCTTGGAAAAAAGGCATTTCTTGTTGCAAATGTAACACCTGTTGGATTTTCTACACCTTCCAAAAGAGTTTCGTTTGAAGCCTCTTTTTGCAAGAATCATTATTTGCGTCTCTTCTTGGCATGCCTTAACGAGAATCTTTTGAAGTGCTTTCATTTTTACATTGATCTCTACAAGACGGATCATCACAATAGTCTTTCCTTGAATACTTAATTCTTAACTCAGGCCTTTGATAAGCCCTATCAAGTTCCTTATTGCTCTTGAGATAACTTCTTAAACCTTTCTTCGGATAAGCTCATCGAGAGTAAGATGGATCTCTTACTGAAGTCCCGAAGAGGAACATTGGCAATAGTCGTCTGCTTATTTTGAATGGACCTTTCCACCATTTGTGCAATTTCTCTTGGAATAGAAGCCAAGAAGACCTGTTTTAGTTTAGGATTAGCTCCTAGAGTATAAAACAATTTAAACAATTCTTAGAAATGTTTATTGAGATATTTTCTTCGTAGAGAAAACATCTCCTTTCAAAAAATTCTCTTCTTCTAAGTTCAAGAAGATCTTCTAGTTTACCAATAAAGAATTAGTGGATAACCCGAATCACATGATGAAAATTTGTTTGGAGAAGAAATGTCATTTGATCCTAGTCAGAAATATTTCTCCACCAATCTTTTAAGCTTCCATTGAATTTGCTTACAAACTTAGTCAATATGTCATATCGATGTTCAACAGATAGCATCTTAGTGTTGAGCCAAGCATGGAATTCCTATAGTCTATCTGGCCATTTGGAATATGGAATGTCATTGAGTGTGAAGTAGTATTTTGAAGTTGAAGACTTCTGTCCAAGATTTGAATTATGAAGATGTACTACTTCTGGCTTAGATGAATTTGATTCCGTCTCTACGTCGGGAGGATCAACCATAAAAATAGCAAGTATACTGGATTTTGGTGTTTGTGGTTGAGAGGTTGAAATAGTTTTAGAGGAAAATGAATCCAGTTCTGTGGCTAATTTAGAGGTATTTTGTTTGGTAGAATCAAACGAAGCAATAATTGGTATACTTTGTCTACCTTGCTCTCGTAGGTAAGCCTCGAGTGGATTCAAGACCATATGAGTAGAGGGAGGTTCTAGAAAAGGTTCAGGGGTTGGCTTCTTTTCTTCACTGATCTTTCTTTGCTTTTCCATTTCTCTGATACGATTTCGAAGGGTAACAATATCCCTTTGATCTTGCCTTAGAGCTTCGTCAATAATTGAAGCAATTGATGCAGCCCTAGAAGGGCTTGTATCTTTTGGATTCATTTGCCGAGGCTGGGAAGATGGATCTAGAGGAGGAATAAATTGTCCATCTTGCAAGAGCTTGATTTGTCTTCTCAATTCTTCCACTTCAGCTGTTTAGTCTTCCAAATAATGATGAGAGACATATCTTCTAGATTCCATCTACTTAAGTTTTCTCTAGAATGTCTCAAGCAATTTATTTGTGACCAAAGCCGTTTGATCAACCTTCTGGTCAACGTGATCAAGACAAGGTTGGACAGTTGAAGCTTGGTGTCAATTGTCTTGAAAACATTATTCTGGGCCAAGGCATTTTCTGACTACCAATTCAGAACAACTTCAACAGTTATAACTTTCTTTTGCCTTCCATGGTTGTCAATCTCCGTAGGATTCAAGACCTTAGGTATATGAAGAAACCAATTATGAACATCTATAAATTCTCCTAATGTTGGGAATTAGGAACTGGAATTAGATCTTTCCAAAGGTGGAAAGTCTGAGGACTGAAACATACGGATAGATGGAAGGACAAATGGCTGTTCTTGACAATGCTAGTAAGTACACCTAGAGGGGGAGTGAATAGGTGTTTGAAAATTCTTGCAAGACTTTAGCAAATTAACTCGCAAACTGAAGATGTAAATGATTATAAGCAATTATATAAAG
Organism: Eucalyptus guilfoylei; assembly: GCA_016097605.1. Lineage (NCBI taxonomy): Eukaryota > Viridiplantae > Streptophyta > Magnoliopsida > Myrtales > Myrtaceae > Eucalyptus > Eucalyptus guilfoylei. Next base: position 30,300,350 of record CM027864.1, on the reverse strand, counting down.
ATGCAAATTAACGAAAGGAGTTCAGGGAAAGAGAATTGAGACACAAGGTTTATAGTGGTTCGGCTTAGACCAACCTACGTCCACTCTCCCGCGCTGATAGCCTACTGGCTGGAATTCACTATGAATCAAAAGAGATTTTATAGTCTTCTCATCCTTGACTTCATAGCGTAGAGACACTACTACACTTTCTCAATGTCTCACAAGTATTTGAACTCTCTTTTGAGTACAGAAGGTAAGCTCAGCGATTAAGATAGCAAAGAACTAGGAGCTTCAGACTTTAGAATTTTTCTATCACGTACACTCTCGAATAACTTGAACGTCCTCCTTATATACTCCTCCATGGCTATTCAACTGTTGGCACTTTCCAAAGGAGTTCGTCCAATCTACCCGTTGGACTGAATCACTCAAGGAGATCTCAAGTTATTAAAGGAATGAGATGATAGCTCACCAATCCTGTTCGCCCATACAATCAGGATTTAGGTTTCCATAAGTAGAACCTTCCAAGTATACTTCGCCAATCACTGGTCTAATTAATCGAATTGATTTTGATAAGAATAACCAATCGCAAGATGCTATTTCCAGCTGTAAGATCTTCTTCAAACCGTACAAACCAAATCCTCAAGAATAATCTTTCATTCAGATAAATCTTCTCTTCGTCGGTCTAGGAACTGTCAGTGATGGTAGATTTTAAATCTTGAGTCTGGAGGTCTTCAGACTTTGATGATAGAGTCTACAACTCTCCAGACTAGATTGATGGAAATGTTTTGTCAACTTCAAAACAATACGGGAGTTTTCTCCAACAATCTCTCCCTTTTTTATGGTGACAAAACTTTCCTGTAGATTTTGAACACTTTGTCCTGCAAAACAACACTTAAGCAAAACAAGATATCTCATAAAAAATAAGAAGATTAGGATGTGGATAGTATCGATTCTGAAACCACAGGAAACATGTTAGTCCTGCAAAATAACCATCCTTTTCATAATCATTATCATAGCCTAAGTTACTGCAAGTATCAAAGATCAAATCAATCAGTCCAAACCACAACCAAACAAAAGATAAGTCAAGTCAAAATAAGGCTAAGTAAGGCTAAGTCAAAGAAGCCAAATCTACACAAACTTTCTCCCCCTTTTTGTCAGCAGCAAAAAGTGGAGAATATTAAAGAAAGTTGGATAAATTTAAGATTGCTTGGCAATGCGAATGAGCTGGAAATCCTCCATAGGCTTGACAGTCTCTTCCAACTTCCTTAGATCCTCCTTCAGTTGCTTGATTTCCTCACCCTTTGCATTTGCTTGAACTTGAACTTGAAGGGCTTGTACTTTGTTGTGCAAAGAAACTGAGGTGGCTTTGTGAGCATTCTCCATGGTCTGAAATTCACACCCCAACCCATAAATTTGAGCTTTAATCTCCAAAAGGTGCTCAAGCAGTCATTTAAAGTCTGTTGAATTTTCAGTTTGAGTGCTTACTTCAGCATGATCAGTTTGTGGAGTGGTGCCTGATGATGGAATTTCAGCACGAACATCCAGACTTGGAGATGATTCTTCATTGCCATCTTCAGGAAATTGAGAGGCAAAAACATCCTCTGGATTCGCAGGAGAACGACTAATATCATCACTAGAAAAAGCGTGTGAAGAGATACCTCTTTTCTCAGCAGCTCCCCCTGTTTCAATGCCTTCAGGTGGAGAAAAAATACTCTTTTTTGCTCTTCATGTTCTTCAGAATTTTGATGATCTTGTCCTCCTTCCATTTCAAGAGAATCACCATGACTCTCTTCTTTTGCTTGATCTTTTCTTCTCTTTCCTTCTTCTTCTTCTTGCCTCATCGCTTCTCTCTCTTCTTCTTGCTGCTCGATCTCTTCTTGATTCTCTCGATCCTCTGTCTCTGGAACAGAACTCTGTAAATTCTTCAAGGCTAAGGCAGAGATAGTGATGTCATCCTCATCTTCTTCATCCTCCAAGATGAGTGCTCTTCTTTTCTTAGATGGTGCTGAGATTGCCTCTTTGCCTTTCCTTTTTGTAGCCACAGAGTCTTGTCGTGCTTTGACAGGGGTCTTCACCTTAAATCTTTCCAATGCCTTGTTCAGCTCATTTAAGCGCATCTTGGAAACCATCTTTAGTCCCACTACCATTAGATCAATGGTTCGAACACACAGAATTATGGGGGGCTGAATGTTAAGGTGTCTGAATAACCGAGTGATGAGAGCAGAATAGGGAAGTTGTCCATTGTCCTTTACCACTGTCCTATACATGTGCATAAGGATAGTGTGAGGTAGAGAGAACTTGTACCCAATGTTAATGGCATACATCAGCTTTGCTTCAGAGATTGAGACATCAGTCTTTGATGTGGACTTGTGTCTGAGATAGTTAATGACAATCTTGTGGAGCAAGATGTTGAAGCCTTTCATCCTGGAGTAAGAGATTCTCCCTTCGGCAATCCTATCTTGAACAAGCTCCAAAGTGGCATGAGCAATAGACACACTGATTGGTCGGAAACTCCCTCTTTCCACCCCAATCACATTAGCCAGAGTGTCCATATCAACCACATAATCCTTGTCTCTAACACTAAAGGAAAATCTATTCGCATCTAAAAAGGATGGATTGGAATAGAAATAAACTGTAAGTCCCGGATGAGCAATAGTCGTCTCAGATTAAAATCACTCAAGTTGAAGTAGTGAAAACTTCTCCCACAAATTCATTTGTAACGAATCGAGAAAGTCAAAATTGACACTTCTCGGGTTCATCACTCCTCGCTTCAGCAATTTAGTGTAGACTTGCTCGTGCTCTTTGGAATGAAAAAGATCTATTCTTTCACAGGTAATGTTTGCAGCAATTCCCATCCTCGGCTTAAAATGATTGAACATCTTCTCATCATCTTTTCCCTCAGGTTTGATTAAATCCTCCAAAACGTGGATCACTGGGGAAATTTGCAAAAGCCTTTTCTACCGAACCAACAGGAGCAATACCCAAATTTTCCATCATCTTTAAAAAATGAGTTTCATTTCTGTACCCTTTTTCGCTTAAAAACTCATCAATAAAGGTCATTGCAAAACCACCTTCCTTCAAAGCAGTATAAAGCTTGAAAGAAATTCGGGCGTAAGAGTCCTTATGGGTTCTATATCCTCTAGAATTTATCTTTATGCCTGTTGTTGTGGAGATGCTTGAGTTCTAGGTTGAGAAGAATGGCAAGGTTGAGAATGTTGTTGGGGATTTTGCCGCTGTCTTGGAGAGTCTTCTTTCTCGGTTAGATTAAAGTGTATAGGACCCTCTCGCATATGTTGTGGTCCCCTGTTTGCGATCCTTGAGAACTTTATTTGAGAAAACATTGTCACAGTCTTTGAGAGATTTCACGAGCTCGATTCGCAAAAAAAGATGAAAATTTTATGGATTAAACTAGAGAGAAAAAGTAAAAAAGTGAAGTTCTTTGCTCTAGGGGTTGTGAGTGAAAACGGAGAAGAAAATCAACAGTATATAGAGCAAACAAAACGAAGTAATCGAATCGTCGTAAGGAACATATAAAATTGCTTTTTTGAAAATGAAAAGCTGCCATAAATTCAAAAATTCGAAAAAGATAATTTCTAAAAATTTAACAATCAATTAGCATTTAAAAGGTAACTGTACCTTTTCAAATAAGATAATTTAAAATGCTGGAATAAAAAATAACTTATAGTTGTAACTTTTAGTTTTTCTGAGTCTGAACAACTTGAGACTTTATTTCTTGATCGTCTTCAAACTTTACTGAGTAAAGAATATGATGTTCAGTCTGGTGCGAATAGACTCAAATAGACTTTTCTCCAGTGGCTTTGTAAATATATCTGCCAGTTGATTCTTTGAATCAATGAATTGAATCATAACTTCTCCACTTTGGACATGATCTCTAATAATGTGATGTCGAATCTCGATGTGCTTTGCTCTTGAATGAAGAATTGGATTCTTTGTAAGATTGATTGCACTGGTGTTGTCACATTTGATTTCGGTACATGAGTCTTCGATTCCAAAGTCTCTCAGTTGTTGCTTCATCCATAAGATTTGAGAACAACAACTTCCAAGAGCCACGTACTCTGCTTCTGCTGTTGAAAGAGCTACGGTGCTTTGCTTCCTTGAGAACCATGATACTATTTTGTTTCCCAGCAATTGACAAGTACCGGAAGTACTCTTTTTATCAACTCTGCAACTTGCTAAGTCTGCGTCTAAATATCCAAGGAGAGTAAAGTCTCCTTTGGGATACCATAGACCTAACTTTGAAGTAGTTGCAATGTATTTGATGATGTGTTTTGCAGCACTTAGATGAGATTCTTTAGGATCGGATTAAAATCTGGCACAAATGCAAACACTAAACAAAATGTTAGGTCTAGAAGCAATGAGGTAAAGAAGTGAACCAATGATACTCCTGTAGAGCTTCTGGTCAACTTTCTTTCCTCCTTCATCTTTGTCCAGCTTCGAAAAACTTGACATTGGTATCTTAGTCTTTTTGCAATTCTCCAATCCGAACTTTTAACGAGTCCTTTTGCATATTTTTCTTGGTGAATGAAAATCCCTTCCTTCAATTGTTTCACTTGTAATCCAAGAAAGAAGGATAATTCACCCATCATGCTCATCTCAAATTCATCCCGCATGGACTTAGAAAACTTCTTGCACAGGTTTTTGTTAGGTGATCCGAATATTATATCATCAACATAGATTTGAACAAGTAGAAAGTTTTTACCTTCCTTTTAAATAAACAATGTAGTATCCACTTGACCTTCGTTTTTTCCTTTGCTGTTACCACCAAAGGAAACTTTTCCTCCTTTTAATTGCACAAGCTTAATGAAACAACTTGAATCTCCTGTCATGTGTCTCGAGCAGCCACTATCCAAGTACCATTTGACCTTTTTCTTGATAGTGACCTACAATCATATAAAGAACTCAGGTTTTTTTTGGTACCCACATCTTTTTGGGTCCATTTGAGTTAGTACTAAACACAGTCTTTGCCCAATTTCTCTTAATAGGTCTCCAAACCTTAGGACATTCCTTCTCAAAATGTTCTGAGCTATTATACTTTGAACATTTAAGAGAACTTCGGCCAACAGGTTTTATAAAAGCCTTTTGAAAATGATTTTTGTAAAATGCTTTTGTAGGTCTTTGTTTGATTCTTTCTTTTACTTTTGGAAAATCGATTAAATGAATGGTTTCTAATGCCATTCCCAAATCTGATTTGTTGAAATAAGGTCTTTGAATTGAAAGAATCTTCTCCAACTTTTCAAATCCTATTGAAAACCTTTTGGTGACATTTGTTATGTCTTCTTTTAAAAAAACATTTTCTTTTGAAAGAGAGTCTGTATTTTTCAAAGCAACAAAATTTTTGTCTAGTTTTTCAAACTTTTCTTTCCAAGAAATTTCTTGTTGCTTCAGTTTGGAATTCTCCTTCTTTAGCTCAGAAATCCTTTTAAGAGAAGTCTTGAGGCTAAGACAAAGTTCATCAATATATTTTAAGACTTTAACAGGAATTTTTAAATTACTGACCCTGACTTCACTGTCTGAGTCTGAGTCTGAGTCTGAGTCTGACTTTGAGTCTAAATCTAACTTTATCTCCGAATCTGAGTCTGAATCTAATTTTTCCATTAGACAAATGTTGGCATAATCTTCATCACTTTCTTCACACTCTGTATCACTCCATGTCTCTGCTTTAAAAGCCTTCTTGAACTTTTCAGTTTTGCCTTTCTTCTTTTTCATCAAAGGGCAGTTGGGTCTGATGTACCCCTTTTTCTTACACTCGAAACAAACCACATCTTTGTTGATCTCATCGCCTCATTCTTTTGAAATCTTTGAGTACCCTGTTTCTTCTAGTTAAACCTTTTACCTTTCCTGTTTAACTTCCTAAACTTCCTTATCATAAGTGCTAACTCTTCATCATCTAGGTCGTCTTCAGAGTCTGTATTATCAAAATCACCGTTAGATTTTAGGGCAATTGACTTTTTAACTTTAGGATCTTCGTCTTCATTGAGTTGCTCTACTTCATATGATTGAAGTGTGCCAACCAATTCATCAATAGAGAGAGGCATAATCCTTTGGGTTTCTCTTATAGAAGTCTTCACATGATTCCAATCTTTGGAGAGTTCTCGTAGCAATTTGTTGACCTTCATCGGTCCTGAAATTGGATGTCCCTGATATGATAGACCGTTTAGAATTTCTGTGAAACGACTAAACATGTCAGTGATGGATTCTCCTGGCTTCATCTTGAAGGCTTCATACTGTTCGAGCAGAATATTGATTTTTGTTTCTTTAACTTGATCAGTTCCTTCATAGGTGACGTGCAACCTATCCCATACTTCTTTGGCTGTATCACAAGATGAAATTCTATTATATTCAGTAGGAGATAAAGCACAGTACAAAGAGTAGATTGCTTTAGCATCAAGAACCTGTCTCTTGTTTGTTTCTTCTTGTGTCATCTCACTAGTGTCTGCAACTTCTTTTCCTCTTTCCGAAACTGATGTAGCTTTAGGAATGATTCCTTTTTCTACCACGTCTCATTCCAGAGGATCTTTTGATCTTAGGAATGCCTTCATCTTGTTTTTCCAGACGTTGTATTCATTTCCATCAAAGTAGGGAGGTCTTGTATTGCTTTGGCCTTCAACCAGACTTGGAGCCAAAATACTAGCCATAGATCTTTAACTCAGAAGTAAAAACAATTCAATAAAACGAGCACATGAGCTCTGATACCAATTGACAGTGTTCGTAAGTACACCTAGAGGGGCGTGAATAGGTATTTGAAAATTCTTGCTAGACTCTAGCAAATTAACTCACAGACTGAAGATGTAAATGATTATAAGCAATTATATAAAGCTGCGAATTAACGAAAGGAGTTTAGGGAAAGAGAATTGAGACACAAGGTTTATAGTGGTTCGGCTTAGACCAAGCCTACGTCCACTCTCCCTCGCTGACAGCCTACTAGCTATAATTCACTATGAATCAAAAGAGATTTTATAGTCTTCTTGTCCTTGACTTCACAGCGTAGAGACACTACTACACTTTCTCAAGGTCTCACAAGTATTTGAAATCTCTTTTGAGTACAGAAGGTAAGCTCAGTGATTAAGATAGCAAAGAACTAGGAGCTTCAGACTTTAGAATTTTTCTATCACGCATGCTCTCGTATAACTTGAACATCCTCCTTATATACTCCTCCATGCCTATTTAACCGTTGGCACTTTCCAAAAGAGTTCGTCCAATCTACCCGTTGGACTGAATCACTCAAGGAGATCTCGAGTTATTAAAGGAATGAGATGATAGCCCACCAATCCTGTTCGCCCATATAATCAGGATTTAGGTTTCCATAAGTAGAACCTTCCAAGTATACTTCGCCAATCACCGGTCTAATTAATCGAATTGATTTTGATAAGAATAACCAATCGCAAGATGCTATTTCCAGCTATAAGATCTTCTTCAAACCATACGAACCGAATCCTCAAGAATAATCTTTCATTCGGATAAATCTTCTCTTCGTCAGTCTAGGAATTGTCAGTGAGGGTAGACTTTAAATCTTGAGTCTGGAGGTCTTCAAACTTTGACGATAGAGTCTGCAAGTCTTCAGACTAGACTGATGGAAACGTTTTGTCAAGAGGAAATTAATTCTTTTTAGGCGAGGGTTTCTTTTTGGGTGGTGACTGAGGTGGAGGAGGTTCACATGGTTCAGAGATTTTGGAAGGGGGCGCGGTCGAGGTGGTCCATATGAGATCATGAATTGATATTTTCCTCCATCTTCATCAAGAGGTCCAATGATGGGGTCTTCGTCAAGGTACCTGTGGTAAAGTTTATATTTTGACCGTTTCTTTCTTCTAGATGGTCTATCATCTTCTTCGTTATCTGAAGGATTTGTGCAAAGAGAGCACCGACAATCTAGATCCCAAAAACAGTGTCCTGTTCGGGGATCTTTATAATAATGAATAGGACTTCCCTCCTAGTCAAAAGATTCCATCATGGATTTTAGATCTAGGTGGCTTTCGTCGGTTGAAACATGGGTTGCAGAAGATTGCATCATAAAAATAGTAGGAAAAATAGAAGATAGTGGACTCTTCCTTTTCCTTACTAAATTTGATAACAACCGTACCGTTTTTCTTCTTAGTGAACTGAGACTCCATGGATTGGATCGGTTTGGAGTTCTAGTGGATTTTCTCATAGTTAGTTACCCACGTGTCTGGGAGTAACTTAACTAATTGATCTCAAGGGATTTGTCTATGAACATGAATATAGGAGGTTTGGTCATTATCCACTAAGATGAACAAGGCATCTTCCGAATTAGGGAAGTTGAGGTCAATGGCATGATTTTGGAGATGCTAAACCATTTGGTAATGTAAAGTGGCTGCAATAGAATTTGGAGTTTGAGGTGCTCCAATAATCTGTAGTTGAACCTTCAAGGCTGAGAGAAGTCGTGGATTCGAGAGTGCCATATTAAAATTTGGAAATAGTGTAACAAACATTGTTTCTACGTTAAGGGTGGTTTGGATGATACCGATGCAAGCATGATGGTAGTCCAAAAGACGAGTGTTAAAAGAGTCATTTGAGCAACCATAGGTAATCCCTTTTTTCCGTAAAAGGATAAAGTAAGTCTGATTGCACCAAAGTGAAGGTGTGTGTAACCTTATTGTATCTATTGGCATGGAAAGTCAGGAGGGATTTGAAGGGTGACAAAGTGTTCTTGCTGAGTTGTTGGAATAGAATGCTAATCAAATTTCGAGGGTTGAACATACTCTTTAATTTCTTTAGGAGTATGCTTAATAACCTGCTTAATAGAATGGATAGGTGAAAAAGAGGATGGTTTAGCAAAAGCATAATGAGGATTTATAAGTAGAAGATGAGTCTTAGAGGTTTTGCTATCCTCATTGAGGTAAAAAATCTCATAAAGATATTCAATCTTAGAGATATTGGAAGTGCGGAGTTCAAGAGGAGGGCTAAGACAAACAAGAGCATTTATAGTGGAAGGTGTAGAGATTTTCAAAGATTCAATCATAATAAGGAAAATCTCCCCCTTTCTATACTAAATAATCAATTTATTTGTTCCTAAGAATAGCTCCAATCAAGTCAAATCATGTTCTGTTTTTTTCTTTTCTTTTCTTCTTTTCCTTTTCTTTTCTCTCCTTTTTCCTCTAGTTGGTTGCCAAAATATAATAAAATTATTATAAAATTATTAAAAAATTAAAGAAAAATTGAAAAATACAATAAAATCATAACATAAAATTACATTAAAAATATGATAAAATTATATAATAAAATAAAAAATGATAAATAATTCAAAATAAAATCAAATTATCTAATAAATTTATTAAAAAATAAAAGAGAAAAATATAATAAAAGTATCAAAATAATAAAAGAAATTCTAAGTTACAAAAAAATTAAGGATCGTAGGAAACACATACCTATTCTGGGATATAAATTTGAGCAATTACCAAACACCTTAAAATGTTAAGGAATTAGTCTAGGGAACAAAATAAAAAAGAATAATTTCTAAGCAGTAATTGTTCCCATGATTAGAATAGTTACCAAACGCATCCTGAATATCCAGCTAAACACACCCAGATATTCCGTTGGTCAGGTAATCGCCGGGTACCTAGACCTATCTTCATATGGGGTTTGGTCTTCTTTAACCCGTGCCTGCCTACACAAACTTGTAGAAAACATGTAACCACTACAATGTACAATTTCAGGTGAATAACGATAAATTGCAAATAAAAGCTGCAACTAAAGATTAGTAGACTAAAATTTTAACTTTTGACTGCCTGTTCTATTATGAATCAGGGAAAAAAAGAATCTAGAATGTTATAGTAGCAACGGAGAGTTTTGTGGTGTCTTGCGTAGCTCCATCTTCACTAATGAGTAATTATACCAGGAAGAAAGGGCAAAAGAGCGAGGATATAACTATACTAGAAAATTTTGTTAATAAAATCAGGTTTTTAGAACCTTTAGCTTCCATTAAATCTTATGAATAAAAAGGACACATGTCCATTTGTCTTAGCATTGCCAATTAAATTAACGCATTTGTTGAAATATAGAACGTCATTATGAGGATTGGAGGTTGATAATCTGCGATTATTAAGATGTCATCAAGACATCCAACTTAGGCGAGCACACACGATCCACTCTTTTTGGTCGACTCTCTTTTCTCCCAATAAACAAGCACATCTTTTTGAAAAGTTTTGGGCTAATAAGGTATTATCAATTTCTCCGATCCTTTTTCACACGAAAATATCTAGTGTGATTTTTATTTTTATTTTAATTTCCTGCCTCTCATATGCACTAGATATTCTCTCTTGTGTGTGAGTCTATTAAACAGGGGCCAATCGTTGCCAAATGATTCTTATAAGAATCATTGAACGCTTATTCTTATCCCAGATGTCAGATGTGGCATTTTTTCCACTTCATATGTGCACTCAATAAACGATCACCGCAAAATGTATATATATTAATGCCAAAAAAGGCAAAATCTTCAGCGTTTTATTTAGATTTCATTACCCATAGATTGGTTTGTATCGCCGACTTTCAAGCATTTTGCTTTTCGTTTTTGGATTTAAGGGAAGGGATCACTCGCCAAGCACTTAAAATGATTGAAGTGAAATTTATAAATTGTTTTTTTTTTGGTCGGTCAAATTTATAAATTGTTAAAAGGGCCAAATTAACTAACATAAACTTCTCGTGAGTCCACGTGATCAAATAAAATAGGCTTATTATCAATTACAACCACAGTGGAAGGTCTTATCTACGAGCCGTCCATTAGCTATATATTTTCAATCATGGAGCAACTAATTAATAAATTTATTTTATTGTGCACACTAAAGAGAAAATGTGTATGGCTATGAAGAAATTATTACATAGGCCCTTACGTTTATGTCTTGTCTTGTACTAATCATTGCATAAAAGAAGAAATACTAGTCTCTCTCCACATTTTTGTATCTTGCGGCGTGCTTATGTGAATAATTATTGCTTATCAAAACTTGTCCATATTAGATCGAAGAGTTCGAGGAAAACGTCTTAGTTGAAGGGATCACGTCACACCATAATTGTTGCCTTTTTTTAATTGTCTTTGTCCGAAGGCCATTTGCAATCATATATTTGGGCAAGTTGGAGAGAACGACAACGATGAATTCTCTCCTCGTCATTTTCCCTCTAATATCACACATTTCTCGATTAATCAATTCCTTAATTGAAAAAAAAAAATCCTTAATAGTGGGTCAGTCCAAAGGAGCGCTACTGACTTCACTTTTTGACAAGAGCAAAGTTGCCAAAGGAGAAGCTCGCATGCTCATTGTTCATCAATAGTGGTTCAGTCCAAACTGGCGCCTAACTCCATTCCTAAGACCGATTTACTTTATGAAGGTTGGCTTAATGGAGCCACTACTCCTTCAAACATGGTGTACTCTTCTATAAAGAATTTCTCTAACAAATTTTATCTCACAAGAAGTTGATTTACAAAGTGAATACGAGAGAATTCTTGTATTTTTAATGTACACACATGCACAAGACAAGGGGTTACACTATTTATATGGAAAACAAACTCAACTAGCTATTACTAACACTTCAAACGGCTAATTTGTTGACTGAAGAGAATTTCAGGTGCCCATAAAAAATGGTCGTACACCTGCTAGATTGAGCAGGCGAAGCTTAAAATTGAACTGCAAAGTCAAGTATTCGACTATTACTCAGCCGGGTAACCAAACCTGTTTTTAGATAGAAACAGGTCTTCTTGTAGAGAACATATTCGAATAGTTTGTAACAATTACAAATATACGAAAGTGAGTTTTGGGATCATCAAAATTAGTTAGGAATAGCAGTGACAAATTGTAAATAAAACGTGCAACTAAAGATCAGGTATGATTATCAAAGATTAGATTTTATAAATGTATGTTTTTGGCTGTCTAATCTATCATATGAATTGTGGAAAATAGAATTTAATATGTTAAAATAACTACTGGGGTTTTGTGGTGGCTTGTGTGAACTTCATCTTCGCTAATGAGTAATGATCTTGGAAGAAACAATAGAAGAGAAAGGATATGACTATACTACAAAATGTCGATAAAATCAGGTTCTGAAACCTTACCTTTAGCTTTCATTAAATTTTATTATTTGAATTGCAGACGTTCAAGCATTTTTTTTTTTGGGTGCTTTTGGATTCAAGGGAAGTGATCACACCAAGCATTCAAATGCTTCAAGTGAAATTTATTACTTGTGAAAAGGGCCAAATTAACTAAAAAAATATTCGCAAGAGTCCACACCGTAAAATAAAATAGGCTTGTTGTTTCAACAACAGTGGAAGATCCCATCAGCAAGGCGTCCATTAGCTGGATGTTTTCAATAAATAAATTTATTCTATTGTGAACATAAAGAAAATGCGTATGAAGACGAGGAAACTATTACATATGCTCTTACAATTATGTTTTTGTCTCGTACGAATCATAGCTTAAAAAAGAGAAGTATTAGTCTTTTTTCACACATTGTAAGCGAGAAAGGAGAATCTTAGGGCATGCTCGTGTAAATTATTGTTCACCAATCTGAACTTGACCTTATTAGATGAGAAGGGTTCCAGAAAAATATCTTTGTTGAAGGGACCACGCCACGCCATAATTGTTGACTTTTTTTGTTTCTATTTGTCCGATGTTTACGTGGCCCTTAAATGATATCATCATGTAAAAATTAATTTCTAGTATGAACACCTAGACTCTAACATAAGTATCGATTCTTTGCAAACATCTACTAGTAAAAGGACCAATTTGAGACCATTTTTTTTTTTCGGTGAAGGTTGACCAAAAAAAAAAAAAAACTGAGCAGAAAACTTTCATGGGCTGTTAAATATATTTCTGGCAATGACTTCTTGCAATGCATTGCTCAATTTGCTTTTGGTGCTCTGTCACCTTATTTGGAAGACAAGGAACAATATCTTCTTCTGGAGCCATGCCCTTTTTGTCCCTGCCTTGAAGAATCTTCTCATTAAAGTCGTCAGGGACAAGGCTTCTACATTCAGCCAGGTTGCGGACACACCAAGGAACAGGAGGACTGAGCATAGTTGGGGACTAGATCCCTCTATATTTTCTTCCTAGGTGATTGTCCCTTCGTCGTAAAGTTGTTTCAAGGGTGACCACTGTTTTGGTCTACCCTTTGGTTCTTTTCTCTTGGCACCCTTCCACTTGTGATGACTTGGGTGTCATCTAGAGTGCAAGTTTTGTTGGAGCCGGGCTTCTTTTGCTGTATAGCTGTGTTTGGTGGAAAGTCAATATACTTCTTACCTTACCAAAATAATAATAATAATAATAATAATAATAATAATAATAATAATAATAATAAAACAATAGTTGGTTGGAAACTTTCCATATGCTGTCCAAATTTACCTTCCTACGAATTCCAATTGCAAAGATATTGCTATTTTTTTGACTTGCTTGTGCTTCATAACTGCTTTGTTGGTGAAATGTTTCTCTAGCCTAAGGAGTACTGGGATTGCATATACGTTCAAAGTGTGTCAAGAGATTAATTTTTTTTCCACATTTTGACCCCCAATAGATTACACTGCAGATTTGTTCAACTTTTGTAAATCACAAACACGACTTTTTCTATTTCTCTTCCCACAAAAACACTTTCAGAAATTTTTTAATATGTCCAGATGTATATAAAGTTGGCCGGCGATCAGGCCGGCCCAGAGTTGAAAAAAGGAAGAAGAATAAATGAAAAGTAAAAGGAAGAGAGAAATAAAAGAAAATAAAAGAATAAAAATCTCAGAAAAAAAATTGCAAAAGTTATCCACGTCAGTGATAGTTACTGTCCACGTCAGCGATTTCTAACCAAGATTAGCCGAAAGGATTACATCGGCAAATCATCAAAAGTTTTAAAACTAAATTGATTGGTTTACAATAGATTTAGGATATTTTTAATAATTTTCCCTCAAATTATGTTTTAACTACAAATAACTTTTAAGACCAAAGAGGCCCAAAATAGTATTGTGTTTACAATAATAGTAGTTGCATGGCTTGCTCTATTTAAGTTGAGGGGGTGAGGAAACGTATGGGAGAAAATGGAGTTTGGAACACTTGGAGTGCTTAACCATGGCATAAATGAATACTTAAGTACCAAAAATTAGAAAAGTGACACTTAAGTGCCAAAATTGGTATAAAATGGATTACTGAAGTGTTAACAGCGAAAAAATCTTGCCAAAACGCTGACATGACGATTTTCCAGCGAGCCAAGTGCAAAATGATGTAGTTTTGCATGCTAGCATGGGTAAATAATTAATATAAAAATTAATTAAATTAAGCCCTTAGCCGTCGGCAACCTTCATCTTCCTTTTTTTTTAAAAATTTGGTTTTAAATTTAATTTAATTAATTTTTATATTCAAATTCAAATTGTGTCAAAACGACGTCGTTTTTTTGTGTGTCTTTGTTGAGTCAGTCTTTCGGCAACCCACGTAAGCGAGCAAAATTAATGAAAATTTATCATTTAGGATTTCCAATAGGATTTGCCGGATATGGTGCTCAAGTGTCCTATTTTTCAAAAAAAATGTCACTTAAATGTCACTTTCCTAACTTTTGACACTTAAATGTCCTATTGTGCAAAGTTTTGACACTTTGAGTGTTCTTTTGTCAGAGAAAATGTCAACATATGACATTTTTTTTTCTCGACAAAATTATAAAGTTTTCTGCGTTCTCCACCCAAACCTTCAATTTCTGCATTTTCCTTTGTTTCCCAAACATTATGAAAGTAAACTCTACCATCGCTAATAAACAGAGGTTTACCATTACCAATCGATACATGACCTCCTCATTTGAGAATGATATAATACTTTCTTTTTATTCAAAAATGCCGGACTACATTTTTTTCACCTCATATGTGCATTTAATAAAGGAACTCTTCAAATTGTACTTACTAATGCCAAAAAAAGAGAAGCAAAATCTTTAGTGGGCCATAGATTAGTTTGTATTGCTGACCTTCAAGCGTTTTTTTTTTCTCCTTGAACTTAAGGGAAGTGATAATACCAAACACTCAAATGATATAAGTGAAATTCATTTCTTGTGAAAATGACTTAATTCGGGTCCATACGGTCAAATAAAATAAGCTTGTTATCAATTAAAACAATAGTGGAAGTTCCTATCTATGAGCTGTCCATTAGCCATATGTTTTCAATTAGAGTAATTAATTAATAAATATATTTCATTGTGCACACTAGTGTGAGAAAATGCTTATGGCAATGAATAAATTATTACGTAGGCCCTTACAATTTTATTTTTGTCTTGTATATCATAGCTTTAAAAAAGAAATATTAGTCTTTTTCCACACATTATGACCCCAACAATGACGACGAGAGGCTTGCGCTCATGCCTCTTAAATCGCCCACCTTAACCTAATCTTGTAAACTCAAATCTGAAGTGCATCTACAATAGCTCGTCTGTACATCTAAAATCGTCTAATCAAGGCTGTCCGTTGTAGATATAACGTCCGATTCATAAATTTTTTTCCCCTCAGTCGTCCTCTTTCTCACCGTGATTTTGTTTGCGCTTGTGATCTCTCTGCAAATTGAATGGAAGAAAGAGGAGGAAAATGCGACATTTGCTTTTGCTTCAAGATTCTGTTACATTGGTTTTTCACCTGTTTGATAAGAATTATTTTCTTTTGAATTTAAGATCACTAAATTGTTCGTCTTTTACTTTTTTTAATAACAAAAAAATGCCACATTAACTTACACGGGAAGCTCCATTTTGCCACGTAAGCTCGTTTGGACGGGAAAGATGACAGTGGCCGCGTCTGTCTGTCCGAGAAGACCCCATGCCTTTTGTTTTTTTGTTTTTTAATATTGTTTTTGTGATACGTAGAATGTGAGATTATTTTTATCCCTCTCATATAAATATATGATTTTTTTTTTTTTAACTGGATTTGGCCCACCACTTAGTGGGAACTTCAAATGGCACTCCAAGCCACCGTGGTCACTGTGCCCCAGCGCTCATTCTTAGCAACTTCCTATGTCCAAGTCACAATAGGATCATGGTCAATGAAAACAAAGACAAAAGAACAAGAAATGCCGTGTTTTTCCACGCCATCGACAAGAAGTAAGAAAGATTGACGTTGAGGTGTTGCCTCGTTTTGTTTCTCTTTGTCAAATGGTCATTTGCAATAATTTATCTGGGCAAGTTGGAACAGAACCACAGTAATGAGTTCTGTCTACATCATCTCCCTTCAATGTTTTACATTTCTCAACTAATCAATTATTTAATTTCAAGTTGTAAATAATTGATTAATTGTTTGCTAATGAACAATTAACTTCGCTCAAGTCAAAGTAGTCACCAGTGTTCACTATAAAGAGGCCAACCAACTGCGTGCGCATTGCAAGAACTCAGCAAATAATCCATAGATCCTCTAGGCGTTCTAAATCGACGCTGAAGGTATTGAAACATTTTCCTCCATTACATATTCTTTTCAACGAATTTTCAGTTCCCTGCTGTTTTCTTCCCACACACTGTCCACTTGTTTTTGCGTCGTGCTAATTTGTCCACTTATATTCTGATGTTATCAGGATTGGTTTTGGCCTGTATTCCTCTTCATCCATCTTTACAGACAAGTCAATGAAGCCACTCCTGGTACGTGTGTTATTATACATCTACTTTTTGCGTGCTATCAGTGCTTGTTTCACTTTCACCCTCTTTGTTTGGTAATCTGGTTCTATTGATCAAACCCTAGAAACATAAGAGCAAAAATAATAAAAAGGAAGAAGAAAAACATGGGTGAGATAATTGTGACATAAACTCATTGTAGAGGCACCAATATTTGTCTCTCTTAACTTAATATGTCTGTAAAATGGATGTTGTATGTATAACCATCTTCTTGTTGCCAGTGTAATTTGCGACTTGCAAATAATAGGGTGAATTTGGAAAAATAGCACGTCTCTGCTCATAGGCATTAAGATAATCTAGCCTATTACAATTGATAGGGAAAAAAAATTGATATTTACTAATTGCAGAACACCTAAAATCCTTTAAAGCATACATTATTACATGTGAATTAACTCTTAACATTTCCAACACAATAATAGTCCATAAACTTTAATCCAATGCGTAATGTTATCATTAGACTTTTAATTCATTCAATGTGATCTCTAAATTATTCTTAAATATTCAATATAGTCCATAATTTTTTTTTGGTAAGGACCATAAATTTTTTATTTGTCAAAACTATTCTCTCAACTTTCCAACCAAGTCAAATCAATCTTTTAGTAGCACTTATAAGTTTTCATAATTACCCTATTGTCCATATTTTATAAAAAAAATAAAAATTCAATCCTTCTCCTCAATGAATAAAAACATATATGCTATATTTTTATTACCTTTTTATTACCTTTTTATTCTTTATAATTATTATGATGTCATACTTATGTAAAATTTTAGCTTTATTATCTTTACAGTAGTAAAGAAAAAAAATTACCTATAATGAGAGACTGGAATGGTTGACTAAAAGTCATTCAATTGTTTCTTTGAAAAGGTATGTGATAATAATTAATCAAGACCCTTCACTAAAGGTGAATTGGAAAATTGTCCAAAGAGTCCTAAATTTATTGCACTTAACCTTTTAATTTTGCCAACTAAGTGTTAAAATTTTTTATATTTTTCCAACTAAGTTCATCTAGTTAATTTTAATTAGAAATTGCCAACGTGAATATTAATCGTCCTACGTGGCATGGTTGGGCACTGATGTGGAAATTTTTTTAATAATATTTTAAAACTTTTTCCTTTTCTTCTTCCCCTCTTCCTCCTTTAGCCAATCGCAACGCTGACCCTTGCCTTTGGTCAATGACCAGGCCCAAGGACCAGACTAGAGGAGAAATGAAGAAAAAATGAAAAAAAAAAAATTGAAAATATTATTAAAAATTATCTACATTAACGTTGACCATGCCATATAGAACATACAGTGTCAACGTCAACAATAGTTGGCCGGATGGACTCGATTAGTAAAAACATGAAAAGGTTTAGGACTCGATTGCAAAATTAAAAAGTTTAGAACTTGATTGGCAAAAGCATAATAAGTTTTTGACTTTTTGGACAATATTCCCCTTTACCGTTGGTTCAAATATCTTTACGTATAATTTCTTTAATGGATGACCTCACTCTTAATTGACTAAAATTCCATATGCTTTATTTGAAAATGTATATATAGATTATACTTATTGAGAATTGGACATCGTTGCTTTAAACTTGCTTTGTCCTTTTACTAAGCGAGAGGTTTTACAAAAGATAAACGTTTTGAACATGGAGAGAGAGAGAGAGAGAGAGAGAGAGAGAGAGAGAGAGAGAGAGAGAGAGACCTATGCAACCGAATTTCCTCGATTACAAATAAAATGTATCATCTTTTATGTCATCCTAACTTGATGATTGTACTTTATTGTGCTTAGCACATGAAATTGCACATGACTACATTATCTAACCAAATAGGGCCCAACTTGTTATGGCTTTATCTACCTCACAATCTCACGTGATAAGTGATGATGGAACCATGTTGAAAATTATGTTAAGTGCAACTTTTTGGCAGTCTATTCTGTTATATTATTAGGGGAAAAAGAACCTGTTATGTTAAAAAAACACATCGAGAAATGATCGAGGGTTTTCTGGTGGCTAGTGTGAGCTTCATCTTCACTAATGGATAATGATACTTGGGGAAAAAATAAAATGAGGATATGACCATTCTACAAAATTCTGTTGAGAAAATCAGGTACTTAGAAACTTTAGCTTCCATTGAAGTTTATGAACAAAAAAGGCACATGTCCTTTTTTCTTCAATGACCGATAATTAGATCTTGAATTAGACAATTAAAAATGATGCATTTATTGAAATATAGAACATAATTATGAGGAGTCGAGATTGATGAACCCTGATTACTTAGAATGTCGTCATGCCATCCAATTTTGGCTAGCGCACATAGTCTACTCTTTTTGGTTGACTATATTTCTTCTTAATAAACATGTACCTCTTTTTGAAAATTCATGGGTTAATCAATTACTCCGACCTTTTTCCCTCTAATATCTAGTGTGGGATTCTTTTTTTTATTTTCCTGCCTCACAAGTGCAGTAGATGTTTACGCTCTTATGTGGCCATTGTCAATTGATGCATGACATCATCTTTTGAGAATCATTGGATAACTCTTTCATCCCAAATGTCCGATGTACGTTGTTTTTCACCTCACACGTGCCCTCAATGGAGGACGCTTCGAGATGTATTTAATTCCAAAGACGGAAAACAAAGTCTTCAGTGGGCCATAGATTGTTTTGTACTGCCGACTCTCAAACCTTTTTTTCTTTTTTTTTCTTTTTTTTGTTTGTTTTTTTTTTTTTTTTTTTTTTTGGGGGGGGGGTGATCCAAGAGAAGTGAGCACTCCAAACACTCAAATGATTTGAGTGAAATTCACTTCTTGTGAAAAGGGATAAATGAACTAACAGAAACTTCACAAGAGTCCACGCAGCCAAATAAGATAGGCTTGTTATCAATTACAGCAACAACGGAGGTTTCTAACCACAAGCCGTCACTAGATGTTTTGAAACACGGATCAACTATTTAATGAAATATTTTATTGTGCTCATTAGTGTAAGAAAAAGTATATGGCGATGATGAAATAATTACTTAGGCTCTTACACTTATGTTTTGACTTGGTTATACTTCATAACTCCTTTCTTGACCTCAATCTAACAAGTGTTGGTGGCGCATATAATCTCAAAGTGCTTTGCGAAATTAAGATCTTTTTTCCACATTTCGATCCTCGATAGATTTTTTTTTTTGGGTCAGATATCCCCAAGAGATTACGCAGCGGATTTGTCCAGCTTTTAAAAACTATGAATACTTTTTTTTCTATTTCTCTTTTAAAGAAAAATGCTGTCAAACAGTATTTGATAAGTCCAGATGTCCATCAATTCGGTAATTTGCATGCATTCATTGATTCCTCAACTTTAAATAAAGGTACTCCATTTCTTTTTTTGTTAAAAAAGGAATATTTCACAGGGAAAAATTAAAATTTTTGTTTTCCGCGTTTGGGACGAAAAAGGTTCCTTAAATGAAAATTCCGAATCTGTAGGATTTTGTATAACATCAAAGGGAAAAAAATGATCCCACTTTTTAAATGTCTCCAAAAAAACACTTACTCTTGATTGAGAGATAAAAATGGCATTCTGTTATTTTTTCCATCCAAATGAACCTTCGTGCCAATTGACGCGACAAACACCGCTTACATGGAAGTTGATGTGTTTTGCTTATTATTATTTCAAAAAGTAAAAGAAGTAAAATTAATAATTTTAATCTCAAAGTAAAATGATTTTCATTAAAGAGAGAGAAAACAAAAACTAGAAGCAGGGAGCAGGATAGTGGTGTCCGGTTGTGGTGGTCACGCCGCTGTTGAGGTGAGCGGGGCTGCAACCGCTACCGTTTTCGACTCTGGTGGCCGACGCCATAATTATTTTCTCCATGGACCATGGAGAAAGTTCCATTGGCAGACAAACTATCTAGTCTTGTCTTGCTAGGCCTCACCATCTCTCTTATAGCTCGGCAAAAAGGAATGGCCTCAGTCACAAGCCCGATAAGTGATTCTAGTGATCACCACGGAAACCGGTTGCAAGCCTACGACAATGGCTGCCTCGCACTCGCGCCTCTCTAATCAGGCATCCTAACCCTAACCTTTTACATTTAAATCCGAAGCGCATAGAAGGGAACTCCTATGCATTTCTGAAATTGCATGCTCAATGCTGTCTGTCGTACGTATAACGCCAATTCATATTCCTTTCTCCCATCATCATTCCTCTTTTTCACCTTATTTTGTTTTTGTATTTGTATCTCTTTGCGAATAGAAAGGAAGAAAGAGAAGGAAAATCTGACATTTGCTTTTGCTTCTAGATTCTGTTATTTTTTCTTCTCTCTTTGATAAAAATCACCTTGTTTTAAGTTTAAAATCATCAATTTAATATTTCCTGTACTTTTTTAAAAATAGAAATCTCACGTCAGCTTACCACGTAAGTTTGAAATCACTGATTTAGTAGTGGCCATGTTTGTTAGTCAAGAAAGACTACGTGCTTTTTTTAGATATTTAGAAAGAGTAATAATTTTTCTGTTCTGATGTTAATACTTGATTTATTTGCTGGATTTGGTCCGTCACTTATGTGAGAACTTCAAATGCCACGCCAACCCCACCATGGCCATTGGACCCCAACTCTCTTTGTTAATAACGTTCTATGCCCAAGTCCCACATAACATATGGTCAATTGAAAAAAGAAGTGTCATCTCTTTCAACCCACTAAGAATGAAGAAAGGAAGAAAGATGTTAAGGTCTTCACAGCTTGAGGCGTTGACTAGTTAGAAACGTCCAACTCCATTTGGGGTGGGGTTGAAACATGTCTTCAGGGAGATCGAGATACCTGGTGATATCTGTTCGTCAAGTTATTTCCCTTCAACGTTACACAATATTTCTCAACTAATCAATTTCTCAATTGCAAGTTGTGTATTTTTGGTTGCCTTGTTTTGATTGTCTTTGTCCAATGGCCATTTGCAAATATTTATCTGGGCAAGTTGGACAGAACCACATGATGATTTCTGTCCTCATCACTTCCCCGCTAGTATTGTACATATTTCAACTAATTATTTTCTTAATTGGAAGTTGTTCGTTGATGAACGCGGAACATGAGTATTCTGTGTTGCATGAGAGAGAGAGAGAGAGAGAGATTGAACATTGTAAAAATGGGCTCACGTTGTCGTATTATTATTAAGATGAATAGAGTAGTTACATTAAATCAATAACAGTCTAAGCAAAGTATTATATATGGACCAAAAATACAAACTTAAAAGTATTGCAGAATTTATTCATTATAGTTTAAAAAGAAAACGAGAGAAGCAGTGGCGCTAGTGAGCGAGAAAAGGTGTGATTGGTAATTGACGTTGTTTCTTATCATAAATTGATAATTTTGTCATAGCTCTGCCTTATTACTTTTGTGTAATATAAATTCAAAATATCTAAACTTTTATTCTGTGCAAAGTTGTCATTTAATTTAGAATTTCTCTTAATTGAATTTCCCACATTAAAGGCAGTCAGTTTAAAAAGAATCTCTTTAGTTATATAAGAGACATAGCATCTGCTATGCGCTAAGAATTGATTGCAATCCTTCACATAGAATATTAAGTGCTCCTGGACCTGCACGTCAGCCACTTTTCATCTCTTTAAAACGCTTTCACCAACCGAAGCTCATCGTCTTCATCAAGCATCAACTATGGGGAAGAGGAGACAAAAACCCTTAATCACCCACTCCTACACCCTCCCTTCGTCGCTTTCCCACTCCTCCTCGTCCTCCTCCGACTTCGAGTTCACCATCCCTCTCTACCCCCGCTCCTCCTCCACCCTCTGCGTCGCTGACGAGCTCGTCTGCAAGGGCCAGCCCCTCCTCCCACCCCATGATCCGTACCCTCCTCACCTCCTCCTCTACCTCCGACTCAGCCACCACCTCCTCCGACCAGAGCTAGCCGAATGACGCCAATGACGGCCATGGATGACCGTCGGCGTTGCTTGCAAACCGCTTGTCCAGATTTAGAGAGTAGCCTCTCACTGGGCTCAGCTGCCGGTAAAAAGGGTGGCAAAGATCTCCGACTTCTTCATCTTCGGCGGCCCTTGAGACCCACAACGGCCTACCAACTGCATCGAAACATGAGAAAATTGTTGAGCCGTCAATGGAGTTTCGAAATTGGACATGGAATAGAACAAATGAGAGAAATTTATAGGGATAATGACGTAAATGATCCATGAATTTTGGCTCAATATGTAATATAATTCCTAAAATTTTAATTTGTTTAATGTTATCTCTAAATTTTGGCCTAATGTACAATGTAATCCCTGAATTTTTAATTTGTTCAATGTGATCTTTGAACTTTTGGTAAATGTTCAAACAAATCCATGAACCATATAAAAATATGCGATGTTATCTTTCCATTAATATAAGTTCAGGGACAATATTGATAACATTAGATATTTTCATACAATCCATGAACTTATTTGAATATGTACCAAAAGTTTAGGGATTAGATTGCACAAATTAAAAGTTCAGATATTATATTAAATGATTTAGAAGTTCAGGGATCATATTGCATATTGAGTCAATTTTTAAAGACTATTTGTGTCATCCTCCCAAATCTGAAAGGTGGGCCCACTCAAACACATGGCAAAGTTTAGGAGAACCCAATATTTTTCTATTCAAATCCAGATGGTGGATAGTGCAAACATCCAAACATCTACCAGCTGTCAAATGTTATTTAATCACCATTTTTCTAAAAGTACTACTTGCTTTCCTGCAAAATCCCTAAAATGAGAGGAATGTTTTGAGCTTTACGATAATGAGATAAAGTTCTAAATAATTCCAACTGTCAATGCTTAAAAGAATCAACAATATGCATGTAATATGTTTCCCCTGATGCTTTGGATTTAATTTGGAGCATAGTTGAACTTTCTCTACGTGGAATTATGATGTAGACTATAAAATTTGCTGGAGCGCTTGAAGAGTCATCCCCATTGTCAAGAAACAAAAATCAACACCCGGATCCCTAGAATGCCAAAAGTTAGCACAAATGGATACTTAAGTGCTAAAAGTTACGAAAGTGATACTTAAATGCCAAAATCGGAGCAAAATGGATCACTTAAATGCCACCGGCGAGAAAATCTGGCTAAAATGCTAACGTGGCAATTTTCCGTCAAGCTGTGCGCAAAACAACGTCGTTTCATATGTTGATGCGGCTAAATAGTGTCAAAATGATGTCGTTTTGGTATAATTCAAATTTTAATATAATAATTAATTAAATTAAATTATAAAAAAAATAATTCATTAATTTAACTATTAAAAAAAAAAGGAAGGGGGAAGGAGGAGGAGGGAGGTAGCCAACAGCTGAGGGCTTAGCCCTTAGCCACCGCCGCCGCCGCCTGCCCTCTATCGTCGGGGAGGTGGGGGAGTGTCAGCCAGAGCCATTGAGCTCGGGCCGGGGGCTGGTGGCCCCAACCAACTGGTGGCAAGGCCTTCGTGCCCTTGCCCCAGATCTGGGCAAGGGTTGCGGCCCTTGTCCAAATCCGGCGAGGGTCACCGGCCCTTGCTTGGCCGACCCAAGGGCCGCCACCTACTGGGGGGCCACCGCCTGTTGGGGCGAGGGCCTTGGGTCAGCCGGGCGAGGGCCGACGACCCTTGTAGGATCTGGGCAAGGGCCGCAACCTTAGCCCAGATCTAGGGCGAGGGCACGCAAGCCCTCGCTGCCAATCGACTAGGGCCGCCGACCCTCCCCCGCCTTTCGTCGACGGCGAGGAGGCGGCAGCAGCGAGGGCTCAGCCTTTAGCTGCTGGCTACCTTCCTCCTCCTCCGCCCTTTTTTTAAAAAATAAATATAAATATAAATATAAATATAAATATAAATTATTATTATTATTATTATTATTATTATTATTATTATTATTATTATTTTGTTTTAAATTTAATTCAATTAATTTTTTTATTATATTAAAATTTAAATTATGCCAAAACGACGTCGTTTTTGTGTGTGTTTTGCTGATTCGGCATTTCAGTGAGCCACGCAAGCAAGAAAATTAATAAATAAAAAAATGCCACTTAGGATTTCCGGCGAGACTCGCCGGATATGACACTCAAGTGTCTCATTTTTCATAAAAAGTGGCACTTAAGTGATACTTTCGTAAGTTTTGAAACTTAAGTATCCCTTTATGCCAACTTTTGGCACTTAAAACGTTCTTTTGCCAACAAAAATCTGAACAAAAATGAAAGAAATTTAGACTCTATTGCACGTGTTTGAACAATAAAGTGTTTCTTTTCGCCGTAAGATCATCTGCCAATTGTCCACGTAGAAGAGTAACGGGTTACATGTTGACTAAAATCATTAATGTCTTTTATTTCTTTTTTTGGTTCTTTTTTTGTTTCCTCAATCTGATTGTATCTAGATTGTGTAAGGCCTTGAGATTATTCTAAACTGCTCTGGCTGATATTCCTCAGTCTGTCTGTTTATTTACATCGCTCTTGCTTTCGTACACTCGAGGCTCTCTTTCTCTCTCTCTCTCTCTCTCTCTCTGTGGTTTCGTTTTGTTCCAATGATCTCATTATTTTGAGACTTATGCTCTTCCTTTCTTTTCATACACCGAGTGCGTAGTTCTGTTCTTTGTTCAGGTTCCTTCGCACCATTTCTTTAAGCAAATGACACAAGGAGGCTGCAACAAGAGGAACGAAAAAGGGTGAGAAAGGAATTTCTATAAATCAAAGCAGAAACTAGGGTGAAAAAGGAATTTCAATAAATCAAAGCAGAAACTATGAGTGGTGCATTTGCTACCTCTGTCACATTGAATCTTGTGTCGAAACTCGGAGACTGTCTATTTGCTCCCGTCGGACGTCAATTTGGGTACGTGCTATGCTACAATAGCTACATTGAAGATCTCAAAAATGGAGTTGAGAAATTGGATACTGCAAGGGAAAGGGTGCAACACTCCATCGAAGAAGCCATGAATAATGGAAAACCTATAGAAAAAGATATTACCAATTGGCTGGAGAGTGTGGAGAATAGGGCTAAGGAATCACAAAACCTATTGAAACATGGTGAAAGTAGAAAAAATGCTTGCTTCTGTGGGTGGCTTCCCAACCCTGTGGTGCGCCATCCAATTGGTAGGAAGGTAAAGAAGATGACTCTAGTCATTCAAGTACTCCTTGATGAAAGCAAAAATAGTAACTTCCAGAAGGTCTACTATGAAAATACTCCGATAGGAATTGTCAGTGCCACCACTTCCGCTACAAGATCTGTTGACAAGAAAGAAGATGTCTTTGAGTCGAGGGCTTCAATCACGGAAGATGTAATGAAGGCCTTAGCTGATGACAAGGTCCGTGTGATTGGGGTGTATGGACCAGGTGGGGTTGGCAAGTCCAAGCTTTTGGAGGACATTGAAAGGCGAGTAAAGCAAGAGAAGCTATTTCATGTGATTGTTATGGTAAATGTATCACGCCATGTAAATCTAAAAAGAATCCAGAAATATATCGCTTATGCAATGGGTCTAAAGTTAATGAATGAGGAAACTACTCGTGGGAGAGCAGATCGTTTGAATAAGAGGTTAGAGAGTGATCCTACAAAAAACATTCTCATAATTTTAGATAATTTGTGGAAGAAGTTAGAGTTGAAGGAAGTTGGAATCCCTTGCGGCGATGATAATAAAGTAAGAGGCTGCAAGTTATTGCTAACATCTAGATACCGAGATGTTTTGCGCATTGACATGGGCACTAATCAAGAATTCCGACTCAATGAGTTGGAGCATGGAGAAGCACGAAGACTTTTTGAAAAGACAGTGGAGGACAGAGTTAACGATCCTAATATTAGACCCATGGTGGATGGAGTGGTCAAGAATTGTGGTGGCCTGCCTCTTTTGATTCTATCGGTGGCAAAAAGGTTGAAGCATGGAGATATGGCTGAATGGAGGAATGCTTTGACCAATATGGAATTGACGGATGCAAAATCACTAGTGGAATTAAATTACAATGACTTAAAAAATGAGAGGATCAAATCATTGTTCTTAGTTTCTGCTCTAGACTCTGGGTTTATTCTCTTAAGGTGTTCCCTTCCGTACTGCATGGGTTTGGGTTTATATAAAAAATTCAAGACCGTCGAAGACGCAAGAGATAAGTATATTATGGATCTCCGTAGCCTGCAGGACTCTTCTTTGTTACTAAATAATGATGATGCAGAAAGGTTCTATATGCATGACGTATTTGTTGACGTGGCCATCTCTATTACGTCCGCTCAATGGAAGGCCTTGGTTGCGATGGAGGGTTATGGGTTTAAAGAATGGTCAAAGGAGGAGCTCCGAAAATGCACCGCGATATCCTTCCCTTGGGTCGGCATTGATGAGCTTCCTGAAAATTTGGACTGCCCAAACTTGAGGATGCTTTTGTTATTCGAAGACAACCTGTCTCTCAAAATTCCCGAGTTATTTTTTGAATCTATGAAGAAGCTCCAAGTCTTGGACATTGGTTGCTTATCTTTCGCCTCTCTACCTTCGTCGATCAAGTCCCTTGAAAACCTCAAGTCGCTATGCCTTGAATACTGCCATCTGGAGGATGTGACCGCTCTTGGAAAGCTGAAAGGATTGCAATTCCTAAGTTTCCATGGATCTGCAATTACTCAGCTACCCAAAGAAATAGGTGAACTAATAGAATTGAGATTTTTGGACTTGATAGGGTGCGCTAAGCTCAAAATTATCGAATCAGGAGTGCTTGGAAGCTTGGTTAATTTAGAAGAGCTGTATATGGAAGACAGTTTTGACCGGTGGGAGGCTGAAGATGAAGCAACGCAAAGCAACGTGAGCTTGGCTGAGTTGAAGAACATGAAAAAGTTGAGCACCTTGTACATTGCCATCCCTCATTCTGCCTATCTCCCGAGAGATCTGCCATTTGGGAAACTAACCAAATATAAAATCCAAATTGGGGGCGTTTGGGATTGGAAGTGTAAATACACAGAATCCAGAACTTTAAAGCTTAAGCCAGATTCAGGCAACCTTCTTTTCGAAGAGTGGGTGCTGAAATGTTTGCAGACAACACAAGATCTCCACTTGGATGGGTTGCAAGATGGCATCGATAGCATTCACGATTTGTGCATTGAAGGATTTCAGGAATTGAAGCATCTTCATGTACAAAATAGCCCATTATTTCAGTATGTTGTTCACTCCACAAAGAATGTCCAATGCACTACATTGACTAGATTGGAGCATTTGTTTCTCGAGAATCTAAACAACTTGGAGAAGATTTGTCGCGGGTGTCTTGCCTTGGAATCTTTCAGCAAATTAAAGATTGTGAAAGTGCATAACTGTGCTAAAATCAAACATTTGTTTCCTTTGTCCATGGAGAGAATAATATTGCAACTTGAAGAGATTGAAATAAGCAGATGTCACTTGATGCAGCAAATTGTCGTAGATGTCGAGGCAAATGAAGATGAAGATGAAATAGATAATGATACTGAAGGGAAGTCATGCAATTTGCGTAGGCTGACATTACGAAACTTGTCAAAGTTGACGAGCTTCTGTAAAGCTGTGAAGCATTCGGTCGATTTCTTTGATGGGCAACAGGTACATAATTTGTTTTTCAAATTTTGTGCATGGATATGTGAGAGTATAATAGGACGTAGAAAATCTGGATAAACAATTTGTTTTTGAGATTTTGTTTTACAGAGTCATTAAGACGAACGATAATTTAATTTTGCAAAATGGAATTGCTATTTGATACATATATACATAAAAACATTTGCACATTCGTTAATTACACCTCACTTTATTTGTGTTATGTTATCAACATAGTCATAGAAGCACTGTACGATGTATAGATTGTGGAATTGTGGTTCAACACAATGTTCCATTATGCTCTTATTCCTTAAATGACAGAACTATTGCGTGACTACAAATGAAAATATCAAATATAGTATTCAATTGGCCAGATTTTCTTTTTTTTGGTAATTTTGGTAAACTAATGAGATGTTAGTGGGATAATTAATTTTTTTTCTAATTCATGTAAGCTAATGGACCTTTTGTGGTGAACAAATCTACCACAAATCTTTGTTTTAACTACTTTTCTAATAGTATCAGTAGAATTTGTTGTGCCCTAATTTAACAATTGCTTTAACTGTTTAATCAGTATTAAATAAAAAAATGGAAATCGTTTTTTCGAATTATTTTTTAAAATTGTGTTTATCATTTGAACCAAACCGCAAAAGCATGATGCTCGTTGAAAATCATTTGCTGAATTAAGCAATTCAGTTTTTTGGCTACATAAATAATATTTGCCATGTAAATGAGCTCTTTGATAAGGAAGCGCATCTTAGGTCCTTATATAGCTTAATTAATTCCTTTAATGAAATTGACTTTAATGAACCCTTTTTTTTTTTAACTTTCGGCCAATGTGGCATATATTCCGCATCACTTTCAATCTTTTGACTACTTTTGTTTTCTCTCATAATTTACAAGAACTTTTTACTTTCAATCTTTCAATACGAGACGTATTTTTCTAAAAAACTTAGGATAAAATGCCAGGCTTAAAATTACAACTGCAAATTAATTAAAAGTATATTTTTCTCTGTTTGTCAATTTAGTTCACGAGTATTAGGTAGAAAATAACTCGTTTGAGGTATTATATAAAATCATAGTCAATGACTAAAAAATCAGTGGAGCCTATGCCATGAATTTGGAAAATTTAGGTAGAAAGCACAAAATTTGAGGGTAGATTTATTAACCTTAATAATTCAGGGAGTACGAATTCTATCTTATTATTATATATTCAATGTAGTCCAAGCACATAATAGCTAAATGATAAGTAAGTGCAAAGTTGATAAATTCTAAAGAAGAATAAGGTAATATTCAAAAATCACTACTTTGCTTTTTCTTCCTTTATCTTTAAAAATCTATTGTATGAGATTATTTCCTTTATTATTATTTTACATGCACTTGTATTTCTAGTTACAAGCATTTTTATGATATAGTGTGGGACTATTCACCCTTTGCAGCTAATAAAGCTAAAGAGTTTGGAGGCCATAACCATTGAAAGATGTCAATTAATACGAGAAGTATTTGACTTGGAAGGACTGATGGCTAGTGGGGAAGTCGAGATTTTGTCACAATTGAGAGAATTAACTTTGAGTGACTTATCAAGTTTGGGACACATATGGAACAGAAATCCACCAAGAACCTTGTGTTTCCGAAACTTAAGGACCCTGAAGGTGCAAAACTGTCGGAACCTGAGGTTTCTTTTTTCTTCTTCCATGGCTAAAGCACTTGGGCAAATAGAAGAAATAGAAATAGCAAGTTGTAAAATAATGGAGGAGATTATTAAAGTGCAAGAAGAAGAATCGGATCAAGCTGCCACCACTTATACTTTAGAGTTCCCCCTGTTATTATCTTTGTCTCTTGATGAATTGTCAAATCTCAGGACATTCTCTTATGGAAAGTATTGTATTCACTGTCCATCCTTAACAAGATTGATGATATCTGGATGCCCCAAAATGATGACATTCTCTTCATTTGAAAGAATGCAACACCAGATGATAGCTGATACAGATTTGCAACAAACATTTGGTCGTATCAACTCTACCTTGCCCGTCTTCTTCAATGAAAAGGTATGTAAGCATCTACAATATTTTTCTATAAACCATTTCTCTAGTTCTAGTCAGAAAAGCAATTTAGGAGAAACTAGATCATTATTCTGTACCAGAAGGTTGGCAGTTCGTGGGGGAAAAACCAACTCGCTGCTGGTCATTCCCAAAATTGCCCCCACATTTCAGCATAATTGTGTACCAAAAATTTAAGTCATTCTACATATACAATGTTTTCACGCAGGTCCTTTTTCCATGCTTGGAGGAATTGAAGCTTTCGTCCATGTGCCAATTAAAGAGGATATGGCACAATCAACTCCACGAACAGTCCTTCTGTAAACTTGCATCCCTCACTGTTAGACTTTGTGAAAATTTGTCACATGTTTTTCCGTCAAATATAATGGATAGGTTGCAGAGCTTGAGTAAAATTAAGGTGGTCGGGTGTCCATCCTTGGAAGCATTATTTGAACGGGTATGTCTCAGCTCTGAGAAAAGGCAAAAGCCATTGGTTCTCTCTGCATTAAAAAAAATGAAGTTGTTGAATCTACCAAGGCTAAGAGACATTTTGGAGGGTGATTGCAAAGTAACATTGGCATTTCCTAGTCTAATGGAAGTGAACATAAGGCATTGTCATAATTTGCCACATCTATTCTCGAGTGCCATGGCCGAAACTCTTGATAAACTTGCGGTGCTTGATGTTTCCTGTTGCAATAACTTGCGGTGCATAATTGTGATGGAAGAAGGAAAAGGGAAAACCGCAGAGACTTTGAAGTTCCGCCAATTAAGCACACTTAAGCTTTGTGACCTTGAGAATTTGATTAGTTTCCACTCAGCGAGTTGTGCTAGTGATGGATTACATCCTCTATTTGATGAGAAGGTATTATGTCCCACTTTATGTCATCTATTATTTTACTCTATTTTTTATGCTTTGGTGGTTTTAAGAAATTTTTGGGTATTTTTGCTATAACTTTATACATTTGTAGCTTGCATTTCCAAAGTTAAAAGAGCTACACATCAAGGGAGTTCAACAAGCAGAACTATGGAATGATAAAATCCTTGTGGTGTCCTTTTGCCGTCTAAAGGTCCTCAAGGTGAAGCAGTGTCCCAACCTACTGAATGTGATTCCTTTGTTCATGTGGAAGAGGCTTCTTCACTCTATGGAGTCCTTAACAGTTGAGAAGTGCCCACGACTAAGAAACCTTTTTACAATGTCTATGGCAAAAAGTCTAGGACAACTCCAATATCTTGGTCTGGGTGGTTGTGGAGAGATGGAGTACATTGTCACCAGAGAAGAGGAGAAACTTGAAAAAGTAGCCGAAAAAATTATAATTCCTCAACTTGTCACTCTGTATCTTCACAATATGCCAAAACTCAGAAGTTTCTGCCAAGGGAAGCATATTTCAGAGTGGCCCTCATTGAAAGAGTTTACTATTGAAGATTGTGAAGCTGTGGAGGTGATTCTTGGAGATGCCAATTATAGAAAACTAGATGGTAGCATTCCAACACAGCAATCACTTTTACTCGTCGAAAAGGTTAGCACTAGCTTTTCTTTAATGGCATATCTAGTTTGATGTCTTGATGGTTTGAGCTAAGACAATGTAAGGGCTGTCGGGTCACTTATGCTAGCTTATAGATCTTTGACCTTAAATATGAAACATCTCGAAGGTACTTCTTTAATAAGAACATATTGACATGTATTTCAAAACTTTTTCGTAAGTTTCAAAGTTAATATTTTTTTTCCTTGTCAAATCTTAGACTAATGTGAGGTTTCCTTAATATTGTAGCTGAAGTATAAATATTAACGAGAGGTTAAGCTTCAATTAACAACTTTAAATTAATCTACAGTCTAGATAATGCTGAAGATGTTGGCCCAAATTTAAATCTTATTCGACGTAAGATCAAGAGTTAATGACTCTACGACTTCTAAAACTTGTGTTGGTTCGGCACTTAAGCTTTATAATTTTTTTTACATATATTTGAGTTGTAATATTTGCACACCATATGCATTTCAAGACTTGTTAAGTCCCTCCCTTTTTTGTAGATAAAAATCTGCATTGTTTAGTATATTTTCAGTCCTACATAGCTATTAACGCGGTAACGGAGGTTCTTCAAGGACAAAGGGAGCAGTTTCAGTATTGCCACATCAGAAAATTTGATTTTTTTGAAAGAATAAAAATTAGAGAGAAAAAAAAATCAGCAGTAATATGAAAACACAAATAAATAAATAAAATCCTAAGGGAGACCATGAGTCAAAGGGGTAAAGGCCGCATAGGGAGCGGCACTACTACTTCCCTTGCTATCAACGAGGGCCGACAACCCTCACCAGAGTCATAGAAGGCCATTGCCCCTTGTAGGGTTAACGGTGAGGGCTAGCCCTCCCTGTGAGCCAGCAATGGCTTAGTACTACCCTTGCCGAATTTGGGTGAGGGCAAGCGTGCTCACTCACGTGGTGGCGAGAAGGTAAGTCCAGCAACTGATGGTTGCCAAAGAGGGTGCCGGGCATCCTAGACGTGACCCAAGTGATGTTTGCGGCCATCGTCGGTGCAACACCCCCGCCCCCCCCCCCCCCCCCCCCAACAAAAAAAACCCCTTTTTAAAAAAAATTTCATTTTTTTTTTTTTTTTTTTAATGAGGGGTCACCATATTAGGACCACATGTTTACAATAAAACAAGGAAAATTCAATTAAAAAACTGCCATATATACTTTCCGTCCTTGAAACTAATGTGGGCAATGGAAAGACTCAAATGCTGAGTCGGTACAAGTTTTACTAGGAAACAAAAAAAGAAAAAAAAAAGTTTTAGTTCTTAATCATGCCAAACCACAATAAGTTTTAGGACTTATCTGTTAGTTTTCATGAAGTCAATTGTAAATATTTTGATGGGGAAATCATTCCACAAGTCCTAAAAAGTATTTATGAAATGCAACCGAGTCATAAGTTTTTCAATCGGTGCAATGAATTCCTAAACCTTTATCAAAAATGCAATTGAGTATTAAATCTTTCAGTAAGTGAAGTCCTAAATTAAAACAAAAAATGCAGAAGAAATTGATTATGCTTTTTCAAAAAGATTTGAAACTGGAGCAAACTAATTTGAAAGGTTTGGACTTGACTACATTTCATACATAAGATTTAGGGCTTCTAATGTATCTTTATTTTCTGATTATGCCCAAAATTGCTAGTAGTTAACATAATATATTTTTTTTTCTCTCTGGGGTCAAACCTAGTCAGCTAAATCAAAAGCTAAACGAAGGAGCTTTGGTGTTAAATGGAATCATGTACTCAGCAAATCTGTATTCGGGGCTCCACACAAAACAATATTTTCTATGCATGGCAAGAGAGTGGCAGTTACATGCATTATATACGAATAACTCAATTGCACTGACATGAAATCTATAATTCAATGGCGGTCTCATTCACTATCACCAAAAATTTGAAGAGGTTTTACTACGTGAATGATACATATGTTAGCAACTGATAATGTAGAATGAAAGTGCATAGCAAGCTTGGCTTATTAGTCAATAAATTCATCCTCAAAACTGAAGAAAATTAGTATCTTGGCCTATAGCTATAGCTAATCAAAACAAAAGTTCAAATTCAGAAAGCATATCTAAAGAAGAGAAATAAATCAAGATACGTGTCTTAAATTATAAATAGTATCAAATAAACAAAGTAAATAAAGAAAAAAAATCAGCAAGGTGGTTAGAGAATCATGTCATCTACCAACTCCCTCACCAAGATGAAGTCAAGGCCTCTACAACTACTTTTGCTCTACAAGAAATCTTCGCTACATCTAGAGCGCGTGACATAATTGGTTGTTGCGAAACTCAAGAAATCTCCGCACCGAATGATCTCACAATCCACAAAGGGGAGATTTGGATATGCACCTATGAAGTATAAGGCTACACTTAAGTATTTTAGTACCAATTTAAGCACCACGAATTTTCACTTCTGTGAACGATCAATAGGAGAAATTAAATCCTGAATTTATTAAATTTCGGAAGGTGTTTCCATAAATTCATCCAGATTAGTTAGGAGGATTTTACTCCATTTGCTTCACTATTTCCATAAGCAGAGTTCTTATTTAACTCTTCAAGACAGTAAGAGTACTTATCCATGTTGTTGGTGCTTCGATCATTAGAGAACTAGTTTTGGACCAATTTCACGTCTTCCTTGCAATTTTTGATTGAATCTATTCAATTCTCACCAAAATTATTGAAATATTCTCTCAGTGCATAAAAATTTCTTTAACCTCTTCAAGATTATTAAGATTTATAATAATCATAATCAGAGCCATAGTCATATTGCTCCTGACAGTCAAAATTATTTGAAAAATATAATAATCACAATAATGGTAATCGCCATACCAATCGATATAATTTAATAACTCCAACTCTTTTCAAATTTTGATATACTGGATTCAATAAATATTGCAACATTATTCAAATAGAAAATTATAGCAACCAATGAGTGGCTCCATATCAGCAAGCATGGCGGCTGAAGTTTCGATGGGCATGAATGCCATATATCCTCATGAACATATCAGATCAAAAAATGCAAGTGTAGCAACCAAAATAAGTACCACATAATTGGCCCTTGGTCTAGGATAGTTGCACAACGATAAGACGTACTCAAAGCAAAGTTCTAATACAAATTAATTTTGAAGAGATCTAGCTCAAAGACCAATTGATGAAGAACAGATCTAGATCTAATACCAACTAATGTCGAATGAAAGCACGTAGAAAGTTAGCTTTAGATTGGTTACAAGTGGAGGAAAATCAGATAATAAGAAAAGAGAAAGAGATAGAAAGGCCAAATCAGGTAGGGAAAAAGATACAGATAGGTAAATTTAGTAATCAAATCAATTAAACATTAGATCTAAAGGAAATTATTTCTTGGTATAATTTTATAGGAAACTTAGAAAAGAGAGTTTGACTATTAAGAGAAATAATTCAAGATCAAATCCTAAAACTTCGAAAATTTTGAATAACTGAACTTGTGTTAATTGATGGATTTCTTTGTTCGGTATATGTCATGTTTTCTTGGAGTCTATACTTTGTCGGAGAAATTTTGAAGTGTAAGACCCATGCAGCATGGGTTCGTTCTAATCGGTTTTTGTCTTGTTGTTATCGATGACTAATAATGCACAAGCTATATTCTTTTTAAATGGTTCAAAGAAATGGGAGAGTACGTTGGCTATTGTGCATTTGTGTGTTGTAATGAGCGAAATCTAAGAAAGGCAAAATTTGAGGTTTTTATGGGAAACATGTGACGCACGAAATGATTATGCTTGTTTAACTAAGGTGGTTATGGGTCTTGCTACTGATCAAACATAATGCTTGATATATATTAGATAAATATATTTTCTACTATAAAAAAATATGGCAGGAGAATGGATTTTAGGAGGCTGCATCCGCTAAAAAGAATAGAAGGTGCATCTAGTCTTTTTTTTTTCTGGATATCCTCTTAATAATGTTTATCCTGTGATTTTCCTTATAATTGAAATTAGAGTTTTCTCTTTTTCTTTTTAGGGGAACAGAGAGTCAGCTCTAATTAATTAAATTGAAAAATTACAGGTTGAGTTTCCTAATATGGAGTCGATAAAGATCTCGCACATGGATAACGTGAAGAAGATATGGCTTGATGATCTTCCTTCAAATGCCTTCAACAAACTCAAGACACTAGTAGTAGAGTACTGTGAGAAACTTTCATCTATATTTTCATCTTATGCTATACTCATAAGATTTCAAAACTTAGAGAAGATAACTGTGGCTGATTGTGGATCTTTAGAAATGCTATGTCATGTCCAAGAGATCAATTTTAGCGAAGCTTGTTCTACAAGCACTTTTCATTTGAGAGAATTAACTTTGACACGACTCCCAAAAATGAAGCACGTGTGGAATGGACTTCCTCAAGGTCTTATCTTTGGATGCTTACGATGCATGAAGGTCGTCAACTGTAAGAGTCTCAAAAGTTTATTACCAAGTTCGGTGGCAAAAAGTATGACACAACTCGAAAAACTTTTAGTATGGGATAGTGGGGTAGAAGAAATTATTGTGGAGGAAGATGGAGTAGGGATGAATGCCGGTGATCTCTTCTTTCCGCGATTAATCGACTTAAGATTACTTGAGTTGCCAGAATTAAGGAACTTCTACAGGAATAGTTATACTTCAAAATGGCCACTTTTGAAGGAATTACAAGTGAAACACTGCGGCAAAATCAGGTCATATTCATTTGCAAGTGGATTCCAAAGCTGCCAAGGTACAACTACCGGAGAGAACCCACCTGCACTCTTTTCTTTTGAAAAGGTACTGTCCTAATTCTAGCTCTGTTATCTTCATTCATTTATGTGCATTGCTTTCGGTGCTTTGTTATTTTCCATAGGAAATTGAAATTGTCAAAAATTTCATGCTTATTAGTACTCACCAAACCACACCTGTGAATTGCTTAGAAATTCAAAGATTTTTTGCAGTTAATTATTTCTGGATCATATTCTTCGGAATGATCCTAGCTTTTACTTTGCAAAGAAAAAAAGTTTGTTTTTTTGAAATACTTGCATAGACATTCATGCTTCAAATGAGTTGCTCATGTCTTATGACTGGGTTTTGCCCATTTAATTTATTTTGATCTACACCATCCGCCAAATTTTTTTATAAAAAAATAATATTTGGCATATTGCTACTTAGGTACAGAACAAAGTTCCACGCTTGAACATCGTGAACATAGTTGGTGAAGTACCACAAATAACTTGCTTATCCAGTTGCATGTTAGTAATTTATCCATAGGTCTTGAAAGGCATGGAATTTTTCTACTTTCAAAATTACCAAATACTTTAATAATATACCAACATTTATTCTTGTGGTTCGCCATTGTATTTGACATTACTAACTTTATTTTAATTTACTGAACTTGATTTGATTGATGTAATAATATCCGTCACATTAAGATAAAAACTGATTTTAGTTACTTGCCAACTTTTTAGCTTGTTACCGACCAAAAAAAAAAAAACATTTTAGCTTGTTAGGTTTTGAAAAGTACCAATTTTTCCAAAATTACAAACTACTTTAATAATCAATCGATATTTATTCTTGTTACAAACCATGGCCTTTCAAATCACTAACTTTAATTTGAAATTACAAACTATAATATGAATAATGTACCAGCATTCGACAAATTAAAATTACAACTGATTTTAGTCACTTGCAAACTTTTTATCTTATAGATCTTGGAAATAACTTATATTTTTTTGCACTTTCATGATCATCAACTACTTTTATGAACTACGAATGTTTATTCCGATTGCTTACCTATGCTTTTGAAGCTACTAACATATTAAATAAAAATTTCCAACTTTAATTCGAGTGTTATATCAATGATATACCAACACAGAATTAGGTTCCGTTTCGAACCGCACAGAACGCTGAAAACGCCCGTCCATTTGGCGTTATGTACATTTGGTTTGGTTCTTAGGTTATCTGACATTTTATTGGCAATCATTTGTTCAGTTTGAATGCATTCTTCTCAGAGTCATAGAACAGTGAAGCCACGCGCTACTCATGATCTATAATAAAATCGATATGAGAATTGCAGCTTAGAAAACAGAGTGCAACATACTTATACAACATCTTACTATTGAAACACATCCACTTATTACATATGTAGCACGATTTGGTAAAACAAATAACTTTTTTTTTTAAGGTCTTGCTATGAACTTGTTGAAATTCACGTATTTTAACTTTTGGATTGAATTAGTCAACAATTGAAATAGCTCAAGTATGACTGACAAATAACCGTGTTTATCCAAATTCGCGAAACATATTTTGATTGAATTGCGCGAAACTCAAACAACAAACATCCCTTAAAATAATGCTCTTGGGTTGTTTTTCCCCTTTTCTTTAAAATGAATGGCATTTTAGTCATTGTGGCCGTGGCTGTGCCCCTTGTCATTTCTGGTGGCCTAATTAAACGCATATTCCCGTAGGTCGTTCCACGCTTGGAGATATTGAGGTTAGCGAGGGAGGATGTTGTGATGCTGGAGCAGCATTGCATCTTTGCCAATCTCAGAGGGCTTGGTTTGCAATGCTACCATGATGAAGATGTCACTTATCCCTCTGACTTCCTTCTCCAGAGATTCCCCAATCTAGAAGATCTTTGTGTGTCCTGTAGTTCCTTCGAGGAGATATTTCTAGAAGATGCGTCTGGACATGCGGGAGCACTTGGAAATCTAAAGCGACTTAGGCTAAAGAAGCTGTGTAACTTGAGGCAAATCTGGAAAAATGGCTCCTTGATGGCTCAAATACTTAAACAGATTGAAGTTTTGTCCCTTTTGGAGTGCCCGAGTTTATCAATCATATTTCCATCTCCAGCTTCATTCCAGAGATTGACGCAATTAGAAGCAGAGGGTTGCGGTGGTTTAGTTCAAATAGGAACTTGCTCAACAATGACAAGTCTAGTGCACCTCACTCGGCTAACCCTAAGAAATTGTGGTGCAATGGAAGAATTGATAACAGATGATGGAAATGGAGTAGAGATGATCTCTTTCCCAAAGCTGGAAGAGCTGATACTTGACGGTTTACCAAGCCTAGAGAGCTTCTCCTCTACGAATTGCACCTTTAGGTTCCCATCATTAGTGCGTATTATCGTCATGCGGTGCCCCAAGATGAATAAATTCTGCAAGGGTGCCTTGAGGACACCAAACCTAAATAAAGTACTCCTCTCCTACAGGAATGATGAATGGCGTTGGGAAGGTGATCTTAATACCACCATCCAAACCTTATTGGCTTGAAATGATCCACTCCAAATTCAGCAAGGCAGGTAAATTTGTGTGCCTAATCATGTTTTGCCTAATTCTGATGTCAAAATGAAGACATTTGCATTCTTTGAGTTCTATATATGCTCATATGACGTTGGTCTTTCTTAATAGAATGTTTGACTAGGTTTGAAAGGAATTCTAACCTTATCCGAATATTAGGTGCTTGGGGGAACTTACTCACCGAATATTAGGTGCTTGTAGGAACTTACTCACCAAAACATTCTAGCAGTTTGATGAATTGCTAAGCATAACCACTGTCAATGTAGCTTCAAAGGATGAGAGGTTTTGTTATATGGGGCTGTGTTGTTGCCCACTTCTCTGGTTAATCTTGACAAGTCTAGTAGTTGGCCATCGTCTTACTGACGATGTTTATTTCTTTCAGGTGTCATGCTCACTGCGATCAAAGTGACTGCTTTTAATTGCTAGAAAGTGTCTAGTAAGATGTTGAAGCAAGCTTTTTTGCAACCTGTGCATTAATAGTGTTTTAATGCATGGTGTTGATGCCTCTCGACATGACTTCTTTGTGCTGACATGTGGTATCGGGGGGCACAGGTGCTTCATTGAATCTCTCACTCCTTTTTCGGTTTGGGATGTCCTCTCAGTCATTTCGATTGATAATGGTACTGGTGCAGCATAACGGTTAAGCAAATAATCAATTGAATGTGGGGGTGTTCTATCCTTTATCGAATTGTATAGAGATCTTGAATGGGTGTTAGCTTTTCGGTGACCGTTTTGTGGGTAAAACATAATTATTTGTTATTGTTTTTATAGGGTATTTGATGCACAGTCTCCGAGGTCTTTCATCTACTAAGATAATGCCGGTTGGGAACCTTGACACTCGTTTCATTCGTCTGAACGACCTCATGTAGCACCATAAAGTTTCTTGGGAGTTGGCTACTTGGATGATGATAATAGCCGGCCACACGCTTACCAGGAGGGGTAGAAGTCTAGGAATCCGAATCAGCATGTGTCCTTCAAACAGTGCACCATAGCCTACATGGAGCCGTTCGTGCTAGATGTTTTCATCTCCAAGCTCTTCATCTCCCTCTCGACTTCACTCATGCACAAGGTCACGTGCAAGCAAGTCACTGTTGCGGGTACCAATTGTAAGGACATCAAAGCCGTAAGTGACGATTGGACATACAAGCATGTTTGGCCCTCGGCCGGATTTTGGCAGACTAAGTGGGGAAAATTTATCTAGAAATTTACCCTGACTGGTTTTCCCTCCTTGACCAAGATCTTATTTATGTGCACAACTCCTAATAGGAATATATTGTTTTGAGAATATGCATAAAGTAGTCTTGGTTCTTTTGCTGGTTATTTCTAGACAATAGTAATTGTTTGTTTGACGATAGTGGATTCAAATTTTGTTTTGGCTTTGTTGAAACATTTACCTTGATTCTTGGATGAGTATTGTGATGGATATTATTGTGACATCCTGATTTTCAGGTACTATTTTCGATTGAATAAGTTGGACTTTTCATCGACGCGGCTATAGTTCTTTTCTCTGAGTTGGCTACTCATAACTAGCCTATCAAGTGAAGCCATTAAGGAATATAAACACAATGGACTTGAGAATTCGACTGGGAATCGACTGCTCAATCGTACTAATCTGCAAGGGTCATTATAGACAGTTAAAAATTGATTAGAGACCGAAAATATATTTGATTTTTCACCGAAAAGCCCGATTTGCCAAAAAATCTTCAAAGGATGAGTCAATGTTCCTAAAATGAATCGTGATATGACAGAACTTTCAATTTTTGAAATCGGATTCAATTTTGCGGTTAATTTCAATCGGGCGAGATTTTAGCGTGACCTAACCTATTGGGTAACTTTTAGGAATTTCTAACACAATTGACCCGTGGTTGATTATTTTCGATCCACATTGTGCATCTTCGACACATTGGTGACTCTCGATTATCGTAAAAATCTCAAGGTTTCAACTACAGACACAGGGTACCAAAACAATAGAAAAATCAGTTGATCTCACTTGGAATTGATCACTCATGAGATACTGACCTTGAAGGGAAAGGCTAATGAGGACGGAACTCGTACGACTAAAGAATTTGACCTGGGAAAATGACTTGATCG
This sequence comes from Eucalyptus guilfoylei, assembly GCA_016097605.1. NCBI lineage: Eukaryota > Viridiplantae > Streptophyta > Magnoliopsida > Myrtales > Myrtaceae > Eucalyptus > Eucalyptus guilfoylei. The sequence goes on along the minus strand of CM027864.1, from coordinate 30,259,347 downwards.
TAAGACTTGCGTGAGGACGATCCTGTAGATAGGTAGGCCGATTTCAAGGACAACTAGAAATCGATTCGCAGACAGAACATAATGGAACGAAGGGTGATTCAGTTTACTATTATCGAGCCAGCGAACGACCCTAGGTCGATCCTCAGTAATCGTGTAGTTTGAAATAAGAATCTATCCTCCGCAATTTCATGTAGTCAAGGACGTCCATGTATTGAGATGTCTTGAATATGGTTTGGCATGAGTCGATTATAAATGAATCCTCAAAGCCACCTGTCAGTCTGAGTTGTACCCAAAATGGCATTAGGGAGAAATTGACATGGTTAGGGAGAAATTGACATGGCATGAGAACCCAAGATTGGAATTCAAATTATCGGGAATGTCCGAGGCGGATTTTGGATGATGCTACTTCGATGGTCGACATCATCGGTTAAGCTAAGTACTTGGGAAAAGGACTCATGGTTCGAGGGAGCGAGCCCATGAGGATGTGGGTCGAGCAAGGTTAGTATGGGCCTCAGGCCCAAGGAGGGACAGCCACCATGGAAGGCCTGAGCGAGCAAGTGAGCTTGTTAGGCCCAATCAACCCTTTTTCCCTCGAAGCCCATTGTCCAATCTTTAGCCTTTTCAAGCCTAATCAATTCCCAAGTCCATTCTTATTCTCTTCCTAGCCCATCTCTTAGGCCCGTCCATTAATTTCAGCCCAAGGGCAGATGAGGAAATCGTGCAAGGTGGAATTGACCAAAGTGCCCCTAAAAACATTTGGATAAGGGTAAGGGAAGAGAGAGAAAGATGAGGTCATCTTTGCATGGGGATTTAGGGCATGCTTGATGGCCTTCTAGAAGAGTGCAGCCGGCCCTCCAATCACTCTCTCTCTCCCTCCTTCCTCCCCATTTCGACCGGACCCTCTCTCTCCTTGTTTTCCTTCTTCTCCTGTTTCTGCTCCAGCTGACCTTTCTCCAAAAACCCAAGTTAAAAGTTGTCTTCCCGTGAGAATGAGCCTACGTGCCACCCACCACCGTGTTCAGGAGGTCCAATCTGTACGGAAGAACCCTGCCGCTCGTCAAATGGAGCCACCAGCCGACCCGCCTGCCGGCCGTAAGCAACCACTCGCTGGATCGCCTCCCTATACGCTCGCCTACATTGTTTCGTGTTTTCTTCATGTTTTCTCCCATTCTGACCCTTACTTCGCCCAGCCCAGCTACCACTAGGTCCCCCTTGACCCCCAAGAGCTGCCGGTCACTGGCCAACCCCTCGCCAAAGCTCCGATAAGCCGCCCATCTTTTTTCCTCTGCTATTATTCGGTTTCCAATGTTTTAGTAGGAGTCTGAATCTGTGGCTGTTGTTCCAGCCCCGAGACCGCCTTAGATCGTCGTGGTTGAGGTCCCCAAGCATAGCCTCCGTCGTCGCCGTCGCGTCTGTGTCTCCGGCCAATTTAACGAGTAAGTTTAGCTCCTAATACGCCAATTAGAGCTTAAACTTACTTAGGGTTGGTTTAATTAGTGTTAATTATATAGTTTAGGAGGTTTAATTATTTTAATTATAATTTAGGAGGTTAATTATGTTATAATAATCCTAAGATAGGTGGTTAGATAGATGGTTAGGATTAGTTTAGCTAATCTCACTTTATTTGCTTAATGTGGCTTATGTGGTTAATTAAACATGTTTGGCTCTAATTAATTGGTTGTTTACTTTAATTAATGTTTTTAATGATTTTTGGATTTAATTTATTAGTTATTAAATTCTGGAATTTCACTGTTTATGGCGCACTATTAACAAGTTACTGTTCACAGAGTACTACTGTTCACGAGCACTGTTCACCCGACAATGAAAAGTGTCTAATTTCATGTGTTTTGATCTTATGAGGTGATTTGAGTGTATAAATGCATGGACATCTGCATGAATTGAGTGATTTTCACAAAAAGGGAATAATGGATCGTCCGAGGGACATTAGAGATGGACCATTTTTATGAGAGAAGGATTTGAGGAGGTATGTTTGCGTGATCAAATGTTGGACCATCACCCAATGGGAGTTGGGGGCGATACCTAGCGGGAGTCGGAAGCCGGTCGTAATAGATTCTGGACCGATATCCCTTTTTGGGAAAACGTCTGAACGGGAGTTCTAGACGTAGCCATGCTCGACGGGGCGGGACGAAGTCTGATCTTTTCATCGGTAGCCCCACGAGAGTCGAATGATCACTAACTGGAAAGTTAGCCATGGCCGGGAGGTCATTAATAGCTAGAGCACGTGTGAGAGTTGAGGTCATTAATAAGTTGAACATGAGTGAGTGTTGAGATGGTTGGGCCTTATTATGAGGTAAAATTGTGTGGCGCGGTATGAGATGTGTCATAATGATTTTACCTTATAATCGGGACCCGTGTGATCGATTGATGCATGATAGGTGGCACGTTAATGTGCAAGAGCATATGAGAATCATGGCATTATTGGTTTTGACTATACAAGAGTTGAGAACACTGTTTATGGTACGCACGCATGAATCGATAATGTGCAGGGTATGGCAATAGCCAAGTAAGATCGCTTGTGACGCGACTTGTATGTGATTGATGAACTATATCATCGAATGGCCATGTGTATTGCGTGTTTTGTGCTGAGATTCAACATGTAAGGTATGACATACCAGGTAAGATTGCATGCGAACCGACTATGTGGTTAGTGGTTAACCCTGGCTATTGTGATTTGTTGATTGTTGATTGTTAGTCGTGGTAAGTTTGTGGGATGGTTCTGGAGGAATACCCCCGACTTGAGTTAGTGTTATAATCAAAGATTTAGGAGAGGACTCACTGAGATTTATATTTCACTGGTTATTGTATAATCACTTTTAGGTCCTTAGGATGGCACTTCCGCCAATGAGGTTCGGTATCCCTAAGGACTGGGATACTGTCGTGATGCGTCACTGCTTTCCGAGTTGGGCATATCTGTACAAGAAGTATCTCACCACCATCTAGGTGGATGAGGGACCGGGGCAATGGATACCCCATAGGTTCTTGGCATGGTTCATCCGGAATGGAGATATGCCGATTAGTCCTCTGCAAGGTCTGGACCGGCCGTCTGGTAAGGGCCTCGAGGATGCTGACTAGGATCCAATGGAGCTAGACCCTCCTGACAGTGTAGTGCAGAATCCTGGCATCGCTTCACCAGCTACTAACCCGTATTTCTCCAACTTTAAATTGACAGAGTCTGAGTCCCTTGGATCTGAGTGACTGTAGTGCCGAGCCCAAGGGTTCTTCTTGTGTATAGTTGGATTAGCCTAGCCTAGTTTCTTTTTGGTCTGGCTTAGAGGATGGGTTAGCCCTTTGTTGGGCTTGTAGATCGAAAGCGATCCTCCGTAGGTTGATCCAATGTAAAAATGTATATATATGAGTAGATGTTGTGTTTCTGCTGTCCATCTCACTATCCCTATTTGAATGCTTGATTGTTTGTTGATGGGGAGATGGTTTGTTTTCCGCTTGCGCACAATGAAAGATTAAAATTGAAGGGTCGGCGATGAGTCCTGGGACATCGCTTTCTATCGACCAAGGAAGGGGTTGTTGCGTGCCCGGGATTCGGGACGTGACATAGGCTAAGCCTAATAAACCTAGCCAAACCATTAGCCTCTGTTGGCGCCCCCTCTAATCGAGCGTCGAAAAAAAAGGTTGTGATAGTTGCCAGCAAGGGTTGTGGCCCTTGCCCAAAGCCACAGGTGAGGCGGATTTGCCTAGATTTGGGTGAGGCTACCTTCACCTGTGGCAAGGCCAAGGCGAGGTTGGTCTTGCCTAGATTTAGGCAAAGCCACCTCACCTGTAGCCTTAGGAGAGGCTAGGCAAGGGCCGCATCCCTCGCAGGTGGCCGGTAAAAGCCTGCCGGCCCTCAGCCAATGGTCAGCGAGCCTTTGTAGGGGTTTGTTGACCACTGCAAGAAATCCAAGGACAAAGAAGTGAGAAAAGAAAAGGAAAAAGAAAATAATAAAAAATAATAAAAAAATTCGAAAAAAAAAATGTATAGTAAAAATTGCCATGTCAATGTTCGTCGGCGGATGAACTGAATTGGTATAAATATGAAAAAAAAAATTAGGATTAAATTGGTCCAATTGAAAGATTTAGGACTGAATTGGTATCGATATCATAGGTTTAAGACTTTTTTGATACTTTACCCCCACAAGATCTATTAACTTAAGCTTTTAAGTTGGTTATTATAACAATTCTTGCAAATATGACTGATTACCCTACAAGTGTAGAGATTTTGTCACATGAATAAACTGTTACGAACAAATGTGCACAGGATTGCACCTAAAACATAAAGTAGATAATTGAAAAAAAAAAAAACAGGGTAAATTAGATGCATGCTAGAAAATCATTTTATTTTGGAAAAATTTTAAAAGGAACATGAAGAAGTCCAGCCTTCAAAATTAGCTACTTGTCATTTTCTTTTGGTAGGATTTCATCACAGGGCTAGTTTGGTGTAATTTAACATGCCCTTAAAACATGGAAAATCTTCATGTATTTTATTAAATGAAAAGCAAATTACATTATTGAAATGAGAGAAATCCTACGATTGAAAATCCTCACATGTAAATTAGGAAAGCAATAAAAACTCCTGCATTGAGGAATGTGCAAACAATTAAAATTCTTCTACTCTTGAGCGTTGTCGATGGCAAATACTAAATTCTCCTCGAACAATTCAGTCATTCCTTTGAGTGTGTCGTCTTTTCCACTAAATCGAATGGTGTATGCAACAGGCTTGTCTACCTCTCCCCATATGATAGGGACAACTTTACAAACATCGATGTTAGCACTTGGAGGCTTGGAATATCGAGCACAGGTATCATTTGTCCCTTTTTCCTCATGCATCATCTTTGTAGGCCTAGCGAATGTGGACCTAATATGGGGTATAGTGAAGCCATTTTGTCCTCATTCTCTTCCTCTTCCTTTGTAGGATCATCCACCTCTACCATGATAGCCTAGTCTAGTCATGTATGATTTATGCCCAGCTTCAATTGGTTGGCAAGTGCCTTGACCATGTTGACCTAAACCATTACCTGGGGTAAAACCACTCCTTACCATGATCTTGCCTACCATGACCGCCGAGTTTGATACTCCTGGAGTGGGTAGGGTAGTGCCTCGAGAGACGTGAATGGTTGAAACCAACTCAAATGCCTGAAAATTGGATTATGCTTTACAATCTGGTTCAATATGAGGGATAGCCATCTTGTGATAAATCTTGAACTAATCTTCTCCTCGGACCGTAATAAGCTTTCCTTTCGTCATGAATTTCACTTTTTTGTGGAGAATTGAGAAAACTACACTTATTGCCTGTATCCATGGACGACCTAACAAAAAGTTGAATGTTGTAGGTATGTCCAGGACCTAAAAAACTACATTAAATAGCACTAGCCCTATTTGCAAGTCTAAATCAAATTCCCCAACTACTTCATTTTTTCTCCCATCAAATACTTGAACAAAGGTCTTAGCCGTGCGAAGTTTTCCCAAATCATACCCAAGGCACTTCAAAGTTGCTAGAGAGCATATGTTTAAAGCTGATCAATTATTAATGAGTATGCGAGACACCAAGGTATTTCGACACTTGATTAAGATGTAGAGGCTTTGCCGTGTCCTCTTCCTTCATTTGGGATGTGTACTTCGTTAAGGACTTTCATCAGGGACTTTTGATGTTTTTCTGATGTCAAGAGCAACTCTAATAAGGAGATTTGTACTGGCATTTTGCGAAGTTGGTCCACTACATTATACTCACTTGCCTTAATTATGGCTAACAATTCTTTAGCCTCCTTATCAATGACCGGCTTGATAAGTTGTGAGTTGGCTTGAGCATAGGTGTGCCTTGATCGAGTGACTACATCTATCTCCACATCATAACACCATGGGACGGTTTTATCATTCGTAAATGCATACGGTTGCGTAACATCGAGAATTAATTCTTCATCATGAGACGGTGGCACATTGTTAATGATTAATCCATCCTCATCTGACGCGTCTTCCAACGGTGGCATGTCAAGAGCTAAGGAATCGTTAGCTTCAATATTCAAGCCAGTAAACTCATCCTCAAAATCAGTAAACCCATCCTCCAAATCAATAATGATTGGTGTGATAGTTGGTTGCATCTTCTGAAACATGGTGGACTCTTCTATATCTAAATAATGCCCAGCTCAAACTAAACCATTATAAACATCGTCTACATGTACTTTCAAGCTCTTCTTTCTACCAACATCAAAACTGAAGATGGCATTCATAGCTTCTAGGTGGTCAGGAAGTGGGTTATTCTGGATGTTCGGCTATGCATCGCGGAATGAGACCACCTTGGCATCCAGAAGTTTGGATTTTGTGTCATAGCGCATAACAATCGTCAATGGAATGCCCTACCTCCCCCATATGGTAAACACATGTCTTGGACAAATGATAGTTAGGGAAACGCTCGAGTTTATATCGCTTAAGCTCCTTAGCAAGTAATCCTTTCTTTTTGAAGGGTCGGCAAGATCTTGGACAAGAGTTTAGGAAGTGGCATGAATTGAAACCTGGAAGAGTTCTTCTATTCGCCAAAGAATGGTCATGCTCCTCCTTGTTGGGTGTTCGAGGTAGAGCGAGATGGTTGAATATAAGCTGCATTAACCTTCGCTACAAGTTCCTTATATTTCTTGGTTGAGACTCTCCTATACGAGTTGGTTTGATCATATGCCCATCCATCATGCAAGACTTTGCTTGCCGATAGGAATTAACTGATTGAATGACTAGGCAGTCGAACCAAGCATTCAATTTCGATATTCGCACAAGAGTGTCTTCATGAACAAATCCATTAGCTCCTTCTCCATCGGCTCTGAAGTAATTTGAGCAGCACAGTCCTCCATCTCGTGACATATGCCTTGAAAGATTCTGTCTTCTTCTTTTCCGTGCAAAGTAAATCTTCTCGAGATGGAGTGACGTCAATATTATACTTATATTGCTTGAAGAAAGCGTTGGTCAAATCCTCTTAAGTATCTAAGAGATTAATTTTCTTCATGGTGTACCATTGTGGCGCCAGTCCTATCAAGCTTGCTTGAAATTGTTCAATCATCAATGGTATATTGTCAACATATTAGGTTATCCTGACCACATAAGTCTGGAGATGGATCTTCAGGCAAGAGGTGCCGTCATACTTTTTAAGTCTGGCATTTTGAACTACTTCGGTATCTTGACCTTTGCATAATGAGATAGTTCAATTGGGCCTTGGCTCAATGAACCTTGCAGCTACTTAAGTTTCTCCTCGATTTTTGCCAAGCGTTTTTCTTGCTCAATTTTTGGTACAGCCGAATGTATCACTTGTACCTTATCATCAACAACGGTTTGAGGCGCATCAGTTGTTTTAACCATGGAGGCATCATCAGAGGTTAATGGGCCACTTGCGGTTGTATTCTCGCCTTTATCTCTCAGATCAGCCATGGGAATGTGTTGTGATAACACCACTTCAACTTGTGGAGCTAGTGGGACAGTGTTTGCTTGGAGGGAATTGATTTGTTTGGAGAGCTACTCAAGGACATTCAAGACTTGTTTCATCTTCGATTCAAGAACAGCGATGCGAGCTTGATCATCAACACGCATTTGTTTGATGTTATCGGCCATTTTTGCTTTAGAACGAGTACGGATTGGTAATCTTGGGCAAGCGGTGTCGTATCAACATTACCTAATAATGTAAAAAGTACAGTAAGCATTATAACGAATGAGATTGGCCCATGACAATAGTCGATCGTGCATTTTATTAAGTGAAATCAAATTCCAAAGATATCAACATAAGAAATTAAAATAACTCCTTAGGAAATCAAATTCCTAAAACATCAATCTAAGAAATTGAAATAACACCCTAAAGCTAGAACTAAACTCCTAAACCTAGCAACTCTTTTCAATATACAATTGGGAGATCACTGTCTTTCGAAGCTTTTTGTTCCGTCGAGCCAACTCAGAGATATGAGCCTCATTCCTTTCCACCGTTTCTTCAAGATGTTTGATTTGTGTTTTACGAGTGGCTTTACAGTCACTTCAAGTATCATGGGAAGTAGAGTTGGAGGGATTTTATGCCAGTGGATAAAATAATTTGAGGCATGAAAAGTCCTCTCTTCTCCCTTTAACCTTCTTGGCACCATTATCTTCTCCGGATGGCATTCCTTCCATGCATTTTCAAGGCATTTGATCTCATCCAGGTATTTGTGATCCTTGCACACGAAGCAGGCTTGGAATAGGTCCATTCGGAGAGGAGGTGGGATATCTTGGAACACTCGATACTGGTAGGCCACTTTATAAGGGTAGTAAGATGTCATATCGGTGATTACCACCAGTGGAACTAGATCATCTGTCTTGTGAGAGAAACGAGTCACACTAATATGGAACCATTTAGCATACCATAGGGAGCCCCTGGGATCTGGATTTTTTAGAAAAGTTACCCAATCGAAAAATGATTTTCCAGTATACTTTTTCTCTAAGATTGAAAATCTCTTTATTAGGTGATTAGAATAATCAATTTCACCTCAATGCATGAAATGACCAAACTCCTTAATGTGAGAAAGAAACCAAATTTGTAAAAGTTCTGCAGGAGAGGCACTCGTGACTTTTCCTACATTTTGTTTAAAACGATTGAGAGATAAAAATGTCTTAGCTAAAATCATGTTTATAAAGTTCATGCTAGCACATACTTGTCAAACCACCCATGCAATTGAAGGATTAATAGCATTTCTTCGATGAGAAAAGATTATAAATCCAAAGAATGCTAAGATGAATATCCTACCCTTTTGGCGCATTGAAAATTAATATAAAAAATGATTAGCCAAAAAGGAGAGTGGGCATGCATTACAATTAGCTTTCAAAACTTTCTTAACCTCATCAGTTTTAATTCTTAAAATTGAGACAAAATTGATGTGGGTTCCATGCCAAGAGGCAGCCTAATAAGTTCAATCTCAAGGGGCATTCCTATTATAACACTATACTCTTCCAGTGTTGGAGTTAGCTCGTTCTTACCAAAAATAAAAGTAGTCATCTCAGGACACCAAAAGTGTGATATGCCTTGCAAAACACCACTATGGGCTCCAATATCCAAAAGGGGTATGAGCCATCCCAGTATCGACTCCACATAATCTTGGCCTTCTTTACTTAGTTTATTCCACCATCCTTTGAGCTCGATCTTGGGAGTTGTAACGAATTGAACATCAGATCTCTCCATTGTATATTGATTAAGACCCATGATCGACCGTTTTTCATGGACCAAAAAAAACGTGTGATAAAGTAAATAGGTTGCATAGTATACGGTAAGAATACTTACTTTACAAAGGAAAAAAAGGCAACCACATAGACAAGCGCATGAAATGTGAGGCTCGACACCTAAACGACAAGGCTTAGCAAGTTAGAGCCAAGAGAATGATTCGACTAAGTCGCAATCTCGCATTCAAAGGTCGGGTTCTCTTAACTATGGCTTAGTCGAAAGGAAATCCTATAATCATGTAGTTTTGCGGACAAAGATAAACATTTTGACACTAAGAAAAAATAATTGAGGTTGAGAAAGGCAGCCTCTACATCGCAATTTCACATTCAAGGTTGGCTCATTTCTCAACACCATCCTAGAATCCTTAAATGCGGCTTAAGTCTGACGGCAGGTTGTGTGTGCAATGTGTAGTGCTAAAACAATTTTAAAATCATGCACAACAATTAATAATACAAGTAACACTTCAATGTATAAGAAAAACATTCAATCTCAATACCTTCCTACAAAATAAAGAGTTGACAAGCACTACTCCCCTTATACTTCCTTTCTATTAAAACATTTAACACCTCATGTTAGGAGCGTACCTTGTTTCCATGCCACCAAACAAAAAATATTTTTGAAAAGAAATAGGCCGATGTCCACTATGAGTTTTAACTCTGTTCCCAACGAAGTCACCAAAACTGTCGTGACCTTGCGGAAGGTGAATTACCCAAAGAAGGCTAATGGATTACTAAGTCTAAAGACTTAGCATGGACCCTCCCAAGTCCTACCAATCACAACTTGACACTAAACAATTGATCCATTTAAACATGCAATTTTACTCAATTTGGAGCCACCTCTAATCAATTAGAAACTCACGTAAAGTATCGGAAAATACTTTACTTTTGTGAACCAGAGATTCAATAGGTCTAGAGACATAATTACGCTAGATTAATCTAATGTCCTTTCAGTACCTTTCCATTTTAATTTCAAAAATAGTTTGCAAGCAGTCTTGACTAATTTTAACCTAAGCCGCTAACATGCAAAGGGTGATCATGCAGGTGCACAATATAAAAAATAATAATAATAACATTCAATAAACCCAAGTGATGAATTGTAAGAAATTATAACTAACCTTAAGCAGAACAAACTACAACTTTATTAAGGTTTATTCTCTAAAAAAAACCTTACAAGTCGTTGATTAAAAATGCACGTCCTAAACATGAATTCTAAATGACATGACACCTGATGTTTTTATTTAAAAAAAATGTTAATTATATGCAATCTTAATCTAAATTTAATATGCATGATTTTTACTCTAATGACATGTGAGATGTAATTCATATGACATAACTTGAGCCATCACAATATGTGTGCAATTTGATATACGTGATCCTAAATATGCATGTGCTACATAATGTACGATGTGGTAATTCTATGTGCATGCATGTTCTTTTATGATTTTTCATTTTTTAAAATAATGCAGCTCCAATAAATTCTTTTTTTCATATGCAACCTACACTAAATAATAATGACATGAAATGGGATTAATTATGAATTAACTATATTAATTAACCAAACAACTGACCTTTGTCTTTTCCTTATAAATAGATAAAAAAAACAACTAACACGGCTTAATAACTTTTATTAAAAAGAAAATGACCTAATGATGCAACGCTAATCTTTTGGCATTTTCTTTTCTTTTCTTTTCTTTTTTTAGGAAACTGAACCGTATATACAAATAATGCATGAAAAAAACAATAATTAATTACGGTCCAATTGAATTACAAGAGTATTAAAACAATGAACATGTGACTCATCAACTAACGTGCAACATATGATATAAATACTATGAAATCTATATGACTTAAATAACATTTTTATTTGTTTTTTTACTAAAGAAAACTCTATATTATCCTAACTCTATAAGGATTTTAAAGATCACATACATTGCCTTAAACATGAATTACGTATGCACCTAAGTTCTAAATACGAAATATGATGCATGATATGCAATGTGTACTTAATGATTAATTAATCAAATGACGCATCAAAATATATGTCCTATTGATAATCCATAAATACAAGTCAATGACACATTATTTTAATGTGAATCAATTATGCAAAGCAATCCGTCAATTTGCCATGAAAGAGTCAAAATAATAATAAAATCTAACCCGACATCTCGCAGCTCAATATTCATTATTATTATGACTTAACACGACAAATTTCCTAATCAGATAATGATTAAATAAATCAAAACAAATCAAGTCAGAATCACGAACTATGAAATCGAATATTTGAACTGAATTTAGTCTAAAGAGATTACCTAATCCGGGGCACAGCTTTCTCAAGGGGCCGGCGGCAAGGCTTGCAAACCAATGAATGGGGGTACGACAAAGCCTTTACTAATGCTTGATGAGTAGCCGGTTGTTGAGGGTTGGTAATTTAGCAACGATTACACCACCTTGGGGTCCAGTTAATGCACCGAGAACCTACACATAAAAGAATCAACACACCACGTTGATTGGATGTTGGCTGAAACATGTTGGAGGCTTCATTGGAGGTACAATTGCTGCTGGAATGTCTCTTGCAGTTGACCCTTCAATGCTGGACTTGCTGGATAGATTCGGATGAAAGATGGGGATGCTTGACAGGGAATTCATCGGGAAGCAGCAAGTGTGTCGGAGGAAAACTGCTAGCGTCAATGGAATAAAGTCATTTCAAGGAGCAGCAGACTTCGTCGTCGGGATTCCAAAAGGGATTTCCTGTTCATCACGATGTTGATGTTATAGGAGTTTGCTGGACGACTGAGACCGAATAGCGACAAGGGACCTCAAGTGCTAGTATCCCACCATGTGAGAAGCAGTTTCGGAACAGCGTGTGGTAGCAACACAGATGCGATGGCAATCGTGGAGTGTGACGGCTACTGACAACAAATCATAGAGGAAAAGAAAATTTCTCCATGGCTTTTCTCTTTCACGAGTACTCTCTCAAGAAACTTTCCCCTAACATTTCTTTCTCTCCCTCTCTTTCCTCCCTAAACTTACGAACACTCTAGCAATTTCTCTCACCTTTTCCCTTTCAACAAAGCTTCACCAACACTTTGCCTATTTCTCTCTCCCCCCCCCTAAAACGAAAACTTTTCACTCCTTATTTATAGACAAAAAAAAATTATTTTACAAGCGAAGATTTTCCAAGATAATTACATATATTCACTCAACCGCCGACGATCATCTTTCGAAAAGGGGGAATAAGCTCAACAAGAAAATGGCTCCAAAATCTAAAATCTTTTATGAAGATTTTCCAAGATAATTCACTCAATCACGACGATTATCTTCTGGAAAGGCTCCATTATCCAAAATCTAAAATCTTTTAAAATCTCCCTTCACAACCAAATGTTTTATTCTATAGATTATTTCTTATCCTCTCTTTTTTTTTTTTTCAAATTTTCTATTTTTCTAGAACAATTTTTTAAAGATAAGTTTAAATAGGATAAGTTTGTTCCTAAATATTATTGTTACCTAAATGCAAATGTTATGAAATGCCTAATGTAATTTTTATATGAACTTGTCCATGATAAAAATGTTCAAAGGATTCGCACAGCTAATGGAAGTGAATTTTTCTCAACTAAGTGTCAATCTTTTCTATCCTCTCAAGGAATACTCCATGAGAGTTCTTTTGCTTATACTCTCCAACATAATGGCACTATTGAACGTAAACATTGACATCTTTTAGAAGATGCCCGAGCATTGAAATATCGAGCTTCCATTCCAAAATCTTTTTGGGAAGATTATGTGGTTATAACAGCCTATTTGATTAATTGCATGCCAACTAGAATATTAGTAAGATGCACCCCATTTGAAATGCTTTTTGGCAAATGATGAAAGATTGATCATGTCTAAGTATTTAGCTGTCTTTGCTATGTGATGAATATGAAACGTCGACATAAAATGGATCCTTGTGCTCTTCGATGCATCTTTATGGGATATCCAGCTCTACAAAAGGGTTATTGAGTTATGGAGATATCTACAAGTCATTTTGTTGTTATTCGAGATGTTGTCTTCCATGAGGATGTATTCCCTTCCTAGAAATGGCGTTTCCACATGAGCTGCCAATACCAACATCAAATCATTGACAACTCTTATCGGTGGAGGATATTTCTATGAAGCCACCGTACATTTTGATTGCATTAGATCTCCTAATTTCTCTACTAAATCTCCTAATTTTTCCTTTGCAATAAATAGATCGCCCATTTCACCACCTCAACAAAACAATAATGGGTCTCAATCATCATCGCAACAACAACACACTGAATGATCATCATTAGCTGTTAAAAGAACATTGGTTCATGTGCCCAGACGTTCAAGACAATAGGTCCGGCCTCCAACATGGACAGAGGACTATATTTGCTTTGGAGACTCCAATTATGCAATATCCAGTGTGGCACCCCCCGACGGCCCCCGATCCGTTAGGGTCACCACAATTTGCTTACCTTTCACTTTCCCTAATAACATGTCACTCTGATACCATTTCTTGCAGCGGGTCCATACAACCATGGGGGTTTACATCTTTTAGATCTGTCCCTTGCGCAGTTCATATATGGAAGCACATCCAACAACTCCCTTCATTATATTCAGAAAACGATGCACACCAACTAAACATTTATAAGTAAAAGCCGAACACTTTTATTTACTTAAACCATATGGACATCATTCATCAGTACATCAAGATGCCGTAGTCTTCTATATTCGGCTATACTTCAAAAGATGACCGACATCTCCTCCAGCAATCGTATACTTAAAGTCCATCGATCAGTGTCGGCGTCCAAAAGTTCCTTCCTTTGCTATCCTCCTCCTCGCGATCATATCCGACCACTTGATCCATCTACCGGTGGCAGTAGCAGCAGAGGTATCTTATCTAGTCTGAAATGTTGGTCCCTAGAGGGGTGAGTACAGCCACTCAGCAGGTAAAAGATCCATTAAACTACTCAATGCATCACACAATACAATCATAACACCATAGCATAGTACATATCAATTCATGCATCCAAGCATAACTTACCTCGCAGCCATGCATATGTCATCATACCATATGTACATACACCATCAAGTATTCATACATATACATACCTCATGTGCACATACCACAATGCACTCACACACATCATATCATACAGCCATGCATATGTCATCATACCATATGTACATACATCCTCATGTACTCATCACCATCATGTCATACATATACCATGCCTCATGTACACATACCATTGTACCATAGGTGCACATACAACCATGCACTCATCATCATCGTGTCATACATGTATCATCATGCCATAGGTGCACACACAACCATACACTCATCATCATCATGTCATAGTCATGTACCATCATGTACACATACCATCGTACCATAGGTTCACATACAACCATGCACTCATCATCATCATGTCATACATGTATCATCATGCCATAGGTGCACACACAACCACACACTCATCATCATCATGTCATAGGTTATCATCATCATATCATGTCATATATGCATATCATCATGCATGATTCAATTTCCACTTTTAACTTTCAATTCGATCACCCCATCACCCTTTCTCAACATCATCAATTTCATCTCATACTTTACACTCGCACCCCATCCTGGCATTGCGAGAAAAACCTCCGGCATTCAGCCATTTAAGGCCACCCGGCATCCGGCACCCCCACATTCCGGGCATCTCGCATCCCAACTGGCATCACGAGGCATCCCCTCGGGCAAAGACCTCCGAGGCTTCCGGCACCCAACCATTCCGGGCATCCTGATACTCCCAGGGCCATCCGGCCATGTATCTCTATACATTCCGGGCATCCGGCACCCCCCCATCCCGGGCATCCTGATACTCCCAGGGCATTATCATCCGCCACATTTCGTTTCCTCATTTATCTTTATTCTTGCTTACCAATTTAGGTCTCAACTAAGCATGTCACATGATGTAATGGCAAACATAATCATATTCAGCATTGAATTCATACATGCATCTCAATTCATTGTCATGCATGCATCAAGACCTCATCATACATGCAACAAGGTACAATTATTCGTAAAATGGAATTCGTACCAATTAAAATAATCCATTTATCATGCCCTTTTTACATTTATTTAAATTCCAGCTTGTACCACTTTCGAAAATATTTAATTTAAATATCCATATGATTCTCAAAAATCATAAAATTAAGGCAAGTGATAGACAAGACAATGGGACAATGATTTCATGCAAAATACATGGTCAAAAAGAATTCCACACAAATTCATAATTCACACAAATGCAGCATGTAATTTCGGATAAAATCAGAATGCACAGTTTCCGAAATAATTTGATTAAAATATCCAAACGACCTCCAAAAATTACGAAATTTTACCAAGTTATATCCAAGACACTAAAGTAGATTTTTCATGAAGACTTCCAAGCAAATTTATTTTTAGATTATTTTCTACAGTCACACGAAGTTTCTGGATCTATTACCGAAACGTCCAGTGCATGTTTCTCCGAAATACTGAGTCTTCACCTACCTATTCTTCTTCGTTTCCTCTGAAATTTGGATATGTTTTACTTCAAGATGTTCTCTACAAGTTTCATGAAGAAATCGAAGAGAGATTCCTAGTAAAAATCAATATGCAACCACAAATTCACCGAAAGGTCAGTGAAATCGTTCCAGATCTGGTGTCTCCGTCGGATGAGAGTTTGACCCCTCAAATCTCCATCATTTTGTACCAAATTTGAGTATGTTATATTTTAAGATGTTAGCTACAACTTCCATGAAGAGGTCAAAGTCAAAAGCGAACTCAAAACATGCATACAAGCTCTCACAAGGTTCTGACTCAAACGGTTCATGCGAAAACAGCATGCAACTCAAGAACAAAACACCTTAGCTTCACTCCCATGCCTCCAAATGTCCTAGATTCCGACCATACATGCAAGACATTGGTGCAAGAGTAGAAAGTGGATTCCCAACTTGCCTCTAGACCGAACGGACGACTGCACACGGCGGCGAACAGGCGGCGACTCCTTCCTCTCCCTCTCGGCTTCTCCTCTCTCGGCCACACTCTCTTCCTCTCTCTCGCACGGTTTCTCTCTCTCCCTTGGCCGAATGGCTAACCGGCCATTCTCTCTCCTCTTCTTCCTTTTTATTTCCCCTAAACCTCATCATTAGTAATGATTAGGTTGCCTCTCAATTGGCCAATGCATGGGAGTTCTTCTTGCCACTTGGCAAGACCCATGCATGGGCTTGGGCTTCCTTTTCTTGGGCCTCCTTTTGGGCCGGCGACAGCCCCATAGCCAAACATAGATTATTCTCATTAATTTATCCTATAGTTCTAAATAAGGAAATTCAAGAACACAAGCATAAAACACATAGCCTTAAGAAAACTAATGGCTAAAACATAAACCATAGGTAATCTCATTACCTAATTATTGGCTTTAATTCCTCTGGAGGGTGACTTGAATTTTTAGGATGCCACATCCAGTGTCCTCCTATGTTTCCTTCAATAGATTATCGCTAGAACACATATGCTACATCAGTAGGATATATGAAGAATAGGAACCATCATCCTATGATGAAGCAGCTCATGATATTCGATGGCAAAGAGCCATGAAAGAAGAATTAGCTGCTCTTATAGAGAATAATACTTAGGATGTCATTCCCTTGCCTTCCCACAGAAAGCCCATCGGCTACAAATGGGTCTACAAAATAAAATATAAGGTAGATGGTTCAATTGAGTGGTACAAGGCTCATCTCATTGGTAAAGGATTTATGCAACGTGAAGGCTTTGACTATCATGAGATCTTCTCTTCTATTGCTAAAGAACTGATTGTTCACTCTTTTATGTCTATTTCCGCATTACATAATTAGGACTTACACCAAATGGACGTGAACAATGCCTTCCTTCATGGTGATCTAGATGGAACTGCCACCGAGATTATGTAAACAATGAGAGTCTCAAGCATGTTGTCTACCCAAATCCCTGTATGGACTCAAACAAGCTTTTCAACAATGGTATGCGAAATTTACTGCGGCACTCACAAATGCAAGTTTTACACATTCCAATTATGATTATGCATTGACCACGTAGACCAAAGGTACTTCATCGATCTACTAGTTGATTTATGTCGATGATATACTTATTATCGAAAATAATGATGTCACAATTCAGAAGCTCAAGAGATATTTGCATATGACCTTTCATATTAAGGATTTGGGACCTTCCAAAGATTTTCTTAGTATTGAAATAGGTTGATCCAATGAGGGAATTTGTCTCAGTTAGCAAAAAGTCATTCTAGAAATCATATGAGATGCAAGATTATTGGGATGCAAACGAGCTACTATACCTATTGAGCAGAATGTCAAATTTGCAACATATGAATATGATGCAAGCTCTTCTTCTCCAAATGAGGATTCACAACTCAAGGATCCATCAAGATATCAATGACTCATTGTAAAATTAATTTATCCCACCATGATTAGGCCTAATATGTGTTGTGACATCATGATTTTCAACCCTATTTTCGATTGAATGAATTGGGCTTTTCATCGACGCGCCTATAGTCTTTTTCTCTGAACTAGTCACTCACGAGATAACTAGTCTATCAAGTGAAGCCGTTAAGGAATCTAAACGCGACTAACTTGAGAATTCGACCAGAAATCGACTGCTCGACCATGCTAATCTGCAAGGGTCATTACGGCACCATCAAAATCGATTACAGACTGGAGATAGGTCATTTCGACAGAGGCATGTAATTAAAATGTGGGTGATTCCACCTGATTGCAAAATTCTTGCCGAACGGCACTAGACCGATTTTTATGTCATTTTTGTATCATATGTCCGTATTTGAAATCTCGACATTTTCACGACAACCGAAAGTCGTCAATATGTCGAAGATGCACAATGTGGCTCGAAAATAATCGACCACAGGTCAGATGCGCTAAAAATTCCTAAAAGTTACCTAGTAAGTTAGGTCACGCTAAAATCACGTCCGGCTCAAATTAACCGTGAAATTGAACTCAGTTTCAGAAATTGAAAATTCTGGCATGTCACAATTTATTTTAGGAACGTCGACTCATCCTTCAAAGAATTTTTGGCAAGTTCGGATTTTCGGTGAAAAATCAAAAGTCAACGAAATTGATTTAAGAATCCAAATGGACCAAATTGAGTGCTCTTTTGGCCTTCAAGTGGGATCAATTGGTGAAGAAATTATGGAATTTAATGTGGACACCTTAGCTGGAATTTTTGGGCACCAATTGGATTTAATTGAAAAGGAATGAAGTGAAATTGGAGGGGAATTGTGCAAAATTCGTAGCTAGGGGGGGCTGCAACATTTTAACACCCTTAGAGATTTCTTGGAGAAGATTGGTGAGGGAAAAATAGCTATGGGTAAGGCTGAAGACTTTGGGGGTAGCCACTTGAGTGTTTGTGATATTTATTGTTGACTTTATGGCCATTTGTTCCCCCTTCAACCAGCGGCACTTCATCTTCTTCCTTCTTGCCTCATCCTCCTCCTTTGTTGCTGATACAAGAGTAGACGACCAGTAGAGAACTAGCAGCAACCGTTGACCACCCTCCACCACCATCCGAGCTGCCGCCGAACTGCCCGAGCCATTGCGTCGCACCCGCACACCGTCCTGCTCGCCGAGCAACTCTAACCCGCGCGCCCTTCTCTCGCACGCCAATCCAGCATCCCCAGCCGTCGTTCGCCGTCGCTAGCTTGCCTCCACCTCCCCTACTCATGCCGCCGTCCAACCTGCTTGTCTCCATTGCCGCACGCCACCCGCCTGACCGTTTCTAGCCACCGCAACCGCTCAGTCCAGCCCCTTCCAGCTAGCTACAAAGCCAAACTCACAGCTGGGTGCTGTGACTTCATGGCCCGTTTCACCTCTTCCAGACCTCGTTCGGCATCGCTCTAGGCTAGAGTCTCGCTTGCCTCCGCGTCGCCATCGCCGTCACCCTGAACTTACCAGCTTGTAAATCCATTGAGTTTACTTGCTAAACCTTGCTTAGGAAGTTAATTATGCTTAGTGGGTAATTAGATTAGGCTAAGCTTGGATTAGGTGGTTTATTTAGCTTAATTAGTGATTTAGTTGATTAATTAGGCCAATTAGGTGGTTAGATTAGATTAGTTAATTAGATTGCTTGATTTATGTAGATAGGTGCATTATTTTTCTAGGTCCAATTAGGTGGTGAGATTAGCATTTTTAGCTTAATTAGTCATTTATGTGATTATTTTGCATTTATTTAATTAATTTTGTAATTTATTTAATTATTTAATATTTTCCGGAAATTATACCGAGATAGTCGGTCGTTCGAATTTCGTGCTGATTGTCGTGGTGTAATTAATTTGCGCAATTGAGTGGTGATTGTTAATTTTGAGTTATTATTTCAAAATTATGAAATTTTGGTATTTAATTAGAAAATATTGGGTGTCGGGTTTTGAGCCCAAAAATATTTTTAAGTACTATATCAAATAGTGGGATTTTTAAAAGAAATGATATATATTTTTATGGTTCGATCTGACCGTGTACCCATATGATTATTTTACCGGGTATTTTCAATATGAAGAGAATAGGCCAAGCACATTATTTTAATTGAGGCATTTTAGTGCAAAGCACAATGTCCTTGGCCGAGATTGGAAATGTATGGAATCGTTATTGGAATCTGTCACGGGCTTTTAAGTCGGACGATGCTCCTTCGGGAATGCCCCAAGTCAACGGATGCCGGTCGCAGTGGAGGCTGGACTGATGCTCCTATGTGGAATGTTGTGTAGATGTAAACATTGCTGTGCTCGATGATGCGAGATGACATCCGGCTATGCCGAACGACCGCTGACTGTTGAGTCGACCGTGGCCGTTGGGTCGTAATTAATTGGGACCCATGAATGGTTGAAACTAACACGCCTGATTATGGGACAAAATTGTGTGACACGGTATGAGACGTGTCATAACGATTTGGCTTCATAATCAGGACCCTTGTGATTGCTTGAGTTATGAAGTGAGGCGTTCCAATTGTTGAGTGTTATTACTGCATATATCTATTATATGAACTGGATTGACGTGTAGGAAGGAATTGATGCGAGGTGAGTCTCATTAGTTGTGTGTGTGTCGCGACCTCTTTTTTTCAGTGCCCAATCTGGGGCGGGTGCCTTGCGGAGGCTAATGGTTCGGCTATGTCTATTTTAGCCCGGACTCTCCCAAGTCCACCAATTCACGACTTTAATAGTCCAAGTTTTTAACCTGTAAGTTAATTTTCAAATGGAGTCGCCACTAATCGATTTGGGGTGGGTCGATTAGAAACCCAAGCGAAATATCGGGAGAAATACTCGCTCCTACGCAACCAGAGAAATTAGGATCGGGGACTTGATAACACTAGTTAATCACTAACGCCCTTTCGGTACTTAATCTTGTTTAAACCCTAAGGCTTTTTGGATTTTTGAGGGATTTTTCCATGCATTTGTGAAGGAAAAACATTTTTTGGACATTTTCTCATATTTTGGACATAAAAGCATTTTTTTTATTTTTTGGTCTTTTTTTCTGAAAATAAAATCATTTTATGACTTTTTCATGAATTTTTGGCTTTTTTTGGATTTTTGCCATTTTTTGGAAAATATGAAATTTTTTTGATTTTTTGGAAAATAAAATATTTTTACTATTTTTAATATTATTCGAAAATAAATCATTTTTTAATCATTTTTTGATTTTTTGAAAATAAATTATTTATTTATTTTTATTTATTAAAACATTATTTTAAATAATAGAAACCGACTCGGTCGGATCCACGGGTTGTGTCCAACCTGGGCCAGCCCAAAACGCAGACGGGCCCGCTATGCGGGTCCAACTTTTTTTTTTTATTACTTATTAAAACGGTCCAATGGCCCGTCGTTTTGGGAACGATCCGGCCCGACCCGACGACCAGGCGAAACCCTACCCGGATCTTACTCAAATTCCAGCGCCCCAAAAATCGCGGAAACCCTACCCTAATCTGATCTACCCCCGACTCGAATCCGACCTCATGACCCAGTTTCCAGCCGCCCTTGATTCGCACAAAAGCCCTACCCGATTCCTGGCCTGGGTCCGACCCGACGACCCGGGGCCGTGACCCGGAAAACCAGGAACCTTAGGGTTCTCGATTCACGGCGCTGAGGGGAGGGAACGTAGTGTCGCCGTGGGAACGACGGCGACGATTGCGATGGTGATGACGGTGATGAAGGCAACAGTGGCAACGGTGATGACGACGACCGCTATTACCTGTTTGTAAAGGAGGCGTGGCATGGTGGTGAACGGATTCTCAAGAAGCAGCAACGACGACGGGCGGCTCGCTTGGGTTCTCGGGGGGAGGTGGAGCGACAGGGACAGCGTGGCGGCAGCGATGGCGTCAGGACGGTGGCACGGTGTCAAGGCCACGGAGGGGCTCGGTCACCCCAGATCTAAGGCGCAGATCTCGGCCGGACCTTCCTCAACCTTAATTTTCTCTCACTTCGGCCAAATCCGAGCCTCCACTAGCCAGATCTGACCCTCTCGTACTCACTCGCCGCCGGCCTTCCCTGAAGTCTCACGGTGGAGGGTGGGCTCAGCTCGCGAATCGAGTTCTCCCCTACGCTCGCCCTTTGATCTTTCACGATGTCTCTCAGTGCAAGATCTCCGAGCTCACCACGCCTTCCGACGGTGCTTGAGGCCGCCTATTTATAGGCGAAGGAAATCCGGTCGACGAAGGGCCTCGACCGCCGGCTTCCAGCTTGCCCACCAATTCCCCTTGGCTGAACCGGTGTCCCATCGAGCTTTCCAGCGAAGCCTGCTCAGCATTAATGGCGCCTGAGATCTTATCCTCTCCGGCCGACGTCGGCCTACTCTCCTCGGCCGTAGGCCGTCCTTTGCACGCGTCGTCGTCGCTGCGCGTGAACTACAGAGGCGGAGAAGGAAGGAGCGAGGAAGAAGAAGAAGGAAGAAGAAGGAGAGAGGGTGGGCCGGGTCGTGCGAGCCCATACGAAGAAAAAGGATGGGGCTAAGCTTGGAGGCCCAGCCCCAATGGCTACTGCTTTTGTTTTTTCTTTGTTTTTATTTATTTTTTTGTTGTTTTGTTATCTGTTTTGTTTATTATCCGAAAAAGGAAATATAAAAGAAATTAAGTTCTAATTAATAACCTAATCAAAATTTAGGTGTCAATAGCTGCCCCTCTTTGAAGGTGAGTTCGCAGAGGTTGCATTCAAAGACAAACCTGATATCTAAATTTTGTCTATACATGTGCAATAGATTATATCTTATTTGGGACCTAGTGTCCTATGCAGAAAATGAGTAATATAACATTACACACACTAAGACAGATAAGAAGATACCTGTAGTTACTTACCGGGAGTGAGTGAGATAGGGTGTGAACCTTGAGTTTTGGCAAGTATTAAGGCGTCATCTTACCTGTTGCATGAGGAGATTGCTTCTCTAGGACCCGAACCATTCTTCGGTCGCCTATCGGAGCAGTAAGTGGTTTGTCTAGGACCCGAACCTTTCTTCGGTCGCCTTGATGGGGAATTGCTTTTCCAGGACCCGAACCTTTCTTCGGTCGCCTGTTAGAGCAATAAGTGGTTTGCCTCGAACCCGAACCTTTCTTCGGTCACCGTGACTGTAAAATGCTTTTCCAGGGCCTGAACCATTCTTCGGTCGCCTATCAGAGCAATAAGTGGTTTGTCTCGGACTCGAACCTTTCTCCGATCGCCGTGACAGGAGATACGCCGACCTTTCTCAGGGCATCTATTTGTGGGTGCCTGATCTGTATCAAGGACACTAGTTGGTACCCTACCTTTCTCGGGAGATGCGCCGACCTTTCTCATGGCATCATATTTGTTGGGGTGTCTGACTTCTGTCGAAGACACCAATTGGAACCCGACCTTTCTCGGGAGGATGCGCCGACCTTTCTCAGGGCATCGATTTGTGGGGTGTTTGACTTCTGTCGAAGATACCTGTTGGAACCCGACCTTTCTCGGGAGGATGCGCCAACCTTTCTCAAGGCATCGATTCTAGAAGATACCTGGTCATTCACAGGCGTATCAATGAGTACCTGGATATTCACAGGTACTAACCTGAAGGATATTTGGGCCTTTGTAGGCGTCAAAAGGGGCATTTGGCTGATCATAGGCATTGGAGGAGTACTTGGATGATCACAAGTACAAATTCTTGAAGGATACCTGAGTATTCACAAGCATCGAAGGGGTACTTGGATGATCACAAGTACAAACTCTTGGAGGATGCTTGGATGATCACAAGTATCCAAGGGGTACCTAGATGATCACAAATACAAACCCTGAAGGAAGAATCAAGGGCGTACCTGAGATATTCGTGAAGGTCTCTCACCTCCTAGTATATGGAAATATCGAGGATGGGTCTCGCATATTCATGAAGGTCTCTCACCTCTTGGTAGTTGGGAATATCGACGACGTGCCTCACATATTCATGAAGGTCTCTCACCTCATGGTAATTGGGAATATCGAGAACATGCCTCGCATATTCATGAAGGTCTCTCACCTCTTGGTAATGGGAATATCGAGGACGTGCCCCGCATATTCATGAAGGTCTCTCATCTCCTGGTAATTGGGAATATCGAAGACGTACCTTGGATATTCATGAAGGTCTCTCACCTCCTGGTAATTGGGAATATCGAAGACGTACCTTGGATATTCGTGAAGGTCTCTTACCTCCTGGTAATTGGGAATATCGAGGACGTACCTTGGATCTTCATGAAGGTCTCTCACCTCCTGGTAATGGGAATATCAAGGGCGTGCCTCGTATATTCATGAAGGTCTCTCACCTCCTGGTAATGGGAATATCGAGGGCGTGTTTCATATATTCATGAAGGTCTCTCACCTCTTGGTATTATAAACTTGAATGTGGTATGAGGCTTACCTGGATTGCCGCAGGCGTTTAAAAGGGCTGGAACACCTGGGTAGCCGTAGGTGTACAAAGTAGTGGAATACTCAGATGAACACAAGTATTTAATGATACGACCTGGGACCACTCAGCTGGTCCAAGTGTAAGAAAGCATACCTGGGTAGGCGCAGGCACACAAAGCAGTGGAATGCTTGAACAGCTACTATTATTTAGGGACAACTCGAGCAAGTTGAGTGTCATGAAAAGGGAGTATCCGAACGGTGGCCGATACTCAAAGACAATGGGGATACCTAGACAGTTGCAAGCACCCAAACTTAAGGGACGACTCGAATAGGTCGAGTGTCAAGAAGAGAGTACCTGGACAGTGGTAGGTACTTTAAGACAAATGGGGATAAGGATATGCTTACATGGCAATATCTCTGATCTCTGAGAGTATGTCTGCTATTTGCACAATATGCACACATGATTGTATATGCTGTAAATTCATGAGTTCAAATGGGATTCATGCATGACAACTTTGTCAATTTTTTATCATCCGAATTCCACTGGGGAAGATTTTGAAAGACAACTTTCATTTAGAATGTAGATGTCTTGAGCATGCCAGATGAGGGACTTTCAGTCTGAAAGGACTTTTCGCTCACTCTCATGGAAAAGGCTATCCTGACCATTGATGCAGGATTTATAAGGACCACACTATCTCACTGTCATCATGTCAATAGGGGTCTGAGTATTCTCGAAAGTGGTACGACTTTACCAATGTGAGAGGTCTTTGTTGAAATTGTGATGAAGACTTGGTCAACGGCTCATCAAATGGGACCGTCGAGGTCAAGGCTCATGAACGAGGTGCCGCACGATCATCTCCGGGTTTGCAAGTCAAGAACCCTGCGAAAAGAGATAGAGTAATCTTGCTCGTACTTCTTCGAGCAATGCTTATAGACATATGAAATCCTACGTTAATTGAAGTGCCCTAGTCTGAAGAGACTTTTACAATGGGACGCAATGTAGGCTTGACGTAGGGTGAGAGTTGGTGATTGCCTTGGCATTTGTCACCGGTCTTTCTTCTCACTGTCAGATGGAGGTTCTATGGACCAAAACATCAACTTTTTCTTGGTTGCATTTTTGACTGGGGGGCATTGGCCTTGCTTTTACTAGGCACACTGCTCTTTCATGCCCCTATTTTTTATTCCAGTTCTTCATCTATAGGCATCAACCTTGCTTTTACCAGGTACACTGCTTTTTTATGCCCCTGTTTTTTTCATTTTTATTGCTTGAGGAACTGAAGTAAGCAAGTTCAATCGAAGCACCATTATTTAGACTCTTGAGTCTTCATCTTCAGCCGACGCTCTAGGCTATGGCAATAACTTCTGCTTTGTCTCAATGTGAGGGTAAAATTACAGACTCACTTGAGTTGTACAATGCATACAAGTGCATAGAAAATGAATTGCTTTTCGTCATTCTAAGGCACTTAAATTAATGCGAGTGTTCATATGCAATAAAGACAGTCGAAGATTGATGCAAGTGCGAGCAAGAAAATTCCTATCTCTCTTCTCACCTTGTGATGCTGCTTCGCCTCCAATTTGCCCCAGTGTAGGGTGGTTCTTGATGGGGGTATGAGAGAAGCTTCACTAGTGTATGGGGCTCAAGAAGGGGGTGAGTAATGAAATGCCTCTCACTGTCTTGGTTATCGTACAATTCGCGAGAGAATTCTTTACCTTGCAGTCATGGAATCTTCTGCACTCATCTCACAAGTGTATAGATGGAGGACTGTGTGTAGGATATGGCTTGCCTGTCATCATTCTGACGCGCCTCATCCAACATACTCGATCAATCTTATATCCTTCATTTAGCTGTCTATTCTGATAATCATCAGTGGAATTAGTGATTTAGACAGACAAATTGTGGCATCCCAAAATTCAAGGCAACCTCTAGATGTATTAAAGTCTATGATTAGGTAATCAAATTGCCTTTGGTTTATGCTTTAGCCATTGATTTTCTTTTAAGACTGAGTGTTTTGTGGATGGAAATGTATCTTGTGTTCATGGGTTATTAAAATTAGTATTATAGGATAAGTTGATAAAAAGAATTTGTTTTTGGCTAGGCACCTCATAGATTTGATTCCTATAGTTTAAATGTTACAAGATTTATGGCCATATGAAATTGAGAATTTGAAATCTATAAAAGAGAGAATTAAAAATGAATTATTAAAAGTGAAAATGGGATTTATTAAGATTAAACTTTAGGCCCAAGGGTATTGGACCTAAAGTGGGCCAAATTGGCTTGGCCCATGAGGCCCATGAAGAGGGCTGCCGTTGACCACAAAGGGGAGAGGCCGGCCCATCTTGCATGAAGAAAGCCACTTGTCTCTCCTAGCTGCCAAGTGTTCCCCATGCAAAATCAATGATTGTTCATCATTGAGGGGAAGAAACTAAGGGAACCGGTTGATGATGAAGGGAGAGGGGAAGCATCGTCAACTGAGGGAGAGTGAGAGAGAGAGAGCTACCAAGAGAAAGAGAGAAATCGAGAGAGAAAGGGAGAGTGAGCGTGCGGAAGAAGAGAGGAAAGGAGGAGAGCTGTCCGTCGTTCACCGTCCGTCGTGCTCGCAGTAGCTCGGTATAGAGGCAAGTTGGGATCCTTAATCTGCTCTTGTATGTTGTATCTAGCATGTGTGTTTGAATGGTGATGAATTTCGGATGTCTAGGGTGTGAAAAACCGAAGTTTTGAGTGTGCTGTTTTGAAGTGGTAAGCTGTTCTCGAGTAAACCGTCTGACCCAGAATGTTGTAGTGGCTTGCATGCGATGTTTGAGTCAGATTTTGGCTTCGAATTCTTCACTAAAGTTGTAGATAACATCTTAAAGTATAACATACTAAAATTTGAGGCAGAATGGTTGAGTTGTGTGGGGTGAAACCCTCCTTCTACGAAAATGTTAGATCTGAAGCTGTTTTGTTGATCTCTTGGTGATTTTGGGTGTTGCATGTAACTTTTTACTGAGAATTTCACTTCGACTTCTTCATAAAAGTTGTAGAGAACATCTTGAAGGCTAACATACTCAAATTTGAGATAAAACGAACAAGTGTATCCTAGTGAAACGATTTCTCTTTTGAAGACGTTAGATCTGGAAATGTTGTACTGAACTCCAGAGACTTCGTGGACTATAACGTGACTTTCCTTTAAAAATCTCACCTTGATTTCTTAATGAAAGTTGTAAAGGACATCTTGAGGATTAATATATCAAAAATTTAGAGAAAACCAACGAGAATAGATAGGTGAATTTATGGTTTCGGAGGGTGTTGAATCTGGGAACTTACGGTATTGAAACAGAAGCTTCAACTGTTTATATTAAATTATCCAGAATGAATTTGACTTTGGTTTCTTCATGAAAAGCCTACCTTAGGACCTTGACTACAACATAGTCGAATTTCATGAATTTTGAAGGTTATTAGGGTATTGAATCGAAATAAATTCTAAAGCCCTATAATCTGACGCGTTTGGACTTAATCAGTTTCAATGCATGGGTCATATCATTTTATATGAAGCTCTTTTGGCAAAGTGTTCTTCATGAAGTATTTTTATTTATGTCTTTCCTGAAACATATTCAAATTTCATAATTTTCGAAGTTCATTTGCCTATTTAACCAAAAATATTTCAAAAACTATGCAAGCTGTATTGATATAATAGAAATGCTGTGATGCGTGATCTATATCAAATTTTATGAGGGTCTTTTGGTGCAGTGTCCTTCATGAAACATCTGCCATTATGTCTTGACTATCACGTGTTCAAATTTCATAATTTTTAGAGACCATTTGGGTATTTAATGGAAATATTTTCCAAACTGTGCAAGCTGGATTGTGCGAATTTCAAATGCTGAAGTTTATGATTGTTTCTGTTTTGGATGAGCCCTATTAATTATATTGATTGAGGTGATTGAATCTTGATGAGCATGTGATGAAATTTGGCATTGTGTATAGAATCAAATGCTGAATTTGACTTTGTTGCCATTACATCATGTGCCATGTTGATTGTGAGACATATATTCGTGAATATGAATTGTGATGAATGAGGAAACTGTTGGAGGTGGGCCGATAATGCTGTGGGAGTGTCAGGATGCCCAGAATGGTTGGGTGCCGGATGCCCGGATGTATTGAGATACATGCCCGGATGTCCTCGGGAGTTTCGAGATGCCCGAAATGGTTGGGTGCCGGAAGCCTCGGAGGTTTGTGCCCGGGGAATGCCTCGTGATGCTAGTTGGGATGCGAGATGCCTGGAGTGTGGGGGTGCCGGATGCCCGGTGGTGAGTGCCGGAGGTTTTCTTGTGATGCCTGGATTGGGGTGCGAGTGATAAAATGTGGGATGAAATTACTGATCCCGAGAAAGAAAGAGGTGGTGATCAAATTGAAAGATAAAAAGTGGAAATTGAATTATGCACATATGGTATGATTGCATATGCATGGCTATGATATGATGATGATGAGTGCATGGTTGTGTGTGCACCTATGGCATGATGGTACATGTATGATATGATGATGATGAGTGCATGGTTGTGTGTGCACCTATGGCATGATGGTACATGTATGATATGATGGTGATGAGTACATGAGGATGTATGTACATATGGTATGATGACATATGCATGGCTTTAAGGTAAGTTATGCTTGGATGCATGAATGACATGTACTATGCTATGATGTGGTGATTGTATTGCGTGATGCATTGAGTGATTTATTGGATCTTTTACCTGCTGAGTGGCTGTACTCACCCCTCTGGGAACCAACATTTCATATTAGAGAGATGCCGCTCCCTACTGTCACGCGGGGTAGTTTCTATGGCCTCCCATCTGACATGGAGGTAGAGTGTTCGGAGGTAGATTCCATTACCATCCCTGGTCTGACGCTTGTGCGAGTTTGCGTACTGGTCATGTACGATGTGGGCCTGGCTGGGGGCCCAATCATTCAGGAGTTTTTTTCGGTACACGTCCACCGAGATGGAGTGATTCGGGGGATGTTGCCGCCACCACCGCCCGATGCGCCAAGATGGGTGTGATGGCCGCGTGAGGAGTAGAGAGCTGACGTTTTTTGATAGTAGCCGACACTTGTAGATGGGGGATGACACACGATCGATATAGGGGTCGAGATACCTTTTGGGTTATGGCCAAGCGTAGATAAGTGTCTTGGCCTTTCTTTTTGGATGTACGGACCTAAGAAACCCATCATGAATATATGTAAATAAAAAGTGGTTCGGCCTTATCTTTTCATATGATGTGTAGTTGGTGTGTATTGTATCATGAGCGTTAGAGGGAGAATTGGTAAGACTTGATTATGCTTTCGCAAATAAGTTACGCTGGGACCGTTTTAAAAAAAAAAATGCCTATGAACTGCGATGCTTCTTCTAAGAGATGTAACTAGTGGAGCGTTAGGTATCTGTGGCGACCTTAGGCGTTTCGGGGTGCCACACAAAATCATCATGCATAATTCATTTGGAAATGGCATGCAACATTTTAAATATGATGGAGTTTGAACTCTCAAAACAAATTAATGGTTTTGACTCAAACAAAGACCCTATTGATAGCTTTAGGGGTTAACAAAACGGTGTTTCCAAATATGTTAAATCTTGAATATCAAAAGGGTTATTCACAAATGGGTGTCGATGGATTGTCCCTATTGATTAGGGATATGACACATGAATGATCAGCCCAGGATTGGGAATCTAATCGGGCATCTCTATTTTTGCCCCTGCATAAGAGAAAATTTACAAGTAGATTAATTAGTCTGGCCAAAATCAAATGTGAGTTGAGGCCTGAAGATTTTCTGTCATTTGCTTTGGCGATACTTGAGACGTCATTTTGCTTAGGAGAGTTTGTCATGCCTCTCATTGATTTGTTATCTTTGTTTTTGACAGTCAGGTGATCCTACAAAAGATATGAAAGAACATGTCAGTCACGAATTCTCTCAGGAGTTGAACAACTAGGAACGATACAACATTACCCTCCATTGGTTTGCAATTGATTGGATAGACTTGAGGCATCAGGAGGATATGAAGTCCTGCACTTTTCACTCCGTTAGGTCACCTGCTCTCTCGTAATTTGCAGGTGCAAGAGAAAAAAAAAATTTTATTTTTCTTTTCTCTTTTTTTTTCTACCAAGCGGCTAACTGCCGCGTCGGGGATTTGAACCCCCGACTTCGGACCATTTTGCTTCTTCCCGAGTACCACTCGGCTAGAGGCGCCGATGGTGTCCATAGGGCGCTTCTTTTTTTCATTTAACCGAACCGGCTCCTAGACGACACGTCCTTTCATACCAAGTTAGGTAAATTGATATGGGTCATTTGATTTGCCCAAATTAATCATTAAACTTGTTTCTTGAATTCTATACTTCCTGTCAATAGGAGAAAATATGTCAAAAGTGAGTTCAGATACTGGGAGTATTGGAAACGATACCAAATTACTCTTCCCCGGAGTTTATATTTGCTGACTCCTAGGGATATTTGAATGTCAATGATGGCCTTTTGTCTTTGACATAGTTCAATGTCTCTTTTGATTGGCCCTCCTCATTTGTGGCCCTGCGTACACGATTGATGATTTGCAACGCCTTCCTTCTGTGGAATTCTCTTTGACCATATGACCATTAGTAGCATTGAGCAAAGTCATGTACTTCAAGCTTCTATGGAATCTGAGATGGACAATCAAAATCTCCAGTCTTCTTATGGCAATTACTTCTTGGGAGAGCATGCGTCTGGAACAAGAAGTTAGGTTTCCAGGTCCTAATGTCATCATCTTGAATAGGGGGCTAGAGACCACTTCAACTGTTTGGATTTCCTCCCTGTTGACAGTAGCCAATTCAAAGGAAGAGAAGAAATTCCTTTTCTGCACTTCTTGGCTTGTCAAAGCTGAAAATCCCGTTGATGAAACCATAGCATCTAGTTGCTCGGGTACGTTGAGGGAAGAAGATGTTGCTCCGTTTTAAGGAGTTGGATAGGAACGAGATGTAGTGCGTAGAGCTCCTAGGGACGGCTTGATTTCAATCGTATGCATGTACCTATTACGTCCTATCTTTCGTTTCCTGCAAATAGAAGAGAGAGGACATCATTTCCAAAATTATATTCAGAGAATAAGACTCACCCTTTTTGAAATGGGATGATTCTTTCTGTTTGCCCCTATTTTCTTGGCAGAGTGTCTTCGAATTTGGCGATTTCACATGATGTGCCAGCTTCAAATGTCCCCTATCACACTAAGTCAAGGGGGATGGGGATGATATTCTGAGACACAAAGTGGGTGAGTCAGAAAGACAAATATGATTAAATTTAACATCTTATTTTGACGAAAGCTTTTGGTAATGAAATATTTTTGTTTTCAAAAGTATATATCTTTGGAGGGAAGAAAGCATGAGGAAGCCTAGCCCTCAGTATTCTCCTTGGATGATATTTTCTTTTCATGGTTGGATAGCATCACCGGGCTAGTTTGGAATACCGCCTCATGCTCTCAAAACAAAATATTAGAACTATACATTAGATTACTGGAATGGAAAATGCAACAGTAGCACACTAGACAGGATAAGAAACATGAAATTATAAAAACAAGCAAAACCCATTAAAACTCCTATGAAAAAGGAGCACTTTGATAGTGTTGGTTCTGAAATCAAGCGCCTGAGAGTTCCTCGCCTCCGGTAGACTCAAAGTATTCGCATGAGAGGATCACTTCATTGAAGCTACGGAAGCGCAAACCATGTAACCAACAACGATGCTTGTGAGGTAAAGCTCCTATGAACAGCTTCATCATTTCTTCTTCGGCCAGCTGAGGGTAGCTTTGCATCATGAAAGCCTCCCACCTCCTTGCATATGCTCGGAAATCCTCCATTGGTCTTCTTATAAAGTGAACCAAGTTCTCGCAAGGCAGTTCAATTCCAATCTGGCTTTGATATTGATGCAAGAATGCGGAAGATAGCTCATTCCAATCCTTTATGAGGTAGATATCTGCTGTGACGAACCATTGCAACGCAGACCCTGTAAGACTTTCGTGGAAGCCCTAAGTTGTGAATGACATCGGGCTATAGTACCGACTCATTTCAGCGTGGAGATATTGCAAATGAGCCATGGGACAAGTTATGCCATTATATTTGCGGAGATTAGGTATCCACATTCCTCTGGTGGTCATGATTCTATGAGAGCAAGACGAGCCTGATGTATCCTAGCTAGGCCACTGGTTTTCCCATTGCATATTCGTTGCGGTGGTAAACTCTGATGCTTCAAAGAAGCTAGATTCTCCTAAGTTCACCTCATTGCTTTCTTCCGGGTCAAAATCACCAAACGAGGATGAGGCATTTAAGCCATCTTCATGGTCAGGTGACAAGCTTATTAGTTCATTAGGATCATAGCGGATAAGGACGAATGTTCCCTCTTCTGACAGGCTTTCGACCCTGTGTGTGGGTAGAAAGCAGTTATACGATGAATGGTCGATTTCATTTGTATAACACTAGTAGTCCTTGGGATTGTATCCTAGAGACTGGAAGTCTTCAGGGTTGTACTCTAGGGAATGCTTGAAGTTTTGGTGAGGCGGCTCATCAGCTATCAAATTTCGCCTATACTCAGTGGTAGATGTTGAATTGATTTGTTTAGGCTTTCTTTTCTTGGCTCCTGGTCTAGACCTTTTGAGTAAGGCCCTTCGTTTTGCCAGTTCGATTCTGTCAAGGGGGGTGAGAGATAGTGGAGCTTCACTCTCTGCTTCCCTCTCCAGGTTGATAAGGGTCGGTATTCTTTGAACCCTAGCTCTTGCAGTAAGCTTGGGGAGCTGTACTATCGTGCCCCGATCTTGAACAGGCTCTATGTCTTCGACCTCGTACACAGGCTCCTTGCCTTTCCCAGTGGGAAACTTTTCAGCAATATGATGTTGCTCAGTCGCCCATTTATCATGCGAGGCTTCATTGACATCTTCTTCTCCTATCTCAGCGACTAACGGCTCCTCGTGCTCTGCAACCATCGGTTTTTCGTAGGGCAAGGCGATGTGAGGGCTGATGTCAATATTATATTCTTGGTGAAAAACATGAATTAGTTCCCCCTAGGTCTTAAGGGGACTAATCTTCCTGACAACATACCATCGCAAGGCGGGGCCAGTCAAGCTTGATTAGTACGATTGAATCATCCTTCGGACTAGGTAGGCCTGCAAGTAGGTCTCTAGGCGAGAGGTATCAGCATACCTTTCGCATTCAGGTGCTTTGAGCTCTTCAGGGATCTCAATGCCGGCATAATTAGACAGGTCCATGGGATTCTACCCCTGTAGCTGGTTTAACTTTTTCATGATCTTTTCAAACTGTCTATCTTGTTGATTATCTTCTGGCAAATTCGTAGGTGTCATGATGGTGTTTAAAGCAGCTACGGAGTTGGGCTTGGCTTAAGCGGATTCCATTTGCCTCAAGAGTTGTTGTAGGACAAGGGACATCTGTCCTACGCCGTCTTCAATGTTAGCGAGGCAATTTTGTACATCATTTTGATCGGGCCCTATTGCGTGAGGCCATTCGCAAGCGACTGGTGGCCGGCTATTCATAATTACCTGGCGGCGTGAAAACAATGAATGAGTACGAAAGTAAACAAAGATTGACCCATGGCAATGGTCTAATTGTTTTTTTATTTATCAAAAGAGGATTTTATAGACCGCAAACTTCTGACATCTAAAACTTGAAATTGAAATGACAGAAGGAAATACTAGATATTAAACAAAAGTCCCTAAACAATGGGACAAAACTTTCACAATATTAACACTAAGGGGCACACGATTGCTATTTTATATGCGACGGGGAGCCTTGTTCTTACGAGGATGCCTGCTTCCTTGAATTGGCTCTGAGATATGTATCCAGTCTATTCCCAAATCCCTTTGCATAAGCTCTGCTTGCTCGTGCTAGCTAATCTCGCTGATTGGGTGAGGGATCGATGGCTTTAGTTTTGTCAAAATACGATGGTTGTGGATGTAGGACTCAAAGGCGTGGTGGGCTTTTTCCTGTCCCTCAAGCCCTTCAGGTACCATGATTCTTTTACGATGGCACCTGCTCCATGCTTCCTCGATGATGTCAATCTCGAATGCGTATTCATGAC
Source organism: Eucalyptus guilfoylei (assembly GCA_016097605.1). Classification (NCBI taxonomy): domain Eukaryota; kingdom Viridiplantae; phylum Streptophyta; class Magnoliopsida; order Myrtales; family Myrtaceae; genus Eucalyptus; species Eucalyptus guilfoylei. Next base: position 30,225,147 of record CM027864.1, on the reverse strand, counting down.
TTTGATGGGTGAAAAGGAGTGGAGGGACCTTCCTTTTGAAAGGCGGTGGGATCTCCTGAAGGGCTCCATATTGTCGTGCCACTCGATATGGGAAATAGGAAATAGCGCCAATGAGGCCGAGCAACAGAATTGGATGGCGGCGTTTGTAAGCAAAGCGAGCTCTCTTTTCATGGAACCAACCGGCACACCATTGGAATGCCTCAGGAGCCGGGTCTCTTAGGAAGTGTATCCAATTTAAACAGCTTTGATTGGGAATGTATGGTCCTAAAACCATAAATTTTTGTAATAGATTTTCAAAATCATTTGTTTCAGACGATCACATGAAGCCTTGAAATTCGCTTAGGTGGGAAAAGAACCAGACTTGTAAAATTTTCGGAGAGACCTGCATGATTTTTTCCGTGTTTTCTTTAAAACGATTAAAGGACAAGAATGTTTCAGTTATAATCATGTTGACATAATTTTGCCCCCTCAAGATCTGATCAACTATCCATGCCATCTTAGGACTTATGACATTTCTTTGATGGGGGAAAATGATGAACCCGAAAAAGGCTAGGAGGAAAATCTCACTTTTTTGTGTCATAGGCTGATTTTGAAAACAGGCATTCATAAATTCTAGTGAGCAGGTATTATGGTTGTTTTCAAGAATTTGCCTCATAACATGAACTTCAGTTCTTAAAAGTCGCGCTAACCCACACAACGAGATGATGCTTGTTGATGGCATGACAAGCTTATTCTCGAGAGGCATTCCAGTGATGATGCCGTATTCTTCCAGAGTTGGGGTTAGCTCAAACCTACCAAACATAAAAGTAGTTGTCTTCGGGCACCAGAAATGCACCATGGCTTGTATGACTTCAGGACGAACAGTGATTTGAATCAACGATAGGAGATGACCGACTTTAGCTTTCACGCGCTCTTAGGCATACTGGTCCAATTGACCCCACCATCTGAAGAGCTCTACTTTGGGAGCGGGAATAAACTGGATATCGTCTTCTCCCATCGCATATAAACTGGGACTCAAAAAACCTATCCTAAATTGCCATGGGCCAATAAAAAAGACTAAGTAAAAGTAAAGAAATTACTTTGCTTTTAAAGAAAATGGCAAGCACAGAGACATACAGATGAGACGTGCGGCTCGATTTCTAACTGAGAAGGTTTATTGAAATTAAAAGGGTATCCGCTCGTCGCAGTCTCGCGTTAGCAGCATATCCTCCTAACCTCGACTAAGAAATTCGGGGAAAAGAAAGGCAACCTCTACATCGCAGTGTTGCGTTCGAGGTCGTATCTTTCTTAACACTATCCTAGAAATCCTATGGCGGCCCAAGTCCGGCGGCCGGGTTGTGTGTGCCATGTGTAGTGTTTAAAACAGTAAAGCATGCACAACAGTTTATAATCACAAGATAATCTATTTTAAGCAAAATTAAAATAAACTTCTAAGCTACTAACCTGCATAAAAGAACAAAAACAAGTCAGTAAAGTGTTTAAACAAGATAGAATGGCCTAAGTCCTCAAATGTCCCCAGCGGAGTCGCCAAGCTGTCGCGACCTCTTTTTTTTCAGTGCCCAATTAGGGGCGGGTGCCTTGCGGAGGCTAATGGTTCGGCTATATCTATTTTAGCCCGAACTCTCCCAAGTCCACCAATTCACGACTTTAATAGTCCAAGTTTTTAACTTGTAAGTTAATTTTAAAACGGAGTTGCCACTAATCGATTTGGGGTGGGTCAATTAGAAACCCAAGTGAAATATTGGGAGGAATACTCGCTCCTACGCAACTAGAGAAATTAGGATCGGGGACTTGATTACACTAGGTAATCACTAATGCCCTTTCGGTACCTAATCTTGTTTAAACCCTAAGGCTTTTTGGATTTTTGAGGGATTTTTCCATGCATTTGTGAAGGAAAAACATTTTTTTGACATTTTCTCATTTTTTGGACATAAAAGCATTTTTTATTTTTTTTGTTTTTTCTGAAAATAAAATCATTTTCTGACTTTTTCATGAATTTTTGGCTTTTTTTGGATTTTTGCCATTTTTTGGAAAATATGAAATATTTCTTTTTTATTTTTTGGAAAATAAAATATTTTTACTATTTTTAATATTATTCGAAAATAAATCATTTTTATCATTTTAAATAATAGAAATCGACCCGAGTCGGATCCACGGGTTGTGTCCGACCCAGGCCAGCCCAAAAAGCAGAAGGACCCGTTACGCGGGCCTAATTTTTTTTTATTACTTATTAAAACGGCCCAATGGCCTGTCGTTTTGGGAACGATCCGGCCTGACCCGACGACCCGGCGAAACCCTACCCAGATCTGACCCGAATTTCGGCGCCCCAAAAATCGCGGAAACCCTACCCGAATCCAATCCGCCCCCGACTCGGATCCGACCTCATGACCCGGTTTCCAGCCGCCCTTGATTCGCACAAAAGCCCTACCCGATTCCTGGCCCGGGTCCGACCTGACGACTCGGGGCCGTGACCCAGAAAATCAGGAACCCTAGGGTTCCCGATTTGGGGCGCTGAGGGGAGGGAACGAAGCGTCGCCGAGGGAACGGCGGCGATGACTGCCATGGTGATGACAGTGACGAAGGTGACGGTGGCGACGGTGATGACGACGACCGCTATTACTTGTTTGCAGAGGAGGCGTGGCGTAGCGGTGAACGGATTCTCAAGAAGTAGCAACGACGACGGGCGGCTCGCTTGCGTTCTCGGGGGGAGGTGGAGTGACAGGGACGGCGTGGCCGCGGCGACGGTGTCAGGACGGTGGCACGGTGTCAGGGCCGCGGAGGGGCTCGGTCACCCCAGATCTGAGGCGCAGATCTCGACTGGACCTTCCTCAGCCTTGATTTTCTCTCACTCCCGCCAGATCCGAGCCTCCACCGGCCAGATCTGACCCTCTCGAACTCACTCGCCACCGGCCTTCCCCGAAGTCTCTCGGTGGAGGGTGGGCTAAGCTCGCGAATCGAGTTCTCCCCTACGCTCGCCCTTTGATCTTTCCCGATGTCTCTCAGTGAAAGATCTCCGAGCTCGCCACGCCTTCCGACGGTGCTTGAGGTCGCCTATTTATAGGCAAAGGAAATCCGGTCGATGGAGGGCCTCGGCCGTCGGCTTCCAGCTTGCCCACCGGTTCCCTTTGGCTGAACTGATGTCCCATCGAGCTTTCTAGCGAAGCCTGCTCAGCATTAATGGCCCCTGAGATCTTATCCTCTCCGGCCGACGTCGGCCTACTCTCCTCGGCCGTAGGCCATCCTTTGCGTGCGTCGTCGTCGCTGTGCGTGAACTACAGAGGCGGAGAATGAAGGAGTGAGGAAGAAGAAGAAGGAAGAAGAAAGAGAGAGGGGGGTGGGCCGGGTCGTGCGAGCCCATGCGAAGAAAAAGGATGGGGCTAGACTTGGAGGCCTAGCCCCAATGGCTGCTGCTTTTGTTTTTTCTTTGTTTTTATTTATTTTTTTGTTGTTTTTGTTATCTGTTTTGTTTATTATCCGAAAAAGGAAATATAAAAGAAATTAAGGCCTAATTAATAACCTAATCAAAATTTAGGTGTCAACAGTGTGTAGACTGCCTCTAGGTGTATTACCTTCCTAATCGAGGTTTAGGGAGTAGACTTGTTGAGACATTGTCTCACCCCATCATGGGTTTAATCTTTTCAGGTCCCTAGATGGAGGAGCGCCAAGTGCGGTACAGGGTCCCGCAGACGATGGATTTTGAGTTCACCTACATCCCCATTCCTGGGACCACCTTGACTCCGGAGCTAGTCAAGTCCATGTTATGGGTTGATGAGGGACTACCTCAGTTAGTACCTCACCGATGCATAGCATGGTTCATTGGCTTTCGACAAAAGGGTCGGGAGGGTCCCCTGTTGGGTTTTGACAAGCCTCCCATTAGGACCAGACAATGGGAAGCAACTCACCTGATGGATCTCAACACTCCTAATGTTGTCATGATGGACCCTAAGCCGCCTGAGCCCATGGACGAGGAGTCTAATGCTTACATAGCCTAGTAGCTCTTCTTTTTGAGTTAGCCCCTTTTTGTTATAGACTTCTGTATTTAAACTCAGTTGTTTATAAAGGTGTGTTTGATTTGTTTTGAATGTCTTGCTTTTCTATTCCATGTTGTTTGTTGTTGTCTGGGGATTGTTTATTTTGCTTCCGCCTGTGCATGCATCGATTAGGTCGGTGACGCATCCTAGGAACGTCGCAATTTAGTCGACCACCGAGGGAAGTGCGGCCGCTCGAGGTCGGGGCGTGACATATGTTATACAGTATAGATATTTAGTCAAATTATGCATAATCCAAAACAATCACATATGAATGTAGCGCTAAAGGTTGTGAAGTATTTGAAAGGATGTCGAGGACTTGAAATTCTATTATCCCACAACTGAATTATGAAGATGATGGCCTATTGTGACACTAATTATGCCACTTGTCCAATAACAAAAAGGTCCATTACTGGTTTTTGCATCGAGCTCGGAAAGTCTTTGATTTCATGGAAGACAAAGAAGCAATCAATAGTTTCATTGTCATTAGCCGAATCAAAATATCAAGCCATGGCAAAAATTGTTTCCAAAATAGTTTGGATATGGGGATTACTTTCAGATCTGGGTGTGCAAATCAATGGCGCAATTGAATTATTTTATGCTAATGATGCTGCACTTAAATTGGCGGCAAATCTAGTCTTTCACGAGAGAACAAAGCACATTAAGGTGGATTGCCATTTTACTCAAGAAAAAATTTGGGAAGGGATTGTTGCTACTTGAGGAATAAAAACTGTGGATCAGCCTGCAGATATCTTCACTAAGCGTTTATGCCAAAGGTAGCACTAATATTTATTGAGCAAGCTTGGCGCCTTTGACATTTATAAGCCACCAGCTTGAGGGGGAGTGTTGGAGAAATTATTTGATTTGGTGTGAGCATTGATTCCCAATTCATATTCCAATCTGGTGATTGATATAGCAAACAGTAGATATGAAACATTTTAGGAAAGATAATATTGTATACCGTTAGTACTAGTATGAACACCTAGAGGGGGTGAATAGGTGTAAAGACAATTTTTCAAAAGAAACAGTAGAAATATTTTGCATCTAAAACAAAGTCTTAAGAACAACAGACTTTGAGTAAGTTCAGACTTTAGCAGTTAAATAGAATTACGAACAAAGTAAAGGAGTTTAGGGAAGAGAATAAGAAAACAGAAATTATAGTGGTTCATCTTAGATCAAGCCTACGTCCACTCTCCACGTTAACAGCTTACTGGCTAAATTCCACTAAGAATCAAAAGAGAATTTACAGTCTTGCGATCTCGACTTCACAATGAAGAGTCTCTACTGCTCTCTCATGAAGTCTCATTAAGAGTTTTTCTCTTTTGTATACAACTTTGAGCTCAATATTTGTAGTAACAAGGAAATGAAATTCTTTAGACTTTGAAATTTCTCTTTCACGCGCTCTGTCGAACAACTGGAGAGTCCTCCTTAAATACTCCTTCATGCATTCTCGATCGTTGGCACTTTCCAAATGAATTATTCCAATCTACCCGTTGGACAGAATCAATTAAGGAGATCTCGAGTCATTTGAAGATTGTGATGAAAGCTCGTCAATTCTGTTCACCCATACAATTAGGATCTTGATTTCCATAAGTAGATTCTTTCTATATTTACTTGCAATTCAAAAAGATTTGATTTATCTAAATTGATTCCTGCAAAGATAATCAATCCTGTAGGTGATATATTTAACCAGAAAGCCATCCATAATCCATAAGAATCAAACTCTTGAAGAAATAAACAAAATCTCGCATTTGGATAAGTCTTCATTCTTCAGTAGCGTTCAGTCTGGAATTTGTCAATATGGGCAGACTTTGACACAAAGTCTGGGATACTTCAAACTTTGACACTAAAGTTTGGAAGTCTTCAGACTAAACTCTGGATAAGTTTTGTCAACTTCAAAACATTAAAGGAATTTTCTCCAACATATACATTCTTTCTTATTCATTTATTGTACTACATATACAGCCATATACTTGTACATTGGACATAATGAGAAATACAGAATAAATTTTTCTTCATCCCTTTACGTTTCTTGTTAATCAGTGCTGAATGTTTTACAATTTTTAAGATCTAAGGCAATAATTATCATGTAGGTGTCGAATTTCAAGTCAAATGCTACAATTGCAATATGAAACCAAAAGTTGATGGCAAAAATCATCTCGAAAATGTATGCACATCTCTTCTCGCGAAGCAAACGACGTGCATTTGCCGGTGCAGTATCATCTGTAATAATTATACGCAAGAACTAAGAAAAAGTCGAGAACATATGCTTGGGAAGTCCAAAGTATGACTGGTATCATCAGGGAAGAGTCTTACCTAAAATACGTGGAAAAATTAGTAAATGAACAAATTACTAAAATGAAATAAATATAGTGCCGTAAATGAAAACCTAAATGAAGCATCCCAGAATTGTTGAAGATGCAACGGTGAATTGCCGGGCAAATCTCCTTTGGCAGTGAGCTTACATTGCATTCACTCCCATTGAAAATATTTGCGGTTATAAGCCACCTGCCAAAGGAGTAAATGCCCAGTAATTCACCACTCACATACCATGCACTCTTTATTACTCATGTGCCATAAATAAAACTATAATTTCTGTTTTTTGGGCTTGGATTAATAGGGTTAGAGGGCAACATCTATATATAGCCTCCCAGAAGGTTAGAGACACTTTCCATGCACACGGCATATTCTCAGAACATACAAAATCCAAAAAAACAAAATGTTGTTTTCGGAACTTTAATTTTTGCCAAATAATAAAAAAAGAAAAGCTAGTGGTCCAATGAGTTAGATATTCGTACCAGGTTTTGGCGACGACTGGTGTCAACATATATTCCTCCATCCAACAAATTGGAGCGGAGAAATTTCCAGAAAAGTTTAGTTTTAGCACATTTCGATCTTGTCATTACATTGAGCAAACTCCTAGTGTCTTTTCTTAATAGATTGAAGGACATGTCAATTAATTCTATCAACTCAAATAAACGAAAAACAACAATGAACTTTTAATATAGTCTAGGAACTACAATGAACATTTAGTGATAACTTAAGGACCATATTAAATAAATTAAAAGTATTGGGATGATGTTGAAAATTGGGCTAAAAAATTAAACAAATGATAATTAGGAAAAGTTTAAGGTGGAAACTCTCTTTTAGGTTTGTTTTAGGGTGGCATTATTTACAACCATTTTGGTTAAGACACTCATTTTTTCAATTAACTTACTAATATACCCTTCTCTTCTTTGAACGTATTGTTTTTCTTTTTTTCTTTCCTATGAGGCTAACCAACAAAATTGATTATGTTTCTATCATCTCTCTCATCAGTTTCACGATATAAATGCTCAATCACACCAACCAAGATATTATCTTATTCTGCATAATATATTTAGCATTATTCCCCACTCAGGAGGGGAGGGAGCAATGCCGCTATGGTTTTCTAAGTAACTTCTTTATATATTTTGATGTGGCGCCAAGAAAAATGACTTTATGTTGTGAGTGCTTTGTCATGATATTAATAGCCACATAATGTTACCAAATATAAAAAAAGACCAAGTGGTGTTTTCCGTTTATGAGGTTGACAAGTTGGAGGACTTGCACTATAACAATTTCTTCTTAGAATCATATATAAAATACAAACATTTTATTTTATGAATTATAGTCATAGCCTATATAGTTTTTGAAAAAATTGCACCACAGGTTCTAAACCTCATGTATAAAATATAATCAATTATGTCCTCAAATTTTACTTAAAAGTACAATTAACTCGTAAAATTTGTGTTGAGAAGAGTAATTTAAGGATGCCATATAGGCAAAATTTCAACAATACATAAGTAATTTAGGTACCATTCATTTAAAGGAATTAATTAGCACTTTTTGAAAAAGGCATAGGATTTAATTAAACTATTGAAAAATCAAGGATTTGATTGCATTTCGTACACAGACTTCAGGACTTTGGTGCTTTTTTTCTTTAGATATTTCTCTTTTCCCATACATAACACGTATATACACCTCATTAAAGGTTTTTGTTGCTGACCACAAACCATGAAATTTAAAGAAGCACACACTCTTGGAAAGAAGAGGCTGAAGTAGTGATAGGGATTTTGGTTGAAGAATATAAAGGTGAAGAATCGGGACCATGCGTTCTTTACCAGAAGGAAGAACCCTAGGCAAGAATTGTGCCCCGGCATATACCATCTCTTCCTCTCGCATATACCTGGTATTGTGCCGAATTTGGTGAAATAAATAGGGGCTTGATCATCAATGTGATGACTCGGGCATGACCACACGGAGTGGTGCCGAATGTGATGGCGAATAACAGGGAAATTCTCCTTTGGCATAAGAGAACTGCACTGTCATCCATGCAAATGTTGAGGTTGTTCTTGCTTACGCCAAAGGAGAATTGCCCTGCCATTCGCTTGCACTGAATATACATACTTACTCAAAGCCAGCTAAGGCGCTGCCAAGCCATCTATTGTTTCCACAGGGCAACTTTCAGACATAAATTATTGCACAAGGTACAAAGGGTGACTATCTGATTTACATGCCTCGTCACTTCATTCTATGGTTATGTGATGGATATAGATTTCGTATATTTATTGGCATTGGAGGTATTTTATCGTACTTTCAATTAGGTTATACTATACCTCAATTTAATTTTGAGAAGTGGAATTTGTAGAAGTGTCAAGAAAGAATAGAGTAATCATAACATACACTGTCAATATAAAAACTACTTTCAAACGTCGCTTTTTGAGATCCATTTGTCATCATCCAATTTCATCTTTATCGAAATATTTCGATCTTTTACTTGGCTTTAGCGCAACTTTGGGCAAAAATATTGACGAAAGGTCACTAGAAAGTGGATAAATTAGCAGATTGGAAATAAAGTAAAACTATTTCGAATGCAGAAAAAAATGCAAATAAGTTTTAGAAATTAGGGCGAAATTTAATAGACAAGTTCGGATGTATATAATGCAGATTTTCTAAAATTTGTGCACACAATCCATCTTCATCCATCATCACCATTGATATAGTAGGACTATGATCCTTCTTTCAAAGAATTTTGCTTCCTGTATTAGTCGATATTGTTACGAATTTGTTGGAGTATCTTGACTATACATAGCAACAAAAATACTTGATTGCACGAAGAGAACTAATTGATCGTTGACCACTTACTTAGTTACAAAACAAAAGTTTGTTGACAATTGAAAAAAGAAAAAATGAAAAATGTACCAATTAAAAGAGCCAAATTACCTCAAAATCTTTGTCAACTTGATCTTGCTTAGAATTCATCAGTCATAGTCATCATATAAAAAGAAAAGGAAAAGTAAAGCTCCTTCGAAAACTCGGGGGAGAATCTGCAGAAACTATGGCGTAGACCTCTGTCCATGGCGCCATCCACCGCAAATCCTTCGGCAACCAGCCAAATTGCACAAAACAAAACTGCCCTCCTCCTCCTCATGTCACCATCTTCAAGTACGATGAGGCTGAACGCCCCAAGCTTGACTTCTGGCTGCGCTTCGCAGCAGGGCACCGCATGGAGGAGCTCCGCCTGTGGCTGATTAGTACCAAGCTATCGTTGTTGTATATATTGCCACCGTTGTTGAATTTCTTGAGTCGGTTGGTGCGCCTGGAAGTTGGTTTCTGCTGTTTTTCGTTAGGTAGGACTATAAGGCGGCCTTGTCTTAAGGTCTTGTTGATCGAATATGCGGAGTTGGGTGATACTATCCTCGAGGGAATTTTCAGGGGAACTCCTGTCCTAGAGTCCCTTGAGTTGCGCCACTATTGGGGCATGAAGAACGTTATAATAGAATCAATATGTGTGCAAAAGAGTTGGTACTCGTCAGCCTCGGGTTCCCCGACACAACGAAAATTTGGGACCTGCATTCGCTGTCATAGCAGGCTCCGGAGAATTAGTATTGTCATGCCATGTTCAAACTTGACGAAATATATTTTCTTTGGTGAAAATCAAGTTAGATTTTGTCATTTTAACTAGTGTGCCTAATAATAAGAGGATGTGCAGCGATTTGTTGAAGGAATTTTTTGAGAAGTTACGTGGAATTTCTAAAATCACCAATGATGGCTATGAGTTTCCTCACAAGCAAGCTGCTTCCTTTTTAATGGTTGGAAGCAAAGGTAAACACCTTTTAGCGACCGCCCAGCCCGTCTTGATGTTAGGCATGAAGAATGTCAATTTGGACACTAGAACATGCACTGGATCTTCCTTTGCATGGAATATGCCAAAACTTGCGTTGTTCTTTTTTCTTTTTTTTTTTAAATTTCCGTACTCCCTGTTAAGAAGCATATGATGAGTACACATTGTGTTACTAAAGAATCTGGTGTTGCCAAGAACAGAGGAAGTACAACGAGAAAGCATGTCAATGGAGATCTTGCTGGAAATGCTGCTGAAGAATCTGGTGTTGTTGAGAACAGAGGAAGAAAAGTGAGAACGTCTGGTGAACCTATTACTGCTGTTTCGCCCAGGATTAAAAGGGATGAAGTCAACAATGAAGTTTGTAGCACGTGTACATTGCAAAATCAATATTCAGTTTTGAGCGTGTAAAGCTGTACATTCTGTTTTGTTTCTGTTAGTTTAGTTGAACTTCATAGCTGATATATAAACTGAACTGAAGAGCAAATAGATTGATAAGCTCTCAGATGTAAAACTTCTCATTGAATAAAGAAAGTTCGTCGTCTCTGTTTCTCTCTTTCAGTTCATGAGCTTTCACATGGTATCAGAGCCTCACCTGAGAGCACAGATCATCTCTGTTTACTGTGCAAAGATGCTGAAATCGCAGCAGATTGAAGCCGCACTCGAGCTTCTCTGATCGCTTTCTTCTGTTGCTCATGGCGTTGTTCTCTCTTGATTGTGGATCTATGAATCATCTACTTCTCTGTACTGATCTGTAGTTGTTCTTCTTTGTCAAAGATCTAATCATCATTGGTGATATATTCACGACTCTATCCTATAAGACTAGCAGGTGATTGTGTCTGTAATTGAGCATCACCTAGGGTCTGAGAGCGTGAAATGGCAGCAAGAACACAAAAATATCCATTTCCAATCCATGTTAATATCTCCAACTTTGTCACTATCAAACTAGCCGAAGATAACTTTCTTCTTTGGCAAGCACAATTCCACAGGTTCTTACAAAGCCAAGAGCTGTTTGGCTTCGTCAGTGGAGAAACTCCATCACCTATTAAATCATTACAAGTTGAAGTTGAAGGACAGGATATAGAAGTTGCAAATCCTGATTACACGGATTGAGTAAGGACAGATCAACTCGTATCATCGTGGATTAGTGGAGCTGTATCTAAAAATATACTGAGTCTAATCATTGGCTTGGAAACTTCATACGAGGTATGGCAAACTTTGCTCAATCAATTCACACAAAAGTCTATAGCTAGAGAGTTTGAACTGAGAGGAAAGCTACAAGCATGTCAAAAACGAGATCAAGCATTATCAGTTTACCTTAGAGAATACAAGTCAATCTGTGATCAACTAAATGCAATTGGGAAACCAATAGATGAGATAACAAGGATGTTTGGTGTTTTGGAGGGATTAGGATCTGAATATGAGAACTTTAAAACTACCATATACTGCTTGAAACCTCAACCAGAGTATGATGAAGTGATATCACATTTAGAGAGATTCGAAGCAAGGTTACAGAATTACTCCTCGAGACAATACAGTTCTAATCTAGCCTATTATGGTTAAAGAAAACTGAAGCTTTGCAGAAGGAGGAGTTTGACAGAGAACCTGTTGAGCAAAATTTTGGTTTTGGAGGTTCAAGAGGGAATAATCGTGGAGGACGTAGTTATGGAAGAGGACGTTCTTTCAATAATAGAAATCGCAACTATGGATATCCTAGAAGAAATCTGAGTTACAGACCAAATAACTTGAATCATGAACAGGGAGGTCAGCAATACAAGCAGTTCACTAACTTCTCTGGCTTTGGTTCTGGTCAAGGATTTCGACCATATGCTAGTTCTTCACAGAGGTATCCAGATACCAAATCATATCCCTCCTCAAATCTAACCCTTCACAAAAATTTGCAGGTTGAGAAAACAACAAATAACACTCGATTGGAGTGTCAAATCTGTAAACGTCCAGGACATGATGCACTTCATTGTTGGTATCGATTCAACAACTCATATCAAGCTGAGGAAATTCCAACAACATTAGCAGCAATGCATCTTGAAGATTCGAATGGCAATGAGTGGTATCCAAACACTGGTGTGATTGCTCACATCACTGCTAACTCTAGTATTCTTCATAACTTTTCTAGATACAATGGCACTGATACAGTTATGATTAGGAATTGCTCATGTCTACCTATTGCCTATATTGGTGATGCGTTGTTACATACTGTAGTTGATTCATTACCTCTAAACGATGTGCTAATTGTTCCTAAAATAAAGAAAAATCTTCTATCAGTATCAAAACTAACAGATGATTATCCATGTTCATTTGTCTTTGATAAAACTGGGGTTTATATAAAGGACAATTGCACCAACACAACCATGATGCTCAGAAGGAAGGTTAAAGGACTCTACTGAGTGGATCCTCGTACTACAAAGGTCTTTCTTACTCAGAGACACAAAGCCGTAGGGGAAGATGTGTGGCATCAGCGATTAGCTCACACCAACTTGAAAACCCTGAAGTATATGCAGAATCAACAGTTAATTCATTGCAATACGAGAATACAAACTATATGTAGAAGTTGCCAAGTTGCTAAGAGTACTGCTTTACCTTTTTCATTATTAGATTCTGCAGCTTCTATGTCTTTAGAACAGATTCATTGTGATATCTAGGGGCCTTCACCAATTAGTTCTTTTCAAAACTTCAAGTACTATGTCATTTTTGTAGACAACTTTTCTCGTTTTAGTTGGATCTATCCACTGAAATTGAAGTTGGAATTCTATGACATTTTTCTCATGTTTCAAAAACAAGTAGAAAATCAGTTTGATTGCAAAATCAAGGTTTTTCAATGTGATGGTGGAGGAGAATTCATCAGTCACAAATTTAAGTCTCATTTACAGAGTTGTGGCATTCAACAGCGTGTTTCGTGTCCCTACACACTAGAACAAAATGGGATACCTGAAAGAAAACATCGTCATGTTGTTGAACTCGGTTTGGCTATGCTCTACCATGCTAGACTTCCATTGAAATTTTGGGTTGATGCATTTATGACAGCTAATTACATTGTTAATCTACTTCCCACACCAAAGTTACAAATGCAATCACCTTACAACAAACTTTATCAGCAAGAGCCAAGTTATGACCATCTCAGAGTCTTTGGATGTGCGTGTTATCCCTGTCTCCGACCATATGCATAGCACAAATTTGATCCACGATCTCTCACCTGTGTGTTTCTGGGATACAGTGATCGCCATAAGGGATATCAAGGTACACTATCTACTCACCCTATGCAAACTCGATCCAAATCTGGCATTATAAAGATTAATCCTCGATATGCGTGCCTTGCTAAATATAAAGTGCCTCCTGAACCACGATCAGTTAAATTTGCTTTAGCAGATGAAGGGTGGTATACATCAATGAAGGATGAAATGGATGCTTTGTATCAAAACCAGACTTGGTTATTAGTTCCTTGAACTAATCAAATGAATGTCATAGGCTGTAAATGGGTGTTTAAAACGAAGCTTGCACTTGATGGGAGTCTTGATAGGTTGAAGGCTCGGTTAGTAGCTAAGGGGTTTCATCAGGAGGAAGGAGTTGATTTTACAAAAACCTTCAGCCCTGTTGTCAAACATGCCACCATTCGTATTGTACTCTCTGTGACAATGATGAAGAAATGGCCAATACATCAACTTGATGTTAAAAATGCGTTTCTACATGGAACATTGAATGAAACGGTGTATATGGAGCAGCCTCCTGGTTTTATACATCCTCAAAAGTCTCAATATGTCTATCTTCTCAAGAAGTCTCTCTATGGTCTTCATCAAGCACCGCGTGCCTGGTTTGACAAGTTCAACAATTTTCTTCTTGAAGCTAGTTTCTTCTGTAGTTTGACTGATCCATCACTTTTTATACTTCGTGATGGACAAGAGACAGTGCTTCTGTTACTCTATGTTGATGATATTGTCTTGACTGGCAGCTCAGATAAGTTACTCACTACCCTGATTCAATCTCTTAGTCTTCAATTTCACATGAAAGATCTTGGCCATCTTCATTACTTTCTAGGTATTGAAGCTAAACGCACACCTACTGAGCTGTTTTTATGTCAAACAAAGTATGCACTTGATCTACTTACAGGAGCCAACATGACTGCTTGCAAACCCATTTCCACTCCTCTGTCACTAAGACCAGTCATCTTGAAGAATGATGATGTTCTCCTCTCCAATCCACTTGAATACAAAAGTTTAGTTGGTGGACTTCAATATCTAACCATCACTCGTCTTGATCTTCCATTTGCAACAAATCTATTATGTCAGAAAATGCAGCAGCCTACTATTGGAGATTTTCATAAGTTGAAAAGAGTTCTTCGCTATGTGAAAGGAACTGTTAACCTTGGTATCTTTCTTCATTCTCACAGTTCTATGAATTTATATGGCTTCTCCGATGCAGATTGGGCTGGTTGTGTTGAAACCAGATGCTCCACCACTGGTTTCTGTACTTATCTTGGTTCTAATATCATCTCATGGGCAGCGAAGAAGCAACCTACTGTATCTCGCTCTTCCACTGAAGCAGAATATCGGGCACTTGCCTTTGCTACTGCTGATCTTACTTGGATTAGCCTTGTTCTTCATGACATTGGTCTACGTCTAAACTCCCCAACACATTTATTTTGTGATAATCAGTCTACCATCTCACTTACTGCCAATCCTATCCTCCATGCTCGTACTAAACACATTGAAGTTGATTTTCATTTTGTTCGCGAGAAAGTTTATTCCAGTTCTCTGAGTGTGAGTTATGTTCCGAGCACTCATTAGCTTGCTGATATTTTTACCAAAGCCTTGTCACGACTGACACATTTCACTCTTCGAGTCAAATTGGGCATGGGTTTTTCACCCCTTCCCAATTTGCAAGGGGATGTTAAGAAACATATGATGAGTACACATTGTGTTACTAAAGAATCTGGTGTTGCCAAGAACAGAGGAAGTACAACGAGAAAGCATGTCGATGGAGATCTTGCTGGAAATGCTGCTGAAGAATCTGGTGTTGCCGAGAGCAGAGGAAGAAAAGTGAGAACGTCTGGTGAACCTATTACTGCTGTTTCGACCAGGATTAAAAGGGATGAAGTCAACAACGAAGTTTGTAGCACGTGTACATTGCAGAATCAATATTCGGTTTTGAGCGTGTAAAGCTGTACATTCTGTTTTGTTTATGTTAGTTAGTTTTCTAGTTAGTTGAACTTTACAGCTGATATATAAAATGAACTGAAGAGCAAACAGATTGATAAGCTCTCAGATGTCAAACTTCTCATTGAATAAAGAAAGTTCATCGTCTCTGTTTCTCTCTTTCAATTCATGAGCTTTCACACTCCCATCCCATCCATTGATGCATTTAATTACTTTTCCAATTTCCGTACCCCCATCCGATTAATTACAACGGGGAAATTTTCCCATCTTTTTAAAAATATTATATCATAACTGAATGTTTGTCTTTATATCTTACTAAATAATGTGGCAATAAGACAGTAAAAATACAGTGTGAAAGGATAAGGAAAAATAAAGGTTTAATTTGACCAAAACAAAATGTATTTAGAAGGTGATGCGACAAATTATGAACAAGCATTAAGTAAATGATTCATATCCTTTCGTTCACTAAATCTCTGCTATATTACTTCACATATTTGCATACGTAGCATCTTTTTTTGATAACTTCAATGTCAAATACATCATAATATTAAGAAAAGGATATGCAAATAAAAAAAAAATATTAACACACATATATATCTCATATCGTTCGATTCATTTTATGAGCTTTTTGTACATGCATTGTTAAAATATGACCATGTTTACGATTGATATCTGTCCAAACATAGAAAAAGAAAATATTATTTGCTTGCCCTCACTATGGCATTCTTGAGATTAGAAAATGGCTGAGTTCGTATTCCTAGCAGATTAGTAGGTCAAACTTCTTACAGTAACGCATTGCCAAGGGAACATCACATCCGCTTATCTTAAACAAAACAAAATCACGAGTTACCTAAGGTGGGAATTTCTAAAACGATTGACAATTAATTCATGTGTATCATATGTACATGGAAAAAAAAAAATCTTTTTACAGACGAAGAAAAGAGAGTAGAAAGAAGAATTATCGAAACAACCAAATTGAACCAATGACGACTATGACAATAACAACAAAACAACCGTCATCTAACAACAGTTGAAGCAACGGTGTGAGCCCACCATTTGAGACTCTCTCTCATGTCGGTCTCGTTCCCAAGAGCAGGAAACTTCCAGTTCATCAATGGGTCCTCCTTCCTCTTCTCCTCCCACCATTCCCATGCCTCCGACAGATAAGGTCTCACGACAACTGAAGGCTCACCAACAATCTCTTTCTCATCACCATCTTCTTGATGATGATCGCCATCTTCGTCGTCTTCATCACCATCTTTTATTTTCTTGCCCAGTCTCTGTAGCCCAGGAATGATGGAGACCAAGCTCGAGTCGACTCTGTCTTCCTCAGAGAAGACGAACCCCAGATCCATGAACCCTTTTAGCTCCTCGAACTCAAGCTCCGACAAGCTCTTGCTCAAGGCCCTCTTCTTCGCTCTTTCTCCCATTTGGCCCTTCTTTCTGCGCGAGAACTTCGAGCTTCTTGGGTTGTTCCAGTTGAAACCTTCCTTTTCTTCTTCTGTGATTACCTCTTCTTCGTAGATCATGCTGTGAATGGGCGTCATGTGAAGGACTGAGTCTGGAGAGAGAGGGCTTGATTGGAAGCTTGATGGGATGATGCTCGTTTGATCGCTCATGGACCTCACAAGAATCGACGGAGTCCGAGAAATATGAAGACACGGGCTTACTTTCTCGGGTATTTCTATGCTTTTTTGATCCGGATCGGATCCAAAGGCTGAAGAAGGCGATGCGTCTGGTCGTTTCTTGAAGATCTCGAGCTCGAACCAGCATCGGTCAATGATCTTCATGACTGCTTCGGCTTCTTCCATTAATGGCGGCCAGAGGAGATTGCGTGATTATGGAGATTTAACGAGGGATTGGGTTTCTCAGTGTATTTATATACTCCTAATTACGGAGATTGCCCTTGGGTTTTCCGGTTATTTACGGGAAAGACTCAACCTCTGTGTTCACACGTTTGGGTATTACTTTGATTTGGTCTTGGGTCTTTGTCTAAATGTTTCAATTTTATTGGTCCTTTTTAGCCTTGATCACATCATGCGAGAAGGTCGGGTTTATCTAGAAAGTGCGAGGAATGAGGATGTGAGAGAGTGAGCCGACGTGGATCTTCGTCAGAGAAAATGAATTGATTTGCTTGAGCTTGTAGGTCATGCACAGTATAAGTATGTACGAAGAAATTTTCAGGTAATGCCGGAGTACATTGCTCTAAGATATGATGCAAAATTGCAAATGACAAATATTAATCAATTGAGGAGTAGGGTGGATGAGGGATATCAATCTTTTTTGGAGGTTGGTGAGGGTTGCTAGCCTATGACTGACTCTAGCAAGGGTCAGTTTGAGGTGGTGACGACCCTCGTCGATGGTGGAGAAGTCTCCCTCCCTCCCACCAACTCCCAGATCAAAGGTATCTACATTTTCAATTTAGATAGAATAATTCTTTAAATGAAGAATGATCAATAATATCAAAATATATTATTTCCTACTTAGACTGACCTTTCTCAGTGCATTTCTTTAAACAAAGACTCCAATTTTTTCTCTGTTCAGATAGTAAATATTCCTTAGTCTAGTTTTATACCTAACGCGTTAAGTATCCTACTTGAGGAGTACATTCGAAAGAATGAAATTTAATTAATATAGCCAATTTTGTCACTTTAGCATAATTAACGTCATATAAATCTAGTTAAAGGATTTTGATTGCACACAAAAAAAATCAACAAATTAGTTGTACAAACCACATAGATTATGGAACAGAAAGTATAATTGAACGTAATCATATACATGATAGTTGGATTGTGTATGATACTGCATTGGAGTACGATTTCAAAATATCAGCAGTAATTTGAGATTCAAGCTGGCTTTTCCCCACTACTAGGGTCTAAGAATCTAGTCTTTGTGCAGGCTAAATAGTGTGATACCGTTTGTCTTGTTTTTTTTTTTTTTTGAGCAAACCGTTTGTCTTGTTTCACTAAGTGAAAAGGGTGGGAGGGATGGATAATCAATGCAGTCACCACTTTTAGGTGTTATCATGAGAATCTCACTCTTGTTATGAAATGTCCAATTTAAGCCATAACTAAGTCAAGACGTCGGTATCAAGTTCATTATCGCAGCTCTAACGAGTGCTATTTTCTTCACATGAGGTACAAACGTCCAAGGCATGAGGTAACCACAAATTCACTCGTTACGTGCATCGAATTTGTAATCCAATAGAAGACAATGTGACCCTTTAGCAATAAAGTTACTGGACTTATCGAAAAAAGGAATACACTCTGTATATAGTTCCTAATGATAAATTAATTTAATCACTAACCGAGGACAACCAACTATTCAAAATTTAAAAGCAACATCTTGTTGCTTGTACATCGCAAACCCTAGAAGGCCTCTACGCATCATTCCCGCTAAGCCATTCACTTTTGGATTGCTTCAGGAGTGGAGAGTTTATATCCACCAAGTCTATATCTACACGAATTCTTCTTTTCCTTTCACCTATTCTAATCTTTTTTTTTCTTTTTTTTTTTTTTTTTTTTGGGGGGGGGTGGGGGAACCAAAAATAATGCAACTAAAACTCATTCCAAATTTGCTTGAATATCGGTCAACATTTTGTCTTTGGAATTTCCAAAAAAAAAGGACACCCAAACCTCTGGGGTGCCAAAAGTTGACACAAATGAACTAAATGCCAAAAGTTACGGAAATAACACTTAAGTGCCAAAATGTGAGTAAAATTGATCACTTAAGTGCCAATCTGGCCAAAATGCTAACGTGGCAATTTTTTGGCGAAGCAAGTGCAAAATAACGCCATTTTAGTGCTGACATGATAAAAAAAAAAAAGTATAAAAATTAATTAAATAAAATTTAAAACTAAATTTATATAAAACATTTAAAAATAAAAATACAATATTAAAAAAAATTTTAAAAAAAAAAGAGGTGACCGAGGGCCGAGCCCTCATCGCCGCCGCCTCCTCGCCACCGCCAAGAAGGGCCGGCGACGGAGAGGAGAGGGTCGGCTGAGATCGCCGGGCCTTGGCTAGGGGCCGGCGACCCCGGTCGACCGACGAAGAGGGCCCGCGAGCCCTCGCCCCGATCTAGGGCGAGGGTCGCAGTCCACGCCCAGATCCAGTGAGGGTCAGCGGCCCTTGGCCCGGCCAAGCAAGGGCCGCAACCCTCGCCCTAGATCAAGGCGAGGGCTCGCAGGCCCTCGCCGCCGATCGGCCAGGGTCACCAGCCCTTGGCTAGGGCCTGGCAACCCCGGCCGACCCTCCCCCTCCGTTGCTGGGCCTTCCCAGCGGCGGCGAGGCGGCGGCGAGGGCTCAGCCCTCACCCGTCTCTCCCTTTTAAAAAAGATATATATATATATATATATATATATATATATATTAATTTTTATAGTATTTGTATTTTATTTTTAGATGTTTTAAATAAATTTAGGTTTAAATTTACTTTAATTAATTTTTATACTAATTTTTTTACACGTTAGCACAAAAATGACGTCGTTTTTGCATTGTTTAGTCACGTTAGCGTACAAAATGACGACATTTTGCACTTATTTTGCCGGAAATTGCGCGTGTAAGCATTTTGGCTGGATTGGCACTAAATTATTCATTTTGCTCTTATTTTAGCATTTAAGTATCACTTTCGTAACTTTTGATACTTAAGTGTCCATTTGTACCAACTTTTGGCACTTGTAGCGATCTTTTGCCTAAAATGGAAGGTTTGATTTTTATAATGTTAATTAAAGTTAAAGAGAGTAGTTAAGGCACATTAATTAGACGAGTAGGAATATCCGAAAGGAGGGACCTAAGCCAATGTGCATTATTTGGGGGACCTAATGTGATAATTACATTTTTTTCTTAAATCTTTTGTGGGGGGAGACCAAGCAATGGTTGCGTGCTTTAACCGATTTAGGTTGAAGAAGACAATTTTCGTTTTTTTTTTTTTTAGGTCGTTGTCAACGTGATGTTTTGCTAACGAAAGGGCAGGACGGTAAATGAGCAAAAAGCTTCTTAGGAGAATATTCCGATCCTATTTTTTGTATTATGCTAATTGGGAAACTCCATCATTGACTTATAGTCAACTTTTAGAAGTTCCGTGGGCTTCGAGTGCAACTTTTGACTTCCCCGCGTATGATTTGTTTCATACACGTCTAGAACATTGTCGGCCAAATAATAATAATAATAATAATAATAATAATAATAATAATAATAAATAAGTAAATAAGTAAGTAAATAAATAAATGAACACGATGTTTAAAATAGGACACTAATCCGGTAATTTTCTATTTGCACATCATTGTTAGGTTTGACATAAATAGATTTGTGTCACCAGAAAAATAATGTCTCACGTGGGTTTGTTCCAACAAAATTAGACATATTTAATGTTCATATTTAAAGTTTTTTAACCTTAAGAGTATATAAAAGTAGAAACTACGAGTTGGTTAGGGCAAACATTGGCCAACACGATGGCCAGAGTTTGATTCCCCTCCTCGTCACATTGCGCGACTTAAATGGGGTGCCGTGGGAGGTGGGTCCCCGCACTAGTGCCCCCGGGTTTACGTCGCCGGCCGTACGGCGATTCCCGGATTACCAAAAAAAAAAGTAGAAACTATTTTAAAAAAGAATAAATGATTAAATAAAGTCATTAAACATAAAAAAAATAACACGCATACATTTTTTTGTCACCAATACGGCCAACAAAGCATATTATAGACTGGCAAGATATATTACAAATCGATCAAATTAACAAAAGCCGATTTAGACTCAATAATACCACAAACATAGTCATTGAGCTTTGAAAGATTCATTCACTTATTGATCGTTCATAATATGGTTCGAAAATAGGATCTTCATAAGTTGAAATTTGGTTATCACGTGTCTTCAACATAAGATTCCCCTAAATCTCATGGGTCTTGAAAAAATAAAAAATTTGTTTTGGTTGATTTCACTTGATTTAGTTTATGATGAATGTCATTTCTAATGACATGATATGCATGGGAATATTCCCATGGCATTTCATAAATGTTTAAGTTAGAGATGGAAAAAAAAAAACGTCCCTTGAATTAAATTTGCAGTGGGAACGCAATGAGCAATTTTATTTGACTTTGACGAGAACCTCTACTTTCAAATATGACAACAGCATTATATCAGATTTTTCCTTTCCTATGTGAACAAAGGTCTCCAAAATGATTAAGAAGAATAGACTTCACACAATTTAGACTTGTGGAAAAAAAAGGTACAATAATTAAAGAAATCAAATGGAAAACGTTTTCTAACTATAACCAAGACATGGAAAATAACGGAGAAAATTTTCCAATCATGGTAATGATGATAGTGTTGATTTGGTTGTGACATCCAATAGAGGGATAAGAAGGTTTTTCAATGGTCATGTTTGAATGTAAGGAACGTTTAAAACTGTGGAGTCTGTGGTTAAAAATTCAAATAATAAATTCACTATGGTGATTCCAAATCACAATATTACAATAATAAAAATATTATAGCTCAAGTATACTTTTTGGTAGACGTGAATTGTGGACTTTAATTACTTGAATTTCACTTAAAATAACCACCGGTCATTTTCTAGGAATTAAGATCTTCTCCATTGATGGATAAAATAACATTTCGTTTTTACTCTTTTAAAATTAATGACACATTAACTAATTTGAAAATATCTTTTATTCTTCTTTTTTCACTTGTTCCTCTTCTTTTATATTGTGCATATTGCCAAATCGCCTTGACACGATGTCTCTATGCCTATCGGTTGTTTTTGGCCACCATAACCACCGGGCTAGGACCGATCCCTTTATGCTTATATGCCTAAGGGCCGCCACCTGCAAGGGTTCGCATACATATTTCATCGCCAAAGTGACATGACAAGCTAACAAAACTAAGGTATTGTCTAGTTGGGCTCAAAGCCCACCTGCACTATTGCCAAATGAACACAAAAGGATTACTGCAAGTGCACCATCATCAAGTGGGTGTCGCATTTCGAGTCAAATACTACAATTGCAGTATGGACCCAAAAGTTAAAAAGTAAAAATCATCACAAAAGCATATACACACCTCTTCTCATGAAGAACCCAACATGAATTTATGGATACAATTTTATTTATAATCATTATACGCAAGATTAAAAGGAAGGTCATGAATATTTATTAGCAAATAATTAAAATAAATAAATATAGTGCCATAAAAGAAAACCTAAATGAAGCATCCCAGAATCGTTGAAGATTGGAATAATAGAGTCATCAAACTGTCAAAAATTGATATGGACTCAATAATACAACAAACATTACAACTTTAACTTTATTAAAGTAATCACATGACCTTTAAAGATTCTTTCACTTATTGATGGATTCATAATCGGGCTAGAACTTGGAATCTTCATTAGCTAAAATCTGGTTACCACGTGTTTTCAAGATACGATTCTTCGAGTTTCGGTTAATTTCACTTATACTTATGTGATGATAGATGGATGTCATATCTAGTAACATGATCTGCGTGGGAATAATCTCATTGTATTTCCACACCCAATGATGAAGATAGAGATAAAGAAAGTCCTTTGAACTAAATTTACGGTGGGAATGCGATGAGCATTTTCATTTGGCATTGACGGGAACCTCTACTGTCAAATATGACAGCAGCATTGTATCAGATTTTCCCTTACCTATTTGAACAAATGTCTCCAAAATGATTACCGAAAATAGACTTCGCCCAATTTACACTTGTGGGAAAAAGGTAGAGTATTTAAAGAAATTAAATGGAAAAAACGTTTTCTAACTTGACCAATATATGGAAAATATTAGAGAAATTAAACTAAACATGATAATGACAATAGTGTTGATTTGGTCATGACATCTATGGAGGGATGAGAAGGTTCTTCGATGGTTATCTTTGAATGGGAGGAGCATTTAGAACTAAGGAGTTTGTTGATAAAAATACAAATGATAAATTCATAGTGATGATTCGAATCTCAATATTACAGTAATAAAAATGTTTTAGTTCAACTATGGTTCTTGATACATACATGAATCGTGGACTTTAATTACTTGAAATTCACTGAAAATAACTCCACTAAAGGATAAAATTTTTTTTTTAACTCTATTAAATTAATGACACATGAACCCATTAGAAATAGTTGTTTTTTTATTTTATTTTTTTTTCACTCTTTTTTCTTCTTCTCTATTGCACCTTTTCCTCTACCTATAATAATATACTGAAAACCTATGTGTTGTCAAATCGCCTTGTTGCGGTGCCTCTATGCCCATTGGCTGTTTTTAGCCACTACAACCACCGAGCCGAAACTGATCTCTCTATGTTTTCATGCTTGAGGGCTGCAACCTGAAAGGGTTAGCATACATTTTTCATTGCAAAAGTTATATGACGAGCTAGCAAAACTAAGGTATTGTTTAGTTAGGCTCAAAGCCCACCTGCACTATTGCTAACTGAACACAAAAAGATAACTAGAACTACATTATTACCAAGTGGGTGTCGCATTTCGAGTCAAATACTACAATTGTAGTGTGGACCTTGAAGCTAAAAAGTAGAAATCATCTCAAAAATATATACACACCTCTTCTTGTGAAGAACCCGATGTGAATTTGTGGATACAATATCATACACAAGATTAAAAGAAAAGTCAAGAACATGTGCAGAAGAAGTCCAAAGTATGATCGCTCCCATTACCAAAGAATTTTATCTAAAATATGTGGAAAAATTAGTAAATGAAAGTAAAAGAAAATAAATATAGTGCCATAAAAGAAAACCGAAATGAAGCATCCCAGAATTGTTGAAGATTGCAACGGTGAATTGCCGGGCAAATCTCCTTTGGCAGTGAGCTTATATAACATTCACTCCCAGTGAAAATTGTGGTCATAAGCCACCTGCCGAAGGAGGAAATGCCCAGTAATTCACCACTTACATGCCATGCACACTATATTACTCATGTGCTATTAATAAAAACTACTATTTCTGTTTTTTTCTTTTTGGGGCTTGGATGAACAGTGTTAGAGTGCAATATCAATTTATAACCTCCCAAGAGGTGTAGCACATTTTGCATGAACAAGCATATTCTCAGAACATCCAAAATCCACTAAAAATTATAGTTGGGCCAAACAAAAAAGCCAGTGGTCCAATGAGTTGGATATGCTAAATTTCATTCTCTGTTCCTACCAGCTTTTGGCGACGACCGGAGTCAACATATATTCCTCTATCCAATTAATTGAAGTGGAGAAATTTCTAGACAAGTTTTGTTTTAGTACTTTTCAATTATTCCCCGCACATCCCTAGTGCCTTTTCTTAAAGGAAAAATGATACCAAGACTCCGTTCGTTTTGCCGAAAATAATTTTTGGGAAAATGTTTTCCGGATTTTCTGGTATTCGTTTAACGGAAAATGAATTCCTTGGGGAAAATGTTTTCCATGAAAGAAAAAAAGTTTTCTAAATTAAGAGAAAATGTTTTCCACTTTTAAAAAGTGGAAAACATTTTCCTCACTTGATCTCTCTTATCTCACACTTCTACAAATCCTCACTTTCTCCTCCCTTTTCTTTTTCTTCTTTTTTTTTTGTTCAAATTATTTTTTAATTTTCTTTTTATTTTTTTAATTTGAATTATTTTTAATTTCATTTTTCTTTCCTTTTTATTTTATTTTATTTTATTTTCTTTGTTTCCTATCTTATTCTTTCTTGGCTAGTCGTTTGCCGTTGCCAGGTGAACCTCGAGCTCGTCGATCTTAAGCTCGTGCTTTGCACTCTTGCTTATCCTTTTCTTTATTTATTCTATCATGCAGTTGTACATTACTCAAGCAAAGAACTCTATATGTTTTGCTTCTTTTTTCTTTTGTTTATTAGAACACAAAAGATGCAAGAGAGAATAAGCCACTCAACTGGAAGATTCTCATGAGGGTTGTACATGCTTTGCTTCTTTTCTCTTTTACTTTTTTTTAAAATCCATACGAATGTTTTTTAGAGTAGATGAGCGTTTGGCGACAATGAGGGAACAAAGATATTAAGTAACTTTGCCTGGATTTAATGGCAAGTTCATATTTGATGGATTTATAGGTCGATAAGTAATGCATGCCTAAGTGGTGAAGTCTTAGAAAATATTTTCCGAAACATTTTTAGGTTTTAGCCGAACACCAGAAAATATTGTCATTTTCCTGGAAAATGACTTCTGGGAAAATATTTTCCGGAAATGGCCCATTTTCCACGAAACAAACGGACCTTTAGTCGTCTCTCTTTTGCCATATATAACATACATAGACTCTTCATTGCACAGCTTTGTTGCTGACTTGAAACAAAAGGTATAAGACTTAATTCAACTGTTTAGGATTTGATTGCAATCCGTGGACAAATTTTATGATTTTGGTGCACTTTTTCCTTTAGTCGTCTCTCTTTTGTCATATATAACATACATAGACTCTTCATTGCACAGTTTTGTTGCTGACTTGAAATTAAGGCTGTCAAAAAGGCCCGACCCGACCTGAGCCAAACTGGAAAATTCAGATACTTTCAGGTCGGGTCGCAAATTGTTCGGGTAGAAGGTTATCGAGTGGTATGTAATGGTTTTTGTTCGGTTCGAGTGACCGAACTGAATCTCTTTACCTACTAACTCTGAGTTTTCAAACCCAAACATTGCTGTGCAAATTCGTTGTCTCCTACCTTCTCTCTCTCTCTCTCTCTCTCTCTCTCTCTCTCTCGTCTGCGTAAACGCACCTCCCAAGTCCCAACTCAGCTTGTATCTTCCCAAAACTCAGTTGCTCTCGGTGGTTTCCTTCAGTCTTCAGTGGCTGAGTCGAGCTTGGTCAGCCATCTCAGTGACGCTGGTGCCTCCTATAGTGAACTCGAAGTTCTCTTGCTCTAAAATTGAATGTCAGATATTTCTTAGTCCAATTGAACTAGCGAGCGTGTCAATTGACGTTTCGCACGGGTCCTGCTTTCGCTTACCTGGATTAATTTGGTTGTATTTCGGGTGTTGATAATTGGTTGTAGGTGCTGTTAATTTGATGTTGTTTTGAGGCTCAAACCATGAGAATTAAAGAAGCGCACGCTCTTGGAAGCAAGAGGCTGAAGTAAAGTAGTGATAGGACTTTGGTTGAAGAATATAAAGGTCGGGACCATGCGTTCTTTACCAGAAGGAAGAATCCTAGGCAAGAATTGTGCTCTGGCATATACCATCTCTTCCTCTGGCATATACCCAGCATTATGCCGAATTTGGTCAAATAAATATGGGCTTGATCATCAATACGACTCGGGCATAGCCATACAAAGGAGCGGTGTGGAATGTGACGGTGAATAACAGCGTAGTTCTCCTTTGGCAGGAGACAACTGCATTGGCATGGATGGAAATGTTAATGCTGTTCTTGCTTCCGCCAAAGGAGAATTGCCCTGCCATTCACTTGCACTGAATATATATACTTACTCAAAGCTCAGCAAAGGCAGTGACAAGCCATTTATCATTTTCAAAGGGCAACTTTCAGACGTAGATGTTGCACCAGGTACGTAGGGTGACTATCTGATGTTACATGCTTTGTAACTTCATTCTATATTAATGTGACAGATATAGATTTCACGTATTCATCTGCGTTGCATGTACTTTATTATACTTTCAATTAGGTTATACTATCATTTCATTTTAAGCACGAGAATTGTAGAAGTATCAAGAAAAGTAGAGTAACATAGCAAACATCGTCAGTATAAAAAAGTATTTCCTCGAGCGGTCTTATCCACCTTTACATCGACGTTCGCTGCAAGCTTTTCAAAAAGAATTTATGTATAGGATTAATATTTTCTTTTTATTTTTTATTTTTATTTTCGGTCTAATGCAGGGTATATGAACCTTTTGACTCAACTAATATATACAGACGCACACAAATTGCACCTTCCACTTGTATCAATAAGACTTCTCTTACAAGATTGTGAGTATGACTCTCAATGTTTCTTTAAATTAGAAATGGTATGACTTCCTAAAACTGCAATTATGATCTTTTACTATTATTTCATTTTTTCCATAAAAAAGAATCAAATTCCCTTTTCTGTGAATGCATTACATCATAGAAAAAATAGAAGACTTTAAATGAATGTCACTTTTTCATATCCAGTTGTCATCATCCAATTGTATCTTTATCGAAATATTACGATCTTTTCACTTGGCGCTAGTGCAACTTTCAGCAAAAGTCTTCACGGAAGGCCTCCTAAAATTGGATGAAGTAACATGATCGGAATTGAAAGCAACATTATTTTTTAATGCAAAAGTGTATATAACATTTAGAAAATTAGGACAAAATTCAATAGAACAACTTTGGATATACAATGCAGGTTGTGTGACATTTGTGCACACAATCCATCTTCATGTATTATCAGCATTGATATAAGTTGTTATTTTTATCAGAAATTAATCAACCATCTGAAGGTGGCTTCCCAAAAAATAATAATAATAATACCGATTATGTACCATAAAAAAATTCTTAATCCACTTACCCTCGATATAATTACACTTAATGATCTCCTGTAGGTAACCACTCGATGAGAGAAAACGCAATCTTTTTCAAGGGGTAAGGATATAGTAGGACTATGATCCTTCTTTCAAATAATTTTGCTTCGTCTATCCGTTGGATTTTGTCAACAATTTCTAGGAGTATCTTGATAGTATGTGATGGCGAAATGAACTGTTGCACAAAAAGAACTGTCTGACCGTTGACCACTAGTTTGGTCTAGGAACAAAATTTTGATGAAATTTGAAAAAGAAAAGGACAACGAAAATAAAACTATACAAATTAAAAGGGCCAAATTACTTCAAAGTTTCCTTTGACTTCATCTTGCTCATGACTCATCAATCAATCACATTCACCACATAAAAAGAAAATGAAAAAGTAAAATCCTTCAAAAATTCAGGAGAAAATCTGGTGTGTGTATATAACAGATTCAAGAAGTGTGAAAGAGTTGGTACTCATTAGCCTCGAATTCTCTAACACGGCAAAATTTGGGCCCCGCATGTGTTGTCGTTTCGGATATCGCGTAACTGGTATCAGCATGCCGTGTACAGATCTGACAATATCTCTTCTTTGATGAAAACCGACTTAAATTTTGTCATTCGAACTATTGTGTCCGGTGATAAGAGGATATGCAATCACCTGTTGAAGGAACTTTCAAGAATTTAAAGAGAGTTCCTGCAATCACTGTTGGCCGTGCTACGGCTTCGAGTTTCCTCGTATGCAAGTTGCTTCCTTTTTTAGTGGTTGGAAGCGAATCTATACACTTTTTAGCGACCGCCCAGCAGGTTTTGACATACGTATGAAAGGGATGTGAATTTGGACAACAGAACATGCTCCGGATCTGCCAAAACTTGTGTTGTCCGTTTTTCCATTTTCACACTTCTATCTCATCCATTCATGCATTTAATTACTTTTCGAGTTTCCTCATCTTTTTTTTTCTTTAATTTCTTTCATAACTATGCGTTTCTCTTGATATCTTTCTAAATAATAGGGCAATTAGTTAGTAAAAAGAAAGGGTCAAAATATATGGAAAAATAAAGTTTTTACTTGGCCAAAACAAAATGTATCAATAAAGTGATGGGACAACGGTTCATTTTCATTCATAATGATTAGGTCAACAGTGAATATATCATATTATTGAAAAAGATAACATACATTATCATATATGAATACGCACACATATATTTTTTTATTTATTTCTCATCAACATTCAATTCTTTTATGAGCTTGCTCTACATCTGTATCAGATACTACTATAACATTCATTTGCCGCAAAACTAAGAACAAAAAGAGAAGGGTCCAGAATGAAAAGATATTTACATTATCGTCACATGCATTGTTTAGATTTTACCAAGTGTATAATTGATATTTGTCCATGCATAGAACAAGCAAATATCAATTGCTTGCCCTCCTCATGGTATTCTTAAGATTAGAAAATGGCTGAGTTACATATTCCTAGCAATTCAAAAGCCCTTTCTCTATTCAAATATAAAACAGAACTACAAAAGAAATAATAATAATAATAATATAAAATATCCTAAGGTCAATGAAATATCCGAGGAAAACACTACTGTCTCGTACTATTATTCTTCCTCAAGGTACATATTAAGAAGGTAATTGATAACAAATTAGTAGGCCAAACTTCTTACAATATCGCATTGCTAAAGGAACATCACATCTGCTTTCCTTAAACAAAGCATAATCCTGAGTAACCCAAGATGAGAATTTCCATTTGATCAACAACTAATTTATGTGTATCATATGTACATGAACAATATAAAATAAAAAATCTTTTTCCAAGAAAAAAAAAGAGGGGAGAAAAACTAATTATCAAAACTTCCAAATTGAACCAATGACAACGACAGAAAACAACTGTCATCTAACAACGGTTGAAGCAACGGTGTGAGCCCGCCATTTGAGACTCTCTCTCACGTCGGTCTCGTTCCAAAAGCAGGAATCTTCCAGTTCATCAATGGATCCTCCTTCCTCTTCTCCTCTTACCATTCCCACGCCTCCGACAGATAAGGCCTCGCAACAACTACAGGTTCACCAATGCTCGCTTTCTCGTTACCATCTTCTCGATGATTATCACTATCTTCGTCGTCTTCAT
Source organism: Eucalyptus guilfoylei (assembly GCA_016097605.1). Classification (NCBI taxonomy): domain Eukaryota; kingdom Viridiplantae; phylum Streptophyta; class Magnoliopsida; order Myrtales; family Myrtaceae; genus Eucalyptus; species Eucalyptus guilfoylei. The sequence goes on along the minus strand of CM027864.1, from coordinate 30,195,221 downwards.
CACCATCTTTGATTTTCTTGCCCAATCTCTGTAGCCCAGGAATGATGGACACCAAGCTCGAGTTGACTTTGTCTTCCCCTGAGAAGACAAACCCCAGATCCATGAACCCTTTTAGCTTCCTTGAACTCGGGCTCTGACAAGCTCTTGCTCGAGGCCCTCACTTGTCCCCCCTTTTGGCCCTTCTTTCTGTGCGAGAATTCTGAACTTCTCGGGTTGTTCCATTTGAAACCTTCTTCTTCTTCTGTGATTACCACTTTTTCGTAGATCATGCTGTGAATGGAAGTCGTGTGAAGGACTGAGTCTGGAGAGAGAGAGCTTGATTGGAAGCTCGTTGGGATGATACTCGTTTGATCGCTCATGGACCTCACAAGAATCGACGGAGTCCGAGAAATATGAATACCCGGGTTGGGGTTATCGTTTTCGGGTATTTCTATGTTTTCTTGACCCAGATTGGATCCGGAAGCTGAAGAGGGTGATGTGTCTGGTCGTTTCTTGAAGATCTCGAGCTCGAATCGGCATCTATGGATGATCTTCATGACTGCTTCGGCTTCTTCCATTTAAGGGGACCAGAGGAAATTGCGTGTTTATGAAGATTTTAACGAGGGCTTTTAGTGTATTTATATAGAGACTCTCAGTTACCGAGATTGCCCTTCGGTTTTCCTGTTATTTACGGAAAGGACTCAAACTCTGTAGCTCACACGTTTTTTAATTACTTGATTCGGTCTCGGGTCTTTGTCTTGATTATGTCATGAGATAAGGTGGGTTTTCCTAGAAAGTGCGAGGGATGAGGATGTGAGAGAGTGATCTGAGGTGGCTCTTTGTCAGAGAAAATGAACCAATTACAGTATAAGTAAGTACGGAGATATTTTGAGGTAATCAAGAAGTGCATTGCTCTAATACCTAACGCAGGTGAAAATTATTTATTAATTAATGAGTAGTTTAAGTCAAATTTTTCATATCTGAATTTCCTTTGATGCTGGCGAATGCATCTCAAGTTCATTTCATAATGTAATCAAGCCTCTTAATTTATTTAATTTGTCCAATGAAACCCTTAAAGTTACATAAAATATAAAAATGAGTATTTCTGCCTATCATCATGTGGCATCCAAGAATTTCAACTACACCAATTAAGTATATATGGAACAAGAGTGGAATATTGACATTGGTCAAATTAAATTTTATACCAAAGGAGTGGAATTCGGTTTTTGCTTGAAAAATCGTGTAATGTCTCTTGTTTGTGCGATTCGACGAGAAAGGAAAAGAAACCTTGTCACTTGATCGAAAATGTTTCATGTAAAGATTTTGATTATATAAATATAAGAGTATAGATTTATTTCTTCAGTTATATATTTATGCTTCATAATTATGGGCCTATATTTTTGGGGACCATGGGCCATTTTAGTTTGGACTTTTGGCCTCAGAATTTTGGGCCCAAGCAGGCCCAAAGAGCCCCCAAGAGTGTCGACCAAAAGAGAAGGGGGAGAGGAAGGAACCGGATGGAGAGAAGACTATGCCACCCTCTCCACTTGTAATCATCATGAAGCCACTTGTCCATCTCACAAGAACACTTGTCCTTGGATTGCCCCATTAATTTTCCACTTGTTCTCCTCATGAGAACACTTGTCCCTTACATGCAAAAATAGAGATTAATTGTTAATCAAAGAGCAAAAAGGAAGGGGTTTCGGAAGTGAGAGGGAAAGAGAGAAAGGGAGGTGAGCCGAGGGAGAGAGAGAGGGTTCGTGGGTGCTTCGGCGAGGGAAGAGGAAGACCAAGCCCCGCCGTGCGTGCGCCTAGCTGCCTCCATCGAGCTCGCCTTGCCCTGCCGTGTGTTTGCTGTGATTTTTGCTTGGATTAGAGGCAAGTAGAGTCCATTGATCTACCCTTTGCTTGCTGTGATTGTGATGTTGAATGCTGGAAATGCTTGAGCTATGATGTTGAATGCTGAAAACTCGAATGAATGGTGGTAGTGTTCCAAGTGAGTTGTTGCATGTAGAAACAGTCCGACCTTTGGTGATTTCGTGAGTTGCATGCGATGTTCTAGTTGGAATCTGACTTCGACTTCTTGATGAAAGTTTTAGAGGACTTATTGTAGAATAACATATCAAAATTTGAGAGGAAACGAACAAGTATAGGTCGGTGAAACCATTTTTCTTTGAAAGAGATGAATCTGGACAGTGAACCGAGAGTTAGGGAGAATTTCAAAAATTATATCTTTTTATCCAGAAGGAATTTAACTTCAATTTCTTCATGAGAATTTTACCTCTAGATCTCAGCTATAACATATTAAATCTCAGAATTTTTGGAGTTCATTTAAGGGCTTAATCGAAATTATTTCCAAAACTGTGCAAAAGTGGTGCTGGGATTTCTTTTTGCTGTGATGTATGGACTTATGTGATTGATGTGAAACCTTCTTGACATGGTGTTATTGACGAAATATCTTCATCTGGATCTTGTTTACCTCATGTTAAATTTTCAGAATTTATTGAGATTGTTTACTAATTTTCCAAGAAATTTTACTAAGGAGGTGCATTCTGTTTTACCCGAAAATTGATTCTATTTTCAAAAAACCAATGAACTGCTTTATGAAATGTGATATCATGGGTGTTATGTGTACTGCATATATGGTGACGTTTGGCATATCATATGACATCAAAAGCTGGTTTAGACCTTTGATATTGTTGCATCAAATGCCATGTTGAAAATGAGACATATATGTGAATATACATTGTGATAATGATGATACCGTCGAAGGTGTGGGCCGACGATGCCCCGGGAGTCAGGATGCCCAAAGGTTCGAATGAGTCGATGCCCTTTGGATGCCTGGTTGTATTATGAATACATGCCCAGAGGTTTTCCCCGGGAGTGTCGGGATGCCCGGTTGTATTATGATACATGCCCGGAGGGTGAGGGGTTGTATTATGATGCATGCCCGGAGGGTAGGGGTAAACATTTTCATGGCGAGCCCTGGAGATTCCTCATGATGCCAGGTGGGATGCGAGATGCCCGGAGGTGTGTGCCGGAGGTTCCTCATGATGCCAGGTTGGGTGCGAGCGATAATTGAGGGATGCAAACATTGGTCCCTGGAAAGAAAAATGATGAGATCCTTGTGAAAGATAAAATTGAGAATTGAATCATGCGCATGGATGTGTGCATATGGCATGGGATGAACCTCATGGAAATGCAAGCATGAAGTGCATGGTGGCATATGCACGTTGCATGGTGATATATGCATGGCTGCGTGATGATATATGTACAAGTGCATGGTGGTATATGCACGTTGCATGGTGATATATGCTTGGCTGCCTGATAATATATGTACAAGTGCATGGTGGTATATGCACGTTGCATGGTGATATATGCATGGCTGCTTGATGATATATGTACAAGTGCATGGTGGTATATGCACGTTGCATGGTGATATATGTATGGCTGTTTGATGGTATATGTACAAGTGCATGGTGGTGTATGCACGTTATATGGTGATATATTCATGGCTGTATGGTGGGGTATGTTCGAATGCATGGATGATATGTGCTTTATTCGTGATACCTTGATTGTTCTGTCTGACGCATTGTGTAGTTTGGTGGATCTTTACTGCTGAGTAGTTGTACTCACCCTGTTTGGAGACTAACATTTCATACTAGATAAGATATCTCTGCTGCCACTGCCACCGGTAGATGGATCGAGTGGTTGGATATGACTGCGAGGAGGAGGATAGCAAAGGAAGGAACTTTTGGACGCCAACACTGATCGATGGACTTTAAGTATACGACTGTTGGAGGAGATGTCGGTCATCTTTTGAAGTATAGTCGAGTATAGAAGACCTTGGCATTTTGATGTACCGATGAATGATGTCCATCTGATTTAAGTAAATAAAAGTGTTCTACTTATAAATGTTTAGTAGGTGTGCATCGTTTTCTGAATATAAGGAAGGGAGTTGATGGATGTGCTTTCGCCATATAAATTGCGCAGGGACCAATCTAAAATATGTAAACCCCCAGGATTTATGAATTTTAATGAAATTCCTTGGTATCAGAGTATTATATTATCAGGTCAAGTGAAGGGTAAGCGGACTGTGGCGACCCTAACGGTTCGGGGGCCGTCAAGGGGTGCCACACATCAATGTCATGTAAGAAATATAGTCACCATAGCAATATTAGTGTTGGACAAATCTATTTAAAGGATTTTGATTGCACAAAAAAACATTGGCAGTTGGTCATAATAACCACACAAATTAAGGAACAAAAAGTACACTTAACTGAATATAATCATATATATGATAGTAGAATTGTGTATGATACTACCTCAGAGTACCAATTAAAGGTTGCTACAATATATTGCGATTTAACTTGACATTTCCTCAAGTCTGAGAATCTAGTCTTAGTGCAAGCTGCAATATGTGATACCATTTGTCCTAATTGGCATTTCTCCAATTATATTGTAATTGGGGATTGGATGCCTGGACAATTGAGCTTTGCAGTAGAGGATTGCTTTCTCTATTGTTGTTATCCCCTCAAGGCAAATCTGTGATTAGCAGTCGGGATAAAATTCGAGATAGGATATAATTTATCATATCTTACGTTTGGTGTTCACTCAGGACAGGATAAAGTCGGATATAATGGGGATATAGGCAGGATAAAATTATCCTATCGGAGATGTGGGATAAATGTGGATATGATTTCTAATGTCCATAATAAGAAAGTTATTTTTCTCGAATAGCAAACTTATTAAATTAAAAAAATGAAATTATATCTCAATATAAATAATATTTGAATTATAATTTAAGAAATTAAAAATAAAAAATAGAAATTTATTTTTAATTAATCTTATTTTAATTTATATAGTCAACTTTAATTCTATCTCATAATAAACATTCAATCTATAAATTAAATATTTATATTTATTATATATTTTAGATATTTTTGTATTTTAGGTATGTTAGTACAGTTTACTACTTGATAAAATTTTATTAAAAAATGATGAAAGGGGAAAAAAGAAATAATAAATAAAATAATATAAAACAAGAGGAAAAATAAAATAAAATAAAAATAAAAATAAATTAATGAATAGTGTTACGTGAGATTTCACCATCTCCGTTTATGAACATTTATGTTCATTTATAATGATATGCCATTTATATCAAAAAATGTATATGATATGATGTGAATATATTCGACTTTAATACTGCAATTCACCAAACAATTGACAGGATATAAAAAAATCACAGGATTTCATATTCTATCATATTCAGTCCTATCTCGATAAGAAATCCAAACGACCAAACGTAGCCTAAGGGTCACCGACATGTGACACGATACGACGACCAGCACGTCATTTCTTAAAAAGCAAAGAATTTATACATTTTGTGACACGTTGTATATTAAATATATATTTTTATAAATACATAATAAATTATCATTTTTATGATTATTTCAATCAAATTTATTTGATTCAAATTCACAAATAAATAAATAATAAAAAAGCCTAGAATGAATTTACATTAAAAACATTAATCCACCATTTATTAATATCGTTAATTGTTTCAATTTGACAAATTCAATTACATTCCAATAATTCATAAAACTTGATGGAAATAAAGTAGTTTACATTTTGGAATTGTGTGTCAAATATGTAGGAAGAAAAGAGAAAAAACTTGGGGATGAATTGTGTTCACGGGAAGTGAGAATTAGAAAAGAAGAAAAGATTATATTTTTCTTATTTCCCCATTTATTATTTTTATTTTTTACTTTTTCACATGTATACATTTATTAAATTTTTTAAAAATGACCTCATGTGTTGGAATTTCGACTTGAATATCGAATAGTGTCATAAAAGTTGATTAAGTGTCCGAGTGTCAGGCACGTGTTGAAATGTCCGACATGACACAAAAGCTTTTAAAGAGTGTCAGTACTTCATAACTCACTACTACTATTTAATATCTAGTTTAAATTATAACTACTTTGTCCACAAGTAGATGCATGAACTCTTAACACAATCCTGTTGAAAAGACAAAATTCAGGAATTTTTTTTTTCACAAGAGGTACAAATGCCTAAGGAATAAGTTGACTAGAGTTTGCTCATAATATATCTTGAATTTGTAACCTTAGGGGTTAGTCAAAGAGTGATTGCCGCCAAGCCATTCATTTGGATTTTGCTTCCAGAATGAAGAGCTTGGACAACATTGATCAATTGCAATAAGTTTCAATAGATTGAACCTTAATGCAAATCTGGTTGAATATTGGTCTACTTTTAACATTTTGCCTTTGAAAATTCCGAAAATAATTGAAGTCATGGTTTATTTTTAACTCATAAATAAAAGAAAATGAAATGTTTTATAACTTTAACCTTAAATAAATTAGAAAAAGAAATTTCTAGTACAAATTAATCAAACGAGGACGATTCAAACACATATAGGAAAATTCAAAAAGAGAGATCAATGCCGATGCTGCATAATTAAGTGGACTAAATGCACTAATTACGTTTTTTTCTTTTTTCTTTTTTTCTACTAGGTCGTGGTCAATGTGATGTCTTGCTAATGCTCGAGGGCAGGATGGTAATGAGCAAAAAGCTCCTTTGGAGAATATTCTGATCCTACTTTGTGTATGATGCTAATTGAGAAACTTCATCTTTGACTAATGGTCAACTTTTAAGCACACGAACAATGGATTAGCAATTTCGCACGTGCTTCTCGTGCCCCCAAGTCACGTGCACCACGGGCTTCAAGTGCGACTTTCAACTTTCCCGCGGATGATTAGTTCCAAACCTGTCTTATAATTATGCCAGCATAAAAAAAGAAAGGAAGAACAAGTTGAATTAATAATATATTAAATTAATTACTATGATCTTGCAAACTCTCAAGAGTTTGTATTTGAGTTTTTGGTTGCAACACTAACCATGCTAAATTCATGACTAGATTTCAACTAAGCAATTCTGGACACAATCTGTTTGCACATCACAACATGTAATTTAATAAATATAGATTTGGTATTTGTGTCACGAGAAAATGTGTCTTGTTTGGGTTTGTTTCTACGCAATTAGACATGTTCAAGTTCATAATTAAAGATTTTTTTTGACCTTAAGAGTTTACAAAAATAGAACCCACTTAAGAAAGAATAATGACTAAAAAAAGTCATTTAACATGAAAAAACTCACACACATACATTTTTCATCACCAGTGTGACCAACGAAACATATTATAGATTGGCAGGGAATATTAAAATCATCAAACTAACAAAAACTAGTACGTACTTGATAATAAAACGAATCTTACAACTTCAACTTTATTAAAGTAGTACGTGAGCTCTAAATGATCCCTTTGGCTATTCATGGGTTCATAATCTGGGTCAATATTAGGATCTTTACCAGCTAAAATCTGATCACCACGTATTTTCAATATAAGATTCTTTGAAATCTCGTGGGTTCTGAAAAGAATTCATTTATCCTGGCTGATTTCGTTTCTACTTATTTAATGCCTGATGAATCTCATTTCTGGTGACATGATACGCGTGAGAATAATTGCGTGGCATTTCATACCTAATGTTAAAGTTAGAGACAAAGAAAGTCCCTTGAACTAAATTTACATTCGAAACCCGATGAGCAATTTTATTTGGCATTGACGAGAACATCTACTGCAAATATGACGGCAGCATTGAATCAGATTTTGCCATTCCTATGGGAACAAAGGTCTCCAAAATAATTAAGGAGAATAGACTTCGAACAATTTGCACATGTGGGAAAAAGGTACAATATTTAAAGAAATGAAATGGAAAAAGGTTTTCTAACGATAACCAAGACATATTAGAGAAATTTCTCCAAACATGGTAATGATGATAATGTTGATTTGGTCATGACATCTATGGAGGGATAAGAATGTTCTTTGATGGTTATCTTTGAATGTGAGGAGCGTTCAAAACTAAGGTGTTCGTGGATAAAAATTCAAATAATAAATTCATTACAATGATTTGAATCACAATATTATGATAACAAAAATGTTTTAGTTCAACTTTGCTTTTTGATATAGGCATGAATTGTGGACTTTAATTACTTGAATTTCACTGAAAATAACTCCGTTAATGGATAAAATAACAATTGTTTTTACTCTATTAAAATTAATGACACATTAACCTTTGAAATAGTTGTTTTTTACTCTCTTTTTTCACTCTTTTTTCTTCTTTTATATTGCACATTCTCCTCTACCTACTAATCATAAGCTGAAAACCTATCTGTTTCCAAATCGCCTTGTTGCGGTGTAGCTATGCCCATTGGCTATTTTTAGCCACCGCAACCACTGAGCTGAAATTGATCTCTCTCTGTTTACATGCTTGAGGGCCGCAACTGGAAAGAATTAGCATACATTTCTCATTGCCAAAGTGATATGACGAGCTAGCAAAACAAATTTATTGTTTAATTGGGCTTAAAGCCCACCTGCACTATTGCCAAATGAACAAAAAAGATTTCCATAACTGCACTATTAACAAGTGGGTGTCGCATTTCGAGTTAGATACTACAACTGCAGTGTGGACCCAAAAGCTAAAAAGTGAAAATCATCTCAAAAATTTATACACACCTCTTCTTGTTAAGAACCCCACATGAATTCGTGGATACAATATTATACGCAAGATTAAAAGAAAAGTCAAGAACATGTGCTAGAAGAGTTCAAAGTATGACTGCTCCCATTACTAAATAATTTTATCAAAAATATGTGGACAAATTAGTAGATGAAAGTAAAAGAAAGTAAATATAGTGCCATAAAAGAAAACCTAAATCAAGCATCCCAGAATTGTTGAAGATTGCAACGGTGAATTGCCGGGCAAATCTCCTTTGGCAGTGAGCTTATATTACATTCACTTCCAGTGAAAATAGTGGTCATAAGCCACCTGCCAAAGGAGTAAATGCCCAGTAATTCACCGCTTACATGCCATGCACACTATATTCCTCATGTGCTATTAAAAAAACTATTATTTCTGTTTTTTTTTTTTTTTATGGGGCTTGGATGAACAGTGCTAGAGTGCAGTATCTATTTATAACCTCCCAAGAGGTGTAGCACATTCTGCATGAACAAAGCATATTCTCAGAACATCCAAAATCCAATAAAAATTATAGTTAGGTAAAAAACACAAAAAGGCTATTGGTCCAATGAGTTGGATATGCTAAATTTGATTCTCTGTTCCTATCAGGTTTTGGCGACGACCGGAGTCAACATATATTCCTTTATCCAACTAATTGGAGTGGAGAAATTTCTAGACAAGTTTAATTTTAGTACATTTCAATTATTCCCAGCATACTCCGAGTGTCTTCTCGTAAAGGGAAAAAGATACTAGAATTCCAAGACTTTGACTTAGTATGCAATGTCATATTTATATTTTTTATTTATTCAGCATGATTTTTTGAACTATTTCTAAATATTCAATATAGTTGTTCTATTTAATCAAGCAAGTTAGATGTAATTTATGACATGGAATATTTAATGTTTAGTTAGATTTTTGCAATGATGGGTCAATACGACATAAGAACAGTGACTGTTTTCATTTTCTTATCGATCTACTTTTATATACAATTTTTTTTTTACCATTTTACAACTTTAATAGATTGAAGGACATGTCAATTAATTCTATCAAATCGAATTAATGACAAAACAACATCGAACTACTTAATATAGTGTTGAGACTACATTGAGCATTTAGTAATAATTCAAGGATCATATTATATGAATTAAAAGTTCAGAGATGACATCAAATATTATACTAAAATTAATGGATCATCAGTGTTAGTTTCCTCTTTTAAAATATTACAAAAAGAGCATGTTGTGTGTAAAATTTAAACAAATGATAATCAATTAAAGTTTGAGGTTGAAACTCTCTTTTAGGTTTGTTTTAAGACAATGCTATTTCCACCTATTTTGGTAAAGACATGCCTTTCTTTAGTTAACTGATTGGAAAACCTCTCTTTTTGAATATATTGGTTTTTTTTGTGAGACTAACTGAAAAAGCCAATTTTGTTTCTATCATCTCTCATCAGTTTCGCATGACTCACCACCATGGGGTTACGTGGGGTTGGGGGGGGGGGGGGTGAGGAAGTGTTGCAGCTCTAGTTTCTTAGGTAATTATATGTATATGTATATATATATATACTTTTGATGCGGCACCAAGAAAAATGGTTTTTTTATATGTTGAGATTGCTTCGTCACAATATTATCAGCCACATAATGTTACAAAATATATAAAATTAAAGAAGCTGAGTGTATTTTCCATTCATGAAGTTGACAAGTTTGAGGACTTGCACTCTAACAATATCTTCTTAGAATTATATATAAAAGACAAATGCTTTTGTAAATTATAGCAGTAACCTATATAGTTTTTGGGGAAATTGCACCTCGAGTTCATAACATTATGTATAAAATGCAATTGATTAAGTCTTCATATTTTACTTAAGAGTATAATTAGCTCCTAAAACTTATGTTGAGAAGTGCAATTTACAAATGCCATATTGGCAAACTTTCAAAAAGATGAAGATAATTTTAGGTGCCATTCTTTATAAGGACATAATTAGCCCTTTTTGAAAAAGGCATGAGACTTAATTGATCTATTGAAAATATTTAGGATTTGATTGTAGGGTGCACTTTTTCCTTTAGTTATCTCTCTTTCGTCTGACATAACATATTTATACACTTTGTTACACAGTTTTGTTGCTGACTTTAAACTAAGGCTGTCAAAAAGGCTCGACCTAACCTAAAGTGAGTCAAACCGGAAAATTCAGATACTTTCAGGTCGGTCGCAAAATTGTTTGGATAAAAGATTATCAAGTGGGTATCGTAATGGTTTCAGTTTGGTTGAGGTAACCAAGCCGAATCACTTTACCTGCTAACTCTGAGTTTTCAAACCCTAAGTTTGCTGTGCAAATTCGTTGTCTTCTAACTTCTCTCTTTCCTCTGCGTAAACGCGCCTCCCGCGTCCCAAGTCAGCTTGTATCTTCCCAAAACACAGTTTCTCTTGGTGGTTTCCTTCAGTCTTCAGTGGCTAAGTCGAGCTTAGTCAGCCCCCGCAGTGACACCAGTGCCTCCTATGGCTTGTTCGAAGATCTCTGTCCCCACAATTGAATGTCAGCCATTTCTTAGTCCAATTGAACGAGCGAGTATCGATTGATGTTTCGCGTGGGTCCCGCTTTTGCTTATCTGGACTGATTTGGTTGTATTTCGGATTTGATCTTGCAATGTGTGTGGGGAGGCTATTGCATATTTTCCTTATCTGTTAAATGAGGAAAATATGTCTTTCATTTGGGCGTTGATAATTGGTTCGACGTGCTTTTAATTCGATGTAGGCTTGAGGCTCAAACCATAACATCTAAAGAAGGGCACGTTCTTGGAAGCAAGAGGCTGAAGTAGTGATAGAGACGTAGGTTGAAGAATATAAAGATCGGGACCATGCGTTCTTTACCAGAATGAAGAACCTTTGGCAAGAATTGTGCTCTGGCATATACCATCTTTTCCTCTGGCATATACCCGGCATTATGCCGAATTTGGTGAAATAAATACAGTCTTGATCATCAATGTAATGACTCGGGCAGGGCCATACGAAGGAGCGGTGCGGAATGTGATGGTGAATAACAGCGTAATTCTCCTTTGGCAGGAAACAACTGCATTGGCATGCATGCAAATGTCAATGTTGTTCTTGCTTCCGCCAAAGGAGAATTGCCCTGCCATTCACTTGCACTGAATATACATATTTACTCAGAGCTCAACAAAGGCATTGACAAGCCATTTATCACTTCCAAATGGCAACTTTCACACGTAGATGTTGCAATGGGTACGTAGGGTGACTATCTGATGTTACATGCTTTGTAACTTCATTCTATGTTTATGCGACAGATATAGATCTCATGTATTCATTTGTATTGGAGATACTTTAACATACTTTCAATGAGGTTATTCTACAATTTCATTTTGAGCAGTGAAATTTGTCGAGATATAAGAAGCGTGGAGTAACAAAGCAAACATTGTCAGTTTAAAAATATTTCCATGAGCAGTCTTATTTGCCCTATTTAATGTTCAGTAAGAGTTCGGGAAGAACTTTTAAATCAACGGTGAATACTTTGTAAAGACATACTTACATTGACACCATATGCTCCAAGCTTTCCAAAAAGCATATATGTACAGAACTAGTATTTTTTTTTTTTTTTTTGTCTAATGCAGGGTATATAAACTTTTTGACTCTACTAATCTACACAAAAACATGCAAATTGCCCTTTGCATCAATAAGACTTCGCTCCCACAGTGGTGAACATGACTCCAGGGTCACTTTAAATGAGAAATGATGTGACTTCCTAAAACTACAATTAGAATACTTTACTATTATTTCCTTTTTTTTCTCATGAAAAAAAAAATCAAATTCCCTTTTTGGTGAATGCGATACATCATAGAAAAACAGAAGACTTTTAATGAACGTCGCTTTTTCCATATCCATTTGTCATCATCCAATTGTAACTTTATCGAAATACTTTCGATCTTTTTACATGGCTCTAGTGCAACTTTCGGCAAAAGTCTTCACGGAAGGCTACTAGAAAGTGGATGAAGTAACATGATTGAAAATGAAAGCATTGATATAAGTTGTTATTTTTATCAGAAATTAATTAACTATCCGAAGGTTGCTTCCCCAAAATAAAATAAAATTATACAGATATTGTGCATATAATTATCTTAATCCATTTACCTTCAATATAATTTACTTGTAGTGACCTCCTATAGGTAACCGCTTCATGAGAGAGAACTCATTCTTTTATAAGGGGTAAAGATATAGTAGGACTCTGATCCTTCTTTCAAGTAATTTTAATTCGTCTATTCGTTGGATATTGTCAGCAATTTGTTGGAGTATCTCGATAACACGTGTTGGCGAAATGAATTGATTGCACAAAAAGAACTATCAGACCGTTGACCACTAGTTTGGCATTGGAACAAAATTTTGATGAAATTTGAAAAAGAAAGAAGGACAAAAAAATAAAAAATAAAAAGTATACGAATTAAAGGGGCCATATTACTTCAACGTTCTCTTCAACTTCATCTTGCTCAAGACTCATCAATCAATGAAAAAGTAATATCCTTCAAAACTCAGGAGAAAATCTGGTATATGTATGTAATAGATTCAAGAAGTGTGAAAGAGCTAGTACTCATCAGCCTCAAATTCTCTAACACAATGAAAATTTGGGCCTCACATTCACTGTCATTGTGAGTATCGCGTAATTGGTATCATCATGTAGTGTTAAACCTTGATAATATATCTTCTTTGGTGAAATTTGAGTTAGATTTTGTCATTTTGGCTGGTGTATTTAGTGATAGGAGGATGTGCAGTGATTTGTCGAAAGAACTTTTGAAAAGCTACGCAGAGTTCCTACAATCATTGTTGACGGTGATATGGCTACGAGTTTCCTCATAAGCAAGTTGCTTCCTTTCTAGTGGTTGGAAGCGAATCTAAACACTTTTTAGCGACCGCCCAGCACATTTTGATATACGCATAAAAGGGATGTCAATTTGGACATCAGAACATGCTCCGAATCTTCCATTTCGTGGATCTGCCAAAACTCATTTTGTCCTTTATTATTATTATTTTTTTCCCGTACTCTATTCTCATCCCATCCATCCGTGCATTAAATTATTTTTCGAGTTTCCTCTTCTCCTTTTTTAGCGACCGCCCAGCACATTTTGATATAAGCATAAAAGGGATGTCAATTTGGACATCAGAACATGCTCCGAATCTTCCATTTCGTGGATCTGCCAAAACTCATTTTGTCCTTTATTATTATTTTTTTCCCGTACTCTATTCTCATCCCATCCATCCGTGCATTAAATTATTTTTCGAGTTTCCTCTTCTCCTTTTTTAAAATTTCTTTCATAACTACACGATTGTCTTCATATCTTACTAAATAATGCAACGATTAGTTTTAAAAAAAGAGGGTCAAAATATAAGGAAAAATAAATTTTTTATTTGGCCAAAACAAAAGGTATCTATAAAGTAATGTGACAAATTATAAATGTGCATTAAATAATGATTCATATTCATTTGTAATGATTAAGTCGACAGTGAATACACCATAATATTGAAAAAGAAAACATATATCGTCATATATATATATATATATATTTACATATACCTTTATATATATATAGAGATACACATATATATATTATCATAAATATTCGATTCATTTTATGAGCTTGTTCTACACATGTAGCAGATGCTTATAACATTCATTTTCACACACAACTAAGGAAAAAAAATGAAAAAGTCAAGGATGAAAAGAAATTTATATCATTGTCACATGCATTGTTAAAAGTTGACCATGTGTACAATTGATATCTGTCCATACATAGAACAAGCAAATATTAATTGCTTGCCCTCCCTATGGTATGCTTGAGATTAGACAATAGCTGAGTTACATATTCCTAGCAATTCAAAAGCCCTTTCTCTATTCAAATTTATAAAAAAAAAAAATTAAAAAATAAATAATGATAAAATATCGTAAGAAAAATTAATTATCCGAGAAAAATGAGCCTTCACTTTAGAGAAAAGGTTCGCAACTATCTAGAACATTTCAAGAAGGTAATTAATAAACAATAACAAATTAGTAGGTCAAACTTCTTACAATATCGCATTGCCAAAGGAACATCACATCTGCTTTCCTTAAACAAAGCAAAATCAAGAGTTACCCAAGATAAGAATTTTCAATTTGATTGACATCTAATTCATGTGTACCATATGTACATGAACAATATAAAATAAAAAATCTTTTACACGAAAAAAGAGGGAGAAGGAAGAATAATCGAAACTTCCAAATTGAACCGATAACCACAGAACGACAGCAAAACAACCGTCATCTAACAACAGTTGAAGCAACGGTGTATGCCCACCATTTGAGACTCTCTCTCATGTCGGTCTCGTTCCCAAGAGCAGGAACCTTCCAGTTCATCAACGGATCCTCCTTCCTCTTCTCCTCCCACCATTCCCGCGCCTCCGACAGATGAGGCCTCATGACAACTGCAGGCTCACCAACAATCTCTTTCTCATCACCATCTTTTCGACGATGATCGCCATCTTCGTTGTCTTCATCACCATCTTTGATTTTCTTGCCCAGTCTCTGTAGCCCAGGAATGATGAACACCAAGCTCGAGTCCCTTTTGGGTCTTATAAGCATGATGGCTCTATAACTTGAGTTTCTTTTCGACCTGAGCTCCCGCAACCTTCCTTATTACCTCATGCCATGCGCTGTACCTGGAAGACCTCCTCTAGGTCATCAACTCTTGAATCGCCTACCCAAGAAGGTACCTTCAGACATTTCTCTTTTTATCTACTATTTTAAGGCCATCTTAGAAATTGATCATATGGATATTGATTTCTTCCCTTATGAGAGTGAAGGGCATTACTACCTTTTTGATCTTGACGGGCTAAATTCCTTTCAAGACTTCCGGGTTCGTGCACTGTCCCGAGTGGATCTCCCGTTATATTTGTCTTGAAAGGCAGATTCTATCCGTGCTTTGAGATATATTCCCCTCACATTTGGCTTCTTTCAAGCAATTCCATGCTATCCCTTATTCGATGGATTTTTCTTGGGTAAACAAGAAGAAATATGACCTGGAGGATGGCAGTCCCTTAGCCTGCTATTCTGAAATAACCAAGACCATGTATGTTAGATATTCGCCAAACCTGAACATAGATTTCCAACCCTGTCCTGGCTATAATTCTGAGTGGATGACATGGTAGGTTGATTTCATTCATGAGGGTCCTTAGGAAGAAGGCATCATATGGCAATACTCAATCGAGTTAAACAGAAGGGAAAATCGAAAAGGGGCAATGAATTCATCAATCCTACCTCCCCTTTTGCCTTGGTTGCACCTAATGACAGCGTTTCACCAAATAATCCTCTACCTGAACTTTTACCTAGCCCTGGTGAGCCTACAGGATTTGACGATGAGGCCATCCACCTTTTTGATGACTCAAATGAAGGTACTCTATTCCTATTTACCCATTATAATTTTTGGCTCTTCATGTTCCTTCTTCTGTGTACATCATTTACTTACAAAGGGCTGAATATTCCATACTCAAATAATAAGACATTGGCGCAATTAATACCGCAGCTGAGAAAAAGGAAAAGAACTTCCCCTGTCTCTCCAAGGAAACAACTCTAGACACTTCATGATATCCTTGTCTCAACTGCTTATGCAAATCCTTAGCAATTGACGCTCCAACATTCCTTGTCCCTTTAGAGGAGACTCCTATAGACAATGTCCCAATAATTTATACTTCTTCGACAGAGCTCCCTGGCGCCATTCACAATTGTCACGCCCCGAATCTCAAGCAAGCGTACATCTCCCGGTGGTCAATAAAATTTGCGACGATCCCAGAACGTGTCACTGACCCAATTAATTATACACATATGGAAGCGAATTAACTAATCCCCTGACAATAACAGACATGAGATAAAAAAGCAGGACAACCAATTTCAAATCAAACACACTTTTATAAACAATCTGGTTTACACACAGAGGCCAACTCTAAGGTCTATGTACAGGAGATCTATCTCCAAATAGAACTATTGAGCCACCCATGCTCCTGACCCTTTCGCCTCAAGATCCGGGTTTTTCACACTAGGGACCTGAAAGTGGTAACCCATGACGGGGTGAGATATAAATCTCAGCGAGTTCACGCCCTAAACCCCGATTAGGAAGATAATACACCTAGAGGCAGCCTACACACATAACCAATGAGACTTACCTCGCTTCAGTTCCTTTTTGCACATCAGTACAGTTCGTAAAACATATGCATATACTCAATGCACTCATCAATTGGAACATCTCACTATCAAACCAATCAAACATAGGAGTCCTGATTATAAAGCCAAATCGTTATGACACGTCTCATATTGTGCCACACAATTTTATCCCATAATCAGGCGCAGCTAAATCACTCAATCAAGCAATTTACAAGAGTTCTGATTATAAGGCCAAATTGTTATGAAATAGTTGTTTTTTATTTTTTTCACTCTTTCTTCATCGTTTATATTGCACCTTTTCCTCAACCTACTAACCATATACTGAAAACATATATGTTGCCAAATCGCCTTGTCGCGGTGCCTCTATGCCCATTGGCTGCTTTTAGCCACCGCAACCGCCGAGCTGAAGCTGATCTCTCTGTTTACATGCGTGAGTGCTGCAACCTGCAGGTGTCGGCATACATTTTTTTTTTAATCGAAAAAGTGATATGACGAGCTAGCAAAACTAAGCTATTGTTTAGTTAGGCTCGAAGGCCACCAGCACTTACCAAATGTGCACAAAAAGATTACTATGATTGCACTGTTATCCAGTGGGTATCGCATTTCGCGTAAATACTGCAACTGCAGTTAGGGATGATCACGGGCATTCCCATTCTCACCTTAAAATTTCAATGAAACCGACTGCTTGTGCTTAGAAATCATGTACACACGTGCAATAAAATATTAAACTTCAGCATCAGTGTGCATTGACCACACTTCACAGGGTTCACACTTAATCTTAGAGGAAAGGCTGGGGATAGAATTCTTGAAGAAATTGCCAGGTTTGGCATTTATACACAAGCTCTCTTACACTCTCTCTATTTGTTCGATGTGGGACTCTTGGAGTGGCTTGTGCTAACAACTAGGTTGCCTCTTTAAATAGCGAGGAATGAGGAAAGCATAGTTGGTATGTTAGCTAGGATCAAGTGTAATGTCGGTAGAACGATTCTTAAAGTGAGGCACTGACATTTTACGAAAATTTCAGTTTAAAAGATTCTTCCACATATTTTTTAGGAATAAAAGTAAAATTTCATAAAAATAAATAATCTGTCCGGTTGTTAGCCGGATTGAAATTTGGCGGTTTCAATTTTATGGAATCAAAACTAGACTGGGGTCTTTTAGAACGGGATCAAACAGATTAGTTCAGTCTAATCTGGGCAATTCCCAGTTCGATCAGTTCTTTTTGCTTACCCCTAACTGCAATGTGAATTCAAAAGCTAAAAAGTAAAAATCATCTCAAAAACATATACATACCTCTTCTTGTGAAGAATCCAACATGAATTTGTTGATACAATATTATGCAAGATTAAAAGAAAAGTCAAGAACATGTGCTAGAGAAGTCCAAAGTATGAGTGCTCCCATTACTAAATAATTTTATCTAAAATATGTGGAAAAATTAGTAAATGAAAGTAAAAGAAAATAAATATAGTGCCATAACGGAAAAACCTAAATGAAGCATCCCAGAATTGTTGAAGATTGCAATGGTGAATTGCCGGGCAAATCTCCTTTGGCAGTGAGCTTATATTACCTTCACTCTAAGTGAAAATTGTGGTCATAAGCCTCCTGCCAACGGAGTAAATGCCCAGTTTTTCACCACTTACATGCCTTGCACACTATATTACTCGTGTGCTATTAAGAAAACAATTATTTTAGTTTTTTTGGGGGGGCTTGAATGAACACTGTTAGAGTGCAATATCTATTTATAACCTCCCAAGAGGGATAGCGTATTTTGCATGAACACAGCATATTCTCAGAACATCCAAAATCCAATATAAATTTTAGTTGGGCAAAAAAAAAACAAAAAACAAAAAACAAAACAAAACAAAACAAAACAAAACAAAAAGGCTAGTGGTCGAATGAGTTGGATATGCTAAATTTCATTTCTGTTCCTATTAGGTTTTGGCGACGACCAGAGTCAACCTAGATTCCTCTATCCCACCGATTGGAGTGGAGAAATTTCTAGACAAGTTTAGTTTTAGTTCATTTCAATTATTCCCAGCATATTCCTTGTGTCTTTCCTTAAAGGAAAAATGATACCAAGAGCTCCAAGACTTTGACTTAATATGCAATGTCACACTTAGTTTATTAATTCGTTCAGCGTGATTCTTGAACTATTCCTAAATATTTAGTATAACCATTCTATTTAATCAAACAAGTCAAATGTAATTCATGACATGGAATATTTAATGTTTAGTTTGAATTTTCAAATGATGGGTCAATACGACATAAGAACAATGACCGCATATTTAATTTTCTTATCGATCTACTTTTCTATATGAATTCTTTTTACCATTTTACAACTTAAATAGATTGAAGGACATGTCAATTAATTCTATGAACTCGAACTAATGAAAAAAATGACATGGAACCGCTTAATATAGTCTAGAGACTATATTAAGCATTTAGTAATAATTCAAAGATCATATTAAATAAATTAAAAGTCTAGGGATGATATTGAATATTAGACTAAAATTACTGGATCAATAGGGTTAGTTTCCTCTTTTTAAATTTTACAAAAAGAGCTCATTGTGTATAAAATTTAAACAAATGACAATCAGTTAAAGTTTGAGGTTGAAACTATCTTTTAGGTTTGTTTTAGGATAGTGCTATTTCCACCCATTTTGGTAAAGACATGCCTTTCTTCAGTTAACTAATTGAAAAACCTTTCTCTTTTTCCAATATATTGTTTTTTTTTTCTTTTTTTACAAGGCTAACCAACAAAACTAACGTTGTCTCTCTCATCTCTCATCCGTTTTCACAATATAAATGTTCTATTACATCCAACAAGATACAATCTAATTATGCATAATGCATTACTCGCCACCATAGGGTTTTTTTTTTTTTTTTTTTTTTTTTTTTTTTTTTTTTTTTTTTTTGGGAGGGGGGGGGGCAAAGAGGGGGATTAAGGGAGTGATGCGGCTCTAGTTTTTTAGGTTATATATATATATATATATATATATATATATATATATATATATATATATATATTTTTTTTTTGATGTGGCACCAAGAAAAATGATTTTTCTTATATTGAGATTGTTCCATCACGATATTAACAGCCACATAATGTTGCAAAATATAATATATAATATATGTATATATATATATATATCTATATAAGCCAAGTATATTTTCTGTTCACGAAGTTGACAAGTTTGAGGACTTTGGGCTATAACTATCTCTCCTTAGAATCATATCTAAGATACAAATTTTTTTGTATATTATAGCTGTAACCTATATAGGTTTTGGAAAAATTGCACCACAAGTTCTAAACATTATATATAAAATGCAATCAATTAAGTCTTCAAATTTTACTTAAAAGTGTAATCAACTCCTAAAACTTATGTTGCGAAGTGCAATTTAAAGATGCGATATTAGCAAATTTTCAAAAATGCGTAGGTAATTTTAGGTGCCATTCATTATAAGGGCATAATTAGCCCTTTTTGAAAAAGGCATGGGAATTAATTGATCAATTGAAAATGTTTAGGATTTGATTGTAGGGTGCACTTTTTCCTTTAGTTGTCTCTCTTTTGTCATATATAACATATTTATGCACTTTATTGCACAGCTTTGTTGCTGACCTTAAACAAAGGCTATCAAAAAGGCTCGACCTAACCTAAGTGAGTCAACCTGGAAAATTCGGATAATTTCAAGTTGGATCGCAAAATTGTTCAGATAACCGAATCGAATCACTTTACCTACTAACTTTGAGTTTGCAAACCCTAAGTTTTCCGTGCAAATTCGTTGTCTTCTACCTTCTCTCTCTCTCTCTCTCTCTCTCTCTCTCCCCTCTGTGTAAACGCGCCTCCCGAGTCCCAACTCAGCTTGTATCTTCCCAAAACATAGTTGCACTCGGTGGTTTCCTCCAGTCTTCAGTGGCTGAGTCGAGCTTAGTCAGCCACCGCAGTGACACTGGTGCCTCCTATGGCTCGCTTGAAGATCTCTATCTCCACAATTGAATGTCAGCCATTTCTTAGTCCAATTGAACTGGCGAGTGTCGATTGACGTTTCGCATGGGTCCCGCTTTTGCTTATCTGGATTGATTTGGTTGTCTTTCGGATTTGATCTTGCAATGTGTGTGAGGAGGCTCATGCATGTTTTCCTTATCTGTTAAATGAGGAAAACATATATTTCTTTAGGGCATTGATAATTGGTTGTACGTGCTCTTAATTCGATGTAGGTTTGAGGCTCAAACCATAACATTTAAAGAAGGGCACACTCTTGAAAGCAAGAGGCTGAAGTAGTGATAGAGACGTAGGTTGAAGAATATAAAGGTCGGGACCATGCGTTCTTTACCAGAACGAAGAACCTTAGGCAAGAATTGTGCTCTAGCATATACCATCTCTTCCTCTGGCATATACCCGGCATTGTGCCGAATTTGGTGAAATAAATACAGGCTTGATCATCAATGTGACGACTCAGGCATGGCCATGTGAAGGAGCGGTGCGGAATGTGACGGTGAATAACAGCGTAATTCTCCTTTGGCAGGAGAGAACTGCATTGGCATGCATGCAAATGTTAATGCTGTTCTTGCTTCCGCCAAAGGAGAATTGCCCTGCCATTCACTTGCACTGAATATACATATCTACTCAGAGCTCAGCAAAGGCATTGACAAGGCATTTGTCATTTCCAAATGGCAACTTTGAGACCTAGATGCTGCACCAGGTACGTAGGGTGATTATCAAATGTTACATGCCTCGTAACTTCGTTCTATGTTTATGTGACAAATATAGATTTCACGTATTCACTTGCGTTGGAGGTACTTTAACATGCTTTCAATTAGGTTATGCCACAATTTCATTTTGAACAGTGAAATTTGTCGAAACATCAAGAAGAGTAGAGTAATAAAGCAAACGTTTTAAGTATAAAAATTATTTTCAGTAGTCTGACCCACCCTTAATTTAATGTTTAGTGAGAGATCGGGAAGCTTAAACTCTCAAATCAATGATGAATGATTTCTAAAGAATTACTTACATTGACGCCGTATGCTCCAAGCTTTCCAAAAAGTATATATATGTAGAACTTGTATTTTTTTTTTTCCTAATTCAAGATATATAAACCTCTTGACTCTACTAATCTATACAGATGCATGCAAATTGCCCCTTCCACTTGCATTAATAAGACTTCGCTCCCTGAGCAAGCCCTCTTTTGAATACCCTAAGGAATTTCAAACTTAATGAAACTAATGCCAAATCAAAGCTTGGAGTGTGGCTCTTAAGGTAACTTTAAATGAGAAATGATGTGACTTCCTAAAATTACAGTTAGAACATTTTACTATTATTTCATTTTTTTCCATCAAGAAAAGAATCAAATACCCTTTTTTTGTGAATGCAATATATCATAGAAAAATAGAAGACTTTAAATGAACGTTGCTTTTTCATATCCATATGTGATCATATAATTATATCCTTATCGAAAGATTTCGATCTTTTTACTTGGCTCTAGTGCAACTTTCGGCAAAAGTCTTCACGGAAGGCCACTAGAAAGTGTATGAAGTAACATGACTAAAAATGAAAAGCATTGATATAAGTTGTTATTTTTATCATAAATTAATTAACCATCCGAAGGGGGCTTCCCAAAAAAAAAATAATTATACAGATTTTGTACCATATAATAATCTTAATCCATTTACCTTCAATATAATTACTTGTAGTGAGCTCCTTTAGGTAACCGCCTCATGAGAGAGAACTCATTCTTTGCGAGGGGTAAAGTATGGTAGGACTTTGATTCTTGTTTCAAATAATATAACTTTGCCTATTCGTTGGATACTGTTAGCAATTTGTTGTATCTTAATAGTAAGTTACGGCAAAAGGAATTGATTGGACAAAAAGGACTATTTGACCGTTGACCACTTGTTTGGCCTTGGAACAAAATTTTGATGAAATTTGAAAACGAGAAAAGGACCAAAAAAAAAAAAAAACACCATACAAATTAAAATGGCCAAATTACTTCAAAGTTCTCTTCTACTTCATCTTGCTCAAGACCCGTCAATCAATCACAGTCACCATGTAAAAAGAAAATGAAAAGTAAAATCCTTTAAAAACTCAAGAGAAAATCTTGTGTATGTATGTAACAGATTCTATAAATGTGAAAGAGCTGGTTCTCATCGGTCTCAAATTCTCTAACACAACAAAAATTTGGGCCCCACATTCACTATATTGCAAGTGTCGCAAAATTGGTATCATCATGTGGTGTTCAGACTTGATTATATTCTTTGGTGAAAGTCTAGTTAGATTTTGTTATTCTAACTGGTGTGTCTGGTGTGACAGGAGGATGTGTACCAATTTGTTAAAGGAACTTTTGAAAAGCTATGCAGAGTTTCTACAATCGCTATTGCCGGTGATATGGTTGTGAGTCTCCTCATAAGCAAGTGGTTGGAAGCGAATCTAAACACTTTTTGGCGATCGCCCAGCACATTTTGAAAGAGATGTCAATTTGGACATCAGAACATGCCCCGGATCTTCCATTTCGTAGATCTGCCAAAACTTATGTTGTCATTATTATTATTATTATTATTATTATTATTATTATTATTATTATTATTATTATTATTATTATTATTATTATTTCCGTACTCTACTCTCATCCCATCCATTCGTGCATTTAATTACTTTTTGAGTTTCCTCATCTTTTAAAAAAATAAAAATTCTTTCATAACTATACGATTGTCTTGATATCTTACTAAATATAAGGAGAAATAAAGTTTTAATTTGGCCAAAACAAAAGGTATCTATAAAGTAATGCGAAAAATTATAAATGCGCATTAAGTACATGATCTATACTCATTCGTAATGATTAGGTTGATGGTTAATACATCGTAATATTGAAAAAGAAAAATATATCGTCATATATATATACACACATAAAAATTTCTCGTAAATATTCGATTCGTTTTACAAGCTGGTTCTACATATATAGCAGATGTTTATAACACGCATTTCACACACAACTAAGGAAAAATGAAAAAAGTCATGAATGAAAGGATATTTATATTATTGTCACATGCATTGTTAAAATTTGATCATGTGTAAAATTAACATCTGTCCATACATAGAACAAGCAAATATTAATTGCTTGCCCTCCCTGTGGTATGCTTGAGATTATAAAATGGCTGAGTTACATATTCCTAGCAATTCAAAAGCCCTTTCTCTATTCAAATATATACAAAAATTCTAAAATAAATAATAATTAAAAATATCGTAAGGTCAATAAAATATCTGAGAAAACACTTTCGATAAAAGGTTTGCAACTATCTAAAACATGATAAGAATGTAATTATTTAAATATTAACAAATTAGTAGGTCAAATTTCTTACAATATCGCATTGCCAAAGGAACATCACATCTGCTTCCTTAAGCAAAGAAAAATCAAGAGTTACCCAAGATAAGAATTTCCAATTTGATTGACAACTAATAATAATAAAAAAAAAATCTTTTTACACGAAGAGAAGAGGGAAGAAAGAAGAATGATCAAAACTTCCAAATTAAACAGTGACGACGACCACGACAAGAACAACAAAACAACCGTCATCTAACAACAGTTGAAGCAACGGTGTGAGCCCACCATTTGAGACTCTCTTTCATGTCGGTCTCGTTCCCAAGAGCAGGAACCTTCCAGTTCATCAATGGATCCTCCTTCCTCTTCTTCTCCCACCATTCCCAAGCCTCCGACAGATAAGGCCTCGCAACAACTACAGACTCACCAGCAGTCAGTTTCTCATCACCATCTTCGTCATCTTCTTCACCATCTTTAATTTTCTTGCCCAGTCTCTGTAGCCCAGGAATGATGGAGACCAAGCTTGAGTCGACTCTGTCTTCCTCCAAGAAGACGAACCCCAGATCCACGAACCCTTTTAGCTCTTCGAACTCGAGCTCCGACAAGCTCTTAGTCAAGGTCCTTCTCTTTTCTCTTCCTCCCATTTGGCCCTTTTTTCTGTGCGAGAACTCCGAGCTTCTCAGGTTGTTCCATTTGAAACCTTCCTCTTCTTCTGTGATTACCTCTTCTTCATAGATCATGCTGTGAATAGGTTTCATGGGAAGGACTGAGTCTGGAGAGAGAGAACTTGCTTGTAAGCTTGTTGGGATGATGCTCGTTTGATCGCTCACGGACCTCACAAGAATTGATGGAGTCCGAGAAATTTGAAGACACGAGCTTTCTTTCTCGGGTATTTCTATGCTTTCTTGACCCGGGTTGGATCCGGAGGTTGAAGAAGGCGATGTGTCTGGTTGTTTCTTGAAGATCTCGAGCTCGAACCAGCATCTATCGATGATCTTCATGACTGCTCCCGCTTCTTCCATTAATGGTGGCCAGAGGAAATTGTGTGATTATGGAGACTTAATGAGGGCTTGGGTGGCTTCGTATTTATATACTCTTTGTAATTATCATGATTACCCTTGCGTTTTCCCGTTATTTACGGGAAAGACTCAATCTAAGTGTTCACACGGTTGTGTATCACTTTGATTTGGTCTTGGGCCTTCGTCTAAATGTTTCAATTTCATTGGTCCTTTTTAACATTGATTACACTATATGCTATGAATTCGTAACCTCATAAAAGACAATGCGGCAATTTACCAATAAAGCTATTAGAGAGAAAACATATAATCCGACATATATACTTCCTAATAATGAGTAATGGAAAAAGACGTCGACACGAACTGCAGGTCCCGTTTCCATAGTGACGAGTACATCTCTAGGCTTAGATGAAAGCACCACCCAACTTCTCAAAATTGACCCTTAAATGCAACAACTTGTTGCTTGTCATCACACCCACAAAAGGGTTCTGAGCATAATTCATTTTGGATTGCCTCAAGAGCGAAGGATTTGGACAACATTGATCATTGAGAGCGCAAGATTGTGGACTTCATATCCACCAAGTATATATTTATACGGATTTTTCTTTTTTCCTTTCACCTATTCTATTCTATTCATTCATATTTATTCTGCTCGAGTATCGGCCTACTTTGAACATTTTGCCTTGGGAATTTCTAGGGCACATACGACACTATAATTTTTTTTTTAATCTTAATTCAGCTAGAACAAAGGTAGTTAGGACATAGTAGTCAAACGAGACCATTTCAACGGAATACAGTAAAATTTAGAAAGAGGGGATTATGCCAGTGCTGCGTAATTTAGTAGACCTAATGCAATAATTACGTTTTCTTATATATATTTTTTGAATGCCAAGCAATGTTGGGTGTTTTGAATTAATTAAGGTTGAAGAAGACACTCTTTGTTTTTTGTAGTAGGTCGTGGTCAGCATGACGTTTTGCTAATGCTCGAGGGCAGGATGATAAATTAGCAAAATCTCCTTTTTTTTTTTTTTTGTATTAGGCTAATTGAGAAACACCATCTTTGACTAATGGTCAACTTTTAAGCACGTTAGCAAAAAGATTAACAATTTCGCATATGCTTCTCGTGCCCCCATGCCACGTGCACCGCGGTCTTCGAGTGCGACTTTCAACTTCCCCGCGGATGATTAGTTTCAGACCTGTCTTGAAACTACGTCAGCAAAAAGAAAAGATAGAGAGAAAAGAACAAGATGAATATCAATGACTTAATACCATGATATCGTATATTGTCACGACTTTATGTTAGATGGTAAACCAGCAATTCTCAACATGACCTGTTTACAAGGTACGACATGTAATTAACAGAGTTAGATTTTACGTAAACGGATTTGTGTCAAAATAAAAATCTTGCCTTACTTGAGTTTGTTTTCTACACAATTAGGCATGGTTAATATTCAAATTTGAAGACTTTTCTAACCTTAAGATTTAAAGAAATAGAACCCACTTAAAAAAATTATTAAATAAAGTTATTAAACATATAAAAAAATACCTAACCCACGTACTTTTTTCATCAACAATATGGCCTACAAAGCATATTACAGACTAGCAAGGAATATTATATAATTATTAGATTGAAAAAAACGGGTATAGATTCAATAATACAACAAACCTTACAACTTCAACTTTATTAAAGTAGTCAGGTGAGCTCTGAACATTTCATTCATATTGTGATGGGTTCACAATTTGGGTCAAGATCAAAATTTTCATCAGCTAAAATCTAGTTACCACGTGTTTTCAAGATAAAATTCTCCGAAATCTCATGAATCTTGAAAAAAAATATAGTTATTCTGGTTGGTTTCGCTTGTATATTTAATGCCTCATATATGTCATTTTTGGAGGCATGATATGCATGGGAATAATCCCGTGGCATTTCATGCCCGATGTTCAAGTTAGAGATAAAGAAAATCCCTTGAACTAACTTTACAGTGGGAATGCGACGAGCAACTCTATATGGCATTAATGAGAACCTTTACTTTCAGTTATGACGACAACATCATATCATATTTTTATTTTTCAATGTGAACAAAGGTCTCCAAAATGATTAAGGAGAATAGACTTCACAATTTTATACGTAAGGGAAAAAGGTACAATATTTAAAGACAATAAATGAAAAACGTTTTCTAACTATAATCAAGAAATGGAAAATAATGGAGAACAGTTTCCAAAGTTAGTAATGATGATAGTGTTGATTTGGTCGTGACATCCAGTAGGGATGACAAGGTTTTTCGATGGTTATGTTTGAATGTGAGGAGCGTTAGGGGATATGTGGTTAGAAATTCAAATAATAAATTCATGATGGTGATATGAATCACAATATTATCATAATAAAAATGTTTTAGTTTAAGTATGGTTTTTGAAATTGACATGAATTGTGGACTTTAATTACATAAAATTTCACTGAAAATAACCACTGGCCAAATCGCCTTGTCACAATGCCCCTATCCCTGTCGGTTGTCTTTAGCCACCACAACCATCAGGCCGTCACTGATCTCTCTCTGCTCATGTGCCTGAGGACCGCCACCTGAAAGGGTTAACATGCATACTTCGTTGCAACTGTGACATGACAAGCTAGCAAAACTAAGGTATTGTCCAGTTGGGCTCAAAGCCCACTAGCCCTATTGCCAAATGAACCAAGAAAATATTATTTTTATATCTGAAAAAAATATGAAATGTAATAATTGCTGAATGTCTTACAATTTGTTAAGGTCCAAGGCAATAATGGTGGTTGTCGCATTTCGTGTTAAACACTACAACTGCAGACATACATCTGTATTCATGAAGAACCTGACGTGACTTTGTTGATATAATATTTTTATAATCATTATGCGCAAGAATACGAGGAAAATTCAAGAACATATGCTAGAGAAGTCCAAAGGACCGCTATCATCACTAAATAATCTTATCTAAAATACGTATATAAAATTATCTAATGAACAAATAAGTAAAATATAATAAATAGAGTGCCATAAAAAAACTTAAATGAAACATCCCAGAATTGTAGAAGATTGCAACGGTGAATTGCCGGGCAAATCTCCTTTGGCAGTGAGCTTATATGATATTCACTCCCAGTGAAAACATTTCAGTATAAACCGCCTGCCAAAGGAGTAAATGCCCAGTAATTCACCACTTACATGTCATCCACTCTATTCTTCACGTGCTTGTATAATTCTAATTTTTTCTTGGCTGCGATGAACAGTGTTAGATGCAATATCTATTTATAGCCTCCCAAAAGCGGTAGAGACGTTTTCCATGCTCACAGCATATTCTTAGAACATCCAAAATCAAATAAAACTTTAGTTGTGCCAAAAAAGAAAATAAAGGCTAGTGGTCCAATGAGTTGGATATGCTAGATTTTATCCTCAGCTCATACCAGGTTTTAGGGACGATCGGAGTCAACATATATTCCTCTCTCCAACTAATTGGAGTGGAGAAATTTCTAGACAAATGTAGTTTTACTACATTTCTATCTTGTCGTTATTTCGAGCATATTCCTAATGTCATTTCTTAAAGGTAAAATGATACTGCGAGTTCTTAAATGTAAGGACTGCTTGCGTTCTTTCTTCCACGTGCTGCCTCGAAACGTCAACTTCTTCCTCTTAGACTTGATTTGTGATTTTATTTTGAGGAAGCTAGGCTGATCATGACCCAGCTCATGCATTGTTCTCAGCCATCAGTATTTGTTTGTCAGTAGCACTATTTAAGTTTACTCGACTTCGGATCCGTGGCATAGCACTCTCTCAACTCAACACAAAGATCCCACTGGGCAAGTCAAAAAAGATATTTCACCAATTTTGTTTCCCACGAAAAATCTTTCACCAACCGATATGTTTTGATTTTATTATAAGAGACTCAGGTTTTGTGTTGAATCCGGAAAGAGAACGTCAAATGCAAGGATAAATTTTATTCTCAACTTGTATATACAACCCTGACAATTGATACACAAATGACTTAAAGACCAATAGCTTCAGGGCACAAATTATACTGGAATTTAATCAACGAGGAAATCTAAACACAAGTCGCTAAATAGCCTGCACTTCGGGCTCAAATTATGTTGGAATTTAATCTATGACAGCTTGTTTTAGGTGTATAGTTGGAATTCAATCAACAACAATACTCCTTGATAGGAAACACAATACCAGAATTTAATTGATGATGCCGAGCTTGTGGAACAACATCGAAATTTAATTGACAATGCTGAATTGGACAAAGACACATGTTGCAATTAATTTATGATGGGAATCTTGAAAACTACAACTAAAATGTGATAAAGTAAAGATAAAGTAAAGAAAGTTGCTATATTGTTTTAGGGGAGGGGGAACCTTGTCGAACATGTTGTAGTATTTGTAGGGTGAATTGGTAACCATCAATTGGTTACCGCTATTTGGGCGACACTCCTAGCATTCTCCACGTTTTCCTTTTCTCCTTGGCAACCTTATCCATGAGCGATTGTTTCCTAGCTTGTCGATGATGCTCGCACGGCTTGCCCATCAAGTAAATAACGGCTTCCCTATTTTTATGCACATTTTGCACAACAGTTATTTTTACTCGGGCTTTAATGCTAATTCCACTTAAACACCAAGTCTGATGCATTAATCAATAGCCTAACACATAGCAATTAATTGCCTTGTCGTCGACTCTAGTATTTATGTCTAGAATCCTATCGACACTTAGTTCAAATACCCTTCACAAACACTGGCTACCCTCAACTTTCACAAACAAAAGGGGGCGTTTCACTCTTATTATTCGCCTCGTGGCTAGCACAGGACAATATGGGTGATTTTGTGTGTTAACAATTAATTAATGAGTAGTTTAAGTCAAACTTTCATATCTGAATTTGCTTTGATGTTGGCAAATGCATCTCATTTCATTATGTAATCAAGCCTCTTAATTTATTTAATTTGTCCAATGAAACCCTTAAAGTTACTTGAAATATAAAAACCGAATAATTCCACCTATCATCAATATCATGTAACGAATATAGTCACTATGTCAAAATTAGTATTGGAAAAATCTATTTAAAGGATTTTGATTGTGTAGGAAAACACTAACAAATTGGTCATAATAACCACACAAATTAGGGAACAAAAATACACTTTTCCGAATATAATCACATAATGATAGTAGAATTGTGTATGATACTACCTCAAAGTACCAATCAGAGGTTACTACAATATATCGCGATTTAACTTGACATTTCCTCCATGCTAGGTCTAAGAATCTAGTCTTAGTGCAGGCTGCACTATGTGATATCATTTGTCCTAATCGGCATTTCTCCAATTATGTTGTAATCGGGGATTGGATGCCTGGACAATTGAGCTTGTGGAAGAGGTTTGCTTTCTCTATTGTTGTTATCCCCTCGAGAATCTTCAAAGGTCTCACTATTACAATTTAATATCCAGTTTAAATTATAACTACTCTGTCCGCAAGTAGATGTATGAACTCTTAACACAATCCCATTGAGTGACAAAATTCAGAAATTTTTTTCAAAAGAGGTACAAATGCCTAAGGAATATGTTGACTAGAGCTTTGCTCATAATATATCTAGAATTTGTAACCTTAGGGGGTCGTCAAAGAGTGATTGCCGCCAAGCCATTCATTTTGGATTTTGCTTCCAGCATGAAGAGTTTGGACAACATCGATCAATTGCAATAAGTTTCAACAGATTTAACCTTAATGCAAATCTGGCTGAAGATTGTTCTACTTTTAACATTTTGCCTTTGAAAATTCTAAAAATAATTGACGTCACGGTTTATTTTTAACTCTTAAATAAAAGAAAATGAAATGTTTTATAATTGCAACCAGAAATATCTAGTACAAATTAATCAAACGAGGACGATTCAAACATATATAGGAAAATTAAAAAAGAGAGATCAATGCCGATGCTGCATAATTAAGTGGACTAAATGCACTAATTGCAATTTTTCCTTTTGTTCTTTTGGTAGGTCGTGGTCAATGTGATGTTTTGCTAATGCTCGAGGGCAGGATGGTAAAAGAGCAGAACCCTCCTTTGGAAAATATTCGGATCCTAGTTTTTGTAATATGCTAAGTGAGAAACTCCATCTTGACTAATGGTCAACTTTTAAGCACATAAACAATGGATTTGCAATTTTGCACGTGCTTCTCGTGCCCCCACGTCACGTGCACCGTGGGCTTCAAGTGCAACTTTCAACTTTCCCGCGGATGATTAGTTCCAGACCCCTCTTATAACTATGTCGGCATAAAAAAAAAAAGAAAAAAAAAGGAAAGAACAAGTTGAATTAATAACATAAACTTTTGCCTTTTTCACCTTCTCGGTTTACTGTTCACCCTGGTGCTCTCAAGGTTGTTCGCGCGTATATTGTTCATCGAGAGTGGCTGTTGCTGGTTTCGGCTGCTTCAGCCGTCCGTTGGGGCTCTTCTTCGAAGACGACCTCCACCCCGACTCGACCTACACTTCCTCCAAGCGATTTTTCCCAATATGTCTCCTGCTGTCGAGATTTGTGATATGTGTTTTTAGGGTTTGGGTTTTGTGGGTCGCCTCTGGTTCGAATGGCGTCTTCCTCTTCTACGCCGGTTGGCATATTGGGCAAAGGCCCTCAAGAGGACCGCAAGGATGGTTCTGTTCCTCCCCCCTCTCGCCCCCCCCCGCTAGTTACTTTGAAGTTGCTTGGGGTGCCCGAGGTCGCTCTCGAAGCAAAGGACACAGTAGAGCTTGAAAGGCTCGCGCTCTTCTGGGTACTGTTCCTCCCCCTCCTTCGACTATTGATGGCTCTACTTCATCTTCGGCTTGTTTTACTAAGGATAAAGGAATTGCTGGTAGTGGTTTTCCTGCTGCCCCCTCTCATCCGACTCTTGCTCAGCGTGAGACAGGGCGTAATGCGCCTTCATCTAAGGCGGGTAAGACGTCTTTGACCCAAAAGATCCCTTCCTCTGATGATGCTCAGCCCCCAACTCGGTCGTGGGCTACTGTTACTCACTCGACTACTAAAGGTTACAGCCTCTCTTACATTTCGCCTGCTATAATTGACAGCAAAGTTGTTGTTCAAATCTTAGAAGAGATCTTGCAAGCTGCCCACCCTAAATGGGATGATTGCTTAGTTGGTTATTACATTGGGAAGAGACTCCCTTTTCAAATGACAGAGGATGCGCTCAAGCATGCCTAGGGTAATCACCTGGTTCAAGTTATTGTGGCTAACCTAGGTTTTTACTATTTCCACAGTCCTGATAAAGAATTTAGAAGGAAAGTGCTGGAAGGGGGGCCAATCATGGTTGCCAAAATACCCCTTGTTCTCTAATAATGGCACCCAATGATGGAGCTCAAGAAGGATTGCCACAAATCAGTTCCTATTTGGGTTTGCCTTAGAAATGTTCACGTCAACTTGTGGTCTGCTTCGGGCATTAGTGCCCTCACGAGTGTGATCGGTAAGCCTCTCTTTGTAGATAGCCGTACCGAATAGATGGCCATGGTTGCTTTTGTCCGTATCTACATTGAGATTGATGCTTCGAACTCATTCCCTGAAGTCATTGAATTCATGCTAAATGGGGAGCCCCGTTCGGTGGATGTCCATTATGAATGGATGCCAACTCTATGTCTGAGTTATTGTACGTTTGGCCATAGATGTGCTGACCCTAAAGCACCTGGCCCCCCTAAAGCTGGTTCTACAATTGCCAAGGCCCCTTCGGCTCGTCCCTTAAGTGAATGGCATGAAGTGTGTGGAAAGCGAAATAACAGACCCCTTGCTTCGGATGATGCTTCACCCCCTCTCGTATTATTGCGCCCCCTCCCTGTAGAATTGAAGTTCATCCATTTGCACCACAGATGGCGGTGCCTAGTGTGATTGCTCCAATAAAAGTTAGGGAGGAAGGCCTCCCCCCTCCACCTTTTGAACTCATTCCTGATACCTCCCTGGCTCCTTCTAAACCTGGTCGAGTTCAGGCGCCTGAAAGCTCAATGCCAGAGTTATCATCGTCCTCGGATGATGAGGTAGTGGATGACATCAGTTCTAGAGGAAGTGATTTTGACTCCCCCCTTGTGGTTGCTTCTTCCATCCCAGAGGAGCCGCTTCCTCCCCAGCTCCCTCCTGAACCTATAGTGGCTGTTCCTGGCCGCTAGAAAGGTAATCTTCGCCCTGATTCGGCTGATGCGTCTATACCTCCAAGCCCAAAGCCAGTGACTTCCTCGGTGAAGAAACGAGGTGGCAAGAAACGGTAATGCCTTTCTTCCTTCTTACTATGTTTTTTGGAGTCTGGAATATTAGGGGGCCTCGGGGCCCCCTTTAAGCAAGCTAAGATTAGAAATTTTGTTAGAACCAATCACCTGAGTTGTGTTGGCATTTTGGAGACTAAGATTTCCCTTGCGATGTTCCCCTCGATATCGGGTGCTCTCATTCCGGGATGGTGTTGGTGCACTAATAATGTCCACTCACCTAGAGGAAGAATTTGGGTGGGATGGACCCCGGAATAGCCTCTTTTGCTGTATCTGCTTGCTCATCTCAGGCTATCCATGGCCGTCTGGTTTGTTTGAACAGCGGTATTTCTTTTATCCTCACTGTGGTGTATGTGAAGCACTCTTTTGTCTTGAAAAGACCCCTTTGGGCTGACTTAATTCAATCTAGTCTCCAAGTTGTGGACTCGCCCTGGATTATTGCAGGGGATTTCAATGCCATTCAGTCTGCTTCTGATAAAGCTGATAGATCCAACTATTGGATCCCGGTGTTTAACGACTTTGGCAATTATCTTAATCAAGATGGGCTAGATGATCTCAGATATGTGGGGAACAGATTTACATGGGCAGCATCCTCGGGTCCTTCTCGTAGACAAAGGAAAATTGATAGGGTGTTGATTAACTCGACCTGGAACTCTATTTTCTCCTTTTCTGAGGCATCGTTTCTTCCTCCTGGAGTCTCGGATCATTCTCCTATGGTTGTTAGGATTTTGCCTATCCCCAACACCCGTAAGCCCTTTAAATTCTTCAATTTTTGGATGACCCATCCATCCTTCTTTGATCTAGTGGCACAGGTGTGGGACTCCCTTTCTCTGGTACGCCGATGTACATACTCTGTTGCAAGCTTTGGGCTCTTAAATGCAGACTTAAACTCCTGTATAAAGAGGCTTATATGGATATTTATGCTAAAACAGCTGAGGCTAGGAGACTACTCTCGTTGGCCCAAGTTGCCATTCAACTGGACCCACTCAACCAGGAGCTGGCGGATGCGGAACAGGAACACCTATGGGTTTTCTCCGAGTTGGGCCTTCAAGAGGAATCATTTTTTAGGCATAAATCTAGGGTTCGTTGGCTTAAAGAAGGAGATCTAAACACTAAGTATTTTCATCACTCAGTTAAGAGAAGCCATATTCGAAACAGAATTCTTTCGATCTATAATGGGGACAATATGGTTTCTGGTCCTGCTAAGGTACAACAGCTCTTTGTCTCTCATTTCCAAGCTCTCTTGGCGGCATCCCCCCCCTCCTATGTGCCTACAATTGACGAGATCCGGGCAAATCTAAATTATACCCTTGATGATGATCAGATTCAAATTCTCTCCCAACCTATCTCTGATAAAGAAATCTAAGATACCCTATTCTCTCTTGTGAGTGGTAAAGCACCGGGCCCGGATGGATTTAATGTGGACTTCTTCAAGCGGTCTTGGCAGATTGTTGGCCCTTTGGTCTTATTGGCAGTTCGGGACTTCTTCGCTTCTGGTCAACTTCTTAAGGAGATTAATGCAAACATCCTGATCTTAGTCCCAAGGTCCCCAATGCATCGTTTGTCAACGACTTTCGACCCATAGCTTGTTGCCACATAATCTACAAGTGCATTACCAAGATTATGGCTTACAGGTTAGCCATTGTGTTGCCTTCGATCATCAGTTTACCTCAAAATGCTTTTGTTAAAAGTAGATGCATTAGTGATAACATTATGTTAGCCCAGGAATTGTTCGTTGATTTTCATCACGAACCTTACTGGCCAAAATGCATCATTAAGGTCGACTTCTGCAAAGCCTTTGATTCGGTAGATTGGAATTTTATTGAGTTAACCTTATTAGCCTTTGGGTTTCCTCTTGATTTTGTCAATCACATGATGGCTTGCATTCGGTTCTCCAAGTTTTCTATCTCCTTTAATGGTGAGCTACACGGCTTCTTTCTGAGTGGGCGGAAGATTCGACAGGGTGACCCTATGTCCCCCTATTTATTCACTCTCGTTATGGAAGTATTTACTGGGATTCTTAACACCCAAACTGACAAGCTGGGTTTTGATTTCTTCTGGAGGTGTAAAGCATCTAGACTCTCTTACCTCTTCTTTGCAGATGATGTGCTCTTATTCTCAAAAGCTAATATGACATCTTTACGACTTCTTTTGGATGGAATTCACTCCTTTGCTAGCTGGTCTGGGCTCAATCCTAACCTCAACAAAAGTGAAATCTTCCTTTTGGGTGGCCCTGACTCTTAAGGAATGCTCTAGTAAGTACCTCCGGCTTTCAACTAGGCTCTCTTCCTTTTAGGTACCTCAGTGTGCCTATTATATCCTCGAGATTAGGCAAGGAGGATTGTGTTTCCCTGGTGAATACGATTACTTCGCGAGTTCAATCATGGACCAACCAGTTTCTTTCTTTAGCAGGCAAATTGCAGCTAATCAAATCGATCCTTCATTCTATCCAGGTTTATTAGTCTAGTGTATTTATCCTTCCCACCTCAGTCACTAACCGAATTGAACAGATTTTTCGGCAATTTCTTTGGAGAAGCCCAAACTTAGGGTCTATGGGCGCAAATGTTGCATGGGTTGATGTCTGTTTACTTAAGGAGGAAGGCGGATTGGGTATTAGATCCCTTTGGGTGAGCAATATTGCTGTCATGATCAAACACCTATGGCTCCTTTTCACTGATAAGGAGTCGCTTTGGACTAAATGGATTCATTCTATCTTCTTAAATCAAAAAATTTTTTGGATTGTCCCGAGACCTACATATTGCTCTTGGGGTTGGAAGAAGTTGCTTGGCCTCCATGATTTGATCCAACATCATTTTAAGTGGCGCGTTGGTAATGGGCTATCTGTCTCTTTCTGATTCGATCACTGGCACCCATGTGGTCCGCTCTACAAGCTATTCTCTGACCGAGAAATCTACTGCTTCGGTATACCAAGGCTCGCTTCGGTAACTACTGCTTTAACCGCCTTGCCCCTCCCTTCTGCTGTTGCGACCTCTATAGCGAGTTGGGATGATCCCCTTCCAAACCTCAATGATGCTAGTGACCGTCTTCTATGGCTTAGTCATTCCTCAGGGGTGTTTTCTACTGCCTCGGCTTGGAGCCTTCTAAGGCCGAGAGGTCTCGTGGTCCCCTGGTCGAGATTTATACGGAACCCCTCGTTACCTCCTCGGTATCAGACCCATATATGGCTAATCTCCAACACTCGACTGCCAACCCAGGTATAGTTGCTTGCTTATGAGAGAATCCCGGATGTTTCTTGTGCTTTCTGCTCTTCTATGCTGGACTTGGTTGACCACCTATTCTTTGGATGTTCTATCACTAGTCACCTTGCATCCTTTTGGGCGGCTAAGTGTAACCTACCTTGGCGAAATCATGCTCGGAAGGACAATTTTTTGTGGGTTATCGAACACCTTTCTGATGCAAGCTTTCACCAATCCTTGGCTTGCTTTGCCTTTGGTGCCTTTTGTTATCTCATTTGGAAAGTGAGGAATAACATTATCTTTCGCAATCAAAGATTATTCCTCCCGGCTTTAAAGGACCTCCTTCGTAAAGCCGTCAGTGATAGGGCTTTAACCTTCCCCAAGGTCCTGGACAACCCCCGTAATAGAAGACTCCAACTTAGTTGGGGCATCCACCCCTCTATCTTTGATTGATTATGTTGACTGTTGGCTGCTTGCCGCCTTTGACGTTCCTACCCAGGGGTTTCGCACTTGCCTATTCCGTAGGGATTATTTGAGGTCGCCCCTTCTTCTTTTTCCTTGGATGGTCTCCTCCCCCCCCCCCTGTTCCTCGGCCTGATGGTTAGTGAAGCTTCTGCATCATCCTGCTCCTCGCCTCCTTTGCTACATTGCTGCCTATCTCGCTGTTGCTAGGTGATGCTTCTGATGGAGCTCTCTTGGGTCTTCCTTGATGGTGCGGCTTGTGTTTCTAGCTTGGTGTCCCTCCTGTTCTGTTCCTCTTTGTGTCTTTTCCTTGTGCGCGCCACAGTGTTGTGTGCTCTTCCCCCTCATCTCCTTTGTTGCCCGCTGTTTTGGCTTTCTTTTGCTGCTGTTTTTATTTGCATTGTATCTCTCTCGCAGCTCTTCCCTCCCCTTTTCTCCCCCCTGGCCCCCTTTCACTCGTTTGGACTTCCTGTGTTTTTGAGTGTAAGCTGGTGTCGGGGTTCCCTTACTGTACAGTTGTATAGCTTTTTGTGCAAAAGTCTATATACTTCTTACCTTTTACCAAAAAAAAAAAGTTAAATTAATAACATATTAAATTAATTACTATGATATTGCATATTCTCAGGAGTTTGTATTTGAGTTTTTGGCTGCAACACTAATCCCGCCAAATTCATGACTAGATTTCAACCAAGCAGGTCTTGACACAATCTGTTTGCACGTTACAGCATGTAATTTAATAAATATAGATTTAGCATTTGTGCCACAAGAAAAAATGATCTTACTAGGGTTGATTTCTACGCAATTAGACATGTTCAAGTTCATATTTAAAAAATTCTTTTTTTAACCTTAAGATTTTACAAAAATAGAACCCACTTTAGAAAGAATAACGATTAAAAAAACTCATTAAACATGAAAAAACTAGCACACATACATTTTTCATCAGAAGTGTGACCAACAAAACTTATTATAGACCACCGGCCGTTGCAGCGTGGATGGTAGATCCCTTGTGCTTCACCGAGGAGGCCAAGGTTCGAAGCCCCTACGAAGCAGGGAGGCTGAAGCGCTGTGTGGTGAATGAAGTGTGGCGTCGGGGTGGTGGTTTACCCGCTAGCGACACCTGGGGGTTTACGCGGCGGCTATCGGCCAAAGCGGTTCCTCCAGCACCAAAAAAAAAAAAAAGAACTTATTATAGATTGGTAGGGTATATTACAGTAATCAAACTAACAAAAACCAGTACGTACTCGATAATAAAATGAACCTTACAACTTCAACTCTATTAAAGTAGTCATCTAAGCTTTGAAAGATTCATTCACTTATTAATGGGTTCATAATCTGGGTTGACATTAGGATCCTTACCAACTAAAATCTGATCACCACGTGTTTTCAATATAAGATTCTTTGAATAAAAAAAAAATCATTTATTCTGGCTTCGCTTCTAATTATTTAATGCCTGATGAATGTCATTTCTGGTGGCATGATATGTGCGAAAATTTTTTTATGGCATTTCATACCTAATATTAGCGTTAGAGATAAAGTAAGTTCATTGAACTAAATTTATAGTGGAAACGCAATGAGCAATTTTATTTGACTTCGACGAGAACCTCCACTGTCAAATATGACGGTAGCATTGTATCAGATTTTGCCATTCCCAACTGAACAAAGGTCTCCAAAATAATTAAGGAAAATAGACTTCGAACAATTTACACGTGTGGGAAAAAGGTACAATATTTAAAGAAATTAAATGGAAAACCATAATTAAGATATGGAAAATATTAGAGAAATTTTTCCAAACATGGTAATGATGATACGATTGATTTGGTCATCACATCTATAGAGGGATGAGAAGGTTCTTCAATGGTTATCTTTGAATGTGAGGAGCGTTTAGAACTACCGGGCTCGTGGATAAAAATTCAAATAATAAATTCATTACAATGATTCGAATCACAATATTACGATAACAAAAACGTTTTAGTTCAACTATTGTTTTTGATATAGGCATGAACTGTGGACTTTAATTACTTGAATTTCACTGAAAATAACTCCATTAATGGATAAAATAACAATTTTTTTACTCTATTGAAATTAATGACACATTAAACCATTTGAAATAGTTGTTTTATACTTTTTTTCACTCTTTTTTCTTTGTTTATATTGCACCTTTTCCTCTACCTACTAATCATATACTGAAAACATATATGTTGCCAAATCGCCTTGTCGCGGTGCCTCTATGCCCATTGGCTGCTTTTAGCCACCGCAACCGCCGAGCTGAAGCTGATCTCTCTGTTTACATGCGTGAGTGCTGCAACCTGCAGGTGTCGGCATACATTTTTTTTTTTTTTTTATCGAAAAAGTGATATGACGAGCTAGCAAAACTAAGCTATTGTTTAGTTAGGCTCGAAGGCCACCAGCACTTACCAAATGTGCACAAAAAGATTACCATGATTGCACTGTTATCCAGTGGGTGTCGCATTTCGCGTAAATACTGCAACTGCAGTTAGGGATGACAACGGGCATTCCCATTCTCACCTTAAAATTTCAATGAAACCGACTGCTTGTGCTTAGAAATCATGTACACACGTGCAATAAAATATTAAACTTCAGCATCTGTGTGCATTGACCACACTTCACAGGGTTCACACTTAATCTTAGAGGAAAGGCTGGGGATAGAATTCTTGAAGAAATTGCCAGGTTTGGCATTTATACACAAGCTCTCTTACACTCTCTCTATTTGTTCGATGTGGGACTCTTGGAGTGACTTGTGCTAACAACTAGGTTGCCTCTTCAAATAGCGAGGAATGAGTAAAGAATAGTTGGTATGTTGGCTAGGATCAAGTGTAATGTCGGCAGAACGATTCTTAAAGTGAGGCACTGACATTTTACGAAAATTTCAGTTTAAAAGATTCTTCCACATATTTTTTAGGAATAAAAGTAAAATTTCATAAAAATAAATAATCGGTCCGGTTGTTAGCCGGATTGAAATTTGGTGGTTTCAATTTTATGGAATCGGAACTAGACTGGGGTCTTTTAGAACGGGATCAAACAGATTAGTTGAGTTTGATCTGGGTAATTCCCAGTTCGATCAATTCTTTTTGCTTACCGCTAACTGCAATGTGAATTCAAAAGCTAAAAAGTAAAAATCATCTCAAAAACATATACATACCTCTTCTTGTGAAGAATCCAACATGAATTTGTTGATACAATATTATGCAAGATTAAAAGAAAAGTCAAGAACATGTGCTAGAGAAGTCCAAAGTATGAGTGCTCCCATTACTAAATAATTTTATCTAAAATATGTGGAAAAATTAGTAAATGAAAGTAAAAGAAAACAAATATAGTGCCATAACGGAAAACGTAAATGAAGCATCCCAGAATTGTTGAAGATTGCAATGGTGAATTGCCGGGCAAATCTCCTTTGGCAGTGAGCTTATATTACCTTCACTCTAAGTGAAAATTGTGGTCATAAGCCTCCTGCCAACGGAGTAAATGCCCAGTTTTTCACCACTTACATGCCTTGCACACTATATTACTCGTGTGCTATTAAGAAAACAATTATTTTAGTTTTTTTGGGGGGCTTGAATGAACACTGTTAGAGTGCAATATCTATTTATAACCTCCCAAGAGGGATAGCGTATTTTGCATGAACACAGCATATTCTCAGAACATCCAAAATCCAATATAAATTTTAGTTGGGCAAAAAAAAAAAAAAAAAAAAAAAAAAACAAAACAAAACAAAAAGGCTAGTGGTCGAATGAGTTGGATATGCTAAATTTCATTGTCTGTTCCTATTAGGTTTTGGCGACGACCGGAGTCAACCTAGATTCCTCTATCCGACCGATTGGAGTGGAGAAATTTCTATACAAGTTTAGTTTTAGTTCATTTCAATTATTCCCAGCATATTTCTTGTGTCTTTCCTTAAAGGAAGAATGATACCAAGAGCTCCAAGACTTTAACTTAATATGCAATGTCATACTCAGTTTATTACGTACAGTGTGATTCTTGAACTATTCCTAAATATTTAGTATAACCATTCTATTTAATCAAACAAGTCAAATGTAATTCATGACATGGAATATTTAATGTTTAGTTTGAATGTTCAAATGATGGGTCAATACGACATAAGAACAATGACCGCTTATTTAATTTTCTTATCGATCTACTTTTCTATATAATTTTTTTTTACCATTTTACAACTTAAATAGATTGAAGGACATGTCAATTAATTCTATCAACTTGAACTGATGAAAAAAATGACATCGAACTACTTAATATAGTCTAGAGACTATATTACACATTTAGTAATAATTCAAAGATCATATTAAATAAATTAAAAGTCTAGGGACGATATTGAATATTAGACTAAAATTATTGGATCATTAGTGTTAGTTTCCTCTTTTTAAATATTACAAAAAGAGCGCATTGTTTATAAAATTTAAACAAATGATAATCAATTAAAGTTTGAGGTCGAAACTATCTTTTAGGTTTGTTTTAGGATAGTGCTATTTCCACCCATTTTGGTAAAGACATGCCTTTCTTCAGTTAACTAATTGAAAAACCTTTCTCTTTTTCCAATATATTGGTTTTTTTTTTTTACAGGCTAACCAACAAAACTAACGTTGTCTCTATCATCTCTCTCATCCGTTTTCACAATATAAATGTTCTTTTACATCCAACAAGATACTATCTAATTATGCATAATGCATTTCGTATTACTCGCCACCATGGGGTTTTTTTTTTGGAGGGGGGGGGGCGGCAAAAGAGGGGGTTAAGGGAGTGATGCGGCTCTAGTATTTTAGGTAATATATATATTGATGTGGCACCAAGAAAAATGATTTTTCTTATATTGAGATTGTTCCATCACGATATTAACAGCCACATAATGTTGTAAAATATATATAATATATATAATATTATATATATAAGGCCAAGTATATTTCCCGTTCACGAAGTTGACAAGTTTGAGGGCTTGGGCTATAACTATCTCTTCTTAGAATCATATGTAAAATACAAATGTTTTTTTGTATATTATAGCTGTAACCTATATAGGTTTTGGAAAAATTGCACCACAAGTTCTAAACATTATATCTAAAATGCAATCAATTAAGTCTGCAAATTTTACTTAAAAGTGTAATCAACTCCTAAAACTTATGTTGCAAAGTGCAATTTAAAGGTGCGATAATAGCAAATTTTCAAAACCGCGTAGGTAATTTTAGGTGCCATTCATTATAAGGGCATAATTAGACCTTTTTAAAAAAGGCA
This sequence comes from Eucalyptus guilfoylei, assembly GCA_016097605.1. Classification (NCBI taxonomy): domain Eukaryota; kingdom Viridiplantae; phylum Streptophyta; class Magnoliopsida; order Myrtales; family Myrtaceae; genus Eucalyptus; species Eucalyptus guilfoylei. The sequence goes on along the minus strand of CM027864.1, from coordinate 30,152,979 downwards.
TGGGAATTAATTGATCAATTGAAAATGTTTAGGATTTGATTGTAGGGTGCACTTTTTCCTTTAGTTGTCTCTCTTTTGTCATATATAACATATTTATGCACTTTATTGCACAGCTTTGTTGCCGACCTTAAACAAAGGCTATCAAAAAGGCTCGACCTAACCTAAGTGAGTGAAACTGGAAAATTCGGATAATTTCAAGTTGGATCGCAAAATTGTTCAGATAACCGAACCGAATCACTTTACCTACTAACTTTGAGTTTGCAAACCCTAAGTTTTCCGTGCAAATTCGTTATCTTCTACCTTCTCTCTCTCTCTCTCTCTCTCTCCCCTCTGTGTAAACGCGCCTCCCGAGTCCCAACTCAGCTTGTATCTTGCCAAAACATAGTTGCACTCGGTGGTTTCCTCCAGTCTTCAGTGGCTGAGTCGAGCTTAGTCAGCCACCGCAGTGACACTGGTGCCTCCTATGGCTCGCTTGAAGATCTCTATCTCCACAATTGAATGTCAGCCATTTCTTAGTCCAATTGAACTGGCGGGTATCGATTGACGATTCGCATGGGTCCCGCTTTTGCTTATCTTGATTGATTTGGTTGTCATTCGGATTTGATCATGCAATGTGTGTGAGCAGGCTTATGCATGTTTTCCTTATCTGTTAAATGAGGAAAACAAATCTTTCTTTAGGGCGTTGATAATTGGTTGTACGTGCTCTTAATTCGATGTAGGTTTGAGGCTCAAACCATAACATTTAAAGAAGGCCACGCTCTTGGAAGCAAGAGGCTGAAGTAGTGATAGAGACGTAGGTTGAAGAATATAAAGGTCGGGACCATGCGTTCTTTACCAGAAGGAAGAACCTTAGGCAAGAATTGTGCTCTGGCATATACCATCTTTTCCTCTGGCATATACCCGGCATTGTGCCGAATTTGGTGAAATAAATACAGGCTTGATCATCAATGTGACGACTCAGGCATGGCCATGTGAAGGAGCGGTGCGGAATGTGACGGTGAATAACAGCGTAATTCTCCTTTGGCAGGAGAGAACTGCATTGGCATGCATGCAAATGTTAATGCTGTTCTTGCTTCCGCCAAAGGAGAATTGCCCTGCCATTCACTTGCACTGAATATACATATCTACTCAGAGCTCAGCAAAGGCATTTGTCATTTCCAAATGGCAACTTTGAGACCTAGATGCTGCACCAGGTACGTAGGGTGATTATCAAATGTTACATGCCTCGTAACTTCGTTCTATGTTTATGTGACAAATATAGATTTCACGTATTCACTTGCATTGGAGGTACTTTAACATGCTTTCAATTAGGTTATGCCACAATTTCATTTTGAACAGTGAAATTTGTCAAAACATCAAGAAGAGTAGAGTAATAAAGCAAACGTTTTAAGTATAAAAATTATTTTCAGTAGTCTGACCCACCCTTAATTTAATGTTTAGTGAGAGATCGGGAAGCTTAAACTCTCAAATCAATGATGAATGATTTCTAAAGAATTACTTACATTGACGCCGTATGCTCCAAGCTTTCCAAAAAGTATATATATGTAGAACTTGTATTTTTTTTTTCCTAATTCAAGATATATAAACCTCTTGACTCTACTAATCTATACAGATGCATGCAAATTGCCCCTTCCACTTGCATTAATAAGACTTCGCTCCCTGAGCAAGCCCTCTTTTGAATACCCTAAGGAATTTCAAACTTAATGAAACTAATGCCAAATCAAAGCTTGGAGTGTGGCTCTTAAGGTAACTTTAAATGAGAAATGATGTGACTTCCTAAAATTACAATTAGAACATTTTACTATTATTTCATTTTTTTCCATCAAGAAAAGAATCAACTACCCTTTTTTTGTGAATGCAATATATCATAGAAAAATAGAAGACTTTAAATGAACGTTGCTTTTTCATATCCATTTGTGATCATCTAATTATATCCTTATCGAAAGATTTCGATCTTTTTACTTGGCTCTAGTGCAACTATCGGCAAAAGTCTTCACGGAAGGCCACTAGAAAGTGTATGAAGTAACATGACTAAAAATGAAAAGCATTGATATAAGTTGTTATTTTTATCATAAATTAATTAACCATCCGAAGGGGGCTTCCCAAAAAAATAATAATTATACAGATTTTATACCATATAATAATCTTAATTTATTTACCTTCAATATTTACTTGTAGTGAGCTCCTTTAGGTAACCGCCTCATGAGAGAGAACTCATTCTTTGCGAGGGGTAAAGTATGGTAGGACTTTGATTCTTGTTTCAAATAATATAACTTTGCCTATTCGTTGGATACTGTTAGCAATTTGTTGTATCTTAATAGTAAGTTACGGCAAAAGGAATTGTTTGGACAAAAAGGACTATTTGACCGTTGACCACTTGTTTGGCCTTGGAACAAAATTTTGATGAAATTTGAAAACGAGAAAAGGACCAAAAAAAAAAAAAACACGATACAAATTAAAATGGCCAAATTACTTCAAAGTTCTCTTCTACTTCATCTTGCTCAAGACCCGTCAATCAATCACAGTCACCATGTAAAAAGAAAATGAAAAGTAAAATCCTTTAAAAACTCAAGAGAAAATCTTGTGTATGTATATAATAGATTCTATAAATGTGAAAGAGCTGGTTCTCATCGGTCTCAAATTCTCTAACACAACAAAAATTTGGGCCCCACATTCACTATATTGCAAGTGTCGCAAAATTGGTATCATCATGTGGTGTTCAGACTTGATTATATTCTTTGGTGAAAGCCTAGTCAGATTTTGTTATTCTAACTAGTGTGTTTGGTGTGACAGGAGGATGTGTACTAATTTGTTAAAGGAGCTTTTGAAAAGCTATGCAGAGTTTCTACAATCGCTATTGCCGGTGATACGGCCGTGAGTCTCCTCATAAGCAAGTGGTTGGAAGCAAATCTAAACACTTTTTGGCGATCGCCAGCACGTTTTGAAAGAGATGTCAATTTGGACATCAGAACATGCCCCGGATCTTCCATTTCGTAGATCTGCCAAAACTTATGTTGTCCTTCTTATTATTATTATTATTATTATTATTATTATTATTATTATTATTATTATTATTATTATTATTATTATTTCCGTACTCTACTCTCATCCCATCCATTCGTGCATTTAATTACTTTTTGAGTTTCCTCGTCTTTAAAAAAAAAAAAAAATTCTTTCATAACTATACGATTGTCTTGATATCTTACTAAATATAAGGAGAAATAAAGTTTTAATTTGGCCAAAACAAAAGGTATCTATAAAGTAATGCGAAAAATTATAAATGCACATTAAGTACATGATCTATACTCATTCGTAATGATTAGGTTGATGGTTAATACATCATAATATTGAAAAAAATATATATATCGTCATATATATATACACACATAAAAATTTCTCGTAAATATTCGATTCGTTTTACAAGCTGGTTCTACATATATAGCAGATATTTATAACATGCATTTCACACACAACTAAGGAAAAATGAAAAAAGTCATGAATGAAAGGATATTTATATTATTGTCACATGCATTGTTAAAATTTGATCATGTGTAAAATTAACATCTGTCCATACATAGAACAAGCAAATATTAATTGCTTGCCCTCCCTGTGGTATGCTTGAGATTATAAAATGGTTGAGTTACATATTCCCAGCAATTCAAAAGCCCTTTCTCTATTCAAATATATACAAAAATTCTAAAATAAATAATAATTAAAAATATCGTAAGGTCAATAAAATATCCGAGAAAACACTTTCGATAAAAGGTTTGCAACTATCTAAAACATGATAAGAATGTAATTATTTAAATACTAACAAATTAGTAGGTCAAATTTCTTACAATATCGCATTGCCAAAGGAACATCACATCTGCTTCCTTAAGCAAAGAAAAATCAAGAGTTACCTAAGATAAGAATTTCCAATTTGATTGACAACTAATAATAATAAAAAAAAATCTTTTTACACGAAGAGAAGAGGGAAGAAAGAAGAATGATCAAAACTTCCAAATTAAACAGTGACGACGACCACGACAAGAACAACAAAACAACCGTCATCTAACAACAGTTGAAGCAACGGTGTGAGCCCACCATTTGAGACTCTCTTTCATGTCGGTCTCGTTCCCAAGAGCAGGAACCTTCCAGTTCATCAATGGATCCTCCTTCCTCTTCTTCTCCCACCATTCCCAAGCCTCCGACAGATAAGGCCTCGCAACAACTACAGACTCACCAGCAGTCAGTTTCTCATCACCATCTTCGTCATCTTCTTCACCATCTTTAATTTTCTTGCCCAGTCTCTGTAGCCCAGGAATGATGGAGACCAAGCTTGAGTCGACTCTGTCTTCCTCCAAGAAGACGAACCCCAGATCCACGAACCCTTTTAGCTCTTCGAACTCGAGCTCCGACAAGCTCTTAGTCAAGGTCCTTCTCTTTTCTCTTCCTCCCATTTGGCCCTTTTTTCTGTGCGAGAACTCCGAGCTTCTCAGGTTGTTCCATTTGAAACCTTCCTCTTCTTCTGTGATTACCTCTTCTTCATAGATCATGCTGTGAATAGGTTTCATGGGAAGGACTGAGTCTGGAGAGAGAGAACTTGCTTGTAAGCTTGTTGGGATGATGCTCGTTTGATCGCTCACGGACCTCACAAGAATTGATGGAGTCCGAGAAATTTGAAGACACGAGCTTTCTTTCTCGGGTATTTCTATGCTTTCTTGACCCGGGTTGGATCTGGAGGTTGAAGAAGGCGATGTATCTGGTCGTTTCTTGAAGATCTTGAACTCGAACCAGCATCTATCGATGATCTTCATGACTGCTTCCGCTTCTTCCATTAATGGTGGCCAGAGGAAATTGTGTGATTATGGAGACTTAATGATGGCTTGGGTGGCTTCGTATTTATATACTCTTTTAATTATCATGATTACCCTTGCGTTTTCCCGTTATTTACGGGAAAGACTCAATCTAAGTGTTCACACGGTTGTGTATACTTTGATTTGGTCTTGGGTCTTCGTCTAAATGTTTCAATTTCATTGGTCCTTCTTAACGTTTTTTTTTTTTTTTTTTTTTTTTTTGGTAAGGGATTATTTTTAACGTTGATTACACTATATGCTATGAGTTCGTAACCTCATAAAAGACAATGCGACAATTTACCAATAAAGCTACCAGAGAGAGAACATATAATCTGACATATATACTTCCTAATAATGAGTAATGGAAAAAGACGTCGACACGAACTGCAGTTCCCATTTCCATATTGACGAGTACATCTCTAGGCTTAGATGAAAGCACCACCCAACTTCTCAAAATTGACCCTTAAATGCAACAACTTGTTGCTTGTACATCACACCCACAAAAAGGGTTCTGAGCATAATTCATTTTGGATTGCCTCAAGAGCGAAGGATTTGGACAACATTGATCATTGAGAGCGCAAGATTGTGGACTTCATATCCACCAAGTATATACTTATACGGATTTTTCTTTTTTCCTTTCACCTATTCCATTCTATTCATTCATATTTATTCTGCTTGAGTATCGGCCTACTTTGAACATTTTGCCTTGGGAATTTCTAGGAAACATATGACACTATAATTTATTTTTTTAATCTTAATTCAATTAGAACAAAGGTAGTTAGGACATAGTAGTCAAACGAGACCATTTAAACGGAATACAGGAAAATTTAGAAAGAGGGAATTATGCCAGTGCTGCGTAATTTAGTAGACCTAATGCAATAATTACGTTTTCTTAAAAAAAAAAAAAATTTATATTTTTTAGAGGCCAAGCAATGTTGGGTGTTTTGAATTAATTAAGGTTGAAGAAGACACTCTTTGTTTTTTTGTAGTAGGTCGTGGTCAGCGTGACGTTTTTCTAATGCTCGAGGCAGGATGATAAATGAGCAAAAGTCTCCTTCTTTGTATTATGCTAATTGAGAATCACCATCTCTGACTATTGTCAACTTTTAAGCACGTTAGCAAAAAGATTAACAATTTCGCATGTGCTTCTCGTGCCCCCATGCCACGTGCGCCGCGGTCTTCGAGTGCGACTTTCAACTTCCCCGCGGATAATTAGTTTCAGACCTGTCTTGAAACTACGTCGGCAAAAATAAAATAAAAATAAAATAAAAATAAAAATAAAAATAGAGAGAAAAGAACAAGATGACTATATGGTATCAATGACTTGATACCATGATATCGTATATTCTCATGACTTTATGTTAGATGGTAAACCAGCAATTCTCAACATGACCTGTTTACAAGGTACGACATGTAATTAACAGAGTTAGATTTTACATAAACGGATTTGTGTCAAAATAAAAATCTTGCCTTACTTGAGTTTGTTTTCTACACAATTAGGCATGGTTAAGATTCAAATTTAAAGACTTTTCTAACCATAAGAGTTAAAGAAATAGAACCCACTTAAAAAAATTATTAAATAAAGTTATTAAACATAAAAAAAATAAAATACCTAACCCACGTACTTTTTTCATCACCAATATGGCCAACAAAGCATATTACATACTGGCAAGGAATATTATAGAATTATTAGACTGGCAAAAACAGGTGTAGATTCAATAATACAACAAACCTTACAACTTCAACTTTATTAGAGTAGTCATGTGAGCTTTGAACATCTCATGAATCTTGAAAAAAATATAGTTGTTCTGGTTGGTTTCGCTGGTATATTTAATGCCTTATATATGTCATTTTTGGAGGCATGATATGCATGGGAACAATCCCATGGCATTTCATACCTAATATTAAAGTTAGAGATAAAGAAAATCCCTTGAACTAACTTTACAGTGGGAATGCGATGAGCAACTCTATATGGCATTGACAAGAACCTTTACTTTCAGATATGACGACAACATTATATCATATTTTTCTTTTCCCATGTGAACAAAGGTCTCCAAAATGATTAAGGAGAATAGACTTCGCAATTTTATACATAAGGGAAAAAGGTACAATATATAAAGAAAATAAATGGAAAACGTTTTCTAAATATAATCAAGAAATGGAAAATAATGGAGAACATTTTCCAAAGATAGTAATGATGATAGTGTTGATTTGGTCGTGACATCCAGTAGGGATGACAAGGTTTTTCGATGGTTATGTTTGAATGTGAGGAGCGTTAGGAGATATGTGGTTAGAAATTCAAATAATAAATTCATGATGTTCATATGAATCACAATCTTATCATAATAAAAAGGTTTTCATTCAAGTATGGTTTTTGAAATCGACATGAATTGTGGACTTTAATAACATAAAATTTCACTGAAAATAACCACTGACCAAAAAAAAAAACCCACTGGCCAAATCGCCTTGTCACAATGCCCCTATCCCTGTCGGTTGTCTTTAGCCACCACAACCATCAGGCCATCACTGATCTCTCTCTGCTCATGTGCCTGAGGACCGCCACCTGAAAGGGTTCACATGCATATTTCGTTGCAACTGTGACATGACAAGCTAGCAAAACTAAGGTATTGTCCAGTTGGGCTCAAAGCCCACTAGCCCTATTGCCAAATGAACCAAGAAAAGATTATTTTTATATCTGAAAAAATATGAAATGTAATAATTGCTGAATGTCTTGCAATTTTTTTAGATCCAAGGCAATAATAGTGGTTGTCGCATTTCATGTTAAACGCTACAACTGCAGACGTACATCTCTATTCATGAAGAACCTGACGTGACTTTGTTGATATAATATTTTTATAATCATTATACGCAAGAATACGAGGAAAAGTCAGGAACATATGCTAGAGAAGTCCAAAGGACCGCTATCATCACTAAATAATCTTATCTAAAATACGTAGATAAAATTATATAATGAAAAAATAAGTAAAATATAATAAATAGAGTGCCATAAAAAAACTTAAATGAAACATCCCAGAACTGTAGAAGATTGCAATGGTGAATTGCCGGGCAAATCTCCTTTGGCAGTGAGCTTATATGACATTCACTCCCAGTGAAAACATTTGAGTATAAACCACCTGCCAAAGGAGTAAATGCCCAGTAATTCACCACTTACATGTCATCCACTCTATTCTTCACGTGCTTGTATAATTCTAATTTTTTCTTGGCTTCGATGATCATTGTTAGATGCAATATCTATTTATAGCCTCCCAAAAGCGGTAGAGACGTTTTCCATGCACACAGCATATTCTCAGAACATCCAAAATCAAATAAAACTTTCGTTGGGCCAAAAAAGAAAATAAAGGCTAGTGGTCCAATGAGTTGGATATGCTAGATTTTATCCTCAGTTCATACCAGGTTTTAGGGACGACCGGAGTCAGCATATATTCCTCTATCCAACTAATTGAGAGGAGAAATTTCTAGACAAATTTAGTTTTACTACATTTCGATCTTATCGTTATTTCGAGCATATTCCAAGTGTCTTTTCTTAAAGGTAAAATGACACTATGGGTTCTTAATTGTTGGGCTAATATGCAATGCCATATTTAAATTTTTAATTCGCTTAGTGTGATTAGTAAACTATTCTTAAATATTTAATATAGTGTCTCTATTTAATCAAACAAGTTAGATGTAATTTGATGACATTGAATAATTAATGTTGAGTTCGAATTTTGATATCATGGGTCAATAAGACATAACAACATGTGAACGCAGATTCTATTTTTTTTATTGATCTACTTCTATATACAATTTTTTCTTGTTTATTATTAAATCTTAATAGATTGAAGTACATGTTGGTTAATTCTATCTACTCGAACTAATGACAAACCGATGTTGAGTTTCTTAATATAGTATAGAGACTACATTAAACATTTAGTGAAAATTCAATAATCATATTAAATAAATTAAAAGCTCAATGATGACAAGAAACAATGAGCTAAAGTTAATGAATTATAAATGTTATTTTTCTTTTTAAAAATATTACAAAATAAGCGCATTTCCATGTAAAAAATTTAAATAAATGATAATGGGAAATGACTTTTTATTTATTTTGATGTGGCGGCAAGGAAAATAACTTATTTACTATGTCGAGGGTGCTTTGTCACGGTATCAACGGCCACATAATGTTATAAAATATGAAAAAGCCTAGTAGTGTTTTCTATTCATGAAGTTGACATGTTTGAGGACTTGCACTATAATTATCTCTTCTTAGAATGATATATAACATACAAATATTTTTGATAAATTATAGTCATAACCTATATAGTTGTTGGAAAATTTGCACCACGAGTTCTAGACATTATGTATTAAACGCAATCAATTAAGTCCTCAAATTTTACTTAGAAGTGCAATTAATTCCTAGAGTTTATATTGAGAAGTGCAATTTAATGATGCCATATAAACAAATTCTCACGAACATGTTGGTAATTTTAGGTACCGTTCAATATAAGAAATTAATTACCACTTTTTGAAAAAGGCATACGATTTAATTGAACCTGTGACATCCTGAATTTCAGGTTATGATTTTGATCGAAATAGTTGGGCATTTCATCGACGTGCTTATAGTTCTTTTCCCTGAACTGATCACTCATGGGATAACTAATCTATCAGGTGAAGCCGTTAAGGGATTCTAACGCATTGGACTTGAGAATTCGACCGGGAAATGACTGCTCGACCGTGCAAATGTGCAAGAGATCATTACAACACAGTAAGATCAATTAGAAGATCGGAGATAGGTCAACTCGACAAAAGTATGTGATTAAGTGTGGGTGATTCCACATAATTGCACAATTCTTATCGATCAGCACTAGACTAATTCTTCTGTCGTTTTGGTAACCTGTATCTGTATTTGAAACCTTGAGATTTCTATGACAACCGAGAGTCGCCAATGTGTCGAAGATGTACTTTGTGGCTTGAGAATAATCAACCACAGGTTAAATGCATGACAATTTCCTAAAAGCTACTCGGTAGATTAGGAGGCGCTAAATTCGCACTGAATTGAAATTAACCATGAAATCAAACCCGAATTCAGAAATTGAGAGTTCTGTTGTGTCACAAATCATTTTAGGATCATTGACTCATCTCCAGAGGATTTTTCATGCAAGCCAAGTTTTCAGCGAAGAATCAGCATATGGTTAATTTGGTTCGGGAAAATTTGGTAGGTCCGATTTTGGTCGTGCTTTTGGGACTCAAGATGGTTCTATGGTTAAGTAAAGATGTGGATTGAAGTATGGTGACATTAGATTAATTTTATGGATTTCAATTTAATTCAATTGGAAGGAAATTGAATGAAATTGAAAGAATGTGTTGTACAAGGTTTTGGAAATTTCATGCCATGGTGGAATAAGGTTGTGGGAGATTAGAGATAGTGGAGTGTGACATCATCAAGTGATGTCATGGTGGGGCTTGAGTGTCTAGGATTTTGACAAGTGTAGGGTGTACAATTGCTCCCAAAAAGGTGGGATTTCACTTCAACCCATCTCCATCATCTTCAAGCTTGGCTTCTTGGAATTTCGAGGGAGGAGAGAGAGAGAGAGAGAGAGAGAGAGGATTCGACTGACCGGAAGCCAGCCCCGACGCCCCCTTCATGCGCCTCCTTCGCCGCTCGCCGTTCGTCGCCATCGCCGGAACCCGTCACTGTTGCCGCCTGTCCGTGCGCATCGCCCCGCTTGTCCGCTTGCCCACGCGACAGACCAACTTGCTGCTCTGCCTTCATTCGTCATCCAGCATCGTCGCTTGCTCGTCCAGCTCGCCGGAGAGCCCCCACAAGCCCACCGAAGCCAGCTCGTCGCCGGTGCCGCTTTCCCTTCGTCCGCGCGTCCCAGCACCTTCGTCCGACCATCCAAGCCATCGTCTAGCCACTACTCGTCGTCGCCAAGGCTGCCGGAGCCACCGCCAGTCGCCACCGGAGCTTCGCCTAGTCCTTGCCACCCTTGCCCGCCTCAAACCGACACCAAATCCGCTCCTTCTTGGCCCCAAACAACAGCTGGTTTTATGGGTATCACAGCAGAGTTTTGGGCCGTTTTGGCCGGCTTCCCAACCCCGGAAGCTTGGCCCGCTTTGAGGAAAGTTGTTTCCCGCAGTGTCCCCGTCGTTTTGGTCCAATCGGTTCGTTAATCGGGTGAGTTTAGCTTCCTAAACCTTGATTAGAGGGTTAATGATGCTTTAGGTGTGCTTAGCTTAAGTTAAGTGAGATTGGGTTAGTAGATTAATTTATTTAAATGTGGATTAGATTAAGGGGTGTGATTAAGTTAGTGTTTGTTTAATTAAAGTTAAATGGATGTTTATGTTATTATAATGATGATTGAACCTTAATTAATAATTTTGAATTAAATAAGTATTTCGAAATTATTTAATTATTTAATAATATTTTATGTTATTTAAAATTATTAAAATATTATTATTTAATTAATTTTCGGAATAAATTTAATTATTTATTAATTTTGAAAATTATTTTTGGACCTTAAATTCTCAGAATGTCGTGTTGATCGCTGCTGTGTATTCAGATTATTAATTTGATGAGTGGATATTGCAAATTGAGTGTTGATTGTGAAAAAAATGGACTTTATTCAGGAAAATCTCAGGTGTCGGGTTTTAACACCGAAAACAGATTTAGAGTATTTTATCAAATAGTGGGGTTTGAAAAAGATGGTTTCTATTTCATGGTTTGAATTTGACAAATAACCACACACGTGGCAATTGTCTTGAATGATTTTAAAGTGAAGAAAAGAGGTTGGGATTACTATTTTGATGGATGGTATTGAATGAAATGCGAGGTATCCCGGGCTGAATTTGAATTGTCGTGTGTGGTTAAGAAGAAACCATCCTGCGTAGAATTGTGTCAAATGTCTTTGGATTTTCAAGTAAGGAAAGTGTATTTTCCTTGGATGTCGCCTATGAAAGGGACATTGTGTTTTGTTGAGATACTGAAACTGTATTCATGTTGAGATCTGAAAATTGGGTTCAAAGAAGGATTTTGGCTTAAAAGGATAAAGAAAGCAGTTTGAGACACCGTTGGCACTTTTAGCCGAGTGGTACTCAGGAAAGAAGCGAAACGATCTGAAGTCGGGAGTTCAAATCCCTGACACGTCAGTTAGCCACTTAGTGGAAAAATGGAAAAATTAAAAAAAGAAAAAGAACCAAATTTTTTTTCAGCTTTTATTTTTGCAAAAGTGGGCAAGTGTTTAGCATTTTAAATTCGTAATGGTTTGGACAAGTTTGCAAGGGATCTAGTATTACCGCAGTACATAAAGAGCAACCAGGGAAAGAGAAGATTCGATGAGACGACTGTACCCTCACCTTTTTGTTTAAGAATTGGTAAATGTTTAAATTTCGAGGACGAAATTTTTATAAGAGGGGAAGAGTTGTGACATCCTGAAATTCAAGTTCTGATTTCAATCGAAATAGTTGGGCATTTCATCGACACACTTATAGTTCTTTTCCATGAACTGATCACTCATGGGATAACTAGTTTATCGGGTGAAGCCGTTAAGGGATTCTAACGTATTGGACTTGAGAATTCGACCAGGAAACGACTGCTCGACCGTGCAAATGTGCAAGAGATCATTACGACACAGTAAGATCGATTAGAAGATCGGAGATAGGTCGATTCGATAAAAGTATGTGATTAAGCGTGGGTGATTTCACCTAATTGCACAATTCTTATCATCAGCACTAGACCAATTCTTCTGTCGTTTTGGTACCCTGTGTCCATATTTGAAACCTTGATATTTCTACGAGAACCGAGAGTCGCCAATATGTCGAAAATGTACTTTATGGCTTGAGAATAATCAACCACTGGTCAAATGCACAAAAATTTCCTAAAAGCTACCTGGTAGATTATAACGCGTTAAATTCACGCCGAATTGAAATTAACCGTGAAATCGAACCCGAATTCAGAAATTGAGAGTTATGTTGTGTCACAAATCATTTTAGGATCAGTGACTCATCTCCAGCGGATTTTTATGCAAGTTGAGTTTTCAGCAAAGAATCAACATACGATTAATTTGGTTCGTGAAAATTTGGTAGGCCCGATTTTGGTCATGCTTTTGGGACTCAAGGTGGTTCTATGGTCAAGTAAAGATGTGGATTGAAGTATGGTGACATTGGATTAATTTTATGGATTTCAATTTAATTCAATTGGAAGGAAATTGAATGAAATTGAAAGAATGTGTTGTACAAGGTTTTGGAAATTTCATGCCACGGCGGAAAAAGAAATTGCACCCATTGGAATAAGGTTGTGGGAAATTAGAGATAGTGGAGTGTGACATCATCAAGTGATGTCATGGTGGGGCTTGAGTGTCTAGGATTTTGACAAGTGGAGGGTGTACAATTGCCCCCAAAAAGGTGGGATTTCACTTCAACCCATCTCCATCATCTTCAAGCTTGGCTTCTTGGAATTTGGAGAGAGGAGAGAGAGAGAGGATTCGACCGACCGGAAGTCAGCCCCGACGCCCCCTTCGTGCGCCTCCTTCGTCGCTCGCAATTCGTCGCCGTCGCCGGAGCCCGTCACTGTCGCTGCCCATTCGCGTGCGTCGCCGCGCTTGCTCGCTTGCCCACGCGACCTACTAGTTCGCTGCTTCGCCTTCGTTCGTTGTCCGGCGTCGTCGCCTGCTCTTCAGGTTGCATCTCCTTCTCTCCATCGTCGCCTGAGTCATCGTGGTGGTCGTCCAGCTCGCCGGAGAGCCACCGCGAGCCCACCGAAGCTAGCTCGTCGCCGGTGCCGCTTTCCCTTCATCCACGTGCCCCAGCACCTTCATCCGACCATCCAAGCCGTCGTCCAGCCACTGCTCGCCGTCGCCAAGGCTGTCGAAGCCACCACCAGTCACCGCCGGAGCTTCGCCTAGTCCTTGCCACCTTTGCTCTCACCCCAAACCGGCACCAGATTTGCTCCTTCTCGGCCCCAAACAACAACTGGTTTGTGAGTATCGCAGAGGAGTTTTGGGCCGTTTTGGCTGGCTTCCCGACCCTAGAAGCTTGGCCCGCTTTGAGGAAAGTTGTTCCCCGCGGCGTCCCGTCGTTTTTGTCCAATCGGTTCGTTAATCGGGTGAGTTTAGCCTCCTAAACCTTGATTAGAGGGTTAATGATGCTTTAGGTGTGCTTAGCTTAAGTTAAGTGAGATTCGGTTAGTAGATTAATTTATTTAAATGTTGATTAGATTAAGGGGTGTGATTAGTTTATTGTTTGTTTAATTAAAGTTAAATGGATGTTTATGTTATTATAATGATGATTGAACCTTAATTAATAATTTTGAATTAAATAAGTATTTCGAAGTTATTTAATTATTTAATAACATTTTATATTATTTAAAATTATTAAAATATTATATTTAATTAATTTTCAGAATAAATTTAATTATTTATTAATTTCGAAAATTATTTTGGGACCTTAAATTCTTAGAATTTCGCACCGATCGCTACTTGTGTATTTAGATTATGAGTTTGATGAGTGGATATTGCAAACTGAGTGTTGATTGTGAAAAATGTAGACTTTATTCAGGAAAATCTCAGGTGTCGGGTTTTAACACTGAAAATGGAGTTAGAGTATTTTATGAAATAGTGGGGTTTGAAAAAGGATGGTTTCTGCTTTCATGGTTCGCATTTGACAAATAACCACACACGTGGCAATTGTCTTGAATGATTTTAAAGTGAAGAAAAGAGATCGGGATTACTATTTTGATGGATGGTATTGAATGAAATGCAAGGTATCCCGGGCCAAATTTGAATTGTCATGTGTGGTTAAGAAGAAACCGTCTTGAGCTTTTGAGCTGGACTTGCCCTTATACGAGAGGCCCCTTACAACGGGCTTGGGTTGCAGTTGATTCTAGGCCTATACTCCTTCGGGAACGCCGTCGACGTCGTGACGAAGCCGCGCTCCATGGGGGGAGGCGATGCCTGGCATTAATGTCAATAGATAGCCGAACTGCGAGTAGGCTATCCCCTTGAGTGGCAGTGAATGACAATTGGAACACATGTTGGGTGTTGATTGACGCACCAGATTATGGGACGGAACTGTGTGGCATGGAATGGGATGTGTCATAACAGTTCGGTCTTATAATCAGGACCCTGTGGTTGTCGGTTATATGAAAGTGAATGCGTTCCGGTTGTTTAAGTTCGTATTACTGTATGTGATCGAGTGATATGAACATGTGATTGAGTGATATGAATTGTGCTAACCTGCAGAAAGGAACTGAGGCAAAGGTGAGTCTCATTGTCTGTGTGGCGTGGCTAGGCCATCCTGGGGTGTATTTTCTTTCTAATAGGGGTTTAGGGGGGTGAACTTGCCGAGACAATGTCTTACCCCGTTGTGGGCCAATATTTTCAGGTCCATAGTGGATGGAGCCACCAGATCACTTTGGTTGGCCTTGAGGAGTTGCAGAGGTGAAGTCAGGAGGATTGGAGAATGTGTCCGACTTCTAGGTCGTAGGACAGTTCCTTTTTAAGAGCCGGTATTTTGTAGACTTTTGGCTGTAGGCCTTCGTTTGTAACTCCGTGGATTTACGAAAGTGTATTGTTGTAAAATTGCTTCCTGCTTTTCTATTCCGTATTTTATTGTCAGGGGTTTTATAATACGCTTCCGCATGTGCATTAAAGAACTGAATGGGCCAGCGACTTAACCTGGGAACGTCGCATTTGAATGACCATGGTGAGATGTTGGCGCGCTCAGGGTTCGGGGCGTGACAGAACTTTTGAAAAAGTTTAGGAATTAATTACATTCCGTATACAAGCTTTAGGACATTCGTGCACTTTTTCCTTTTAGTTGTCTTTCTTGTGCCATCCATAACTTATATATACACACACACATATATACACACACTTCATTAAAGATGTGCAAGCGTTCTTTTCCTGAAGCAAGAGGCTGAAGTAGTGATAGATACTACAATTGAAGATATAAAGGTGAAGAATGGGGACCATGCATTCTTTTCCGGAAGGAAGAACCCTAGGGAAGAATTGTGCTCTGGTATATACCATCTCTTCCTCCGGCATATAGCTGGTATTATGCCGAATTTGGTGAAAAATATATGAGCTTGATCATCAATGAGACGACTCGGGCACGGCCACACGAAGGAGTAGTGGAGAATGCGATGGTGAATAACAGTGTAATTCTCCCTCGGTAAAAGAGAACTACATTGGCATGCATACAGATTCTAAGGTTGTTCTTACTTCTGCCAAGGGAGAATTGCCCTGCCATTCGCTTGCAATAAATATATATACTTACTCAGAGCTCAACGAAGGCGTTGACAAGCTATTGATCATTTCCATAGGGCAACTTTTAGACGTATATATTGCACCAAGTACAAAGGGCGATGTTACCTACCTCGTCACTTCATTCTATGTTTATGTGATATACATATATATATATATATATATATATACGATATATATTTATATATAATTCACATATTCATTTGTGTTGGAGGTACTTTATCATACTTTCAATTAGGTCATACAACACTTCAATTTTATTTTGAGCAGTGGAATTTGTAGAAGTATCAAGAAGGAATAGAGTAATTATAGCATACATTGCCAATATCATATATGTTTCCATTAGTGGCCTTGTTGACCCTTAATTTAATGTTTAGTGAAAGAGTGTGAAATTTAAACTCTCAAATTAATGACGAATAAGGTCTAAAGTCTTATTTACATAGACGATATATGCTCTAAGTTTTCTAAATAGTATAATTGTCTAGAACTTATATATCCTTTTTCTTCCTAACGTGAAATATATAAATCTTTTGGCTTTACTAATTCATATAGACACACAAATCACCTTTCCTACTTGCAGCGATAAGACTTCGCCACAAGGTGGCAAGTATGGTCAAGGTTACTTTAAATGAGAAATGACGTGATTTGCTAATACGACAATTAGAATATTTTACTATCATGTTATGTTGTCCATGAAAAAAGAACGGAATTCCCTTCTTTTGTGAATGCAATACAACATAGAAAATAGAAGACTTTAAGTAAACGTCGCTTTTTCATGTCCATTTGTCATAATCCAATGTATCTTTATCAAAATATTTCGATCTTTTACTTGGCTTTAGCGCAACATTAGCCATTAACTTTTTTAGAGTGCAAATAATTGCAAATAACTTTTAGAAAATTAGGATGAAATGTAATAGAAAAATTTTGTATGTATAAAATGTAGGTTTTGTAACATTTTTGTACACGATCCATCTTCATCCATCATCCCCATTCATATAAGTTGTTATTTTCTATTGGAAATTAATTAACCATCTGAAGATGACTTCCTCCCCCCCCCCTAAAAAAAAGAAAACAATTATACAGATTTTGTGCCATATAAAAGCTTCCATGGGGGTTGCCCCAGGGGTTGGAGTCCTTATGTATAAGCTTGTTTGTAAGCTCAAGGCTCTTAAATGTCGGCTCAAGCAGCTTAATAGAGCTTCTTTCTCTAAAATCTCCGCCAGAATTCTTGACGCGAGGAAGATGTTGGAGACCACTCAGGTAGGCTTGCAGCAAAACCCCATTTCTACTAATCTTGTTGAGGTGGAAAAAAACCAAAGGCGTATCTTTGCAGAGTTGCGTGCCTTGGAGGAGTCCTTCTTCAGGCAGAATTCTAGGGTCAGATGGCTCAGGGAGGGAGACCGCAATACCAAGTTCTTCCACTAGTATGTCAACAAAAGACATTTGAGAAACAGAGTCCTTTCCGTTCTTGACTCTTCAAGGAACTAGGTGACCGAGCCACGGCTAGTGCAAAGTCGATTTGTAGAGTTCTTTGAGGACCTCTTGGCGCCACAAGGGGAGCTGGTTAGACCTTCGCCGGAAGGACTTGAGAGAGGTTATCCAGCATCCACTCTCGGATGATTAGGTTGCGCTCCTTGCTCGGCCGATTACAGAGTTGGAGATCCGGGACACTATCTTCTCCTTGTCTAGGGGAAAGGCACCTAGACCAGATGGTTTCATAGCGGAGTACTTCAAAGAAAACTAGGACACAGCTGGTCCCTTAGTCACGACTGCAGTGATAGATTTCTTCACCTCCGGAAAACTCTTAAGGGAGATTAACAATACCATCTTGGTGATGGTTCCTAAAGTAATCAACGCCACTTCCGTGGAGGATTATAAGCCTATCGCCTGTTGCAACACTATTTACAAGTGTATTACAAAGGTGCTAACTAATCGGGTGGCCCTAGCTTTTAAGAGCTCGATAGGCCCTTTTCAGACTGCTTTTGTAAAAGGCAGGCGGATTAGGGATAACATCTTACTGGTCCAGGAGCTGTTCTTTAACTTCCACCTTGAGCCTCATCTTCCTAAATGTGCGATCAAGGTGGACTTTAGGAAAGCCTATGATACCGTGGATTGGGATTTTCTCGAAGGTGTGTTGCTGGCCTTTGACTTTCCTTAATCTGTCACGAGACTTATTATGATTTGTGTGCACACACCCAAATTTTCAATTGCTTTGAATGTAGAGCTCCACGGGTTCTTTGTGAGCAGCCGAGGTCTCTGCCAAGGCGATCCCATCTCTCCTTACCTTTTCGCTAAGGTTATAGAGGTGCTTTCAAGGATCATTCTTAGGTATTCTTTGAGGCCTGATTTCAAGTTCTTCTAGAGGTGTAAGGCAACGGGTCTTTCACATCTCTTTTTTGCGGATGATGTCTTCCTTTTTTATGAGGCTCACCTTCTTACGGTGGCTCTTCTCAAGGAAGGTCTTCATATCTTCTCCTCTTGGAGTGGCCTTTGTCCTAACCTGTGCAAGAGTGAAATTTTTTTGGCAGGTGGCGCACCCTTCTTCAGGAATGGTATTCTCTTGGAGTTGGGCTTTCGAGAGGGGAACTTGCCGGTTCGGTACCTAGGGGTTGCTATAATCACTTTGAGGATTAGCAAAGCAGACTGTTGTGCTCTTGTCAACCGTATCACTGCAAGGGTTCAGTCTTGGACTCACCGTTTCCTCTCTCTTGCTGGACGGCTTCAGCTTATCAGGTCAGTTCTTCATGCTATACAAGCCTACTGGGCTAGTGTTTTTGTTTTACCTATAGCTGTGGTGGACCAGATAGAGAAAATCCTAATACAATTCCTGTGGAAAGGTCCGGACCTGGGTAGGGGTGGTGCTAAGGTAGTTTGGGATGAAGTTTGCATTCTAAAGGTTGAAGGAGGACTAGGTATCAAGAGGCTCCGAGATTGCAATAAAGCCGTCATGCTGAAGCATATCTGGCTCTTGTTCTCTAACAAGGAAGCGTTGTGGTGTAGGTGGGTCCATTCCACTTTCTTAAAGAATAAAAACTTTTGGGTTGCTAGGAAGCCAACCTGTGGCTCCTGGGCCTAGAAGAGCTTGTTGAACCTAAGGAATGATTTCTGGATGGCCTTCTACTGGAAATTTGGCGATGGCCAAACAACCTCTCTTTGGTTTGATAATTGGCACCCTAAGGGGCCCCTGAACCTGCTCTTCTTAGATTCACTTATCTATAGCTCAGGGCTCTCTAGGCAGGCCTGTGTTGTTGACCTCTTGTCAGATGCTGGCCAAGCTCTCAAGACGGTGCTTGAGTCGTGGGGTCATCCTCTCCTGGTCCTGTCGGGTGACCTGGATCATTTCCGTTGGCAAGAAAGCTCTCCGGGTCGATTCACGGTGGCAACGGCATGGAACTCCATCAGGAAGAACAGATCGCGGGTCCATTGGCACTCCTTCGTGTGGGACAACGCCATAGTGCCTCGCTATCAGCTTAATCTTTGGCTCATTGCCAAGCGCAGGCTTCCAACCCAAGCTCTCATTCTGTCCTATGGTAGAATTGGAAGTGCTGCCTATGCATTTTGCAAGAGTATGCCCGACTCTGTTGATCACTTATTTTTTTATTGCTGTGTCACGGTTGGCATTGCTTTCTTTTGGGCTTCCAGATGCAATTTGCCTTGGCGCAACAGAACTCGGAGGGAGAACCTTCGTTGGGCCGCTACTTATTTGATGGGTAAATATTTCTACAAGTGCATTGCCCATTTTTCCTTTGGCGTGCTTTGTCATATCATTTGGAAAAATAGGAATAACATCATCTTTAGAGACCAGCCCCTGATGGTCCCGGCCATGTAAAACCACCTCTTCAAAGTGGTCCAAGACAAGGCTATCACCTTCAGGAACGTCGAAGATAATTTCAGAAACAGAAGGTTACAAAGAAGTTGGGGCCTAGACCCGATTATTTTCACTGGGCACCCATAGGTAGTTTATTCTGACGGCAACCTCTTCCTCGCCTGTGGCATCTTTTGTAGCCGGTTGACCTTGCCGTGCTTCTTTTTTGTCTAGGTGTTGTAGTGTATGTGCCCGCGTTTTGCGGCTATATCATCTCGTCACCCTTCCACTCCTTTTGTTCCTGCATTTGGAGTGTAAGTTCTGGTGACGAGATATTTTGTACCTTTGGCCTTTCCTCAATATATTTCTTACATTTTACCAAAAAAAAAAAAAAAGCTTCCATGGGTAACCGCCTGATGAGAGAGAACTCTTTCTTTTTCAAGGGGTAAAGACATAGTAGGAGTCTGATCCTTCTTTCAAAGAATTTTGCTTCATGTATTTGTTGGATATTATTAACAATTCGTTGGAATATGTCGACGATACGTGACGGCAAATAGATTTAATAGCACAAAGATAACTACTTGACCGTTGACCACTTGTTTGGTCATGGAACAAAATTTTGGTGACATATGAAAAGAAAAAAAGACAAAAAAGAAGAAGAAGAAGACTACACTAATAAAAGGGCCAAATTTTATTTCAAAGATTTCATTTAGTTCATTTTGCTTAGAACTTGTCATTCATTCACCGTCAAAATAGAGAGAGAAAAAGGAAAGTATATCCTTCGAAAACTCGGGGGAAAATATGCAAAAACCATGGGGTAGACCTCCGTTCATGGCGCCATCCATTGCAGATCATCTCACGACTGGCCAAATTGTACCAAGCAAATCCGCCCTTCTCCTACTTTGGAACAAGGCAGAAGCCCTAAGGATCTCATCAGTGCCTTGCTCGACAACATGATCCATCACGTCTTCTCATTTTTGCCACTCGAAGACGTCGTCAAGACCAGCGTCCTCTCTAAGCATGGCCACTCCACTTGGACCACCACCACTCACCTCGTCTTCAATGGAGTCTGGCCTCACAATCATGACACATACTCCATGGTTTCCCATCTTTTGTCGACAGCGTCCTAATCTAGTGAATTTCGCCCACGCTGAAGAGGTTCCACATCACTATCATCCAGTAGGATGTGGCCGATCGCACCAAGCTCGACCTTTGGCTCCGCTTTGTGGCAGGGTGTTGTGTGGAGGAGCTCCACCTGTGGCTGACTACGAGCTACCGTTCTTGTATTGGTTGAGTCGGTTGGTGTGGCTCAAAGTCAGCATGTTGTTTCTTGTTCAATAGGACTATAAGGCGGCCTTGTCTTATGGTCTTGTTGATCTAATATGCGGAGATAGGTGATGATGTCCTCGAGGGAATTTTATGGGAAGGTCATGTTTTAGAACCCCTTGAGTGGTGTCGGTGCTAGGGTATGAACAACATTATAGTAGATTCAACAAGTGTGAAAGAGTTGGTACTCGTCAGCATTGGTTCTCTAACACATTTGATGTTATTGCAAGTATCACGTAATTGGTATTGTCAAGTCATGTTCAGACTTGATGTTATATTGTTGGAAAATCTCCTATAATCTCTCCCAAATCGTTTAGGATATTATGTGATATTATTTGATTTGATTTGATTATGTGATATGATTTCGTTAGCTGTAAATTAGCTACTGACAAATATCAGGTCCTCTAAACTTGATTTTCTCACCTAATTTAGATCTTCAAGTCCTGTATATATATACCGTGTAATCACTTGATGATGATATGTGAAAATACAGATTCTTTTCTTCATGGTATCAGAGCCTAGTTTTTCTGATATGTATTTCATACCTCTGTTTCTTTTCCTCTACTACTACTTCATTGCAGCCTTTTTTTTCAGCCTTATCGATGTTGTTCTATTTTAGCCTTATTGCTGACTTAACCAGCCTTATTGCTTGCCTTCAATTGTGTGATAATCACCCTTATCTCTCGATCCCTTCTTAGTCTCCTCCTATAATTTGTCCTTAAAGTTGCTGGAATGGAAGATTTAGGGAAGGCTATCTTCGGCCAAACTGGGTCCTCTATTCAGAATCAATCCAACTCATCGGTTGGAGATTTTCCCAACATGAAGGAGTACCAATTGGATGGTACATTTCTTAAAGGGAAAGGGAAGCTCAGTCATCTAGAAGGCACTAGTCTAGGACAAGGTGATCCCAAGTTTCAGACATGGGATGAAGAAGATTCCTCAATTATGTCATGGCTGTGGAGCTCAATGCAACTTGAAATCAGCAAAAACTACATGTTTCTCCCTATTGCCAAGGAGATATGGTAGGCTGTTTGTCAGTCTTATCCGAAAGTCCAAGATGTAGCGGTAATATATGAACTCAAGACAAAGGCTTCAACAATAAAATAAGGTAATCGTTCCGTTACAGAATACTACAATTTGATGAGAGGTCTTTGGCTTGAAATAGATCATAATCTGAATATCCAGATGAGGTGTCCAGGAGACACTAATACTCTCCAAAACCATATGGAGAGATAGGATCTTTGAGTTTTTGGCAAGTCTGAATGCAAACTTTGACTAGATTCAAGTTCATATTCTCGGAAAGAAGCGGCTGCTATCCTTGAATAAACTTTTTTCTACTATAAGAGGAGAAGAAAGCTGAAGAACTGTAATGCTTGAAGACCAACACACTGAAGGATCCGCCATGAAAGCAATTAAGGAGGAAACAAATCCTTAGCAAAACAAGAGACCAAATCCGATTAAGACAATAGGCAGTGAATGTTTATGGTGCAGTTTCTGCAAGAAAACCACGCCATACAAGAGAAAATTGCTTCAAGCTCCATGGAAGAACGCAGGTGCTCAGCAGAGCTAAAAGACAACCGCAAGCGCACATGACCAGTGAAGGTGAAGGTGCTCCGATGGTCCAATACAAACCTATCAATGAGGAGATATTTAACACAGAAGAAGTTGGTAAAATCAGGGCTCTCCTCGACTCCCTATCTAAGTCTTTTGATATGTGTTCATTGGTCCAGTCAGGTGTGCGTCTAATTTTCGAAAACTCAACAGCTTCTCAGTACCCTAACTCATGGATTCTTGATTCAAGAGCAATTAACCATATGACACATGATCCCACTAAATTTGAAACTTATAAACCATTACCAGGAAATAGGAGTATTACCATAGCAGATGGATCTCTTGTTACTATAGTTGGCCAAGGAACCATAACTCTAAATCCCTCACTTAAACTTAACAATGTCCTTCATGTTCCTAAGCTGTCCACCAATGTCCTTTCCATTCATCAACTTACCAAAAATCTGAATTGTAAGGTGCTTTTCTCTACTAATCATTGCATTTTGCAGGACCTGAAAACGGGGAGGACGATTGGATTTGCTAAGGAACGGAATGGGCTCTACTACCTTGAGGATTCGAGCAGAAGTGGTTGGTCTCTTGTGGGATATAAGACCTCTTACAACTCTTGTAATTCTATTAACTTATCTCATATTTGGCTTCACCAATTTCGATTAGGACATCCTGTCACGCCCCGATCCTCGAGCGTGTGCCTATTCCTCGGTGGTCAATAAATTTGCGACGTCCTAGGACGCGTTGCCGACCCATTCATTTTAATGCACATACGAAAGCGAATTACTAATCCCCTAACAACAACATACATGGGATAGAAAAGGAGGACAACAAAATTGAAATCAAACACATTATTAAAAACCACAATCTGGTTTACAAACCGAGGCCAACTCTAGGATCTAAGTACAGGAGGTCTATTCGAAAAAGAACTTCTGAGCCACCCATGCTCCTAACCCTTTCGCCTCAAACTCCGGGTTCTTCACTCTAGGGACCTAAAAAGTTAAGCCCACGATGGGGTGAAACAATGTCTCAACAAGTTCACCCCCTAAACTCCTATTAGGAAGGAAATACGCCTAAAGCTAATCTATGCACACACAAGATAGCAGACTTACCTTTGCCTCAGTTCCTTCTTGCAAGTTAGTACTGTTCATGAATTCAACCGATCCACTCAATTCAAATCAAACCATCGATCAATCAGCCAATCAGCTCAAGCCCATACCAACAGTATTATCTATCCATTTAATACCGTATATCCATCCTCTGATACTACCACTATTCACAACAGTTGCAATATATGGTCTTAGCTCGCTCAAGCTGGTATTTAGATAGATAGCTCACTCAAGTTGATAAAACGATCTTAGCTCACTCAATTTGATAAATATATTGATCGAACTCACTCAAGCTAATAATATGATCATAATGGATATATATATATAGGTCGTGCTCACTCAAGCCGATAAAACAACCTTAGCTCACTCAAGCTGATAAATCACCACATTGAAAATACCCAATAAAAATAGTCGTGTGTGGGTACACGGTTAGCCTAAGCCAAAACTTCAATATCTTTCTTTTATAAATTCCCACTAATCATAATAGTCCATAAACACATTTTTGGCTCTGTAAACCGACGCGCAGTATTTTCAATTAAATATTGAAATTACTCAATTTTAGAATAAATACCCAAAATTATAATTCTCACCCAATTTGCACAATCTAGCATTCAATTAAATAAACCAAACACACCATTGAAATCGGCACGAAATTCTGGTCACCGGCTATCTCGGTATAATTTCTGGAAAATAATAAATACCAAAATTAATTAAATAAATACCATTAAATGCCATAAATAGAAATTTAGGCCGGAAAAACCTAATTAAATACCAAAACGGGCCTGAAAAGTTTCCAAACCAATCTAGATAAATACTACAGCTTAGCTAGTCTCTAATTACGCTAGTCTAACCACCTAACATGCATAAACGAATAATTAAATTGCTAATCCATTCTAACTAATTACCTAATCCATACTTAGCCTAAACTAATAAACTCTTAAGCATAATTAACTCACTAAGTGGAGATTAGTGAGTAAACTCACTAGTTTTGCCAGCCGGTGAGTCCAAGGCGACGGTGGCGCGACGGCGGCGCGACGGTAGCCGAAAATCGAACTTGCAGCGGCGCCAACAGAAGCTCGAACCGGGCCGAAAATGGCCAAGGAAGCTCACGGTTGAGCTAGTCACGCTGGTTCGGTGGAGTTTGATTGATGGAAAGGAGCTGCACGTGAAGATGGAAGGAGCGGATGGCGTTGACTCGGTGAAAGTTGAACCACAAACGTGTGGAGATGGGGCGAAGACTTGCGGGCGCTGGGTTGGACGTTGGAGCAGGTGGGCCGTTGAAGAAATTGCTGGGTTCGTGGGTTGACTTGGGGGAGAATGAAACAGAGGGGTGCAATTGGATTTGGTGGAGGGAACAACGAGGAGAAGCGGGCAGCAAATTCAAAGGGAGTTTGGTGGGGGCAGAGAACGTGCAGGGAATAAAATAAAATAGAAGCAAAAGACTCGATGAAAGTTGAACGCATGAAGAAGAAGGAGGAAGGAGAGAGAGACGTCGGCTGGTCGGCGAAGCAAGCAGAAAGGGGAAGGGATAAGGGAGCAGGGGTTGTCAACCAAGAGGAGGAAAAGAAACGTGCAATAATTTAATGAAAGGAGTGAGAGACGTGCACGTGAGGGAGTCTAGGCATGAGAGAGAGAGAGAGAGAAAGAGAGAGAGTGAGTGAGTCCAAAGTCAAAGAGAGAAAAAGGCAAGGGAAGAATACGGCAGGGGGGCGGTCAAATGGAGGGAAATGCAAGAGAGGGAGAGTCCGAAGAATGGGGGAAAAGGAAAAGTTAAATAAACATCCTATACTCACAATTCTTGGTCCCACAAGCTCTCATACAAATTCCTTTGGTCCCTTAAGCCTTCATCCACATATAAATCCCCAAATAGCTAGGTTGATCTCCACAAGTTACAGCCCCATACAAGCCTACGAATTTCACTCAATTGGACTCCCATTTCTTCAATTTGATGTCCAATTTTGCTAAGGAAGAAGCCCACACAATTTCCACAACTTCCCTTCGCCAAATAGCTCACTAAAGAGGCCAAACGTCCACTCAATTTGGCCCCTCCGAATTTCTTTTCTTTTCCAAATTGTCCGAATTAATTTTCCGTAAAAATCCCGAACTCGCCGAAAATTCTTCAAATGACGAGTCGACGTTCCTAAAATAAATCATGACATGATAGAACTTTTAATTTCTGAAATCGGGTTCAAATTCGCGGTTAATTTCAATCTAGCGCAATTTTAGCATGACCTAACCTACCGGGTAGCTTTTCGGAACTTTTGGTGCAATTGACCCGTGGTTGGTTATTTTTGAGCCACAATGTACATCTTCGACACATTGGCGACTCTTGGTTGTCGTGAAAATCTTAAGGTTTCAAATACGGACATAGGGTACCCAAAACGATAGAAAAATTGATCTAGTACCGATCGACGAGAATTTTGCAATCAGGTGGAATCACCCACACTTTGATCACATATCTCAACCAAATCGACTTATCCCTGATCTCTAGTCGATTTTGACAATGCCGTAATGACCCTTGCAGATTAGCACAGTTGAGTGGTCAATTCCTAGTCCAATTCTCAAGTCTATTGCATTTATATTCCTTAATGGCTTCACCTGATAGGCTAGTTATCTCGTGAGTGGCCAACTCAGAGAAAAGAACTATAGGCGCGTCAATGAAAAGCCCAACTTATCCAATCGAAAACAGAACCTGAAAATCAGGATGTCACACATCCACCATTTAGTCTTCTTAGGCCTATGTTTCCTTCCATTCTTAAAGATGTTGCTATTGAAAATCTTCATTGTGAACTTTGTGAACTCGTAAAACATCATCGTGTTTCATTTCCTCTTAATAATAATGCTAGAGTTTCAACACCATCTCTCTTATCCATACTAATGTGTGGGTTCCATCTAGAACTGCTAATTTTACAGGAGCTAAGTGGTTTGTCTCTTTTATTGATGATCGTACTTGAACTACATGGCTATATCTTATGAAAGACAAATCTAATGTTCAATCTATTTTTCAAAACTTTCATAAGATGATAGTCAATCAATTTGGGGTGTCAATTATGAGACTTGGGTCGATAATGGGAAAGAATCTTGACCATTTTTTTTCCAAACTCAAGGTATTATTAATGAGTCTTCTTGTGTTGATACCCCTCAAGAAAATGGAGTAGCCGGAAGGAAAAATAGGCACCTCCTAAATGTTACTCGAGCTCTTCTCTTTCAAATGTTTGTTCCAAGGCATTTTTGGGGGGAAGCTGTTTTAACTTCAGCATATCTTATTAATCAAGTTCCTTCCAAAACCTTAGGAAATAGAAGTCCCTTACAGTTCCTGTCTACCTTTTATCCTGATGTCTCCCATAAATATCACATTTCTCCTTGAGTCTTTGGCTATGTTACATTTGTGCATATTCATAATCACAACCGAAACAAACTCGACCCTCGTGCTCTAAAGTGTGTATTTATTGGGTATCCTATTACTCAAAAAGGTTATAAATGTTATGACCCTTTAACACGTTGAGTTTTTATCTCTATGGATGTCACTTTTAATGAAAACCAATCATTTTTTACTTCTCACCACTATCTTCAGGGGGAGACTCCTAATGAAGATAGTGGGTTTGAACCACTGCCTCCACTACCTAGTGCGTCACTCAATCCTACTTCGTCCAATCCAACTCAGTATCCTTCACCATTTATATCAAGCCCTAGCCCTCTTAGTCCACCTAGTCCTTCATCAAGTCCATTGAGTCCTTTGACCAGTCCTAGTTCCCCATCAAGTCCTCTGCCTAGTTCATCATCATCTTCATCTAGTCCTCCTAAGAATGAACCAACCAAACTACAAGTTTACTCAAGAAGGATGAAACAAAAACAAAAACAAAAAGGCTAGTGGTCCAATGAGTTGGATATGCTAAATTTCATTCTTTGTTCCAATCAGGTTTTGGCGACAATCGGAGTCAACCTAGATTCCTCTATCCAACCGATCGGAGTGGAGAAATTTCTAGACTAGTTTAGTCTTAGTTCATTTCAATTATTCCCAGCATATTCCTTGTGTCTCTCCTTAAAGGAAAAATGATACTAAGAGCTCCAAGACTTTGACTTAATATGCAATGTCATACTCATTTTATTAATTCGTGTATCGTGATTCTTGAACTATTCCTAAATATTCAGTATAACCATTCTATTTAATCAAACAAGTCAACCATAATTCATGACATGGAATATTTAATGTTTAGTTTGAATTTTCAAATGATGGGTCAATACGACATAAGAACAATGACGCATACTTAATTTTCTTATCAATCTACTTTTCTATATGAATTCTTTTTACCATTTTACAACTTAAATAAATTGAAGGACATGTCAATTAATTCTATCAACTCGAACTGATGAAAAAAATAACATCGAACTACTTAATATAGTCTAGAGACTAGTCTAGAGACTATATTAGGCATTTAGTAATAATTCAAAGATCATATTAAATAAATTAAAAGTCTAGCTTTGATATTGAATATTAGATTAAAATTACTGGATCATTAGTGTTAGTTTCCTCTTTTTATATATTACAAAAAGAGTGTGTTGTGTATAAAATTTAAACAAATGATAATCAGTTAAAGTTTGAGGTTGAAACTGTCTTTTAGGTTTGTTTTAGGATAGTGCTATTTCCACCAATTTTGGTAAAGACATGCCTTTCTTCAGTTAACTGATTGAAAAACCTTTCTCTTTTTTTTTTTTAATATATTGGTTTTTTTTTTTTTTTTACGAGTCTAACCAACAAAACTATCATTGTTTCTATCATCTCTCTCATCCGTTTTCACAATATAAATGTTCAATTACATCCAACAAGATACATTCTAATTATGTATAATGCATTTCGCATTACTCGTCACCATGGTTTTTTTTTTTTTTTTTTTTTTTTTTTTTTTGGGTGGGGGTGGGGGGAAGAGGGGGGTTGAGGGAGTGATGCGGCTCTAGGTTTTTAGGTAATTTTTTTATTTTTTATTTTTATTTTTGATGTGGCACCAAGAAAAATGATTTTTCTTACGTTGAGATTGTTCCATCACAATATTAACAGCCACATAATGTTACAATATATATATATAAACGCCAAGTATATTTTCCATTCACGAAGTTGACAAGTTTGAGGACTTGGGCTATAACTATGTCTTCTTAGAATCATATGTAAAATACAAAAAAATTTGTATATTATAGCTGTAACCTATATAGGTTTTGGAAAATTGCACCGCAAGTTCTAAACATTATATATAAAATGCAATCAATTAAGTCTTCAAATTTTACTTAAAAGTGTAATCAACTCCTAAAACTTATGTTGCAAAGCGCAATTTAAAGACACAATATTGGCAAATTTTCAAAAACGCATAGGTAATTTTAGGTGCCATTTATTATAAGGGTATAATTAGCCCTTTTCAAAAAAGGCATGGGGCTTAATTTATCCATTGAAAATGTTTAGGATTTCATTGTAGGGTGCACTTTTTTCTTTAGTTGTCTCTCTTTTGTCATATATAACATATTTATACACTTAATTGCACAGCCTTGTTGCTGACCTTAAACAAAGGCTATCAAAAAGGCTCGACCTAACCTAAGTGAGTCAACCTGGAAAATTCGGATAATTTCAAGTTGGATCGCAAAATTGTTCAGATAACCGAACCGAATCACTTTACCTACTAACTTTGAGTTTCCAAACCCTAAGTTTGCCGTGCAAATTCGTTGTCTTCTACCTTCTCTCTCTCTCTCTCCCCTCTGTGTAAACGTGCCTCCCGAGTCCCAACTCAGCTTGTATCTTCCCAAAGAATAGTTGCACTCGGTGGTTTCCTCCAGTCTTCAGTGGCTGAGTCGAGCTTAGTCAGCCACCGCAGTGACACTGGTGCCTCCTATGGCTTGCTTGAAGATCTCTATCTCCACAATTGAATATCAGCCATTTCTTAGTCCAATTGAACTGGCGAGTGTCGATTGACGTTTCGCATGGGTCCCGCTGTTGCTTATCTGGATTGATTTAGTTGTCTTTCGGATTTGATCTTGCAATGTGTGTCAGGAGGCTCATGCATGTTTTCCTTATCTGTTAAATGAGGACAACATATATTTCTTTAGGGCGTTGATAATTGGTTGTACGTGCTCTTAATTCGATGTAGGTTTGAGGCTCAAACCATAACATTTAAAGAAGGGCACTTTCTTGGAAGCAAGAGGCCGAAGTAGTGATAGAGACGTAGGTTGAAGAATATAAAGGTCGGGACCATGCGTTCTTTACCAGAAGGAAGAACCTTAGGCAAGAATTGTGCTCTCGCATATACCATCTCTTCTTCTGGCATATACCCGGCATTGTGCCGAATTTGGTGAAATAAATACAGGCTTGATCATCAATGTGACGACTCAGGCTTTGCCATGTGAAGGAGCGGTGCAGAATTCGACGGTGAATAACAGCGTAATTCTCCTTTGGCAGGAGAGAACTGCATTGGCATGCATGCAAATATTAATGCTGTTCTTGCTTCCGCCAAAGGAGAATTGCCCTGCCATTCACTTGCACTGAATATACACATCTACTCAGAGCTCAGCAAAGGCATTGACAAGGCATTTGTCATTTCCAAATGGCAACTTTGAGACGTAGATGTTGCACCAGGTACGTAGGGTGATTGTCAAATGCTACATACCTCGAAATCTAAACACTTTTTGGCGACTGCCCATCACGTTTTGAAAGAGATGTCAATTTGGACATCAGAACATGCTCCGGATCTTCCATTTCGTGGATCTGCCAAAACTTGTGTAGTCCTTATTATTTCCGTACTCTACTCTCGTCCCATCCATTCGTGCATTTAATTACTTTTTGAGTTTCCTCGTCCTTTAAAAAAAAAAAAAAAAAGTCTTTCATAACTATACGATTGTCTTGATATCTTAATTTGGCCAAAACAAAAGGTATCCATAGATCATGTTGAAACCTTCCCCGAGCTTCTCAGGTTGTTCCATTTGAAACCTTCCTCTTCTTCTGTGATTACCTCTTCTTCATAGATCATGCTGTGAATAGGTTTCATGCGAAGGACTGAGTCTGGAGAGAGAGAACTTGCTTGTTAGCTTGTTGGGATGATGCCCGTTTGATCGCTCACGGACCTCACAAGAATTGATGGAGTCCGAGAAGTTTGAAGACACGAGCTTTCTTTCTCGGGTATTTCTATGCTTTCTTGACCCGGGTTGGATCTGGAGGTCGAAGAAGGCGATGTGTCTGGTCGTTTCTTGAAGATCTCGCGCTCGAACCAGCATCTATCGATGATCTTCATGACTGCTTCCGCTTCTTCCATTAATGGTGGCCAGAGGAAATTGTGTGATTATGGAGACTTAATGAGGGCTTGGGTGGCTTCGTATTACCCTTGCGTTTTCCCATTATTTACGGGAAAGACTCAATCTAAGTGTTCACACGGTTGTGTATCACTTTGATTTGGTCTTGGGTCTTCGTCTAAATGTTTAAATTTCATTGGTCCTTTTTAACGTTGATTACACTATATGCTATGAATTCGTAACCTCATAAAAGACAATGCGACAATTTACCGATAAAGCTATCAGAGATGAAACATATAATCCGACATATATACTTCCTAATAATGAGTAATGGAAAAAGACGTCGACACGAACTGCAGGTCCCATTTCCATAGTAACGAGTACATCTCTAGGCTTAGATGAAAGCACCACCCGACTTCTCAAAATTGACCCTTAAATGCAACAACTCGTTGCTTGTACATCACACCCACAAAAGGGTGCTGAGCATAATTCATTTTGGATTGCCTCAAGAGCGAAGGATTTGGAAAACATTGATCATTGAGAGCGCAAGATTGTGGACTTTATATCCACCAAGTATATATTTATACGGATTTTTCTTTTTTACTTTCACCTATTCTATTCTATTCATTCATATTTATTCTGCTTGAGTATCGGCCTACTTTGAACATTTTGTCTTGGGAATTTCTAGGAAACATATGACATTATAATTTATTTTTTTTAATCTTAATTCAATTAGAACAAAGGTAGTTAGGACATAGTAGTCAAACGAGACCATTTAAACTGAATACAGGAAAATTTAGAAAGAGGGAATTATGCCAGTGCTGCGTAATTTAGTAGACCTAATGCAATAATTACGTTTTCTTAGAAAAAAAAAATTATATTTTTTGAGGCCAAGCAATGTTGAGTGTTTTGAATTAATTAAGGTGAAGAAGACACTCTTTGTTTTTTGTAGTAGGTCGTGGTCAGCGTGACGTTTTGCTAATGCTCGAGGGCAGGATGATAAATGAGCAAAAATCTCCTCTTTTTTGTATTATGCTAATTGAGAAACACCATCTCTGACTAATGGTCAACTTTTAAGCACGTTAGCAAAAAATTAACAATTTCGCATATGCTTCTCGTGCCCCCATGCCACGTGCGCCTCGGTCTTCGAGTGCGACTTTCAACTTCCCCGCAGATGATTAGTTTCAGATTATGAAGCTTCCGTGTCGTGTCCGACACGTCTGCGTCGGAGTGTGTCAGACACGTCGACACGGTCGGACACGCGGTCAACGCGTGTCGGATTTTCTGACACGTGGTCAACCTTTGCCCGACACGTTTCGATACGCGTGTCCGAGAGGGAGCAGACTGCGAGCGACGGCGAGAGACGGCCGAGCATAGACTAAGGCGAGGGCCGCCACTGTGATGCTGCGATGGATCCGACGAGGCTGTAGCTACGAGGGAGAAAGGACCAAAGGCGAGAGGAAGAGGAGAGGAAGGCGGTCGTGCGGCGAGCGGCGAGCAGCAAGAAAGGGGGTCGTGAAAGGGGGTCGTGCGTGCGGTGAGGAGGGATGAGGAGAAGAGGAAAGGTCGCGAGAGGCGAGGAGGAGTAAAGAAGCTAGGGTTTCTGAGAAACTCAAAAATAATTAAAAAATGGGAGTCTAATGGATATGTATTTTGGGGGGTGAGAAAGTGACAGGACAGGTGGGGGAAATGGATAAGGGAAAGAAGAGAGTGAGATGGACTCTAGTGGAGAATTTTTTTTTTTAATCAGAAAAATAAATAAATGAGATTAAAAAATAATTTCAAAAAATAAATATATTGAATTTGAATTAAATTAATTAAAAATAAAAATATTCATTTAATATACAACGTGTCCTAACGTGTCGGAATTCTCTATTTTGAAGAAATAACGTGTCAACGTGTCGTGTCGAGTCGTGTCGTGTCGTGTCACGTGTCATGTTGCCGTGTCCGTTCTACATAGGTTTCAGACCTGTCTTGAAACTACATCGGCAAAAAGAAAAAATAGAGAGAAAAGAACAAGATGAATATATGGTATCAATGACTTAATACCTTGATATCGTATATTCTCATGACTTTATGTTAGATGGTAAACCAGCAATTCTCAACATGACCTGTATACAAGGTACGACATGTAATTAATAGAGTTAGATTTTACATAAACGGATTTGTGTCAAAATAAAAATCTGGCCTTACTTGAGTTTGTTTTCTACACAATTAGGCATGGTTAATATTCAAATTTAAAGACTTTTCTAACCATAAGAGTTAAAGAAATAGAACCCACTTAAAAAAAAGATTAAATAAAGTTATTAAACATATAAAAAAGTACCTAACCCATATACTGTTTTTTTTTTGTGACCCAGGGAAACTCGTAAGCTGACAGCCGGCGGACAAACCCTGGGGCTGACGCAAGCTGGCCACCACACTTACGCCAGCGGGTAAGTCACCCTGCTACGCGCTGGGGATTCGAACCCCTCCCCTTCGTGAGGGGGAAAAGGCCCGAAGCCAGCAACGCCACCCAGGTGGGTGGTCATATATATATATATATATATTTTTTTTTTGTGACCCAGGGAAACCCGTAAGCCGACAAAGCATATTACAGACTGACAAGGAATATTATAGAATTATTAGACTGGCAAAAACAGGTATAGATTCAATAATAGAACAAACCTTACAACTTCAACTTTATTAAAGTAGTCATGTGAGCTCTGGACATTTCATTCATTTATTGATGGGTTCATAATTTGGGTCAAGATCAAAATTTTCATTAGCTAAATTCTAGTTACCACGTGTCTTCAAGATAAAATTCTTCGAAATCTCATGAATCTTGAACAAAAATATAGTTGTTCTAGTTGGTTTCGCTTGTATATTTAATGCCTTATATATGTCATTTTTGGAGGCATGATATGCATGGGAACAACCCATGGCATTTCATGCCTAATGTTAAAGTTAGAGATAAAGAAAATCCCTTGAACTAACTTTATAGTGGGAATGCGATGAACAACTCTATATGGCATTGACGAGAACCTTTACTTTCAGATATGATGACAACATTATATCATATTTTTCTTTTCCTGTGTGAACAAAGGTCTCCAAAATGATTAAGGAGAATAGACTTCGCAATTTTTTACGTAAGGGAAAAATGTACAGTATATAAAGAAATAAATGGAAAACGTTTTCTAATTATAATCAAGAAGTGGAAAATAATGGAGAACATTTTTCAAACATAGTAATGATGATAGTGTTGATTTGGTCGTGACATCCAGTAGGGATGACAAGGTTTTTCGATGGTTATGTCTGAATGTGAGGAGTGTTAGGGGATTTGCGGTTAGAAATTCAAATAATAAATTCATGATGGTGACATGAATCACAATATTATCATAATAAAAATATTTTCGTTCAAGTATGATTTTTGAAATCGACATGAATTGTGGACTTTAATTACATAAAATTTCACTGAAAATAACCACTGGCCAAATCCCCTTGTCACAATGCCCCTATCCCTGTGGGTTGTCTTTAGCCACCACAACCATCAGGCCGTCACTGATCTCTCTCTGCTCATGTGCCTGAGGACCGCCACCTGAAAGGGTTAACATACATATTTCGTTGCAACTGTGACATGACAAGCTAGCAAAACTAAGGTATTGTGCGGTTGGGCTCAAAGCCCACTAGCCCTATTGCCAAATGAACCAAGGAAAGATTATTTTTATATCTGAAAAAATATGAAATGTAATAATTGCTGAATGTCTTGCAATTTTTTAAGATCCAAGGCAATAATAGTGGTTGTCACATTTCGTGTTAAACGCTACAACGGCAGACGTACATCTCTATTCATGAAGAACTTGACGTGACTTCGTTGATATAATATTTTTATAATCATTACATGCAAGAATACGAGAAAAAGTCAGGAACATATGCTAGAGAAGTCCAAAGGACCGCTATCATCACTAAATAATCTTATCTAAAATATGTAGATAAAATTATATAATGAAAAAAATAAGTAAAATATAATAAATAGAGTGCCATAAAAAATCTTAAATGAAACATCCCAGAATTGTAGAAGATTGCAATGGTGAATTGCCGGGCAAATCTCCTTTGGCAGTGAGCTTACATGACATTCACTCCCAGTGAAAACATTTGAGTATAAACCACCTGCCAAAGGAGTAAATGCCCAGTAATTCACCACTCACATGTCAGCCACTCTATTCTTCACGCGCTTGTATAATTCTAATTTTTTCTTGGCTTCGATGAACATTGTTAGATGCAATATCTATTTATAGCCTCCCAAAAGCGGTAGAGACGTTTTCCATGCACACAGCATATTCTCAGAACATCCAAAATCAAATAAAACTTTCGTTTGGCCAACAAAGAAAATAAAGGCTAGTGGTCCAATGAGTTGGATATGCTAGATTTTATCCTCAGTTCATACCAGGTTTTAGGGACGACCGGAGTCAACATATATTCCTCTATCCAACTAATTGAGAGGAGAAATTTCTAGACAAATTTAGTTTTACTA
Source organism: Eucalyptus guilfoylei (assembly GCA_016097605.1). Lineage (NCBI taxonomy): Eukaryota > Viridiplantae > Streptophyta > Magnoliopsida > Myrtales > Myrtaceae > Eucalyptus > Eucalyptus guilfoylei. The sequence continues at coordinate 30,117,304 of CM027864.1, read as the reverse complement.
CATTTCGATCTTGTCGTTATTTTGAGCATATTCCTAGTGTCTTTTCTTAAAGGTAAAATGACACTATGGGTTCTTAAATGTTGGCCTATTATGCAATGTCAAATTTAAATTTTTAATTCGCTTAGTGTGATTAGTAAGACATAACAACATGTGAACACAGATTCTATTTAATATACTGTCTCTATTTAATCAAACAAGTTAGATGTAATTTGATGACATTGAATAATTAATGTTGAGTTTGAATTTTGATATCATGGGTCAATAAGATATAACAACATGTGAATGCAGATTCTATTTTTTTTTTTTTATCTGCTTCTATATACAATTTTTTCTTGTTTATTATTAAATCTTAATAGATTGAAGTACATGTTGGTTAATTTTATCTACTCGAACTAATGACAAACCGATGTTGAGTTTCTCAATATAGTCTAGCAACTACATTAAACATTTAGTAAAAATTTAATAATCATATTAAATAAATTAAAAGCCCAATGATGACAAGAAACAATGAGCTAAAGTTAATGAATTATAAATGTTATTTTTCTTTTTTAAAATATTTCAAAATAAGCGCATTTCCATGTAAAAATTTTAAATAAATGATAATGGGAAATGACTTTTTATTTATTTTGATGTGGCAGCAAGGAAAATAACTTTTTTTTACTATGTTGAGTGTGCTTTGTCATGGTATCAACGGCCACATAATGTTACAAAATATGAAAAAGCCTAGTAGTGTTTTCCATTCACCAAGTTGACAAGTTTGAGGACTTACACTATAATTATCTCTTCTTAGAATTATATACAACATAAAAATATTTTTGATAAATTATAGTCATAACCTATATAGTTGTTGGAAAATTTGAACCACGAGTTCTAAACATTATGTATTAAACACAATCAATTAAGTCCTCAAATTTTACTTAGAAGTGCAATTAATTCCTAGAATTTATATTGAGAAGTGCAATTTAAGGATGCCATATAAACAAATTCTCATGAACATGTTGGTAATTTTAGGTACCATTCAATATAAGGAATTAATTACCACTTTTTGAAAAAGGCATAGGATTTAATTGAACTTTTGAAAAAGTTTAGGAATTAATTGCATTCCGTGTACAAGCTTTCGGACTTTCGTGCACTTTTTCCTTTTAGTTGTCTTTCTTGTGCCATACATAACTTATATATACATATAGACACACACATATGTACACACACTTCATTAAAGATGTGCAAGCGTTCTTTTCCTGAAGCAAGAGGCTGAAGTAGTGATAGATACTACAATTGAAGATATAAAGGTGAAGAATGGGGACCATGCATTCTTTTCCGGAAGGAAGAACCCTGGGAAGAATTGTGCTCTGGTATATACCATCTCTTCCTCTAGCGTATAGCTGGTATTATGCCGAATTTGGTGAAAAATATACGAGCTTGATCATTAATGAGACGACTCGGGCACGGCCACACGAAGGAATAGTGCAGAATGCGATGGTGAATAACAGTGTAATTCTCCCTCGGCAAAAGAGAACTACATTGGCATGCATACAGATGCTAAGGTTGTTCTTGCTTCCGCCAAGGGAGAACTGCCCTGCCATTCGCTTGCAATAAATATATATACTTACTCAGAGCTCAACGAAGGTGTTGACAAGCCATTGATCATTTCCATAGGGCAACTTTTAGACGTATATATTGCACCAGGTACAAAGGGCGATGTTACCTGCCTCGTCACTTAATTAATTATTTCATTTAAAGCCTTATAGATGAAATAAATAAATAAAAACCAAGCACGGTTGCGAATCAGGTAATATGTTAGAATTTCCAATCATATATTAAGGACTAATTATACTAAAAAAACAAGATAAAGTAAAATAAGATAAAAATAATAAAATAAATAAAATAAACTAAAAAACCTACCTAATGTGTTTTCTTTTTTCTTTTCTTTTTTTCTTTCTTCAAAATTGGGCTTGGCAACCGTGGGGCTCGGCCAAGGGTGGCTGATCGGAGGTCCGGCAGGGGCGTCGCGATCGAAGCTCCGGCGAAGCCAGGCGGCGACGGGGGTGCTGGCGGAGCTGAGGGTAGGGGCGGCTTGGGTTGCAACGCCTGGTTGCTGGTCTTCAGCTTCGGGCAGCGTCGGCACAGCGAGCAGGGACGTCAAGTTAGTGCAGTCGCAGGTCAGGGGGATTCCGGCGACATCGGATGGCAAAAGAGACAGCGGCGCGGTGAGATCAGTGATCGTTGGGCGTCGGTGTAGTAGGACGCTGGTGAGGGGGAACGGCTGGCAGATCAGCAATGGGCAGGAGGGTCGCTATGTTGTTGGATGCAAATTATGCAACCCCAAGATCTCCATAACTAGAACAAGAACATGCATAAAAGATCAGAAAGATTTACGCACCTGTTTTAGGATCCATTATACTTGAAGCGGAAGCGGAAACACAATGTTCCACGAGCAAGTCCTTCTCCTCTATTGCCCTCCATATCACTGGCTCAATGAGGCAACCCCCCTCACGTTTAGTGTTAGGTAAACACTCCTTAGGTGAGGATACATATGAGAATTAGGGTTAGAGGAGAGACTTGAGCACTATTTATAGAGTTTCCAGCCAGTCCCTCTCATTATGGGCCAGGCTCAACTCGGCCCACACTAGCCAGCCCATATTAGACTAATTAAGAAACCTTCTATCTCACCTTAGACCAAACCCCGTAAAACGGTAAACGTTAAACGGTAAATTACAATATCAATTAATGTAGTCCAAATTAGGTAAACTCTTACATTCTCCCACTTGGACTATATTAATTGAAATCGTTGTATGTGCGCACTTTGGTCGAGAGATAATTCTTAATAATCAATCCTATCTCATAAAGTCTTAAACACCGAATCATGGCGGTAACTGTATGTATACACACAGAGCCTTCCATGGTCACAAATGTTCTTAACTTTATTGATATGGATTCAATATGGTAGTGTGGCAACTAGATAACATCTCTCGTAGAGAGATCTCATTTGTTAGTCACCATTCTCTTAACTTTAGGCGTCACAAAAACTTGTGGCACTAGAGAATGATTTATGGTTCCAATGAACCCACATATGTCTTGTCCTTACGGTTAACCTTTCTTTATGAATCACAAGACATATGTACAAGGCTAATAACCAGATGCCCCTAGCCTTCACTCAAGGATTTAGCAATACCTTGAGACTTTTAACAATATATATATTCAACATAATAACAATCCATTCAAAAATATTTATTGAATGCAAACAAAAGTTGACATATATATATCAAAGTGTTACTAAATTGTAACAAAAACAGATGTAAACTTTATTCAAAGAAAAATAAAACATAGCTCCCACTAAATAACAGCATCCCAAAATGCTCCTAGGCCCATGCTAATGACATGTCGATCAAATACACACAGGCGTAGGCCTTTAGTCAGTGGATCTGCTATCATATCATTGTAGGAATATAATTTATTGCAACGTCACCATTCTGCACTGATTCCTTTATTGTCAAAAATTTGACCTCCATGTGTTTAGACACCTTGAGACTTCTGTTGTTATTAATAAACAACACTGCAGAGTTATTGTCACAATATAGCTGTATGGGCCTATCCACAAAATCAAAAACTGATAACTCCCTAATGAGGTTCCGGAGCCAAATAGCTTGAGTAGCAGCTGAAAAACATGCTACAAACTCCACTTACATGGTAGAAGAAGATATGGATTTCTGTTTTTCGCTCTTCCATGATACTGCACCTCCTGCCAACATAAATATGTATCATGTCGTCGACTTCTTATCATCTTGACAACCAGCAAAATCTGCATCTGAATACCCTACTAGTTGCAAGTCTGGAACATATCTATAAAACATCATATACTCTTTTGTTCTCTTTAAGTACTTTAAAACCTTCTTGGCAGCAACCTAGTGATCATGACCTGGATTTGACTGATATCTGCCTAGAAGTCCTGTTGCAAAAGCAATATCTGGTCTAGTGCAAACTTGAGCATACATGATACTTCCAAGCACACTAGCATAAGGTACATCCATCATTTGAGCTTTCTCAAAATCTGAATTAGGGCATTGTGAAAGACTAAACTTATCACCCTTAACAACAGGAGCAATTCCTGGTTTGCAATCTTGCATATTGAATCTTTCTAAAATGCGATCAATATATGCCCTCTGAGATAAACCCAATGAACGGCGTGAGCGATCCCTATGGATCTTAATGCCAAGAACAAAAGACGCTTCACCAAGGTCTTTCATATCAAAATTTTTCGATAACATCCGCTTTGTCTCATGTAGTAAACCAATGTCATTACTAGCAAGCAAGATATCATCCACATAAAGTATGAGAAAAATATATCTCCTCCCACTGACCTTGGTGTATATACACTGATCTACTTTGTCCTCAATAAATCCTAATGAAGTGACAACACTATGAAACTTGAAATACCACTGTCTAGAAGCTTGCTTAAGGCCATAAATAGATTTTTGCAATTTACAAACAAGCTTACCTGAGTCATCTGTTGCAAAACCTTCAGGTTGCACCATATAAACCTCTTCATCAAGGTTTCCATTTAGAAAAGTAGTCTTAACATCCATCTGGTGTAACTCCATATCGAAATGAGCTACTAAAGCCAAGATCACTCTAAAGGAATCTTTAGAAGAAACTGGAGAAAATGTTGCTTCATAATCTATTCCTTCTCTTTGAGTGAAACCCTTAGCTACCAGTCTGGCTTTAAACTTTTCAATCTTTCCTTTGGAATCCCTTTTAGTCTTGAATACCCATTTGTAGCCAATGGGTTTATAACTTTCAAGCAATTGAACAAGCTCCCAAACACCATTGTGTTTCATAGATTGCATCTCATCTTTCATCGCATCTAGCCATAAATCTGATTGAGGACATGAGATGGCATCCGCATAAGTCACCGGATCGACAAAACAGCCAATATCATAATCATGCTCTCCTAGGTAGACAAGATAGTCTGGCGGTATAGCTGAACGTCTTTCCCTAGTCGATCTTCTGAGTGGAGCTATTTCAACCTCATTCTGAATTTGAGGGACTTGAGGAATTTCTTCAGGAACTGTCTCAACAACAGGATCTTGAGCCGCAACAGGCTCAGTTTGAGGTGCAGGAGGCTCCATAATTGTTTGCACAGGATGAAACAGGGATCCAGTAATCCCCACCATATTATCATCTTCGATAGCTTATGAGCAGCTACCCTTTTCAGCTAAATCAAATTCTAGAAATTTTGTAGTCTGAGAGTCCACAATTCTTGTACCTCCATTAGGGTTATAAAACCGATACCCCTTTGAATGATCTGGGTAGGATACAAAGTAACACCGAGTAGTTTTATAATCCAACTTACTCAATGTTGGATTATATAACTTCACCTCTGCAGGACATCCCCAAACTTTAAGGTGATTCAAGCTAGGCTTACGTCCAATCCACAATTCAAAAGGAGTCAATGGAACTGCTTTAGTAGGAACACGATTTAGAATATAAAGACCTATTTTCAAAGCTTCACCCCATAAAAAATTAGGCAAATTGGTCCTGCTAATCATACTTCTCGTCATGTCCATAAGAGTACGATTGTGCCTTTCAGCTACACCATTTTGTTCAGGACTTCCGGGCATAGTAAATTGACCTACTATCCAAGAATCCTCTAGGTATCTTGCAAACGGCCCTTTAAGTTGTCCAGCATCACCGTGCCTACCAAAATACTCACCACCACGATCAGATCTAACGATCTTTATAACTTTTCCCAACTGTTTCTCCACTTCAGTCTGAAAAATCTTGAATTTATCAAGAGACTCGGACTTTTCTTTAATCAAGTATAAGTATCCATATCGGGAATAGTCATCAATAAATGTGATGAAATAAAAATTCCTGCACAAAGTAGCCGTGTATGGTCCACTGATATCAGTGTGAACAACCTCCAACAAGTCAGAACTTCGTACGGCGGATTTCTTCTTTATCTTTGTCATCTTACCTCTACAACAATCTATGCAAGTCTCTAGATCACCTTTAAGAGTAGGCAATGTGTCAGCCTTCATAAGCCTTTCTACTCTTTCTTTAGAGATGTGACCAAGACGTTTATGCCACAATGCATAAGACTGTTCCTTAGATAGAGGCCTTTTGGAAACAACTTTTTCAGCTGAATAAGCAACGTACATGTCGTTGGGAGATAAACTCAATCGATATAATCCATTGTATAAATTGCAACACGTAATCTTATTTGAATCATAAAACATGGAAATAGTATTACTCTTTATTTCAAAAGAGTATCCACACATGTCCAAACAAGACACTGAAACTAAATTCCGCCTAAAAGAAGGTATGTAAAAAGTATTTCTCAACGCCATCCTAAAACCAGAATCTAAAATCAAAATAACATCTCCAACGAACTCGACGTCAACTCCAACGCTGTTCCCAACAGTGAGCTTTAATTCATCCTGATTTGGCGTCCTTCGGTTTATGAACCCCTGTATGGTAAATGCAACATGATTAGTTGCACCACTATCTAGCCACCACGAATTAGTCAGGACTTCAGATATATTGGATTCATAAACAAATGCCAAAGAATTATTACCTTTAGGCTCATTCTTGTTTCTCTTAGACAACCAAGCCTTAAATTTATTGCAGTGTTTCTTTACGTATCCTCTCTCCCTACAAAAGTAGCAAAGAACACCATCCTTCTTGGTGAATGCTCTCTTAGAACCCAAACTGTTAGAAGGTCCAGCACCTTCCTTTATAGTTGGAAGGTCCAGCAACTTCAGAATTGCTCTTATAAGAATAATTTCTCACCTTCTTACCCTTATCACTGCCAGAACTAGAAACATAAATAGCAATGTGCCCTTTATCTTTCTTCAATTTCTCTTCCTCTACCACCACCCTTGCAATCAAATCATTAACTGACCAGGTTTCATCTTGGGAATTATAATTGGTCTTAATAATCCCAAAATCAGGAGGAAGATTATTTAGAGCTTGATGCACAATGCACGCAGTGGGAATAACAACATTGAGAGCCTCAAGCTTTGTCTACAAATCAACCATCCTCATAATATAATCTCTAACTCTACCAGAACCATCAAACTTCATAGTAAATAATGTTTACAGGTGTGTTCCTATCTCAGCATTAGGTGAAACACGGTTTCTAGCCATCAAGGCCTCCATCATCTGCCTAGCAATGCAGTCTGCAAGCAAACCACTTTTCAAGTGTTCCTGAATGGAACGCTTCAATGACAATAAGCAAATTCTATTGCTCTTTTCCCAGGCAGTAAAATGAGCTTTCTGAGCTTCTGTACTCTCGGCAGTAAGATCTGCCGGCCGATCGACAGTAAGAGCAATATGAACATCTGCCATCTCCATAGCAAACAGAAAATCTTCTCTCCATTTCTTAAAGTTTGAACTAGCAAGAACCTCAATAGTGACGGAGTTACCGTTTACAGAAAAGGTGACTGTAAAAATAAGCAGATTATAATTAGCATCATGTGAGCATTATGTAACTTGACGAACAAGTACACATCCAGAGAGTTACATGCAAAATTACATAATCACCTTTGGGCAGAATACATAACATGCAATTGTATACTCCCCACATGATAGCAGTTATGAGAATATATTCCAATCTTTCATGAATTCATCACCTTTGGGCATATGAATCATTAGGATCAGTCACTCCTCCACCACACTATCATGTATCCCTCCATGAACTAATACACAATCACCCCCTTTGGGAGTATGATTATGTATTAGATCAGGAGACATCCCAATCAATATACGAGACCGAAATTTCTCAAACCCAATCAAGTGTGCCACTTTGGTAGTCACAACTCAATTGAATCTTTGAAACTCTCTCATGCCAGGGATATAAAATTACATCTCACATAAACCATACATATGTGATTTTAACTTTAGTGACAAGGGCAATAAATCACTAAAATCACATATCATGCTAATTACATTGCTTCATTCATTAATAAAAATAAATTTTATTGTATAATATTAATGAATAATAATCATAAAGCTCATGTGATAACATACCTGTAACCCAGAACCTGTATTTCCAAAATCACAGAAAAATACAAGAAAAATACGCAAAAAATACACTAAAAAAGCACGTATTTAGGGTTTCGTATGTATTTTCACATGCATAAAATTATCAAACATGTAAAAAAAATACACCACAAGATAGAGGACAATCATACGAGTCCAACGCTGCCGGTCACGCGCCGATCCAACGTCCCACGCGCCCGTACGCGCCGCCTGAGTAAACGGCGCGTGGAGTCCACGTGCGAGCGTCAACTGCCGGTCAAAACCGGTCCGACTAGTGGCGGTCCGACCGGTTCCCGGTCCAGTCAACGGTTGACCGGGTTGGGTCGGGTCAACGGGGTCGGGTCGGGTCGATCGCCATTCGGGTCGGGTCTAGGTGGATGCTGTCATCGTGACGTCATCACCCGGAAAACGAATCGGGTCGGATCCGGCTCCGGGTCGCTAACATCAGGTGACGTCATCACCGCGAACCGGATCGGGTCGATTCCGCGTCCGGGTCACTAACGTCATGTGACGTCAGCACCCGCGTGCTTCGCACACGCGAGCCGCGCCCCGCGCGTGGGAGCGCGTGAGGGCGCGTGCCCGCGTGTGGGCCACGTGCTCAACGCTCAGCCGGCGTCTGGCCGCGCATGGGTGCGCGTGGGGAATCCTCCGTCGATGCGCCGCCCACAGTTTCGCTCGTCTCACCGATTCCAGTCCGAATATATAATTTAATTATATTTTTTTTTTACGAAAAATCTCGAAAAAACACAAATTAGTGTTAGGCCAAAAACCTTTACTTCGTGTTCTAGGGTTATGGAGGCTCTGATACCACATGTTGGATGCAAATTATGCAACTCCAAGATCTCCATAACTAGAACAAGAACATGCATAAAAGATCAGAAAGATTTACGCACCTGTTTTAGGATCCATTGTACTTGAAGCGGAAGCGGAAACACAATGTTCCACGCGCAAGTCCTTCTTCTCTATTGCCCTCCGTATCATTGGCTCAATGAGGCAACACCCCTCATGTTTAGTGTTAGGTAAACACTCCTTAGGTGAGGATACATGTGAGAATTAGGGTTAGAGGAGAGACTTGAGCACTATTTATAGAGTTTCCAGCCAGTCCCTCTCATTACGGGCCAGGCTCAACTCGGCCCACACTAGCCAGCCCATATTAGACTAATTAAGAAACCTTCTATCTCACCTTAGACCAAAACCCGTAAAACGGTAAACGTTAAACGGTAAATTACAATATCAATTAATGTAGTCCAAATTAGGTAAACTCTTACATATGTGGGTCGCGGGTCGTTAGGTGGAGACCAGCAATGGGTGAATGGAGCTCCGGAGTGACGGCAAGTTGCGGTGGTGCGGTGATCAGAGTGTTGCAGATTGCAAGTTTTGGAGTCGCGGAGATTGACTCAAGCTTGGGCAGAGGTGCGGACGAGTGTTGTGGGGTGCTAGGACGAACGGAGGCTGAGTGACGCTTGGGCTCGGCCGAGCAAGGGCGGTGGTGCTTGGTGGTAGGCGAGCAGATGCTGAGCGGAGGTGTAGGCGTGGGTGTCAGCAGCAACCGAGTTGGCGTTCATGGGTCACTGGCAGAGGCAGGAGTAGAGCGGATCTAGACGGAGACAGGGCCGGCAGAGGCGAAGCGGGGGCGGAAGCACGGTGGAGGCTAGCGTCGCAGTGCCGATGCAACGCGCAGCCAGCACATCGTGGGTCTCCGTGAAGAAGACGATGCATCACCCTTTTTTTTTACTTCTTCTTTTCTCTCTTTTTTTCTCTCTCTTCTTCCACGTCGCCTCACGTCTTCACTCTACGGGCTTTTTCAGAAGATAGAGCAAAAAAGCACTTTTTGACTTTGGCTCTTTTTTCAAAAACAATCTCCCTTTTTAGCTCGAATTTTCTCATGAAAATTTTTTCTCTGAATTTCGCTCTTCAATTTTTCGAAAAAGCCCCCCTAGTAAAAAAAAAATGCAGCTCTTTTTTATAGTGATTCCAGACGGCTGTATGGTATTTTCCAAGTTTCCATCATCTGTCACATTAAATTAAAGCTGTAAATCAGAGCGTGATTCCGTAATCAACTCGATTTTGCTCAGATTTCTTCCATTTTGTAAAAATTCTTGCCCTTTATTCACTTGATTTTTAAATTGCTTCTACATTTAACAAAATCCGAATATTCATCAGAATTTAAATTTCCATGCATAATCAATCAAATCAATTCCCCCCCCCTTTTTTTCATTTTTTCCTTTTATTTATTATAATGCAATTTTTATTTTCTTTATTTTTCTGGATTTGCCAAAATTAGGTGTCAACAAAGTCTTATTTACATAGACGATGTATGCTCTAAGTTTTCTAAATAGTATATTTGTCTAGAACTCATATATCATTTTTCTTCCTAACGTGAAATATATAAATCTTTTGGCTTTACTAATTCATATAGACACACAAATCTCTTTTCCTACTTGCAGCAATAAGACTTCGCCACAACGTGGCAAGTATGGTCAAGGTTACTTTAAATGAGAAATGACGTGATTTGCTAATACGACAATTAGAATATTTTACTATCATGTCACATTGTCCATGAAAAAAGAACGGAATTCCCTTCTTTTGTGAATGCAACACAACATAGAAAATAGAAGAATTTAAATAAACGTCGCTTTTTCATGTCCATTTGTCATAATCCAATGGTATCTTTATCAAAATATTTCGATCTTTTACTTGGCTTTAGCGCAATGTTAGCCATTAACTTTTTCGGAGTGCAACTAATTGCAAATAACTTTTAGAAAATTAGGATGAAATTTAATAGAAAAATTTGGTACGTATAAAATGCAGGTTTTGTAACATTTTTGTACACGATCCATCTTCATCCATCATCACCATTCATATAAGTTGTTGTTTTCTATCGGAAATTAATTAACCATCTGAAGATGACTTCCCCCCCCCCCCCCCCAAAAAAAACAATTATACAGATTTTGTGCCATATAAAAGCTTCCATGGGTAACCGCCTGATGAGAGAGAACTCTTTATTTTTTAAAGGGGTAGAGACATAGTCGGAGTTTGATCCTTCTTTCAAAGAATTTTGCTTCATGTATTTGTTGGATATTATTAGCAATTCGTTGGAATATGTCGACGATACGTGACGAGCGAATAGATTTAATTGCACAAATATAACTACTTGACCATTGACCACTTGTTTGGTCATGGAACAAAATTTTGGTGACATATGAAAAGAAAAAAAAGACAAAAAAGAAGAAGACTAAACTAATAAAAGGGCCAAATTATTTCAGAGATTTCATTTAGTTCATCTAGCTCAAAACTCGTCAGTCAGTCACCGTCAAAATATAAAGAGAAAAAGGAAAGTAGATCCTTCGAAAACTCGGGAAAATCTGCAGAAACCATGGGGTAGACCTCCGTTCATGGCGCCATCCATTGCAGATCGTCTCATGACTGGCCAAATTGTACCAAGCAAATCCGCCCTTCTCCTACTTTGGAACGAGGCAAAAGCCCTAAGGATCTCATCAGTGCCTTGCCAAACGACATGATCCATCACATTTTCTCATTTTTGCCACTCGAAGACATCGTCAAGACCAGCGTCCTCTCCAAGCATGGCCACTCCACCTAGACCACCACCACTCACCTCGTGTTCAATGGAGTCTGGCCTCACAATCATGACATGTACTCCATGGACTTCCCATCTTTTGTCGACAGCGTCCTAATCCAGTGAACTTTGCCCACAGTGAAGAGGTTCGATGTCACTATCATCCAGTAGGATGTGGCCGATCACACCAAGCTTGACCTTTGGCTCCACTTTGCAGCAGGGCGCTGCGTGGAGGAGCTCCAGCTGTGGCTAACTATGAGCTACCGTTCTTATATTGGTTGAGTCGGTTGGTGTGCCTGAAAGTTGGTTTCTGCTATTTCTCGTTCGGTAGGACTATAAGGTAGCCTTGTCTTATGGTCTTGTTGATCTAATATGCAGAGATAGGTGATGATATCCTCGATGGAATTTTAAGGGAAGGTCATGTTCTAGAACCCCTTGAGTGGCGCCAGTGCTAGGGTGTGAACAACATTATAGTAGATTCAACAAGTGTGAAAGAGTTGGTATTCATCGGCATCGGTTCTTTAACACGGCAAAAATTCGAGCTCCACATTTGCTGTCATTGCAAGTATCACGTAATTGGTATTGTCAAGTCATGTTCAAACTTGATGTTATATTGTTGGAAAATCTCCTATAATCTCTCCCAAATCATTGAGGATATTATATGATATTATTTGATTTGATTTGATTATGTGATATGATTTCGTTAGCTGTAAATTAGCTACGACAAAGATTAGGTCCTCTAAACTTGATTTTCTCACCTAATTTAGATCTTCAATTCATGTATATATATACGGTGTAATCACTTGATGATGATATGTGAAAATACATATTATTTTCTACATGGTATCGGAGCCTAGTTTTGATGATATGTATTTCCTACTGCTGTTTCTTTTCCTCTACCGTCCGCTTCATTGCAGCCTTTTTTTCAGCCTTATCGTTGTTGTTCCGTTTCAGCCTTATTGCTGACTTAACCAACCTTATTGCTGGCCTTCAATTGTGCAATAACCACCCTTATCTCTCGATCCCTTCTTAGTCTCCTCCTATAATCTATCCTTAAAGTTGCTGGAATGGAAGATTCAGGGAAGGCTATCTCCAGCCAAACCGGGTCCTCTCGTTCGAATCAATCCAACTCATCGATTGGAGATTTTCCCAACATGAAGGAGTATCGATTGGATGGAAAAAGTTATCTTCGGTGGGCATAGATTGTGAGGACATTTCTTAAGGAGAAGGGAAGCTTAGTCATCTAGAAGGCACTGGTCTAGGACAAGGTGATCCCAAGTTTTAGACATAGGATGAAGAAGATTCCTCATTTCTGTCATGGCTGTGGAGCTCAATGCAACCTGAAATCAGCAAAAACTACATGTTTCTCCCTATTGCCAAGGAGATATGGAAGGCTGTTGGTCAGTCTTATTCGAAAGTCCAAGATGTAGCAATAATATATGAACTCAAGACAAAGGCTTCAACAACAAAACAAGGTAATCATTCTGTTACAGAATACTACAATTTGATGAGAGGTCTTTGGCTTGAAATAGATCACAATCTGAATATCCAGATGAGGTGTCCTGAAGACACTAATACTCTCCAAAACCATATGGAGAGAGATAGGATCTTTGAGTTTTTGGCAAGTCTAAATGCAAACTTTGACTAGATTCAAGTTTAGATTCTCGGAAAGAAGCGGCAACTATCCTTGAATGAAGTTTTTTCTACTGTAAGAGGAGAAGAAAGTCGAAGAACTATAATGCTTGAAAACCAACACACTGAAGGATCCGCCATGAAAGCCATTAAGGAGGAAACAAATCCTTACAAAAACAAGAGACCGGATCCGATTAAGACAACAAGTAGTGAAGGTTTATGGTGTAGTTTCTGCAAGAAAACCACGCCATACAAGAGAAAATTGCTTCAAGCTTCATGGAAGAATGCAGGTGCTCAGCAAAGCTAAAAGACAGTTGCAAGTGCACATGACCAGTGAAGGTGAAGTTGCTCCGATGGTCCAATACAAACCTATCAATGAGGAGATATTTAACAAAGAAGAAGTTGGTAAAATCAGGGCTCTCCTTGAAACCCTATCTAAGTCTTCTGATATGTGTTCATTGGTCTAGTCAGGTGCATGTCTAATTTCCAAAAACTCAACAGCTTCTCGTACCTAATTCATGGATTCTTGATTCGGAGCAACCAACCATATGACACATGATCCCACTAAATTTGAAACTTATAAACCACTACCAGGAAATAGGAGTATTACCATAGCAGATGGATCTCCTGTTATTGTAGCTAGCCAAGGAACCATAATTCTAAATCCCTCACTTAAACTTAACAATGTCCTTCATGTTCTTAAGCTGTCCAACAATCTCCTTTCCATACATCAACTTACCAAAAATTTGAATTGTAAGATGCTTTTAAACGTACGATCATTGCATTTTGCAGGACCTAAAAATGGGGAGGATGATTGGATTTGCTAAGGAATGGAATGGGCTCTACTACCTTGAGGATTCGAGCAGAATTGGTTGGTCTCTTGTGGGATATAGGACCTCTTACAACTCTTGTAATTCTATCCACTTATCTCAGATTTGGCTTTACCATTTTCGATTAGGACATCCTGTCACGCCCCGATCCTCGAGCACGTGCTCATCCCTCGATGGTCGATAAATTTGCGACGTCCCAAGACGCATCACCGATCCATTCATTTTAATGCATATGCGGAAGCGAATTACTAATCCCCTGACAACAACATACATGGGATAGAAAAGCAGGGCAACAAAATTCAAATCAAACACATTATTAAAAACCACAATCTGGTTTACAAACAGAGGCCAACTTTAGGGTCTAAGTACAGGAGTTTTATCTCCAAAAAGAACTTCTGAGCCACCCATACTCCTGACCCTTCTGCCTCAAATTCCGGGTTCTTTACTCTTGGTATCTGAAAAGTTAAGCCCATGATAGGGTGAGACAATGTCTCAGCAAATTCACCCCCTAAACTCCTATTAAGAAGGAAATACGCCTAAAGGTTACCTATGCACACACGAGATAACAGACTTACCTTTGCCTCAGTTCCTTCTTGCAAGTCAGTACAGTTCATGAACTCAACTGATCCACTCAATTCAAATTAAACCATCAATCAATCAGCTAATCAGCTCAAGTCCATACCAACAATACTTTCTATCCATTTAATACCATATATCCATCCATTGATACTACCACTATTCACAACAGTTGCAATATATGGTCTTAACTCGCTGAAGCTGATATTTAAATAGATAGCTCACTCAAGCTAATAAAACGATCTTAGCTCACTCAAGCGATAAATATATTGATCGTGCTCGCTCAAGCCGATAAAACGATCATAATGGAAAAATATATATATATATATATATATATATATATATATATATAATATAGGTCGTGCTCACTCAAGCGATAAATCCCCACATTGAAAATACCCGATAAAAATAGTCGTGTGTGGGTACATGGTTGGCCTGAGCCAAAACTTGGGAGAAGTATACTATCAGTGCCATAAGTTGTGTACGGCGCTCACTTTGGTGTCAAAAGTTTCTGTCGGATCACTTAAGTGCCAAATCGAAGGAAAAACAATCACTTTGGTGCCACTGGCGAAAGATTCCGGTCAAGATGATTAAGTGGCTTTTAAAAAAAAAAAATCGACAAGGCCTTTAAACAACGTTGTTTCGGTCCTCCTTAAGAAAACAACGTCATTTTGCCGTCCTACATGGATGGCCTCACAAAAACGACGCCGTTTAACTCATTTGGGGATTTTTTTTATTTTTATTTGGGGATTGAAATTAGGGTTTCGTCACTCGGCCTCTGCCATGGCTGGGCCGCTGTCGCTCGCTCAGCCGCCATTGCTCGACGATGTTCGGACGCCCTCGATGGCACACGAGGGAGCACCAGCCTCGATCGCTAGAGCCTAGGTACTAGAAGACGCAGGCCAAGCACTTGTCGGGGAGATCGGAGATGGAGAGGTAGACATCAATGGCGGCGCACTCGTCGGTGGCCTCCCCGAGCACCGGCTAGATCACGGCCTTCGACTTGGCCGTCGAGTGGCCGTCGTTGGGGTTGGGGTCGAGGTTGGGGTCGGGGCCGCGGTCGCTGAGTGGCCATCGTCGTGGTCGGGGTCGGGGTCTCGGCCGTCGAGTGGCCATCATCAGGGTCGTGGTCGGGGTCGGAGCCGCAGCCGCCGAGTGGCCATTGTCGCGGTCGAGGTCGAGGTTAGGGTCGAGGTCGGAGCTACGGCCACCAAGTGGCCATCGTCGGGGTCGGGGTTGAGGTCGGAGCCGCAGCCACCAGCGCAAGGGCCGTCAAGGACGGCGAACGGCGTTGTTTTGGTGTTAGGATGCTGACCGTACTCTCCGGCGAGCCACATCAGCTTCAAAATTAATAAAAAAGTGCCACGTCGGATTTCCGGCCAACCGGATCGGAGTTGGCACCAAAGTGAGCATTTTTCAAACTTTTTGGCACTTAAGTGATCCGACAGAAACTTGTGGCACCAAAGTGAGCACCGTACACAACTTATGGCACTGATAGTGTACTTATCCCGCCAAAACTTCAATATCTTTCTTTTATAAATTCCCACTAATCATAATAGTCCATAATCACATTTTTAGCACTGTAGACCGACACATGGTATTTTCCAATTAAATACCGAAATTACTCAATTTTGGAATAAATACCAAAAATTATAATTCTCACCCACTTTGCACAATCTAGCATTCAATTAAATAAACCAAACACACCATTGAAATCAGTACAAAATTACAGTCACCGACTATCCCGGTATAATTTCAGGAAAATAATAAATAATTAAATAAATACAAAAATTAATTAAATAAATACCATTAAATGCCATAAATAGAAACTTAGGCCGGAAAAGCCTAATTAAATACCGAAACGGGCTTGGAAAATTTCCGAACTAATCTAGATAAATACTCTAGTCTCTAATTATGCTACTCTAATCACCTAACATGCATAAACGAATAATTAAATTGCTAATCCATTCTAACTAACCACATAATCCATACTTAGCCTAAACTAATAAACTCTTAAGTATAATTAACTCCCTAAGTGGAGATTAGTAAGTAAATTCACTAGTTTTGCCGGCTAGTGAGTCCACAGAGACTGCGGCGCAACGACGACCAAAACTCGAACTTGCAGCGGTGCCAACAGAAGCTCAGATCAGGCCGAAAATGGCCAAGGAAGCTCACAGTTGAGCTAGTCACGCTACTTCAGTAGAGTTTTGATTGCTGGAGAGGAGCTGCACGTGAAGATGGAAGGAGCGGATGGTGTTGACTCGGTGAAAGTTGAAGCACGGATGTGCGGAGATGGGGCGAAGACTTGTGGGTGCTGGGCTGGACGTTGGAGTAGGTGGGCTATTAAAGAAACTGCTAGGTTCATGGGTTGACTCAGGGGAGAATGATACGGAGGGCTACAGCTGGATTCGGTGGAGGGAATAGCAAGGAGAAGGGGGCAGCAGATTCGGAGGGAGTTCGATGGGGGTAGGGAACGTGCAGGGAATAAAATAAAACAAAAGCAGAAAACTTGGTGAAAGTTGAACGCACGAAGAAGAAGGAGGAAGGAGAGAGAGACGTCGGCTGGTGGGCAAATCAAGCAGAAAAGGGAAGGGATAAGGGAGCAGGGGTTGTCGACCAAGAGGAGGAAAAAAAATGTGCAAAAATTTAATGAAAGGAGAGAGAGACGTGCACATGAGGGAGTCTGGGCATGAGAGATAGAGAGAGAGAGAGAGAGAGAGAGAGAGAGAGAGAGAGAGAGTGAGTGAATCCAAACTCAAAGAGAGAAAAAGGCAAGGGAAGAATACGGCAGGGGGCGGTCGAATGGAGCGAAACGCAGGAGAGGGAGAGTCCGAAGAAGGGGGGAAAAGGAAAAGTTAAATAAATATCCTATGCTCACAATTCTTGGTCCCACAATCTCTCATACGAATTCCTTTGGTCCCCTAAGCCTTCATGCACATATAAATCCATAAATAGCTAAGTTGATGTCCACAAGTTGCAGCCCCCATACAAGCCTACGGATTTCACTTAATTGGACTCTCATTTCTTCAATTTGATGCCCAATTTTGCTGAGGAAGAAGCCCACACAAATTCCACAACTTCCCTTCGCCAAATAGCTCACTAAAGAGGCCAAACGTCCACTCAATTTGGCCCCTCCGAATTTCTTTTCTTTTCCAAATTTTCCGTAAAAATCCCGAACTCGCCGAAAATTCTTCAGATGACGAGTCGACGTTCCTGAAATAAATCGTGACATGATAGAACTTTTAATTTCTGAAATCGGGTTAAAATTCGCGGTTAATTTCAATCTTGCGCGATTTTAGCATGACCTAACCAACCGGGTAGCTTTCTGGAACTTTTGGTGCAATTGACCCGTGGTTGGTTATTTTCGAGCCATAATGTACATCTTCAACACATTGGTGATTCTTGGTTGTCGTGAAAATTTCAAGGTTTCAAATACGGACATAGGGTACCCAAAACGATAGAAAAATCGATCTAGTACCGATCGACGAGAATTTTGCAATCAGGTGGAATCACCCACACTTTGATCACATATCTCAACCAAATTGACTTATCCCTGATCTCTAGTCGATTTTGACAATGCCGTAATGACCCTTGCAGATTAGCACAGTCGAGTGGTCAATTCCTAGTCCAATTGTCAAGTCTATTGCATTTATATTCCTTAATGGCTTCACCTGATAGGCTAGTTATCTCGTGAGTGGCCAACTCAGAGAAAAGAACTATAGGCGCGTCAATGAAATGCCCAACTTATCCAATCGAAAACAGAACCTGAAAATCTGGATGTCACACATCCACCATTTAGTCTTCTTAGGCCTATGTTTCCTTCCATTCTTAAAGATGTTGCTATTGAAAATCTTCATTGTGAACTTTGTGAACTCGTGAAACATCATCGTGTTTCATTTCCTCTTAATAATAATGCTAGAGTTTCAACACCATCTCTCTTATCCATACTAATGTGTGGGTTCCATCTAGAACTCGCTAATTTTACGGGAGCTAAGTGGTTTGTCTCTTTTATTGATGATCGTACTTGAACTACATGGCTATATCTTATGAAAGACAAATCTAATGTTCAATCTATTTTTCAAAACTTTCATAAGATGATAGTCAATCAATTTGGGGTGTCAATTATGAGACTTGGGTCGATAATGGGAAAGAATCTTGACCATTTTTTTCCAAACTCAAGGTATTATTAATGAGTCTTCTTGTGTTGATACCCCTCAAGAAAATGGAGTAGCCGGAAGGAAAAATAGGCACCTCCTAAATGTTACTCGAGCTCTTCTCTTTCAAATGTTTGTTCCAAGGCATTTTTGGGGGGAAGCTGTTTTAACTTCAGCATATCTTATTAATCAAGTTCCTTCCAAAACCTTAGGAAATAGAAGTCCCTTACAGCTCCCTGTCTACCTTTTATCTCGATGTCTCCCATAAATATCACATTTCTCCTTGAGTCTTTGGCTATGTTACATTTGTGCATATTCATAATCACAACCGAAACAAACTCGACCCTCGTGCTCTAAAGTGTGTATTTATTGGGTATCCTATTACTCAAAAAGGTTATAAATGTTATGACCCTTTAACACGTTGAGTTTTTATCTCTATGGATGTCACTTTTAATGAAAACCAATCTTTTTTTACTTCTCACCACTATCTTCAGGGGGAGACTCCTAATGAAGATAGTGGGTTTGATGAAGATAGTGGGTTTGAACCACCGCCTTCACTACCTAGTGCGTCACTCAATCCTACTTCGTCCAATCCAACTCAATATCCTTCACCATTTCTATCAAGCCCTAGCCCTCTTAGTCCACCTAGTCCTTCATCAAGTCCATTGAGTCCTTTGACCAGTCCTAGTTCCCCATCAAGTCCTCTACCTAGTTCATCATCATCTTCATCTAGTCCTCCTAAGAATGAACCAACCAAACTGCAAGTTTACTCAAGAAGGATGAAACAAAAACAAAAACAAAAAGGCTAGTGGTCCAATGAGTTGGATATGCTAAATTTCATTCTTTGTTCCAATCAGGTTTTTGGCGACGATCGGAGTCAACCTAGATTCCTCTATCCAACCGATCGGAGTGGAGAAATTTCTAGACTAGTTTAGTTTTAGTTCATTTCAATTATTCCCAGCATATTCCTTGTGTCTCTCCTTAAAGGAAAAATGATACTAAGAGCTCCAAGACTTTGACTTAATATGCAATGTCATACTCATTTTATTAATTCGTTTATCGTGATTCTTGAACTATTCTTAAATATTCAGTATAACCATTCTATTTAATCAAACAAGTCAACCATAATTCATGACATGGAATATTTAATGTTTAGTTTGAATTTTCAAATGATGGGTCAATACGACATAAGAACAATGACGCATACTTAATTTTCTTATCAATCTACTTTTCTATATGAATTCTTTTTACCGTTTTACAACTTAAATAAATTGAAGGACATGTCAATTAATTCTATCAACTCGAACGATGAAAAAAATAACATCGAACCACTTAATATAGTCTAGAGACTAGTCTAGAGACTATATTAGGCATTTAGTAATAATTCAAAGATCATATTAAATAAATTAAAAGTCTAGCTTTGATATTGAATATTAGACTAAAATTACTGGATCATTAGTGTTAGTTTCCTCTTTTTATATATTACAAAAAGAGTGTGTTGTGTATAAAATTTAAACAAATGATAATCGGTTAAAGTTTGAGGTTGAAACTGTCTTTTAGGTTTGTTTTAGGATAGTGCTATTTCCACCAATTTTGGTAAAGACATGCCTTTCTTCGTTAAGCGATTGAAAAACCTTTCTCTTTTTTGAATATATTGGTTTTTTTTTTTTTTTTTTTTACGAGGCTGACCAACAAAACTATCATTGTTTCTATCATCTCTCTCATCCGTTTTCACAATATAAATGTTCAATTACATCCAACAAGATACATTCTAATTATGTATAATGCATTTCGCATTACTCGCAACCATGGGTTTTTTTTTTTTTTTTTGGGTGGGGGTGGGGGGAAGAGGGGAGTTGAGGGAGTGATGCGGCTCTAGGTTTTTAGGTAATTTTTTTATTTTTTATTTTTATTTTTGATGTGGCACCAAGAAAAATGATTTTTCTTACGTTGAGATTGTTCCATCACAATATTAACAGCCACATAATCTTACAATATATATATATAAACGCCAAGTATATTTTCCATTCACGAAGTTGACAAGTTTGAGGGCTTGGGCTATAACTATGTCTTCTTAGAATCATATGTAAAATACAAAAAAATTAGTATATTATAGCTGTAACCTATATAGGTTTTGGAAAATTGCACCACAAGTTCTAAACATTATATATAAAATGCAATCAATTAAGTCTTCAAATTTTACTTAAAAGTGTAATCAACTCCTAAAACTTATGTTGCAAAGTGCAATTTAAAGACGCAATATTGGCAAATTTTCAAAAACGCATAGGTAATTTTAGGTGCCATTTATTATAAGGGCATAATTAGCCCTTTTCAAAAAAGGCATGGGGCTTAATTGATCCATTGAAAATGTTTAGGATTTCATTGTAGGGTGCACTTTTTTCTTTAGTTGTCTCTCTTTTGTCATATATAACATATTTATACACTTAATTGCACAGCCTTGTTGCTGACCTTAAACAAAGGCTATCAAAAAGGCTCGACCTAACCTAAGTGAGTCAACCTGGAAAATTCGGATAATTTCAAGTTGGATCGCAAAATTGTTCAGATAACCAAACCGAATCACTTTACCTACTAACTTTGAGTTTCCAAACCCTAAGTTTGCCGTGCAAATTCGTTGTCTTCTACCTTCTCTCTCTCTCTCTCCCCTCTGTGTAAACGCGCCTCCCGAGTCCCAACTCTGCTTGTATCTTCCCAAAGCATAGTTGCACTCGGTGGTTTCCTCCAGTCTTCAGTAGCTGAGTCGAGCTTAGTCAGCCACCGCAGTGACACTGGTGCCTCCTATGGCTTGCTTGAAGATCTCTATCTCCACAATTGAATGTCAGTCATTTCTTAGTCCAATTGAACTGGCGAGTGTCGATTGACGTTTCGCATGGGTCCCGCTGTTCCTTATCTGGATTGATTTAGTTGTCTTTCGGATTTGATCTTGCAATGTGTCAGGAGGCTCATGCATGTTTTCCTTATCTGTTAAATGAGGACAACATATATTTCTTTAGGGCGTTGATAATTGGTTGTACGTGCTCTTAATTCGATGTAGGTTTGAGGCTCAAACCATAACATTTAAAGAAGGGCACTTTCTTGGAAGCAAGAGGCTGAAGTAGTGATAGAGACGTAGGTTGAAGAATATAAAGGTCGGGACCACCCGTTCTTTACCAGAAGGAAGAACCTTAGGCAAGAATTGTGCTCTCGCATATACCATCTCTTCTTCTGGCATATACCCAGCATTGTGCCGAATTTGGTGAAATAAATACAGGCTTGATCATCAATGTGACGACTCAGGCTTGGCCATGTGAAGGAGCGGTGCAGAATGCGACGGTGAATAACAGTGTAATTCTCCTTTGGCAGGAGAGAACTGCATTGGCATGCATGCAAATATTAATGCTGTTCTTGCTTCCGCCAAAGGAGAATTGCCCTGCCATTCACTTGCACTGAATATACACATCTACTCAGAGCTCAGCAAAGGCATTGACAAGGCATTTGTCATTTCCAAATGGCAACTTTGAGACGTAGATGTTGCACCAGGTACGTAGGGTGATTGTCAAATGCTACATACCTCGAAATCTAAACACTTTTTGGCGACTGCCCATCACGTTTTGAAAGAGATGTCAATTTGGACATCAGAACATGCTCCGGATCTTCCATTTCGTGGATCTGCCAAAACTTGTGTAGTCCTTATTATTATTATTATTATTATTATTATTATTATTATTTCCGTACTCTACTCTCGTCCCATCCATTCGTGCATTTAATTACTTTTTGAGTTTCCTCGTCCTTTAAAAAAAAAAAGTCTTTCATAACTATACGATTGTCTTGATATCTTAATTTGGCCAAAACAAAAGGTATCCATAGATCATGTTGAAACCTTCCCCGAGCTTCTCAGGTTGTTCCATTTGAAACCTTCCTCTTCTTCTGTGATTACCTCTTCTTCATAGATCATGCTGTGAATAGGTTTCATGCGAAGGACTGAGTCTGGAGAGAGAACTTGCTTGTTAGCTTGTTGGGATGATGCCCGTTTGATCGCTCACGGACCTCACAAGAATTGATGGAGTCCGAGAAGTTTGAAGACACGAGCTTTCTTTCTCGGGTATTTCTATGCTTTCTTGACCCGGGTTGGATCTGGAGGTCGAAGAAGGCGATGTGTCTGGTCGTTTCTTGAAGATCTCGAGCTCGAACCAGCATCTATCGATGATCTTCATGACTGCTTCCGCTTCTTCCATTAATGGTGGCCAGAGGAAATTGTGTGATTATGGAGACTTAATGAGGGCTTGGGTGGCTTCGTATTACCCTTGCGTTTTCCCATTATTTACGGGAAAGACTCAATCTAAGTGTTCACACGGTTGTGTATCACTTTGATTTGGTCTTGGGTCTTCGTCTAAATGTTTAAATTTCATTGGTCCTTTTTAACGTTGATTACACTATATGCTATGAATTCGTAACCTCATAAAAGACAATGCGACAATTTACCGATAAAGCTATCAGAGATGAAACATATAATCCGACATATATACTTCCTAATAATGAGTAATGGAAAAAGACGTCGACACGAACTGCAGGTCCCATTTCCATAGTGACGAGTACATCTCTAGGCTTAGACGAAAGCACCACCCGACTTCTCAAAATTGACCCTTAAATGCAACAACTCGTTGCTTGTACATCACACCCACAAAAAGGGTTCTGAGCATAATTCATTTTGGATTGCCTCAAGAGCGAAGGATTTGGACAACATTGATCATTGAGAGCGCAAGATTGTGGACTTCATATCCACCAAGTATATATTTATACGGATTTTTCTTTTTACTTTCACCTATTCTATTCTATTCATTCATATTTATTCTGCTTGAGTATCGGCCTACTTTGAACATTTTGTCTTGGGAATTTCTAGGAAACATATGACATTATAATTTATTTATTTTAATCTTAATTCAATTAGAACAAAAGTAGTTAGGACATAGTAGTCAAACGAGACCATTTAAACTGAATACAGGAAAATTTAGAAAGAGGGAATTATGCCAGTGCTGCGTAATTTAGTAGACCTAATGCAATAATTACGTTTTCTTAGAAAAAAAAAAAATTATATTTTTTGGAGGCCAAGCAATGTTGGGTGTTTTGAATTAATTAAGGTTGAAGAAGACACTCTTTGTTTTTTGTAGTAGGTCGTGGTCAGCGTGACGTTTTGCTAATGCTCGAGGGCAGGATGATAAATGAGCAAAAATCTCCTCTTTTTTGTATTATGCTAATTGAGAAACACCATCTCTGACTTATGGTCAACTTTTAAGCACGTTAGCAAAAAATTAACAATTTCGCATATGCTTCTCGTGGCCCCATGCCACGTGCGCCTCGGTCTTCGAGTGCGACTTTCAACTTCCCCGCAGATGATTAGTTTCAGACTATGAAGCTTCCGTGTCGTGTCCGACATATGTCGGAGTGTGTCGGACACGTTGACACGGTCGGACACGGTCGGACACGCGGTCAACGCGTGTCGGATTTTCCGACACGTGGTCAACCTTTGCCCGACACGTTTCGATACGCGTGTCGGAGAGAGAGCAGACTGCGAGCGACGGCGAGAGACGGCCGAGCATAGACTAAGGCGAGGGCCGCCACTGTGATGCTGTGATGGATCCGACGAGGCTGCAGCTACGAGGGAGAAAGGACCAAAGGCGAGAGGAAGAGGAGAGGAAGGCGGTCGTGCGGCGACGGCGAGCGGCGAGAAAGGGGGTCGTGCGTGCGGCGAGGAGGGATGAGGAGAAGAGGAAAGGTCGCGAGAGGCGAGGAGGAGTAAAGAAGCTAGGGTTTATGAGAAACTCAAAAATAATTAAAAAAATGGGAGTCTGATGGATATGTATTTTGGGGGGAGAGAAAGTGACAGGGACAGGTGGGGGGATAAGGGAAAGAAGAGAGTGAGATGGACTCTAGTGAAGAATTTTTTTTTTTAATCAGAAAAATAAATAAATGAGATAAAAAATAATTTCAAAAAATAAATATATTGAATTTGAATTAAATTAATTAAAAATAAAAATATTCATTTAATATACAATGTGTCCCAACGTATCGGAATTCTCTATTTTTAAGAAATAACGTGTCGACGTGTCGTGTCGTGTCACGTGTCGTGTTGCCGTGTCCGTTCTACATAGGTTTCAGACCTGTCTTGAAACTACATCGGCAAAAAGAAAAAATAGAGAGAAACGAACAAGATGAATATATGGTATCAATGACTTAATACCTTGATATCGTATATTCTCATGACTTTATGTTAGATGGTAAACCAGCAATTCTCAACATGACCTGTATACAAGGTACGACATGTAATTAACAGAGTTAGATTTTACATAAACGGATTCGTGTCAAAATAAAAATCTGGCCTTACTTGAGTTTGTTTTCTACACAATTAGGCATGGTTAATATTCAAATTTAAAGACTTTTCTAACCATAAGAGTTAAAGAAATAGAACCCACTTAAAAAAAGATTAAATAAAGTTATTAAACATATAAAAAAGTACCTAACCCACATACTTTTTTTTTTTTGGTGACCTAGGGAAACCTGTAAGTCGACAGCCAGCGGACAAACCCTGGAGCTGACGCAAGCTGGCCACCACACTTACACCAGCGGATAAGTCACCCTGCTACGCGCTGGGGATTCGAACCCCTCCCCTTCGTGAGGGGGAGAAGGCCCGAAGCCAGCAACGCCACCCAGCTGGGTGGTCATATTTTTTTTTTTTTGGTGACCTAGGGAAATCCGTAAGCCGACAAAGCATATTACAAACTGACAAGGAATATTATAGAATTATTAGACTAGCAAAAACAGGTATAGATTCAATAATAGAACAAACCTTACAACTTCAACTTTATTAAAGTAGTCATGTGAGCTCTGGACATTTCATTCATTTATTGATGGGTTCATAATTTGGGTCAAGATCAAAATTTTCATTAGCTAAATTCTAGTTACCACGTGTCTTCAAGATAAAATTCTTCGAAATCTCATGAATCTTGAACAAAAATATAGTTGTTCTAGTTGGTTTCGCTTGTATATTTAATGCCTTATATATGTCATTTTTGGAGGCATGATATGCATGGGAACAACCCATGGCATTTCATGCCTAATGTTAAAGTTAGAGATAAAGAAAATCCCTTGAACTAACTTTATAGTGGGAATGCGATGAACAACTCTATATGGCATTGACGAGAACCTTTACTTTCAGATATGATGACAACATTATATCATATTTTTCTTTTCCTGTGTGAACAAAGGTCTCCAAAATGATTAAGGAGAATAGACTTCGCAATTTTTTACGTAAGGGAAAAATGTACAGTATATAAAGAAATAAATGGAAAACGTTTTCTAACTATAATCAAGAAATGGAAAATAATGGAGAACATTTTCCAAACATAGTAATGATGATAGTGTTGATTTGGTCGTGACATCTAGTAGGGATGACAAGGTTTTTCTATGGTTATGTCTGAATGTGAGGAGTGTTATGGGATTTATGGTTAGAAATTCAAATAATAAATTCATGATGGTGACATGAATCACAATATTATCATAATAAAAATGTTTTCGTTCAAGTATGATTTTTGAAATCGACATGAATTGTGGACTTTAATTACATAAAATTTCACTGAAAATAACCACTGGCCAAATCCCCTTGTCACAATGCCCCTATCCCTGTCGGTTGTCTTTAGCCACCACAACCATCAGGCCGTCACTGATCTCTCTCTGCTCATGTGCCTGAGGACCGCCACCTGAAAGGGTTAACATGCATACTTCGTTGCAACTGTGACATGACAAGCTAGCAAAACTAAGGTATTGTCCGGTTGGGCTCAAAGCCCACTAGCCCTATTGCCAAATGAACCAAGGAAAGATTATTTTTATATCTGAAAAAATATGAAATGTAATAATTGCTGAATGTCTTGCAATTTTTTAAGATCCAAGGCAATAATAGTGGTTGTCGCATTTCGTGTTAAACGCTACAACTGCAGACGTACATCTCTATTCATGAAGAACTTGACGTGACTTCGTTGATATAATATTTTTATAATCATTACACGCAAGAATACGAGGAAAATTCAAGAACATATGCTAGAGAAGTCCAAAGGACCGCTATCATCACTAAATAATCTTATCTAAAATATGTAGATAAAATTATATAATGAAAAAAATAAGTAAAATATAATAAATAGAGTGCCATAAAAAATCTTAAATGAAACATCCCAGAATTGTAGAAGATTGCAATGGTGAATTGCCGGGCAAATCTCCTTTGGCAGTGAGCTTACATGACATTCACTCCCAGTGAAAACATTTGAGTATAAACCACCTGCCAAAGGAGTAAATGCCCAGTAATTCACCACTTACATGTCATCCACTCTATTCTTCACGTGCTTGTATAATTCTAATTTTTCTTGGCTTCGATGAACATTGTTAGATGCAATATCTATTTATAGCCTCCCAAAACCGGTAGAGACGTTTTCCATGCACACAGCATATTCTCAGAGCATCCAAAATCAAATAAAACTTTAGTTGGGCAAAAAAAGAAAATAAAGGCTAGTGGTCCAATGAGTTGGATATGCTAGATTTTATCCTCAGTTCATACCAGGTTTTAGGGACGACCGGAGTCAACATACATTCCTCTATCCAACTAATTGAGAGGAGAAATTTCTAGACAAACTTAGTTTTACTACATTTTGATTTTGTCGTTATTTTGAGCATATTCCTAGTGTCTTTTCTTAAAGGTAAAATGACGCTATGGGTTCTTAAATGTTGGCCTAATATGCAATGTCATATTTAAATTTTTAATTCATTTAGTGTAATTATTAAACTATTCTTAAATATTTAATATAGTGTTTCTATTTAATCAAACAAGTTAGATGTAATTTGATGACATTGAATATTTAATGTTAAGTTCGAATTTTGATATCATGGGTCAATAAGACATAACAACATGTGAACGCAGATTCTACTTTTTTTATCGATCTACTTCTATATTCAATTTTATCTTGTTTATTACTAAAACTTAATAGATTGAAGTACATGGTTGTTAATTCTATCTACTTGAACTAATGACAAACCGATGTTGAGTTTCTTAATATAGTCTAGAGACTACATTAAACATTTAGTAAAAATTCAATAATCATATTAAATAAATTAAAACTCCAATGATGACAAGAAACAATGAGCAATGTTATTTTTCTTTTTTAAATAATACAAAATAAGCGCATTCCATGTAAAAAATTTAAATAAATGATAATGGGAAATGACTTTTTATTTATTTTGATGTGGCAGCAAGGAAAATAACCTTTTTCCTATGTTGAGAGTGCTTTGTCACGGTATCAACGGCCACATAATGTTACAAAATATGAAAAAGCCTAGTAGTGTTTTCAATTCACCAAGTTGACAAGTTTGAGGACTTGCACTATAATTATCTCTTCTTAGAATCATATATAACATACAAATATTTTTGATAAATTATAGTCATAACCTATATAGTTGTTGGAAAATTTGCACCACGAGTTCTAAACATTATGTATTAAACACAATCAATTAAGTCCTCAAATTTTACTTAGAAGTGCAATTAATTCCTAGAATTTATATTGAGAAGTGCAATTTAAGGATGCCATATAAACAAATTCTCATGAACATGTTGGTAATTTTAGGTACCATTCAATATAAGGAATTAATTACCACTTTTTGAAAAAGGCATAGGATTTAATTGAACTTTTGAAAAAGTTTAGGAATTAATTGCATTCCGTGTACAAGCTTTCGGACTTTCGTGCACTTTTTCCTTTTAGTTGTCTACACACACACACACTTCATTAAAGATGTGCAAGCGTTCTTTTCCTGAAGCAAGAGGCTGAAGTAGTGATAGATACTACAATTGAAGATATAAAGGTGAAGAATGGGGACCATGCATTCTTTTCCGGAAGGAAGAACCCTGGGCAAGAATTGTGCTCTGGCATATACCATCTCTTCCTCCGGCATATAGCTGGTATTATGCCGAATTTGGTGAAATATATACGAGCTTGATCATCAATGAGACGACTCGGGCACAGCCACACGAAGGAGTAGTGCAGAATGTGATGGTGAATAACAGTGTAATTCTCCCTCGGCAAAAGAGAACTACATTGGCATGCATGCAGATGCTAAGGTGTTCTTGATTCCGCCAAGGGAGAATTGCCCTGCCATTTGCTTGCAATAAATATATATACTTACTCAGAGCCCAGCGAAGGCGTTGACAAGCCATTGATCATTTCCATAGGGCAACTTTTAGATGTATATATTGCACCAGGTACAAAGGGCGATGTTACCTGCCTCGTCACTAATAAAATGGCCAAATTATTTAAATGGGCAAGATTACTTTAAATGAGAAATGACGTGATTTGCTAATACGACAATTAGAATATTTTACTATCATGTCATGTTGTCCATGAAAAAAGAATGGAATTCCCTTCTTTTGTGAATGCAATACAACATATAAAATAGAAGACTTGAAATAAATGTCGCTTTTTCATATCCATTTGTCATAATCCAATGGTATCTTTATCGAAATATTTTTATCTTTTACTTGGCTTTAGCGCAACTTTTTAGCCATTAACTTTTTCGGAGTGCAAATAATTGCAAATAACTTTTAAAAAATTAGGACGAAATTTAATAGAAAAATTTTGTATGTATAAAATACAGGTTTTGTAACATTTTTGTACACAATCCATCTTCATCCATCATCACCATTCATATAAGCTGTTATTTTCTATCGGAAATTAATTAACCATCCGAAGATGACTCTCCCCCCCCCCCCCCCCCAAAAAAAAAAAAACAATTATACAGATTTTGTGCCATATAAAAGCTTCCATGGGTAACCGCCGATGAGAGAGAACTCTTTATTTTTTAAGGGGTAGAGACATAGTAGGAGTCTGATCCTTCTTTCAAAGAATTTTGCTTCATGTATTTGTTGGATATTATTAGCAATTCGTTGGAATATGTCGACGATACGTGACAGGCGGATAGATTTAATTGCACAAATATAACTACTTGACCGTTGACCACTTGTTTGGTCAAGGAACAAAATTTTGGTGACATATGAAAAGAAAAAAAAAGACAAAAAAAAGAAGAAGACTAAACTAATAAAAGGGCCAAATTATTTCAGAGATTTCATTTAGTTCATCTAGCTCAGAACTCGTCAGTCAGTCACCGTCAAAATATAAAGAGAAAAAGGAAAGTAGATCCTTCGAAAACTTGGGAAAATCTGCAGAAACGATGGGGTAGACCTCCGTTCATGGCGCCATCCATTGCAAATCGTCTCACGATTGGCCAAATTGTACCAAGCAAATCCGACCTTCTCCTACTTTGGAACGAGGCGAAGCCCTAAGGATCTCATCGAGTGCCTTGCCGGACGACATGATCCATCATGTCTTCTCATTTTTGCCACTTGAAGACGTCGTCAAGACCAGCGTCCTCTCCAACCATGGCCACTCCACCTGGACCACCACCACTCACCTCGTCTTCAGTGGAGTCTGGCCTCACAATCATGACACGTACTCCATGGACTTCCCATCTTTTGTCGACGGCGTCCTAATCCAGTGAACTTCGCACATGGTGAAGAGGTTCGACGTCACTATCATCCAGTAGGATGTGGCCGATCGCACCAAGCTCGACCTTTGGCTCCGCTTTGCAGCAGGGCACTGCATGGAGGAGCTCCACTTGTGGTTGACTATGAGCTACCGTTCTTGTATTGGTTGAGTCGGTTGGTGCGCCTGAAAGTCGGTTTCTGCTGTTTCTCGTTCGGTAGGACTATAAGGCAACCTTATCTTATGGTCTTGTTGATCTAATATGCGGAGATAGGTGATGATGTCCTCGAGGGAAGTTTAAGGGAAGGTCATGTTCTAGAGCCCTTGAGTGGCGCCAATGCTAGGGTATGAACAACATTATAGTAGATTCAACAAGTGTGAAAGAGTTGGTACTCATCAGCATCGGTTCTCTAACACGGCAAAAATTCAAGCCCCACATTTGCTGTTATTGCAAGTATCACGTAATTGGTATTGTCAAGTCATGTTCAGACTTGATGTTATATCTTTCTTGGTAAAAACCGAATTAGATTTTGTCTTTCTAACTGGTGCTTCTGGTGACAAGAGGATGTACAGCAACT
Source organism: Eucalyptus guilfoylei (assembly GCA_016097605.1). Lineage (NCBI taxonomy): Eukaryota > Viridiplantae > Streptophyta > Magnoliopsida > Myrtales > Myrtaceae > Eucalyptus > Eucalyptus guilfoylei. Next base: position 30,086,350 of record CM027864.1, on the reverse strand, counting down.
TGTTGAAGGAACTTTTTAAGAAACTGCTCAGAGTTATAATCACCATTGATGGCGATATGGCTTCGACTTTCCTCGCAAGCAAGTTGCTTCCTTTCTGGTGGTTGGAAGCAAATCTTAACACTTTCTAGCCACCGCCCACAACGTTTTGATAGAGCATGAAAGGGATGTCAATTTGGACATCAGTGCTCCGGATTTTCGATTTCATGGCATCTGCCAAAACTAATGTCTTCCTATTTTCCTTTCCTACTCACGTCCTATCCATTCATACATTTGATTATTTTACAAATTTCCCCATCTTCTTTCTCTTTTTTTTTCTTTTTTTTAAATTCCTTTCATATCTTTACTTTTGTCTAGATATCTTACTAAATAATGTGACAATTTGTTTGAAAAAAGGGTCAAAGAATATGGAAAAATAAATTTTAAATTTGGCCAAAACAAAGTCTATATATAAAAAGATGCGGCAAATTACAAACGTAAATTAAATATATGATTCAAATTCATTCGTTCACTAAATTTCTGCTATATTACTCCACCTTATAGAAGCTAATATTTGCATTTGTAGCATCTCTTTTATGAGTAGGTTGATCGTAAATACATCATTATAATGAAAAAAAGAACATACATCGTCATATAAAAATACATGCGCACGCACATATTAATATCTCGTTAGCATTCGTTTTATTTCATGTGCTTGTTATACGTATGTAGCAGATACTACTATAATATTCATTTCCAATGCAAAATTATGAAAAATAATTAAGAATGAAAAGATATTTATATTTATATTTATATTTTATATATTTCTGGTTGCCCTGCTTGTAATTTTATTGAGATTAGAATATGGCTGAGTATGAAATTCCATGCAATTCAAAACCCCTTTTTCTATTCATATAAAAAAGTAAAAGCCACAAAAGAAATAATAACATAGAACAGTCTAAGGTCAATGAAAATTCGAGAAAAATAATGCTACACCATAGAAAATGGCTCGCAACAAATTACTATTGGTCTTCCTCAAGGTACATTTCAAGAAGGTAATTAATAAACATTAACAAATTAGTAGGTCAAACTTGTCCCTTGTTTTGGGAAAATAAATTCACCAAAAAAAAAGGATCCGCAAAAAAAAAAAAAAAATTACGATATTGCATCCCTAATTCTCACCATATCTTTTTCTTCCCTAGTGACCCTCTCGGTGTTTTATAACCTAGGGATCCCAAGGTTCGGATTTGCTCGAGATGAAACCTTTTAAGGACTCCTCAAACTATCTTTTTAGCGATAGTCTATTACGTTCGGATAAAATGTAATTGCAGACGGTTTCAAAACAAGTTAATTGAGCCTCATCTTCTGTTGGCTAGGATTTGAAAGGTTTTAAGAGGTAGGGCGTCACTCTACCAAAAGTGTAGGCCTTCCTAAGCAAATGTTTTATTGGCTAATGTATGGAGGCTCCCTTCCTCCATCTTCACGCATAACTAGTCTCTTTGTAATGCTAGGGGTTTAGCCCTAAGCTTTTGTGCCTAATACGATTAATGATATTTACATATTTACACCAAAAAATTCATATGTATCATATGTATATTGACAAAATCAAAACATCTTTTTACAATGAGAAAAGAGGCTACAAAAAATATATATATATATCAAAACTTCTAATTGAAACAATAACAATAACAACAAGAAAAAGCTGTCATCTAACACTTGAAGCAACTGGGTGAGCTCACCATTTGAGCAATGTCAAATGCTCAGCCATTTTCTAATCTCAAGAATACCACAAGGGGGGGGGACGGAATCAATTCATCTTTGCTTGTTCAATGTATATAAAATTATCGACTTTACACGTTGCCAAATCTTAACAGTGCATATGACAATCATATAAAAGTATTTTCATTCTTCGCTTGTCTCTTTTTCTCTTAGTTGTGCATGATATGAATATCACAGTAGTATTTGCTTCATATGTACAATGAACTCATTAAAATGAATCAAATGCTAACATCATACATATATATATATATATATATGTGTGTGTGTGTGTGTGTATTTTTATATATGACATATATGTTCTTCCTCTAATATGATGATGTATTCACCATTGATCTAATCATAAAAAAGATGCTACATATGCAGATATTAGATTGTATAAAGTGGAGTACTGACCAAAACAAGAAAGTGGAGTAATATAGCGGATATTTTTTGTGACTATGGAGATTTAACGATGGATTGGGTTGCTCCGTATTTATAAGCGATATTGCCCTTGGATTTTCCTGTTATTTACGGGAAGGACTCAAACTCAGTGTTCAAACGTTGATTTATTACTTTATTTGGTCTCGGGTCTTTGTTTAATTGTTTCCATTTGATTGGGACATCATGTCACGAAGGAGGGTTTTCCAAGAAGGTGCTTGGGATTGTGTTGTCAGAGAGAGCTGAGGTGGCTCGTTGTCTGAGAAAATTAACCAATGAAATTTTGAGGTAATCCCAGAGTATATTCTCTAGTATCAGATGCAGATAAAAATTATTTTATCAGTTATGACGAAGGGTTAAGTCTACTTTTGGCGAGTGCATCTCCGAAGAAAGGGGAAGAGAGAGGGGAGAAGAAAGGGGGCAATCAATGAAGAAAGAAGGCGCAGTGAAAGGAGAGAAAAAGCGAGCTGATAAACGTGGGTCACATGTCGGCCCTATGGTTAGTGAAGGGGCCGGTCTATGCAATATTTTCACCAATTAAAAGGATCCGTGTACATTTTTCATCTCAAAAGTGACATGACTAGTTAGTGGAAACTAAGGCATTGTTTGGTGGCTCAAAGCCCACCTGCACCATTGGCAAGTAAATAAACAACATATATTATTTCATTATCTGAAAAATATGAAAAATCATTTTTACTGCATGTTTATCAATTTCTTAAAATTTAAGGCAATTATTATCAAGTAAAATTTTCATTTGAAGTGAAATCCTAAAATTGAAGCGTGAAACCAAAATTTCAAAGTAAAATTCATCTCAAACATGTATGGACATATCTTTTCGTGAAGAAACCTGATGTAAATTTCTGACAAACCCAACTTAAATAGCTAAAACCTAATCTCTTTCGAATGAATCTGAAAGTCTAGATCTTTTTTTTTTTTTTTTTTGGGTAAAGGGTAAGAATATATAGAGCTTTAACCAACAATTACAAAAGATCCGACGCCACAAAACTTGCACTCAACAAGACAACAAGTCAGAGTGAGTGGAAGGGCATCGAATGCAAAAGAGGACTGCAGGAGTAGGCCTAAAGAAGCGAAACAGCCAAAACAATGGCAAAAGAAAAGGAAGCAGCGGGAGGCCACCGAAGACCAGATGAACCACAATCTACGCTTGCATCTGCCAACGACAAAAAGTGAAGAACCGTCAAGGAAGTAGCCGCGCAGAGGAAAAGTATCCAGACAGCAAGCACCGCTAGGCCCTGCAGAAATAGAAGAGTCCCCATCTGAAAAAATGATTGGATCCATACCCCAGCTACACTGCAGCCTCTGATTTCTGAAAGTATCGTCCACACTCCCGAAGGTGGTGGCCTTGTCTCTCGACGACCTTGGTGAGTTGATTCTTCACCGCTAGAATGGATAAGCTCTGCTATCTAAAGAGGATGCCGTTCCTGTGTTTCCAAATGAAAGTCTAGATCTTTTGCTTTCGAAGCATGTGAAAAACTGAAAAAGCTTGACTTCGACTCGCATTGCTGCACAAATTTTCCGATCCTTGCTATACTAGGCCTACGGTCAGATCTTGAACCCAATTTACGGGTTGGTCAGGCTGCTCTGGGGCGAGAGCTGGCAGCTGCCATGCCGCCACGGAAGCCGTCCTCGCGGCTTGCCCATCCCCTCCGCCTCCAAGGCCACCATGCCGCCCCTGAAGGCCTATGACTCTAACATGTCCTGAGGGAGGATAACCACGCCGCGGCAGTGACAGTGGCAGCCACAAGCGAGGTCAACTGGGTCAAGATCATTTTGTATCCGATTTTGCCTTTCCTATGTGAACAAAGGTCTCCAAGATAATTAAGGAGAATAGACGGAGCACAATTTACACTTGTGGGAAAAAAGGTTACATATTTAAAGAAGTCAAATGAATTTTTTTTGTTAACTATAACCAAGAAATAGAAAATGATGGCGAAAATTTTCCAAACATGGAAATGATGATTGTGTATGTATGGCTGTGACGTTCTTCGAAGGTTTTGTATGATAGCGAGGAGCGGCTAGAATTAAGGGTTTGTGTTCGTTCTCACTTCGGGCAATTAGCGATAATTTGGTTAAAAAATTGAAACAATAAATTCATTATGGCGATTCGAATCACAATACTACATTGATAAAAATGCTATAGTTCAATTATGGTTCCTCGATACAGACTCAAATTGGGGACTTTAGTTTCTTGAATTTCATCGAAGATAACCATCGACAATTTTCTAAAAGTGGGAACTTCTCCGTTAAGGGATGGAATAACATTTTCTTTTCACTCTCTTTAAAAAAAAATGACACTAACCATATGAAACAATTTTCCTATTTTCTCTTGTTTCACTCCTTTTTCCTCTACCTTCTAATTAGTTACTAGAAAATTATCCTTTGCTAAATCGCCTTGTCGCAGTGGCTTCAATCACATCCTTTGTCTTCAGCCACCATGACCACCGGCACCATGATCACCGGGCCATCACTGATCTGTCTTTGCTTACATGCTGGAGGGCCGCCGCCTTTGATACGTGGTTGTCAATTGTCGATCACATCTAAAACCATACGTGCTTCATCACAAAAGTTTCAGGACTAGTTAGCAAAAACGAGAGCATTGTTTAGTTGGGCTCAAAGACCTCCTGCACTATTAGCAAATGAAAACAAAAAAATTATTTCAATACCTGAAAGAATATGAAAAATAATTATTTCTAATTGTTTTATAATTGTTAAGAAAAAAGTGAAGAACATATATGCTAGAGAGGTCCAAAGTATGTCCGCTATCATCACTTAACAATCTTATCTAACATATAACAAATGCAATCATCTGATTATAAACAATATCAATAGATGAACAATTGAAGAAAATTAACTAAAATTAAATGAATATAGTGCCGTGAAAGAAAACTTGATTGAAGATAGCAACGGTGAATAGCTGGGCAAATATCCTTTGGCAATGAGCTTATATTGTATTCATTGCCAAAGGAGTAAATGCCCAGTAATTCACCACTTACATGCCATGCTCACTATCAATCATTTACTCTTAATATAAATATTACTTCTGATGCTTTTGGCTTCCAAGAGCAGTGTTAAGGTGCAGAATCTATTTATAGGCTCCCAAAAGGTTAAGGTCATTTTCCATGCAAACAGCATATTCTGAGAACATCCGAAATCCAGTAAGATCTTGGGAACTTACATTTGAACGAAAAGGACAAAAGAAGCTATAGTGGTCCAAGGAGTTAGGTCTGCTAATTCTCAATTCCAGGTTGGTTCCAGGATTTGTGGACGACCGGAGTCAATATATATTACTCCATCCAAATAATGGAGTTGAGAAATTTCCTGGGAAGTTTAGTTTTAGCTAATTTCGATCTTGTCTATATACTGAGCATATTCTTAATGTCATATTTAAATTTTTAATTTGTTCGGTACGATTTTTTAACTATTTTTAAACGTTCAATATAGCCGTTCTATTTGATCAAACAACAAGTCAGATGTAATTTGATGACATGACATATTTAATACTAAGTTGGACTTCTGAAATGATGCGTCAATACTATATAAGAACATGTGATCGTGAATTCCATTTTCTTATCCAACTTCTTTTGCTTTCAATTGGTAGAACTTAACGGCTTGAAGGGTATATCAGCAAATTTCATTAACTTGAACTAACAAAAAGACAAAGTTAAACTTATTAATATAGTCGGACCATATTAAACATTTAGCAATAGTTTAGGGACTATATTTAACGGATTAAAAGTCTATGGATGAAATTTCATATTGGGTCAAAGTTTAGCAAATGAGCATGCTTTCCAAGTGAAAAAATTAAACAAATCAAAGGAAAAAATTATTTTCCAAAGGTTTGACTTATTCAAAATTTAATCAAACCTTCATGAAATTAGATATATTTTACTTACCAAAAATAAGAAAATTATAAAATGTATGCTAAAAAGTGACAGAGATTTGAGAAATCGTCTTTGGAGCTTTATTGATACCTGTTCGGTTTCCGCAATAGTTATAACTGTGAAAAGAAATGCTACCGTTTTTTTATAGAGTATTTGGCAAACTCCTCATATTAGTGAACACATAAGTTACAATACTTCACTGTATAGTCACTAAACAATTATAGCATGACTAATAGGCATACCAAACCGATGCTTATGATGTGTTTACTTCAGTGATTTTTTTTTTTTTTTTTTTTTTTTTTTTTTTTTTTTTTTTTTGCAAATTAATATTTTGGACTGTCATGCATATGATTTGTCGAAAATGATCAGTTAATGGAAAATCATTTAAGATGAGTGCTTCAACTTAGGGAAAAGAATTCCCTAATCCAGAAAATGGAAAACATTTTTTTGAAAAAGGATTTATAAAAAGTACTTCTCTTTATCATGAAAAGTTTTCTGATACAAACGCCTCCTTAGTTGAAATTCGACTTTATCCACAATGAATCGAAGACTTTCCTTATATGAGTCTCCATGCCAGAGAACTTTTCCGGCTGCTGTGAGTGGAGACCACGCATTGTCATTATTAAATGAGGAAGAAAAAGCTAAACAAAGGCATGAGAGAAGAACATAGTGGGGAATAGGGTGAGTATTCAAATCGCTTAGATAGGCTAAGAAAAACATGTTCACGGAAATTGGAAAGAAGGTGTGAGGAATCAGCAAGTTCTGCTGCAAATTCCCCAAATTACCCTTTCCTCATCTTTTCACCAATAAATTATAAGGGTAAAAATGTATTTTTCCCCCATTACATTTGCTTTCCTTTCCATTTTCGTATCTTCCCAGACAAGGTAAATTCAATTGTTCACTTCTTTTAACTTGATCACCTTCCAAACAGCAAGATAAATATATTATCTGCTCCTTATATTTTTCTTCACCTTTTATTTTCCTCACTTACGATTTTTTTTCCCGAACGTTGGATAAGATTGCATGTGAAATGCCCCTTTCGAACGATAAGAACTGCAAATTGCATGGAACTTGATAAATAGGAGAAAAGACTGGCAGGACTCTAGAAAGATGATGAATGGCGATTAAAGTACAAATTGTTCAAAAATAATGCCTACGAAAATTATTTATTAATATTAAGTATGGTCCTATAGTCAATATTTAAATATTTTCTAAAGCTTTGAAGTGTTTCCAATTTAAAAAAATAAGAAGAAGAAGAAAAGTGCGAGTTTCGTGCATTTATAGAAAGATACAAGGTATGTTTGTTGGAGTGAGAACTTTTTGTTGCTGAAAATGCTTTCAGGAATTCAATTTTAGAGAAAGTGAATAGTCTAGATTGTCTATCTTTTTTATGAGTGCACATATTTGCTATAATTGTGTTAGATAGATAATGTTTTCTTGAAGACCAAAGAGTTTGTAATGTTCAAGTTGCTCTCTGAAGCCTCGTGACTCCTCTAAACACTGTTGAATTTTCCAACTATTCGACTGTGAGAAACCTTCCTGGATATCTAAGGTATGTCTTAAATATTGCAAATTTTTTAAATTTCTTAAGTAAGTTCCAGATGTTTACTGACCTAATCCTTTTGAATTCATAAGGAGAAGTCTAGGTAATTTGTTAGGAAATATTTTTTAATGCATAAGGAGATATCTAGGTATTTCATCAAAATCTTTTCAAATACTTTGCGTTTTGGTAGTCGGGATAAAATTTGGGATATGATAGGATAAATCTTATCCTATGTTTGGTGGTCGCTCGAGACGGGATAAAGTCAGATATAATGGGGATATAGATTTAATAAAATTATCTTACGGGGGAGGTGGGATAAATGTGGATATGATTTATAATGTCTATAATAGGAAAATTATTTTCTCGAATAACAAACTTATTAAATTAACAAAATTGAAATTATATTTCAATATATATATATAATATTTGAATTCTAATTTAAGAAATAAAAATAAGAAATAAAAAATTATTTTAATTAATCTTATTTTAATTTATATATTCAACTTTAATTCTACCTTAAAATAAACATTCAATCTATAAATTAAATATTTATATTTATTATATATTTTATGTATTTTTGTATTTTAGGTATGTTAGTACAGTTTACTATTTGATAAAATTTTATTAAAGAATGATGAAAGGGGAAAAAGAAATAATAAAGAAAATAATATAAAAAAGAGGAAAGATAAAATAAAATAAATTAAGGAATAGTGTTACGAGAGATTTTCACAATTTCCGTTTATGAATATTTAGGTTCATTTATAATGATATGCTTTTTATATAAAAAAAATGTACATGATATGATGTGAATATATCCGACTTTAATACTCCAATTCACCAAATAATTGATAGGATATAAAAAAAAAAAAATCTCAGGATTTCATATCATATCCTATCTAGTCTTATCTCGATTAGAAATCGAACGACCAAACGTAGAAGTATAGATAATTTGTTAAGAAATCTTCTCAAATACCTAAAGAGAAATGGTATTTTGTCAAATTCCTTTCAATTACCTAAGGAGAAGACTACGTAATTTGGAAGGAAATCTTTTTTGAATGCCTAAGCAGAAATCTAGGGTCATCAAAACACTTTTCAGTTGTCTATTGAGAAATCTCTATACTTCGCAAAGAAATTTTTAAACACTTTGGATGATTACCAATCAATTTGATCGTTAGATGCCAAAGATTAGTTTTAGGTGTTTATCCATTAAATATTTTTTACCTTCGGAGAAATCTGTGTATTTTGTCAAGACATTTTTTGAATGTCTAAGGAGAAATATAGATATTTCGTTAAGGAATTTTAAACTCATGGGATGATTTATGTGTTTACCAAATAAACAATTAAATACTTGAGATGAGTTCCAAGTTTTTATCAAGTTAAATCTTTAAATATATAAGAAAAAATCTAAGTATTTATTGATTAAATCATTTCAAGTGACTGAAATGAATTCTATATATTTCCCAAAGAAAGCCTCTAAAGTATCTAGGGTGATTTATTGGTGTTTATTGGTTGAAACTTTTGAATAGATAAGGAGAAATTTAGGTAATTCGTCAGAAATCTTTTCAAATATCTAAGATCAGTTTAGGTTCCAAATGACGTTCCAGAAATTTTCAAGCCTTTCCAATATTTTAAGTCCCAGATGCTTGTCAGGCTTACAAAAAAATTGATCAGTACCCAAGTTTACCTTCTTGAATCCTCAGGTAAGTAAGTGCAGGTACGTTTCTACCTTTACATCAGCATTTACGTCACATTTCATTACATTACATTAGACAAATGGGTGTACCTCATTAAGATCTATATTCCCAACAAAAAGAGTCATTGCATTGCATTCACATTATAATACTTAGGTGTCATTGATCTTTGAAAAACCTCTGTGAGCTTTCCTTCAAAGAGGAGAAACTGTTGACAAGTAAAATTTGGCTATTTCATTTAGTCATTTATTGTATAGGATAATTAGTGATCGACCCTGACCATTAAACAAAATACCATTAGCATAGTTCATGTTTGCATGTTTATTCAAGTCATGCATCACAAGCAAATCACAGGGCCCTAGCACGATGTTACCATGTACCACCGCAAGCTTGCTAGAAAGACTTTTCAAAGATGTGATTGGCCATGTCCATGGAACAGTTTAAAATTTACGGTCAGCCCCTTGTCAATGTGATTTGATTCCCAGCAGTTATTTGGTTCGATAGTTACCGGCGGTTATTAATTCCTATATATTTCTATCCACTGTCCAATAATTTCAAACCCATATTTAATCTACAAAGAGGAGAGATTTTACCTAAGGGGTATTTTATGTCATCTACGCCATTTCAAACATGTTCTAATTAAACTCAATCGCGGAAGAGATAAAGAACCATGATCTTGAACTCAAGGGAAAAGAAATTCAGCCATATTTTAGAAAAGAGGCCAGGTGGGGATTTGGTTTTCGAGTGAAATAAATTATGAAAACCCCCCTTATCATGTTGAATGATCACGACTGGCACTGGAAGGTGTTCAAGTTTGAGAGAGAGAAAAAGATTTGCCATTATCCCCTCGTCAATAAGAGCCATCTATGTAAATAAAGGAGGAATGTACGTGAAAGGGACAAGCAGAAATTTTTCGAGATAAGGGCGAAGCTTTCTTCCTCAACAGCCAAAAAATTATAGAGTGCACTTTCACAAAATCTAAGAGTGTGCATTTATTAATCGTTAGATCAAGCTGAAAATTTATGGAGATATGGTAAGATAGTTTTCTTTAGTTTGTCCGGTGGGATTGGTGAGAAAGTATCTGAATGTATGTCTTTGACATGATAAACCATACAGATCGGCTACTGGATCAAGACAAGAGAGCTCAACCCGTGGTCTCGCAAAAGGGTGAGACCATAGGAATCGAGTATCAAACATTTAGAGAACCGGGGATCCGACTAAGAGCTACCAACTCTCACTGAATACAATCCTTATTTGTGATTCACACCAACTGCAGTAGTCAGCTTTCGACGTGGCCAACTACCTCTATGATCTTCTCACTGTCTTCACATTCACTGTCATTCCATCACCTCAGTACCCAACCTGCCCTTCGCCGGTCATTGTCAGCAAATTTTCCTCGCCGGTCACCATGAACTCGCCTCGCCATCAGCCACCGTTCGACACAATCTTCCAATCTAGGTAATTAAACTTAATTTGAATATCCTATTGCCTAAATCGTGATTATTGTGATTTTAAACTTGATTTAAATAGAATTTTTATGCGATTAGGAAATTTCCTTTTGACTTGTGCGTAGTACCCGTGGTTTCGATCTTTAAGACTTAAAGATTGGATTCGATTATCATTATTTCCTATTTTTGAATGTGGCAAATCTTTGATTGTTTGGGCTTATTTATTGCATATTGTTAATTCAAGAAATTTTTCTATTTTGAAAATACAAGAATTGCATGCATTTAAGATATATTACAATTTCTAATTTATAATTGCATATCTAGGAAAAACTATTTTCTAGTTTAAATTAGCTAGTCACATTTGTAGGGTGATTCCTATTTTAGCTTTAAAAGAAAATCACAAAATATAAGATGCATGTATCATACAAGACTAGTTTCATAAATACCACGTTATTATTGCCATGTCATTGTTGCTACATTATCAATGTCATGTCATCGTTGCCATGTCATCATATTGTCATGTCACCACATCAATGTCATTTAGTTATTGCATATTTTATTATCACAAATAACCATCATTGCATTTAGAAATTATGTGCAGGCCAATGCATTTCTTTAATTATCATCTTGCAAATATTTAGAAATTAATCATGGTGAAGTTGTGCTTTGCGTAATGCATTGAGGTCTGCCCTTTTTTTAAAATTTAATTATTAATTTGATTTATTGAGTGTTACATTAATTGATCTCATCTGCATGATCATCCATTGCATCTTAGTGGGCTAGGTTTAAAACTTGCCAAGACCACCTTCTAGATATTTTTGAAAATAAACCAAAAGATTAATCTAGCATAATCAACTTTCCATATTAATCTCTAGTTCACAAAGATAATATATTCCCCACGTCTTACTTGAGTTACTAATTGATCCATAATTGATTAGTGGTGACTCTTAATTAAATTGAATTGCATGTTAAATTGATAAAATCAAAACCCCAAAGTTGCGATTGGTATGGATTTAGGAGAGTCCACTCTAACTCTTTGGCTTAGTTATTCATTAGCGTTCCTTTTGATTGTTCACCTCTAGGAAGGTCAGGACAAAAGTAATAATAGAAGTGTCAAATATCTGATTGTAACTCTATGGATGGACGAGATTTTGCTTGTTATGTATATAACTAACTCTCTTCGAGGACTCTAAAGGATAGTTTTCAATTTCCACCTATACTTCCAGCTATTAATAGATTGATTTGCCAAATACTCAATAAGAACTTTTTTTATCTAATTATGATTTAATGGTGGGTAGCTTGATATATTATATTCAAATTTCAAATTGCGATTCAATTAGTTTAAATTTAACTTAAAACTTTAATAGAAGATAATGAGGAGAGGATATATAGTGATATTTAATTAATCTTGATTGGTTAATTATTTGGAAAGGGAACAAGACACAAATCATTATTTTTAGCCTACCTACTTCATAGAGTGAGGGTAGGGGAAGCAAGTTAAGTCTTCCACCATCTGACTTGCTTCGTCACATCATAAATTGCAAACATCCGCCGCTTGTTCAATCAGTAAGCTTTTGGGATCTAAATTGAGTTATTGATGGGTTAAAAAGGGTCTATCACAAATCCACTAACGGCCATTTTCCAGTTTTGCTCTATAATAATAATCCCATTATAATAGCTTGTTAAAATTTCAAATATTTCATATCCTACCCGATTCATTATAAATGAGTCAAAATATAGATCTTTGACCAATTTGCCACCTCTAGTTATGACATGTAAGGGATGAGAAGGTTTTGGTTATGCTTGAAGGTGAGGAGGGCGTTAGAATTAAGGAGTTTCTGGTTAAAAATCCAAATAATGAATTCATTATGGCAATTTTGAACCCAATATCACGATGGTGATAGTAATAATGTTGTAGTTCAAGTATGGTTCTCGATATAGATATCAATTTGGACTTTAGTTACTTGAGTTTCAACAAAAATAACCACCGAGTATTTTCTAAGAGTTGGGATCTTCTCCATGAAGGGATACAATAACATTTTCTTTCTACTCTCTCATTTTATACCTACCTTTTCTCAAACGACTAATCAATTACAGGAACCCCATCCATTGCCAAATCGCCTTGTTGCGGTCCCTCCATTCACATCATCCATCTTTAGCCACCATGACCACCGAGCTGCCACTGCTCTGTCTTTGCTTACATTCCAGAGCGCTTACACCTTCGATATGCGGCCTTTTATGGTTGACGACACATAAATAAGAAGTGGTGGGTAGGTCCACTGTCTCATTTCTCAGAGAAGTTTAATTTCTCATTCCATAAAGTGAATGTAAAGACAACCCGAAAGGATTAGCCTGCATACTAAATCTCAAAAGTGACATAGCCTGTGAGCGAAAAAAAGAAATCATTTTAATATCTGAAACAATAAGATAAATAATTGTTGCCAAATGTTCAACAATTTTTTAAGATTTAAGGCAAATATCATCAAGTAAATGTGGCATTTCTAGTCAGATCCTAGTTGAAGTATGAAACCGAAAGTAAAAAATGAAAATCATCTCAAACATGCGTACACATCTCTTCTCGTATGCATTTGAAGATACAATATTATCTATGATCATTATAGGCAAGATTAAAAGAAAAGTCAAGAATATTTATTGACAAAGCGTAAGAAGCACCACAGCATGCATCTGATATGGATTCCACACAATTGAACAAATGTAACAAATTTCAAGCAACTTGGCACAAAAAATTAATAAATGAACAGATGAATAAAACCTAAATGAAGCATCCCAGAATTGTTGAAGATTGCAACGGAGAATTGCTAGGCAAATCTCCTTTGGCAGTGAGCTTATATTACATTCACTCCCAATGAAAATATTTGAGTATAAACCATCTGCCAAAGGAGTAAATGCCCAGTAATTCACCACTTACACGCCACGCATACTACTAATCATGTGCTATAATATAATATATTTCTGATTTTTGGGGCTTGGATGAACAGTGTTAGAGCGCAATATCTATTTATAGACCCCTAAAAGGCTAAAGACATTTCCATGCACACAGCATATCCTGAGAACATCCAAAATCCATAAGATTTTTGGCACTTAAATTTGGGCAAAACAAAAAGAAAAGCCAGTGGTCCAAGGTTTTTGCCGAGGGGACATATTCCTCTATCTAACTAACTGGAGACGCCAAATTTCCGTACAAGTTTAGTTTTAGCTTGATCTTGTCCATATTCCGAGCATATTCCTAGTGTCTTTTTCTTTAGGGTTAATAACATGAAAAACTACAAATTAGTATATCAATGAAAAAATTACCTTCTATTAGTTTCCATTAAATTTTACCATCAATTTGCTAAATTAGATGACGTGATAATTGTCGATATATCGGTTTAGAATTTTACTCTTAATTTGTCACAGATGTATTAGTTTGTGATTTTCCGTTATATTAATTCAATTTAATGAAAACCAACAGAAGGTCAATTTGTCAAAAACGTACTAGTTTTGGATTTTTTGTGATAAAAAAATTAATTTTGGATAAATTTATTACAAGTTTACTAGTTTAGATTTTTAGTGGTAAAAAAAAATTAATTTGGAATAAATTTGTCACAAATGTATTAACTTAAGATTTTTCACGGTATTAACCAATTTTTTTAAAGGGGAAATGACATTAATTGCTTCTACAAATTCACATAGGTTGCGTTTGGTAGTAGGATGGAATTTGGATATAATAAAATTATCCAACCCTACATTTAGTACCTCTCCAAATAGGATAAAGTCGGATATAAATGAGATATAAATAGGATAAAATTATCTCATGGGAGAGTTGAGATAAATGTGGATAAAATTTATATCCATATTAGAAAGTTATTTTATTAAATAAAACATTTCTTAAATTAAAAAATTAAATTTATATTTCAATACAAATAATATTTGAATTCTAATATAAGAATTTCAAAATAATAGAAAATTTAGTTATTTTAATTTAATCGTATTTTTATTTATATATTCGAATTTAATTCAATTTTATAATATAAATTCAATATGTAAATATAATATATATTTATATTTATAACATTTTTTAGGTATTTAAGTATTCTAGATATATGATTACAATTTATAATTTAATAAAATTTTATTAGAGAATGATGGAAGGGGAAGGAAGAATAAAAAAAAAATTAATTAAAAAAAGAGAGGAAAATAAAATAAAAATAAAGTAGGCAAGAGTGTTTGGAGAGATTTTTACTATGTCTACTTGTAAAATTTTTGGTTCATTTATACTAGTATGCTTTTTATACCGAACAATGTATAAATATATCTAACTTTATCACTACAATCACCAAACCGTGGATATAATATAATAAAATATTTGGATTTTATATCATATCATATCCTATCTAATTCTATTATAATTAGAAATTCAGACAACCAAACGTAGTCATAAGGTTTACAAGAAGAGGTATGTATACATGTTTGAGATATGTGTACAAAATTGATACCTTTTAGGCTGCGCTTGGTTGTATGGACTTTCTGGATAGAATATAGATCAAATTGGATATAAAATGGATTTTTTGATATTTTATATAATGTTGGTTAAATATTCAAATGCCCACACTAGATTGAATGTTGCTCGTTCAAACGGATTAAATGTCTCCATAATGGCTCTACCATCGACAAATCCCACCTCATTCCTTGTCGTATTCCACCTCCTCCACCTCTCTGTTCATGCCGAATCGAATGTCGACCGTTTAATCTCCGAGCCCTTGTGGACGTCCATGCTGCCTAGACATCACCTGTCGTGGAAAGTCTTCTGCAACCATTGGTCCCTCCTCCATCTTCATCACCAGCTTGCAATCTTTAGATTTTGGGTTCATCTCATTAATTCATCCTTGTCTTCTTTGTTTCCATTATAGGAAGATAAATCTCATTGCTTATCAATCCACTTTGTTTAAAACATCATAAACATATTCCGACTTTTTGTCCTTCATTATTATGTCGTTCAAAGATGGATTCTTAGGTCGAGGTCAAGTCCACTGTGGCTGAGGCCCAGTCGAGCTCCAATCTAGCTATGGAGCTCCTCCTTAGAGATGCTGTGGGTGCTAGAGGCTATGAGCACCGATCAGGGGTGGGTAGAGGGGACATATAAGAGAGATGAGTGTGGAGACATATCCTATCCTTGCATCCCAACTCTATGTAGGATTAATCTGGATTATATTTGGACATATTCAAATTTTTGATTGCCCCAAACTATGGATAGGATAAAAGTTATTCTTATTCGGGATTATAATCGGCCCACCAAATGCAGCCTGAGGTTTGATTCTCATTAGGATTTTATTAAGTTTCATTTTTTACTTCAAGTAGGACATTATGTTTCATTAAATTTTCCTCTTTGTCATTGAAAGTTGCATTTCGAGATCAAGGTCGAGCTCCATCATGGATGAGGTCCCATCTGGCCATGGAGCTCTTCTGGTGGATGAACGCCGGTGCTCCAGCTCTGGCCATGGAGCTCCTCCGTGGGAGGCTATGGGCAGCAGCAGAGGCTGTGGGTGGTGGAGGCTGTCAATGCCAACTATGGCTAAGTAGAAGGGACATAGAAGAGCGATGAGTGTGAGACATATCTTATCTCGATCTATCACATCCCTTAGATAAGATTATTTAATATGGACTATACCTAGTCAATATCAGGACATATCCGGATTTTGGATTGCCTTAAACACTGGATTTGATCAAAGTTATCCTGTTCAGTGTTATAACTGGCCCAATAAACGCAGCTTGGGGGGTTTAATTCTTTTTTTGGATTTTATTGAGTTTCATTCTTAGTTCAATTAGGATACTATGTTTCTCTATTTTACAATATTGTATATAATGAGAGGGCAATGCTTTCTTCTTTTCCTTTTCGGTCAGTGGCAAGACTCTTTCAATTGATGGAAAAAAGGGGGAAGAAGCCACAAAAAAAAAAAAAAAAAAAAAAAAAAAAGGAAAGGAATAGAAACAAGAACTGGAAAGGGATGAAAAAAAGAAAACATAGGTCCTGCTACGAGTTTCACAAGCAATTTGCTTCCTTTCTAGTGGTTGAAAGCGAATCAATACACTTTTTAGCGACCGCCCAGTACGTTTCGATTGGCATGAAAGGGATGTCAATTTGACACTAGAACATACTCCGGACCTTCCATTTCACGGAATCCAGCAAAGGCTTTTGTCCCTTTTCCATTTTACCCTCCCATGCAATGCATTTGTTCTTTATCTTGGAGTTCAATTCACTCCTCAATTAAACTACACGTAATGCATGGATGCAATTATCATTTAAATCTATCCACATCAGCGAGCTGTTCGAATAGGCCGAGATGCAGTAGGTAGTGGCGGACAGGAGAGGTCGAGCTCACCGTGGACTGGTCGCAGGGAGCCGTGAAAGACACAATGGTAGGTTGCCGACGCGAAACTCGGCTGTGATCAGCGAGCTGCTGGATCATCACAGGCCAAAACGACGGCATCCATGGGTACATGCACAATGATGAACGGGCGACTTAGAGCTCAGCTCGCTGCTGTTGACTCGATTTTGATCTGCGAGGAGGGGCAGCGATGGGAACAGCGATTGTCAAGGACTATGACATCCTGAATTTTAGGTTCTGTTTTCAATTAAATGAGTTTCGCTTTTTATCGACGCGCCTATAGTCTTTTCTCCGAGCTAATCACCTCACGAGATAACTACCATCACGGTGAAGCCATTAAGGGATTTTAATGCAATGAACTTGAGAATTCGACTAGAATCGACCGCCGACCGTGCTAATCTACAAGGGTCATTACGGCACCGTCAAAATCGATTAGAGACCAAAGATGCGGTCGATTCGACAGGGATGTGATTGGTATGTGGGTGATCCCACTCGATTGCAAAATTTCTGTTGAACGGCACTACCGATTTTTCTATCATTTCCCATCCCATGCCCGCATTTCAAATTCGAGATTTTCATGACAATCGAAAGTCGCCAATGAGTCGAAGATATCCAATGTGACTTTGAAAATAATCGACAACGGGTCAATTGCACTAAAAATTCCTAAAAGCCTACCTGTGGCTGGAGTCATGCTTAAATCGCTCTAAATTGAAATTAACCGCAAATTTAAACCCGATTTCAGAAATTGAAAGTTTTATCATGTCACGATCCATTTTAGGAACGTCAACTCTTCCTCTGAAAATTTTCTGCAAACCAAGATTTCTGCGAAAAATCAAAATAAGGTTATTTTGACTGGAAAAATTAGATGGCTTTTTTGTCACAATTTTGGCCGTCAAGTTGGTTCGATTGATGAGGAAAAATGTTGAATTTGATGACACCTTAGCTGAATTTTGGGACATCAATTGAGTCAATTTAGAAAGGAATTGAGCTCAATTTGTGGGGAATTGGCCCAAATTTCGTAGGCCAAGAGGGAGACAACATTACGGACCATTTGAGGAAGCTTCTAGGGAAATTTTGTGCAGCAATTGGGCTGTGGATGGCAGCTTTGGCTGGTGGGGGCTTTCGTAATGAGCACTTAGGATATTTTGGTTGATAAATGAGGCATTTTGGGCCCCTCCATCTTCAGCTAGCTTCTTCTTCTACCTCAGCCCCCACTTTATCCATTGTTGAACACTTTTGAGCCCAAAATTACAGAGAGAAACTAGAGGAACCCCTACTCGCCGACCGTAGGAGCCCCTTTGTCGTGTCGTCGCATGCCGTCGCGCCGCCGAGCCCCGCTTACCCGGCCCCCGCGTTTGTGCGCCCGTCCACTGCATCTAAGCCTCCTCACCATCCCCCAAACTTCCCGGGGTCACTTGAATTGAAGCCTCCCGCCGCCGTTCTAGCCGCCATCCGCTCTCGGCTCGGCCAACTGCGGCCCTCCGCCACGATCCCTTGCCGTTCCGCCTCGACCCTTTCACCGCTTGTTCCAGCTCTTTCGGGCTAAGGACAAAGCAGAAAGCTCGACAAGGGCCGAGGTCTTCGAGGCCCGTTTTCAGTCTCTTCCAAGCCTTGGTTGGTGTCGTTGTGGGCTTGGTTGTCACCCGTCTACTGCCGCCGTCGTCGTGGAGTCACCGGATCGCAAAACCCGGTGAGTTTACTTGCTAAACTCTACTTAGGGAGTTAAAGATGCTTAATGGGTGATTAGTTTAGGCTAATTAGAGATTATGTGGTTAGTTAGAATGGATTAGTGATTTAATTATTCAATTATACATGTTAGGTGGTTAGAACGGTTTAATTATGGGCTAATTGGATCGTGCTATTTATCTAGATATGTTCGGAAATTTTCTAGACCGATTTAGGTGATTAGATTAGCATTTCCGACCTAAGTTGGTATTTATGGTATTTAAATTGAATTATTTAATTATTTTTGGTATTTATTTAATTATTTATTATTTTTCGGAAATTATACCGGACACAAGGACTGTGAACTTCGTGCCGATTGCAATTGTTTGCTTAGTTTATTTAATTGAGTGTTAATTTGTACAAATAGAGTGGTGATTGGAATTTTGGCTATTTATTCCAAAATTGTAAAATTTCAGTATTTAATTAGAAAATCTCGGGCATCGGTTTTTAACGCCTAAAAACATCTTTATGTACTATAATAAATAGTGGGATTTTAAAAAAGGAATATATCACATTTTGATTCAAATTGACCGTGTACCCACACACCACGATTATTTTATCCGGTATTTTAATACGAAAAAAATAGGCCAAGATATTATTTTAATTGGGACATTTGAGTGCAAAGCACAATATCCTTGGTCAGGATTGATTGATCGTGTGATGGTTATGAACCCGTCCCGATGTGTACGGTAGGACGGCCCTATATGGGATGCCAGACAACGGAAGTCGATCATGCAATGGAGTTCCCTGGACCGATGCTCATTTGGGAATGCTGTCCTCGATGTGTGTCGGTGGATGTTGCCATGCTCAAAGGTATGAGACGGAAGCCACGGATATGCCGTGAGATCAACGTGTGTTGGTATATTGAGCCCCTATAGTAGAAATTGAATTGGATCGTGTGAATGATTGACATTGATCGTGGGATTATGAGACAAAATTGTGACACGATATGGGAATGTTATAACGATTTGACCTAAGTGGAACCTCTTCGGCCGATTGATCGATTGTATTGATTGAATCGAGTGATTGATCGATTGTATTGATTGAATTGATTGATGGATTGATTACATGGGTTGAATTGAATTGATCGATTGATCGATTGAGTATATGAATTGTGCTACATGCAGAGGGAATTGAGGCAAAGGTAAGTCCTCGGTCTTGTGTGCATAGACGCCTCTAGGCATATTTCCTTCTAGTCGGAGTTTAGGGGGCGAACTCGTTGAGACATTGTCTCACCCGTCGTGGGCTCAATTCTTTTTCAGGTCCTTAGATGACAGCCCTACCCAGCCTCGTTATGGTCAGCCTCGGAGGGTTACCGAGTTGGTTACCGATTCCCGTTCCCGGAGGCCATGGGGTTTTAGGTCTATGAGCTCGTAGTGATCCTTTGTTTAGGTCGATGAGGGCCTACCTAAGAGGGTACCTCATCAATATAGGGTGTGGTTTCGGCTGCGAGGGCTCAATGAACACGAGAGGGTCCCCTCCGGGGTTTTGAGGTCCGGTTGCGGTAGTAGACGCCGTTTTGGCAAAGGTACGGTTGACCATCCTCCCGGTGTCATCTTAGACCCTTCGCCCCGTGAGCCTATGGAATCCGAAGGATCGGTGAACGTGTTTGAGTAGGGGGTCGAGACGTTTCCATTTGAGGACTCGATCTTTTGGTAGATAGACTAATATCGTATATAAACTAGTTGGCTGTTTATAAATGCGTGTTTTGAGTGTGAATTTGTTTCCTGCCATTCTATCTCGTGTTAGTTGTTGTCGAGGTTATCGTTTCGCTTCCGCATGTACAATAAAATGAAATGGATCGGCGACACGCCTAAAGAGGTCGCAATTTCATCGACCACCGAGGGATGTGCGCGCTCGGTGCTCCGGCCGTGACAAGTGATGGCACGGGGGACGGAAAGTGGCGATGTTGAGCTAGGGCGTTACAGAGCGACGCCGACGGTGATAGTAGGTGTCGGGCGGTAGCGATCATGCGCGTGACTGAACAATAATGATGACGTCGGGCCGGGCGTTGCGTGTGGTGACGGGGCTTGATCCCAGTAGACCTTCCTCCCTCGCATCTGATTCTCGGGACCTCCGTTCTCCCCATATCTCGCACGTAACCGCTCCTTCTCGGCCAACCTCGGCCTCCTTAGATCTCTAGCTTGCTCGCTCTCGGACCTCCTATCTCTCGAGGGAAGTTCTTGGAGCTTACCACCTTTGACCTCTCCCTCTCCTTGTTTTGGCCTTCCCCCGACGCCCTATTTATAGGCGAGGGGGTTGATCAACGAGGCTTCGACCGCTGGTCTTCGGCGCACTAACCAACCTTGGTGCGGCCAAACCAACGTCCTCAGCCGCCCACTTGCTTGCAGCTGAAGGCGTCCCATCCATTGTAGGCCATCGTCATGCGCGCCATTGTTGCTACGCATGAGTTGCGGGCGGAAGAGGAAGGAGGAAGGAAAGAAGAAGAAAGAAGGAAGGGGGCCGGGCTTGGGGAAAGAGGATGGGCCCAGTCCTTGTGGGGAAGGAAGAAAGTGGGGCCGAGTGTGAAGGCCATTTTTTCTTTTATCTTATTATCATCATCATTATTATTATTAAGTAAATTATCCGAAAAAAAGTATAAAATAAAATAAAATAGGAAAATAAAGCTTAATGGATGCAAAAAATAGAAATTAAGGCCTAATTAATGCAAAAATCATTTTTGTTAGAAATTTGAATTGGTCCATAATTTTCTTATGTAATTTAATCCTAAATACCTAGCCAAAATTTAGGTGTCAACACTCCACTCATGGTGCCACGCGCATCTTAATTCACGACCATGCCTCTTAACTTCTATCGACTCATAGTTGGGCCCACAGTCATCGTCTTCCCCTCTCAACTCATGACTGCGCCTCTCACCTTCGATCAACTCACGGCCACGCCTTCGACCATTCATTGCTTCCCTCCCTTGCTCTCGATTGCTCGCCTCCATTTGCTATAAGTTCAAATCTCTAATCTTTAATCTACTCACTAAATCCTATAAGTTATTTGTTTGTTTGGTTAGCTTAGGTCAAATCCCTAAATCCTAAATTTCTAAAAGCCTCTCTCTTTTTGCCAATGATGATGATTTCTCTGCTCATCTTCCATTATTACTAGAGAAAACTACCAAGAAAGGTCTTCAGATTTGCTTTGTGGTGTGGGTTTTCCTATGAAGATGATGATTGGAAGATAAAGTTGTTATAACGACCCTAACTCTATCTCAAGATCTTCAACAGTGGGGGTTATTTCGCGACATCCCAAGCTCATCACCATCCTGATTTTTTTCATCTTGTTGATAAACACATGCAGAAATGTGAACAAACAAACTCTCCGGACAAATAACAATTGGAAGATTGGGACATACATCACACAAAGGATACTACTTTATATTATGATAGCACATTTGCAAGCCCTTTCTACAGGTCCTCTTTCCTTTTTTACATCACACTATAAGTATCTACATAGGCCACGGGAATTCTTATATCCTCTAGCATGACTGCATCTCCTACAACTAACGTGAGACTTCCATGCTATACGGCACTTGTAATACAATGTCAATGGTAGATCAATAGTAAACTTATTACTACATTTTTGACTATGTGTAGATGTCAATTACAGCATTCTTCAATGCATGCTTCCATTCAGCTTATCAATAAACACATCAATATATCATAGTTATGCATATACCGGCACGCATAGCGGATTCATTTAACCGTTCCGGCTCAACTAGGTCCTCTCAAATCGATCGAGGTTTCAAGTTTCATGCTGGGCTTCCTAACTTGACTATGGCATCTTAGCTCAATGGAGGCTTCTTAGGGCTAGCTTCATGAGGCCTTCGGGCTCAAATCCAAGCATCCCGACTCAATTACGGCATCTCATTTTCGTGAACAAGGCAACATAACTTGTCATTTGGGGTAAAGGCGTGCTCTCAGGCCATCCTTCATCCCAACTTTGATATTGTTCTCTTCAAGGCATGCTCCTAGACCATTCTCCTCGAGAATTTGCCCTTGATATAGCCAAAACACATTTATGGCATTTATCTTTCCTCTACGTGACCATGTGTCATATATCACACAACTCAGTTTCTTATCTTTCCTCTAACCAACATATTAAAGGTTCGAGGGCATGCTCATTCAAGTGTGTGTGCCATGACTCTCATTACCATACTATACAACATGTTGGGCACAATTCTTTGCTCATGGCTCGAACCACATGCCGTAGCCAATTTATGTACCAAGCAAGACTTGGAACCAGCATACTTCAATGCCGTACCAAGATTTCATGGGCTTAGGTGATCTCTATACCAAACAAAGCTAGGATCCAACATGCCTAATCTTTGATCCAAGGCCCGTGGCCTTGGGCGATCTACGTTTACACAAGACTTGAATTCGGCACATCTTGATACCAATTCCAAGGTCACGCGGTCTTAGGCCATCATGACTTGATATCGATTCCAAGATGAACGAACATCGACCTTATCTTAAGGCATGAATGCATTCAAGCATGTAAACATGAACAAACCGTATAAAAGAACACTATAACATACACATGACTTACATGGGTGAGCACACAACTAAATTCGACGCATAGTCTATCGTCCTAGCCTAGAGTTAGAATTTTACTTACATATAAAGGCATGAAGAAACCGATCGTCAACATTGACACAAATTAAACCCAAATGAGAGCGCAACCAAGTCCAAGCAATATAACTCATGGCTTGAATCGACATACCTTAATGCTAGTCTAAAGCTGAGTGAGTAAGGCCCATCCGTGACCTAGAGAGCAATTTGGCTCGTGAATGTAAATACATGAGCAGTCAATCATTAACATGCATAAAACTAAGCACGGGTGTGTATACAACCAAACTTGACGTTGGCTATCGCCCTAACCAAGAGTTAGAGATTCTACTCACCTTCGCTGAACTTTGATGAACTATAGGTGTTTTACTAAGACATGGCCGTCTAGTTAGATGGTAGTCGAGCAAGGACGAGAGGGAAGACAAGAGGCATGTAAGGATAGGAGGAAGAGAAAGTGAGCTAAGGGTGAGAATGAATGGGATGGTTCTCCTATTTATAAACTCAAACCTCATAATTACTTATCCAAATGGCCCGGTAGGCTTTCTTGAGATGGCACGCCATTTGGAAGGGAGGCACACCTACCTTGGAAAAGGCGGCATCCTAAAGCCCTAGGTGAAAACACTTGTTAGCCTTCTTATTGGACCACCTATATCATGTCATCATGACTTAGCCTACTTGCTCTCAAAGGAGAATCTTATACTATTGATGACCATATCTTTCATGGACACCAAAGTCAATGACTTACCATTCTCATTAAATGCCTAGATTTGTTAATCATGAGACTTGATATTTATCACATGCCTATTTCAAGACATGCTCTCCAAGTTAAAACCTTCTAGTATCTTCCATGGACACCTAAGCTTATGAGTCACCATTGTAATCGCCTCGCCAACTTGCTCTCCAAGCACGATCTTACATGAATCTTTAATGGCCATCTAAGCCAGCGACTCACCTTCCTCATTTAATACCCAAGATATGGTAATTATGAAGCTTAGAGCACATGTTTCATGCCTTTACTTGTTCATTAAGCTAAGCATTCTAGAATGTTATATTTTGTCCTCTTCCAAGGAACATGGCAAACATGGAAATAATGCCATTATTTGCCATTAGAAGCGCTAATGGATTGAGCGAGGGCTCTTTATGTTCATCCACGATCAACCATTTCAACTTAATTGAGGTTCGGAACCGAATCACCACTGGCATTAAATGACTAACTAGGTTCTAAAGTGTTCTAATTTGTCCTTTTCCAATAATAAGGCAAACATGGGAAATTAACCATTGGAAATGCAAACGAGACCGGGCAAGGGCTTTTCGTGTACATCTTCTTTTCGACCGTTCGGCCCACACCTAAGATCCGTGGTAAAGCCACCTTTGGAGTGCTTATTGTAGGTGAAAATGCCTACTTTAGCTAGGTCGGTGGCCTAGGGTATGGCTCAATAGCTAGTCCTTGGGTTGGTACTAGCCGAGCAAACTAGGCCCGTGATCCACAATAAGACGCCCATGGCCGTCCTCTACTAGTCCATGGTCGACTTCCGATTGTCATGTGGTTATGTGGATCAATCAATTTGTGACCAACACACAGTTGCACCAAGTTGACTCATGGTCCTCCACAATCGGTACATGATTGAGTGGTATCACCCACAATCGAAACATGACCTCTTGGAATCGATCTATGATCGCCCATTGATACGTGGTGACACGTGACCATCCTTTGATCAACGCTTGTCATGGTCGGATAGTCATCTATTGGTTGAACAGCTCGGATCCATTTGCATGGTCATTGGATTGGTCCATGGCTAATCTCTTGATCAATCCATGGTCGATTTTTTTATTGGAACATGGTTAATCCCTTTAGTTACCCTTCCAATGGATTCGATCGGTCCCATGGCTGATCCTTGGAATAATTCATAATCGATCCTCACCATTAGCACATCAAACTTATATCCATTTGTTATGGGGTCAGAAATCACAGATGGTACAACTGTTTCCATCTATACTGAATTCTAGTGCATTTCTTAGGAGCAACTGTTGTGTGCAAACCCTGATGTCTCCGGCATGATCTTCAAGTAGCTAAGGTGGCTATGTTTTCAGTCCTCTATTGGATATTGGCAACTGTACAGCTGTAGTTGCCCAGCATTAGGATGTTTGTGAACATTTCTCAAAGAAAGGAAAAAAATGGAAATTTTATAGTTTGTAGAACGTGTGGTGGCTTGTGAGTGGTGGAATTGATCCCGAGGGTGGGCAATATTAATTACTGGAAATGATCATGGTGTAGTTGAACGTGTTTTGAATGAAGTAGGCGTACATTACTCTTTGTTGATGATGTTATGATGTGATTGTCGTGAATCGGTAATATTCTCTTTGCATTTGGATTATCGGATTGAAATGCATGCCCTCTGCTTCATGGAATTCCTAAATGAAGTCAGTATGTGTTATGTTCAAACCAGAAATTTTCTGGTTGCACAGACATTATAATTAAAAGAATGGCAATATTTGGTTGATGTTTGGTGAGACCGGTTCCATAACCACTCCAGGAACTAAACCAAACTAGCGGTTCGGTTTCCGGGTGGATCCATGCAACCAATGGGGTTCTAGTTCCAATTTTTCGGAACCAGTCCGTGGGTTGTTCTCGATTCCAGGGTGGGAACCACCTACCCGGAATACACACACTTCTATTGACACTGAATTTTCTAATAGATAAATTTAGAAAATTCGAGATTTTGATTGTGGCAAGACTTGTTTCTTGACCAAAAAAGTTAGGATTAGAATCTCTATAGTACCTAATCTCTTTTGGACAGTAACATATTGGCGCGTAGGATATGAATTACTTAAGTCCACACTCCGTATAGATCGCGTGACTTGGTGCGATGGCATAAATCCCTAGATAAAACGTAAGGTTTTGTTTTGGCGGAGGGGTGGCTGCACTAAGAGATAAAAAGAAAGGTCCCTCTTTTGTCGAAAAATAAGCCAAGGACTCTTTTCTATACGCAACGCTAGAGGGAGAGACCTCCCAAAAAGACTCAAGGCTGAATTCGTTTTTTTTTTTTGGCGAGCTCGGACTCAAGTTTGGCTGTGAACCGATTGGCTTGAATAAATAAGCCCATTTCGTATATCAAGTCTTCTGTATTTTCCTAAGCCCACACCTAGAAGACCCAAGTTTAACAGTCATTTGGACGTGGCCTATGAATCCGACCCAAACCTACATAGGCCCGAGATTGGTTCATATTCAGACCGGACCCAAGGGCCTGGCCTAAGTCCCTATTTTTGTTTTTTTCTTAATTTAAAAGGATAAGACAATAAAAAAATTTGCGATTTTTTAAAGAGACATAAATAGCTCAGAGATGGGACTTTTTATTAAGTCGTTGAGTTTTAGCTCTATACTTCGCTTAATTTTAATTAATTAGCATGCACCTAGTCTAGGGATTTAAGGGAACACCTTTATATGAGTTTTGTAGATTAATCATCTAGGTAAGAAATTGGACTCAATTTAAATTTAGCTCATCGTGTTGCTATCCCGAGGCTTAATAGCATGGGGCCATGTGTATTCTATACTTGGTGCTTTTATTGAGTTTATATTCCTACAATTTACTTTTATCACATTAATTGTGATTGCCTACTTTTATTTGATAATGTACTCACGCATGGACATCATTTAGGGGCAAAGGATATAAAATCATCAAAAATTGTATGAATCATTTAGGCAACAAATCAACTGAATTAGGTTATACGTAAGGACACTAGTTAGACAATTAACATAATCAAGTCCGCGACCATAGATCTTTAGTTGTGTAGAAAGTGAGGTATGCTTCAACATTTCAGTTGGTTTCTAGCCACCCTTTATTAGGCTAGTAGCGGCTCTAGTTAAGTTAAACACCATAGATAGATTTATTTGGGATAAAGACACCATAAGTATCATCACTTTCGTACAGCGCTTACTTGAGTATCAAAACTTTTTTTCGACCACTTAAACATCATAGCTTCTAAAAAGCATTTACTTAAATGTCATTACTTTCAATCAATCACCTAGTGTAATTTTTTTTTAAAAACGTCACTCAAGTGCCAGACATCAACATGACGTAGCACTTGCGATGAACATCTTTAAAAATTGTAACACTTAAGCGTTCGACTGGAAATATCTTAGTTTCCTAATTTGGATTAAAGAGAATATACAATATGTCCAAGATAAGAAACCAAGGTATTTCTCTTCCAATAGTTTTTTCATATTGCCAAATCTTGTGATATATTATGTCTCACTACTTCCAATTTGACATAGGATGATAATCTTCCCTAGTTATGGACAATCACATGGCACATGTGATTTTGGCCATATGATATGTTCAATGGGCTTGGCCAAACTTTCTACTCTTGCGAGCTTAGTCCAAGTAATTCAATTAAGCTCAAATTATCGGTCCAATAAGAAAAATGCAATTTATGTGGGCTTATTGAAATGTTCCTAATATGAAAATGCAAATTTATAATTTATTTGTTTAGTGGTTAGAGTTAATTCCTAATTTTCTTATGTGATAAATAAATAATGAGTTGCCAAAACTTAGGTGGCGATAGTCTATTGACACTTGATTTTGGCCGATGCATTATTGAAAGTAAAATCTTGAAATTAAGGTTTCCGATCATGATGGAACTCGTTTCTCAAACAAAAAGTGTCATTTTTCATTTTTTTTTCATTGACCCTTCATTTATGCCTAATTTCCTTGTCATTTTCATCAAAAATAAAAAGTCAAAAAGTTGACTTTTTTGATTAACTCTTTGATCAAAAAGTAAACTCTGAGTTAAAATTTCGTTTTTTATATGAACAGTTCCTAAATGGTCCCAATTTCTATTTTTTATTAAAAATTTTAAAATCTTATTTTAGCTTCAATTTGAATTAGTCATTGAAAATTTCGCAAAAAATCGATTAAGAACCTAATTTTTCCAATTTTTGCAAATTTAGGTTTGAAATCGGCCAAATAACATTACTTTGTTTCTACTTATTTTTCTTTAGCTTTCTTTATAACATTTGATCTAGAGATCATTCTACATCCAATCATCAAACCAATTTTGGAATTTTTTTACTTGGGATAAAAATTTCCAATTTTAGCCCTAATCAGGAGTCCCGATCAATCCTTAATGGTTTGAGCAAGTCTTCCCTAAATGAACTCATTTTCAGTGACAATCCAAATCCAACATTGGATTTTGATAAGTTCACATGGGAACATCTCAATTTGACAAATCAGGCCTATCTGAAGGTTGCAAAATCGAGCTAATGTGGTCTCGATTGAGCTAATTCACTTGGCCCATCATAGACTCGGAGTCCTAAGTGAAATAATTGAACTTCAATTTCTGCCAATTGGAAGTACCATTACAAATATGAGTCAAGCTTGCAGCATTATTTTGATAGGATTTAATAAATTCAAGCATTTTGTGAATAATTAATTGGCTTGGGGTGTTTCAATTGCATTTGATTAGTCCAATTCACATAGAATAATTTAATTTCATTTTAATTGGAGAAAATTTTAAAAAAATTAGAACAAAATTAGAATCCGGATCAACTAGTTCAACCTGGTCAAACCAAGTTAAATTGGTCTAATTGAGTCAATCCGGTTTTGACTACGTTGATCGGTGGCCATTTTCTGACCAATTTTCAGCTGCCGACGGTCATTCCCAACCAGCAAAGCCCTGACCGGCGGCCACCTCTTTTCCATGTTTCCAAATTGCAAAAAGCCATTGGGGCATGAAATTACCAAATCCTAGAGAGATCAAATCTTGACCATCCATTATCATCTTGGCCAATCCATGTGATTAATTTGATAACCTCAGCAATCCATGTGATTAATTTCAGCCAATCATTTAAATGATTAGCCATTAAGAATCTTAATCTTTCTTGAGAGATTGAATCCTAGCCATTGGATTGGATTCAACCTTGGAATGAGGTATATAAGGTTTTCCCTCCAAAATTTGGAGGGGTCTCATTTACAGATCCTCCTCTCTCTCTCCACTTGGTCGAATCCTCTTGCCATCCACCATCGCTCCCCAACCTTACTCCTGGCCACCAGCTGACTCGACGACGTCCAGAAACTCTCCCTAATCGTTCGTGGCTGTCGACCGCTCTGACCAAGGTCAAAGCCGCCTGATCTGTAGCCATTTCTTCACTAAGTTGAAATGTGTGCTCCATGCCGAAGACCAAGAAGCCACCGTTCGCCACCATTTGCCGACGCATTTCGATAAATTGCCACCAGTCTGATCATCCTCAGGACCTCCCTAAGCTGGTCGTAAGTCTCGCCACTGCCACCTATCATTGGAAGCCTCCGATCAGTGACAATCTCCTCCTCGGCATCATTCCCTTGCTCCACACTGATGAGAAGTCCGACAACTCTGACGATCCATTCCGTCCACCGACAACTTCCTTTCAGCGATCGATCACCGCATTGACGATCATCAACGTCCTCCTTTGGCGGTCGTATGCCAGTCGTAATCCCAACTGCCTCCAATCATCACTGGAAAGCGCCAATCAGCAGCCGAACTCTTCTTAGCTCATCTGTCGTGCTCCATGCCAATAGCCAGTCTAGTCGCTTTGATCGGCCATTCCGATGGCCAAATGATCTTCATGGAACTTCCGATGATCTGACGCCGTTCATTAGCCTGTCACCGAGCTTGTGTTGGCCAGAGTTTGGCTGGATCTCCATCGGATTTCATTTAATCATTTGATTCTCGTACTTTGTTCATTACTAGCTTCGATCGAGTCTAGTTCTCACATCGATATCTTGCGGTTTAATCTAGATCGTCGCTGAGCTATTCTAAGCCATCTCGTGTAGCTCGTGGTGGCCAATAGCTGAATTGAGCCTATCAAGTTCACTGACAAAGGTATAGTCTCTAAATCCCCAAGTCCGATGAAGTGAGGTCGCTAATATTGACTTTCGAATCAATATTTAGTGGCCGGGGCTAGGACTTAACTTATGAATGCTTGTTGATGGCTATTCATTACTATGAGATCGATTCACATGCATTGATCGGATGATTATATGTGACTTGATGCCTATGAAATTCGTGCGTTGATTTCTGGACCAATCGTCTGATGTTGATGATATGAGGTTGAAGATGTCCAAATTTGGCGAAATGTTCAATTGTAAATGCAAGTAGACATTAAAAGCTTCATTTGGATAAATAATATACCATGATATGATGTCATTTGATCTGTGAAATTGATTTTGCAAGGACTGAGTTGGATTAGTGATATAGGCTGAAAGTGTCATTGTTCTGTTTTTGAAGTACTTTTCTGTCTTGTTGAATTTTTACAATTTTTTGTGAATTGATTCTGGAAAAATTTTCCTTTCATAAAAAAGTGTACACCGCATTTTGAATCAAGTTCATCAAAAACTTTCAGAAAATAAAAGGTTCCTTTGCTATTTTAATTGGCTTCACAAAGTGCAAGGATTCTGCTGAAAACTGATTTCCAAAACCGACCTTTGGTCATTCTTCTATTTTTATAAAATATTCACTGAAAGATTTCGAAAAAAAAAATTTAAACTAAATTTAGGGCCAACATTTAATCTTTCATTTGACGTTAGTTTCATTAAAATTGAAGCTGGTTTGGTCGTCCTTAGGTTTGATTAGTGCGCCTGATCAATTCGCGCCCAAACCCTGAAGTTTTGTCTTCTTTAGACTATATATTTGTTTCATTATTTTGATGAAATTAAAGTCCTCATTTGCAAATTTCCAAAGCATGAACTTTGTTCATCAATGTTTCAATCAGATTCACACAAGTTTTAAGGAATTAATTCCAAGATTTGTTGGCTTTAACTACAATCATTTAAGGGAGGTTTGCATTGTCTTCGAAGTTAATTTGTTCTGGCATCTGAATGGAGATTGATTTTTTTGCATTAATCCATTGCCCATTTCAATAAAATAAAAACTGAGAAGTTGTTTGACACATCTTGTTCTAGTTGTAAAAAGTTTTTCATGCATTTTAAAAGTCATTTTGATATTTTTCTCGAATTTTTTCATGTTCAGGCCCGAACAGGGTCAGGTCCTGAACCATTTGGGACAAATCACTAATTTCGGGTCAATTTGCTTAAAATTGGGCTAAGTGGTCTTCTTGATATTTGTTATACAGATCATTAGCTTTCAAATTCCACTTGAATTGCATTGTTTGGAACTCATTTGGTCGGTCATGTGCTTTCAAAATTAAATGGCCTGAATTTCCGAAAACAATGAATAAGTGATCCTATTTTTGGGCCCACTCATTTTGTTTGTTGGCTTGAA
The DNA here is from genome assembly GCA_016097605.1 of Eucalyptus guilfoylei. Taxonomy (NCBI): domain Eukaryota; kingdom Viridiplantae; phylum Streptophyta; class Magnoliopsida; order Myrtales; family Myrtaceae; genus Eucalyptus; species Eucalyptus guilfoylei. Next base: position 30,054,653 of record CM027864.1, on the reverse strand, counting down.
AAACAAGACCATTTGTTCTAAATGCATGCTTAAGCTCTCACATATGTGATTGCTCAAGGCTGATGTATGCTCATGGGAAATCATGGGAAACTTTAGACCCTAATTTATGGATAAATTTGTATTGACTACCGCTTGTGAACACACAAGTGATGACCAATCACCAATCATCACAACTCAATCAATCCTAGAGGTCTAAGTTGGGATGATGTGCACAAAATCAAAGGCCGAACCTGAGGCCGTCATTTGTTGATTTCATGATTTGTTTTGGTCCTTCATCTTAATTTTGTATGATACGTGGTGTGTGCATTGTATGCTTAGTACCTCAAGTAGTTTGATTTAAATGATATTTCATCAAGACATATAAAGGAGGAGGTGACCATAGACCGATGTCCAATCCGACCCTTAATTTTGTATTCATTCCAGCCCCAATCATGTCTCAAGATTTCCATCAAAATTTTCTAACAATACCCAACGAGTTGCAGGTTTTACTTTTCATGCCCTTAGAGTAACTTGCTCATTACTTGTCTTGGGTGTTTACTTTCTTGCGAGACAGTTTCATTACTTGTGTACTTTATTTTGTGCAATATTTAGCTAGTTTAGAATTGCATGAAAAAACATGCATGCATGATCACCCTTTGATGCTTCTAAATGAACTTGCACAAAAAACGTAAAAGCAAATGCATGACCACCTTCAGTAACATCTATATCATTAGGTACCGAAAGGGTGCTAATAGAAATATTAATATAACTTAAGTCCATGAATCCATGAGCTCTGGTTGTGTGGAAATTAAGGGAATACTCCCAACCTGTGATTTGGCTTTCTAGCCAGCCCTTAAATGAAAGGCTAGTGACGACTCTTAGTTAACATTTAGGTTGTCTAAAGAACCTTAAAATGAACCCCGATCGACGAGGTATGAGTTTGGAATGAGTTTGGAAGAACCCACATTTTCAATTGACAGACCTCTTGGATTAGCATAAAAGATAATGTAGTCTAGCCTCCTTCTTTACGTGAATGGACCTTGAGAACTGTTACTTGAACAAATACCCATAAACCTATTCATTAGAGGGCCTTTCCCGCCTCCGAGGGGTAGGTCACAACACTAGTATTTTTGGTAAGTTTCCTTTTCAGTTTAAGTAGGATATTGTGTTTCCCTATTCTATTATTTTTTTTTTCTGTCTAGAGATTCATATTTTAACGAGGAGCAGAACTTTAGAGAGTCTATAAATATCATTGAATTCTTTCTTTTCAATAAGGATGATAATCATTTGAATTTGGCAATATTTTGCTTTGGGATTACGTGATGTAACTCTTCTTTTTAGGATGATGCTTAGAAACCTAAATGAGACGCTTAGAAAGCTTCCAGTGTGAATGCTAAAGGTTTATTCTTTGTTGTGGGACTGGTTGTTCTGCATCATTATGATTTATGGTCTCACTAATTTAAAGGTGTCATTTACAAGGTGGGATCTTCAAAATTAAACATAAGGATAATTAAATTAAACATTTTAATCGGCTTTTTGCCCACCAAAATTTGGACAAAATTAGAGACTAATAGCACGACTATAAAACACACATAGTACTTAGGCCACCAAAGTGGAGTTTTAGGGCGCGTTTGGTAACGTTACATTTCGAGGAACAATTTTTGAACAAAAATAATTTTATTTATTTATTTTGTTTCGAGGGAACTATTCACGAGTATAAGAATGTCTTGTGCATGAAAAATTTCTCTTTCGAAAATGAAATCATTTGGTAAACATATAATTTTATTATTTATTTTAGTTTTTCAATATTTTTTAATTATATTTTCCTTTTTCTTCTTTCTTTTCTTTTTTTGTCCTTTTTTTTTTTTTTCCTTTTTGTGGTCGGTCGCCGGCCATGACGGCGGCCAACAATCGGGCCGGGCGAGCGCCGAGCTCGCCGGAGCCTCACCGAGATCTAGGCAAGGCCGAGCCTCACCGATGGCCTCGGTAGCCAAGCGAGCTCGCCCGGGCGGCACGAGGTCGGCCTCGCCCTAGCCTCGGCGAGGCCGAGACTTGCGCCAATTGACAAGGCTTAGCCTTACCGGGCCACCACCAAGCGACACCTTTGGTGGTGGCCGTGCAAAGCCGAGCCTCGCCTGGTGGCTAGGCGAGCTCGAGCCCAGCAAGGCCGAGCCCGCCGTGGCTTGGCGTCTCCGGGGCCAACAACACTCGGGTAAGGTAGCTTGACCCCTCGTCGCGGTCACGGCGCGCGGTTATGGCTAAGGCCAATGACTCGGCAAAAGGAAGAAGAAGAAAAGGAAAAGAAAGAACAAAATAAAGAGAAGAAAAGATGAGAGAGAAAATTGTTTCTCGGAATTGTTTCGAAAACGAGAAACAAGTTTTTTCTACTTGTTTTCGTTCCAACTCGCTTCCGAGAAAAAAAAATAAATTTTTTTATTCTCGAGAATTAAAAAATTTTACCAAACGTGTTTTTTCTTTTTTTTGTTCGTGAGAATAAAAGAATAGAAATTTTTGTTTCGAGGACCAGAAAAAAAATAAACAAACATGCCCTTAGAGGCAAAACTCATGATGTCTTTTTATGTACTCACGATGTCTCCACCAAAAGCAGATTTTTCTTTGGGTTAAAAAACAAACTTGTACTCATGATGTCGCCATTGCCAGCGCATCTGTCTTTCCTCCCATAGTCACAACCGTACCGAATTAATTTTGGAACAATCAGACTCTTTGGGGTAGATATGGAGAGATGTATATCGTTGTTATAGAATAAAGGAAGATGGGAATAGCGAATCTATATGCGGCGCATTCAGGAAAGGTCGAGAATTTTGTTCTTTTGTTTCGTATGCATGAAAGGTCAAGACTTTTCTTCCTTTTCTTTTTTCTTTTCATGAAAAATGACATTACAAATCTTATAACTTTTACACAATGCTTATTTGGATTCTTAACTTCTCAATGATCACTTAAATGTCATAACTTAAAAATAAAAATAATTGCATGTCATAATTTTTAACCAATGTTCACTACAAGTGAACATAAATTTTAGTTGTCGTTTGGTTTTTTTCAGTAAGAAAAATCATTATCGCCACCAAATAAACGTTTTTAAAAGTTACCATACTCAAGTTATCAATTAAAAACTCATAATATAAAGGTGAATATTACACAAAAGTTATGATATTCATGGTGTCACTTCCTCTCTCTCTTTTCCTGTATGTGGTGTATGCATGAAAGGGCAAGACTTTTCTTTTATTTTCCTTGTTTTAGGTCAGTGGCAAGACTCTATCGATTGTTGGTAAAAAGGAAAATTAAAAATAAAGGGAAAAATAAATTTTAAGGACTTTAACGATAGATACAGCAACGAGTTTCCTCTAAGCAAGTTGCTTCCTTTCTAGTGGTTGGAAGCGAATCCAAACACTTTATAGTGACCGCACAGCACGTTCCGATAGGGGCATGAAAGGGATGTCAATTTGGACATCAGAACATGCTCGGATCTTCCACTTCGTGGCATCTGCTAAAACTTCTTTTGTTCTTTTCCATTTTCGCACCCATGCATTCATGCATCCACTTTCTTTTACAAATTTCCCGTCCTTTTTTCTTGTGTGTTTATATTGGTATCTTTCTAAATAATGTGACATTTAGTTAGTTAAAAAAGGGGGTCAAAGATAAGGAAATAGGCTTAAATTTGGCCACTCAAAATGGATTGGTTAGTAATTCAATAAGTTATAAATGTGCACTAAGCAAATAATTCATATTTAGTCATTCACTTAATTAGCTATATCACTCCACCTTAAGCAAGCTAATATTCGTATTTGTAGAATCCCTTTACATTATTAGGTTAATAGTGAATACATGAAAGAACACACATCGTTATATAAATATATACTCTTTATATGTAATTTGAAAATAAGAACACTACAAGTGTCAGTGCGACAGCTCACTTTTTTTTTTTTTTTTTGGTAAAAGATAGAAGTATATAAACTTTTTTGCACAAAAAGCTATACAGTTGTACAACAAGGGGACCCCGACACCGGCGTAAACTCGAAAGACGGGAAGTCCAAACGAGTGGAAGGGGCCAGGGGGCGAAAAGGGGAGGGAAGATCACATTCCCAACTTTTTATGGCACTCAAATCATCAATTGAAAAGTTATATGACACTTAAGTGATTGAAGAAAAAATGTATTACACAATGAGAGCCATATGATAATTATGGCACTTGTGGTGTTTTTTTACCATTGAATTTGTTAGCATTCAATTCATTTTATGTCCTTGTTTTCGTATGTAGTTGATACTACTGTAATAGTCATTTCACTTGCAGCTAAGAACTTTTTATAATTTTCACAGGCATTCTTAAGATTTGATCATGTGTACAAATAAGAATTAAGAGCAAAAGAGAATTGTGTAATTTTGATAAATTCCATAAGTAAAGAATAAATGAGCTTTTTTATCAGCTTTACAAGATGACTATCTAAAGTAACAAAATATTATAATATCACGCACAATTAAATAGGATCAATTGATGATATGCACAATAAAAAAGACAATGCACAATCCTAAGAGATGTAGAGAATTAAGGGAGATATGCATAATCTCCTAAATGTATCACAAACATCCTCTCAAACTAAGGTAACGTAGAAGAATCTATAGGAGTTTAGAAAAGATCTTGAAAACTCCTAGGTGGACATACCATAGTGAAGACATCAATAATCTGATCAATTGATGAATTGAAGATGAGATGAATAGTGCCCTAAAGCATGTGATAGAGTATGACATGATGGTCTATTTCAATGTGCTTAATAAACATGGAAAACATCATTACATGCTATATGAATAGCACTCCGGTTATTGCAACAAATGACCATTCCACTATTGCAAACACCCATGTCCTCTAATAGCTATCGTTACCATAATAATTATTGCATCAACAAGAGCACAATATTTCGTTTTCTTGCTAAAATCCGAGTGGCAAGTCAGTTTTCTATAATAACTGGAGACAAGTGAGAGTCTAGAAAGAAATGGAGAGGCGGCAATCAAAGGGTTACTAGCCCAGTCAACATCAAAATAAGCTGTCAACTCTATGATAGAATGAGTAAATAATTGAGAACCATAAAATAACATACTGAAGAATCTGAAGAACGATAACAAATGATGCAGTAAGCGGCGTAGTCATGAGCTAATTGGTAAACAGCATAGACAGTGTCAAAATGAGTAGTAGTGAGATCTACAACACTTCCATCCAACTGTTAATAGAGTGTTAAATTCGAAAG